>CM070545.1:19256545-20456545 GCA_036346405.1 Phyllostachys edulis | reverse complement strand
CTCGAGCGCAACTGGAGATCATCAACGGAAGGTCTTTGTCCTTCCCTCAGGTGATGATCACTCTCTTAGAGACAGGATTGAGGACACTCCTCGACGATCACACACTATGACCTCCTGTGGCAATGGTAAGGACACCTCTGGTGATGAACAGGGTCAACACTCTGATGAGCGTATGAGAAATCCTCAAGATAATCGCACTTCATTGAGGCAAACTCAAGGATCAGACATGGACGATCCTGAGACAACTCGACAGAGAAGAATAGCAGTTCAGAGAAATCTGCTTGGGCGCTTTCAGTATCAGTCAGAGGAAGCTCAGAAACTCCAACATATCAATGATCTACTCGAGAACCCAACTCGAGAGCTTGCCCGAGTGCCCGGCTATGACCTCTTCACCGAAGGGATCGCACGAAGTCTTCGAAGCGCGATGACCAGACTCGAGCACCCTCGCCATCATCATTCTGGAAGTCGTAGCGGTACGACTCCATCAGTTTCAAGTCGTTTGAACAACTTGCCACATGGAGATCGATGTGACAACAAGTCACGTCGTTCCCCTACTCGAAGAAAGCTTCCTCGAACATCTCATGATCAACGAGCTCCCAGGAGAGTGATCGCTCACCATTCTGACCCAGAGGTCTACAGTAGCAGATGAAATAGGAGGAGTCTTACCCTCGTAGGGCCAAAACTTATGATAAGTCTGGTTCACCCACTGCCGGGTATTGTAACATCCCAAATGTACAAATGGAACCAAACCCAAGTTTGTGTTTCAAATGTAATCTATTATGGGTGTGTATTTCAAATGTAATTAAATGAGTAGAAATTAAAACTTTTTCTCACATCTTGAAACTCTTGAACATTTCCATAATTCTTGTCAAGAGTTGTGGAGTTCAAAAACCTAAACCTCCTGTTGACTAAAGTCAAACCCTTATTCCACTTTGTCACAAATCTTGTGCCAACCTTTGGAAATATTTTTTCTTGGTTCTAGGGATGATGTGGGACCCCTCTGGAAAATTTCATAATTTTTAGAAGTTATTTGATAAATTTTGGAGGTAAGTCAAACCCTAGAATAGCTTTGATGAATTTCTTGAGAAAAATGTATTGCATAAAAATCTCTAGAAATTTTATGTAAGGTTAATCTTGGAGTGAGGAAGCTCCAGTTAAAATTTCGGAATTTTTGGAGTTAGTTTGCTACCTCTAAAAATTCCTCCAACCTCAACCTTCAAATTAAAATTCAAATCAGCCTTTGTTCCTTGGGTCGAGCCACTTTCCAAAGTGGGTCGAACCCAACCGTTTCCTCAGCTCAGCCGAGCTCCTCCTTCGCCTAGCGTTGTCGCCGTTGGATCAAATCAGCTGGTCACGACCTCGCCACAACCCGCCTCATTTATTTCGGCCGAGCTCCTCCCCCACGCAAGGTCGTGCTCCATTGGATCAGAATCCAACAGCCATGACCTCCCCTCTCCTCTCATCGCCGTCAGATGAAGATCTCGTGGCCAGGACCTCCCCTCCCTTTTCAGTGTCTTGCCTAATGGCCAAGACCTCCCACTTCTCTGTTGTGCGCCGTTGGATCCAAATCAACGGCCACGACCTCCGCCACAACCTCCGCCACGACCTCCCCTCTCCATTTTGTCGCCGTCAGATCCCGATCTAGCGGCCACGACCTCCCCTCTCCATTTCGTCACCGTCAGATCCCGATCTAGCGGCCACGACCTCCCCTCTCCATTTCATCGTCGTCAGATCCCGATCTAGCGGCCACGGCCTCCCCTCTCCATTTCGTCGCCGTTGGATAAAAATCCAACCGCCACGACCTCCCCACCTCTTTTTCGCGTCGTGCGCAACCGCCACGACCTCCTACTTTTGTTCGTTGCCGTTGGATCGAAATCCAACATCCACGACCTCCTACCTCTGTTCGTAGCCATTGGATTGAAATCCAACCGCCACGACCTCCCCTCTCCATTTCGTCGCCATTGGATCAAAATCCAACCGCCACGACCTCCCCTCTCCATTTCGTCACCGTCAGATCCCGATCTAGCGGCCACGACCTCCCCTCTCCATTTCGTCGCCGTCAGATCCCGATCTAGCGGCCACGACCTCCCCTCTCCATTTCCTCACCGTTGGATAAAAATCCAACTGCCACGACCTCCCTCTAGGTTGTGCACCATCAGATCGAGATCCAACAGCCACGACCTCCTCCCTCGTTTCAGCACCGTGCGCAATGGCCATGACCTCCCTCCTCTATTCAGCGCCTTTGGATGTAAATCCAACGGTCCTGACCTCCCACCTCTGTTGTGCGCCCTTGGATTGAAATCCCACGGCCACGACCTCCCTTTGTGTCGTGCGTAACATCCATGACCTCCCATCGATGTTGTGCGCCCTTGGATGTAAATCCAATGGCCACGACCTCCCCTCCATGTTATGCGCCCTTGGATGTAAATCCAATGGCCACGACCTCCCCTCCATGTTGTGCGCCCTTGGATCGCAATCCAACGGCCACGACCTCCCCTCAATGTCATGCTCCGTTGGATCAAAATCCAATAGCCACGACCTCCCCTCCATGTTGTGTGCCCTTGGATCGCAATCCAACGGCCACGACCTCCCTTGCGTCGTGTGCAACGCCCACGACCTCCCATCGTTGTTGTGTGCCCTTGGATTGAAATCCCACGGCCACGACCTCCCTTTTGCGTCGTGTGCAACGCTCACGACCCTCCTCCTCTGTTCAGTGCCTTTGGATGTAAATCCGACAGTCTTGACCTCCCATCTATGTTGTGCGCCGTTGGATCAAAATCCAACAGCCACAACCTCCCATCGCTTGTCCGCGTCGCGCGCAGTGGTCAAGACCTCCCACCTCTGTTCCGTGCCCTTGGATGCAAATCCAATTGTCACGACCTCTTGTATCCTTTCGTGTGCGACCTCCCTTTTGTTTATAACCGCGTCTGAATCCGGTATGTGCGACCTCCCCAGTGAGATCTTGTGGTCGCGACCTCCCCTTTCCTTTGCAGACCACACGGTTACGATCGAAGGGTCACGACCTCCCCTGTTCTTATCTAGCGGTTGAGGCGGCGCTGTTCTTCTCCTTCCTCGGGCTGTGTGTCATCATGGCGGAAGGGGGGCGATGCCCTATCACCTCCCAACCGCTCTTTTCTTTGCCGGCATTAAATCTTTGGTCGACCTTCCCCCTAGGTCCTGCTCTGACCTGCCCCCATCCCCTCCGCATCCTTGTGGCACCATGGACCGAGCTGTGGGCTAAGCTCACCATGGAGCTTAACCCTAGCTCATAGCCTCTGCTCCCCGGCTTTATAAGGTCCCTCAGTACCTCCTTGGCACTCTTTAAACACCACTTAAGCTCTCCTCTGCTCTAGTGAGCTCAAGCACCCGTGAGCCCCTCGCCCGCCATTGTTGCACCTTGATGCTCCTCGGTGGAACCCGTGCTTTAGTGTCTCCCTCACTCAACCTCTTGCTCCATATTGTTCCTCTAACCTTCTGGAGTATTAACCCTAACCCAATTTCGGTTTGCCTCTTTAGGGAGCAGCAAATTTGGAGTTGGTCCCCTTCGGCCGAAAGGCTCCCCCTTCTTCGTCAAGTCTGGTAAGGACCTCCCCCTTTCAATTCCTTGCTCTGGGAGCATCTCTTAGCTTTATGGAATACATCTTGATGACCCGGTGCGGTTAATTATGCCCAGGTCCTCTTCTCCACATCGTCCTCCTCGGTGCCGACAAGGTCCTCCGTCGCCAGAGCTGCTCAGTCCTCCTCTGTCCCTCCGTGATCTCCAGGTAACCTCCTGGTAGTCCCTAGATGCGTGGGCACCCGCTTGTATGGATGTTGCGGAGCTTTCCTTCATTCTCGCTTTTGGCCGTGCGTTCTGCGCGCTCTCTCCGGCTCGCCGGGCTGCAATCCTCCCGCGTGGTGTGAGTGGTACCGTGGGTCTTGCATTGCTATTGCGCTTTTGTACACACACCATTCGCACCGCCGTCTGCGTAGATCGTTGGCGGTGACCATTTCTTCGCCGTCGGTTTCGTTGTCGAACGAAACCGACAACTATAGCGATGTCCTAGGACCGTCCAGTTTTAGATCTGCGGGCAACATCTCGCGGGACCGTGTGCGTGCACTATGTCATGTTGGTTGCGAGCTGTCCATCTCGCGATCAACGGTCCATGACCTCCGCCTCGCCAGCGTGGGGTTTCCAAGCGCGCGCCGATCAACTCGGGCGTTGGATTCAAGATCAGCGGCCCATGTTCGATGGATCTGCGTGGTAGCGTCTTGCGTTCTTTGGCGAGACTTGGGCCGTCCGATCCGGGATCAACGGCCCGAGTTAAATCCCGTCGTTTTGGAGTTTAGGATTTTCCGATGGAATTATTTGTGAACTGAAAAAGGTAATAAAATTCAAAAATGCATAACTATTTCGTTTTAACTCCTTTTGAGTTGATTCAAATTTTGGTAGCTCTGGTTTGAACTAAACTTTAATCTAAAAATGGTTGTAAGTTGGGTTCGGCTCCAGAAAATGGATTGGTAAATTGATTTCAAAATTAACTTTTAATATTGCTCTAAATATTGCAATTAACTTGTAAAATGCATAAGCAATTCTCTATAGATCCTTTTTGAGTGAATCCAACTTTATCGACTTCCTCTATTAGAGTACGAAATGGTAGAATAGGATTTAGGCATGTCACTATTTCCAAAAGAATTGTGGGTGCATTTTACTTGTGCTCTTTTGCATGTCTTTGAAAAATCATAAAACATGCATCATAGCTCCAAATGAGGTGAACTCAATTGTGTTATTCATCTCATAAGGTGCTTGACTTACCATAAAAATCCCAGGTGCAGCACCTCTTTGGAAAATTGTGCTAGAGAATTTAATTCGGATGAGCGATGCTTAGAATTCTATTTTCCAGCAATTTCAGGCTGAGCAGATTTGTTTTGGCTATAGCTTTTGCATTGAGAATCCAAATCAATTGGTTCTTATTGTTAAATTCTTTAAAAATCATGCTCTTGCTGCTGTAAAAATTTCAAAGCATTTGGAGAAAGTTTGCTGTTGAGTCTTTTCGGTTTTCGTCGTTCTTTTCGGTTCTTTTGCGCTTTTTCATTAGGTGCCGACGAGTGTGTTGACCCCGTGAGTGATCTTTTGCAGCATAGTGAGCATCTCCAGCAAGGCAAGCAGTTTGATCATATCCCGTTAATCCCATTACTTTTAAAGTTTAATACTTTGTTTAACTTGTATGTATGCATGCTTTTGTGTCAAAGTATTTTATCGATTAGAGGTAGCTATTCCTATTGCATGGTTGCCCTTAAATTGTTATCCCCTGCCACAAACCATAGGATAATAATCTCGCTGGTGGATTAGAGCCCGGTGATTGTATTATACTCTTTTATTGTCTTTTCGGTATCATGCTTAGAAATGCTTAGCTACCGGTAGAATTGGGCGTTTGTTGACTTATGTCGATAACCTTGATCACACAAAACTATTATTCCATTATGTTCAGCAATTATGCTTTGTTACTTTGTAAAGAAATAAAAATGAAAACAAAAATGTTATTGACTTGGGCACAATGGATGTTTGGTGTGATCTCATGGTGTGTTGGAATGGTGCCTAAGTCCCTAAGGACCGAGTTACTTGGGTCACTAAACCAAGCAATAATGCGTGCTAACCATGCGAGAGGGATATGTGACCTCTCTTGGCTAAGTACTTTGGGCGGTGTTAATTATTGAGCTGGTTGGTGGTTAAAAAGAAATGTGATATGAGGGAGCATCGTAATTGACTTGAAATTTGGTGATGTGTCCTACTCTTTGTTGGGTTGTGGCTCTTAATTAGCATCATCCATTGGAAATGTCTCGTAGGACTTAGCTGTGCCGGCATACCATAGGAAGTGTGCTAATAGCTTGGCGAAAAGACGGTCCGACGCGTGGGTACATTGGTACACCCCTGCAGGGATAAAACTATTCGAATAGCCTCGTCCTAGGTTAAGGACATGCTTGGCAAGGTCGTTCAAGAACTAGACTACAACATTTAACTAAAACTTGATGGGTTGGTATGAGTGGATGCTCATACTATTGTTGTGGTGACTATTGGGTTAGTCACTTCCAGGTTGTCTTTACTGTTGTTATTATTATTGTATCGTTGTTACTTCAACAATTAAAAATTGTTTGTCAACTTGCTTTAAATCTATTACATTATTGCAAATGAAAACTTGCTTTATGCTAAAATGAGTCCTAAGCCTCATCCACTTAAATAAAGCTTGCATGTAGCTAATTATAGTATTGCCCTTACGTCGATCTTGCAGTACATTTTGTACTCATTTGCTTTGCTTAGCTGTAATTGTTGCGAGAGGAAGAAGTGGATCCCCAAGGGTGCACTTTTGTGAGATGTCTTCTTGAGTTAACGACTAGGTTGGTGGTCGATTGGTTGCCTTGTGGGTTAAAGGCACACTAATTGGCTCTTTTGTTATCGCCATCTTATGGCATTTTGCTTTCGCTATTTATTTATCTCTTGAGTTGTTTAGCTTTTCAGTTGTATTTGGCTAGTCGGCCTCTTTTGTAATAACTCTCTATTATGTATGTCTTTTATTTAATCTAGTTCGTGCTTTGGTTCTATGTTTATATGGAATTGATGCATGATTTTGTAAAAGGATGTATGTACAGCACTTCTGGGATGTACATATTTTCCTGAGGCACGGGATATTTTGTTTGTGATGCTAGGGTTAATCATAACTAAGCATTACAAGCTAAATACCCCGGGGTCTCAGAGGTATCGTCATGTACGATCGCTTGGTGACATCAACCCTTCTTTCCTACAAAGGAGGTGTTACGATGTGATTACCGGATGTAGGGCATTTTCGCTTGACCTCCGAGTAGTTCGCTGGCCACCACGGTTTCGACCAGTGAATATGGAGAAGTTCGACGGGTCTCAGAATCCCATCGAGTTCCTCCAAATCTACATGACCGTTGTTCGAGCAGCAAGAGGAGGAGAGCGCGTCCTGGCGAATTACCTTCTAATTGTGCTCGAAGGGTCCGCTCGATTGTGGTTGCTCAACCAACCACTCGAATCGAACTACTCGTGGAAATACTTCTGTGACCTTCTACTGGCTAACTTCCAGGGTACCTACAATAGCCTTGGAAAGGAGGACTACCTACACAGGATAAGACAAAATGACCACAAGACCTTACGCTAATTCATCAGACATTTCAGTCAAGTTCGAAATTCAATTCCTAAGGTTTCTGATTCATCTATTATCAGAGCCTTCAAGCAGAGAGTCCACAGCAGAAGAATTACCAAGGACATCACTTTAAATCCTCTAGCTACTATCGCTGAACTCTTTGAGATGGCCGATCGATATGCGACTGCTGTAGAAGCAGTCGAGTGGAACAAAACCATCGATCGAGACGACAAGAATTCTCAATAGACAAGCGAAAGTAGCAAGAAGGACAAAAAAAACTAAGAAATCCAAGAACAAGGCGAAGGGCAAAAAACCTCAAGCCAACAGTTCTAAGGAGGTCTTGGTTATAAGCAACAAGGAACCACGAAGCTCCAAGCAATATCCTGATCGAGGCAAAGGTAAGTGCCCCGAGCGAAAGAACGACAAGCCTAGGTGGTGCCCTTTCCATAAAAAGGAAGGACACGACCTTCGCAATTGCCGAGTTTTCCAACAAAAACTCGATGACTACTACAACGGCAATGGACCACATCCTACTCTTGAGGAGGTGGGACAAGCGAATGGTCGTACGCAGTCGGACGACAATGAGGAGATGCCGTTCCAAGATCATGAACACACCATCGAGCATATCTATGGGGGATCATCGGCATCTGAGTCAAAGCGGCGACTTAAAAGGTTGTCGAGCGAGTAAACTCCATTGACCCTCCTCTTGTCAATAAACTGCCGAAGTGGTCGAAAGTCACTATCTCCTTCGAGAAGAGTGACTGCCCAATCCTTTCCACTCGACTAGGTCGATTTTTGATCGTGGTCGAACCCACCATCAACAACTGTCGAGTCAATCGAGTGTTAGTTGATGGTGGTAGCTCGTTAAACATTCTGTTTACGAGTACCCTGGACGAGATGCAGGTACCCATGACTAAGGTAAGACCGGTACAATACTTCTTTCATAGTATTGTACCGGGGTCTTCGGCCAAACCCATTGGCCAAATTTCTCTTCCTTTAACATTTGGTTCTCCAAGTAATTTCAGGACAGAGAAGATCTCCTTTGATGTGGCCGATTTCGATACGGCATATAACGCCAAACTCGTATGACCAACTTTGGCAAAATTTTTAATCGCTACTCATTATGGGTATTAATGTCTTAAGATGCCAGGTCCCAAAGGAGAAATCACAATTCACTGTGATAAAAAGATGGTGCATATGTGTGACCATCGATCCCTCGAGATGGTTGGCCAGATACCAACTCAGAAAGAAAACAAGGGACAGCCTTCGACCAAGAAGTCAAAGCCTAAAGCTGCACCTAATCCGAACGACCAGGTCAAGGAGGTCCCTCTGGATCTAGAGGAGCCTTCGAAGACTGTTCACATCGGCGATACTTCTGACCCCAAACAGGAAGACACCCTCATCACTTTCCTCTGGGCAAACACAGATGTGTTCGTGTGGCAAGCATCCGACATGCCCGGAGTCCCCAGGGAAGTGATCGAGCACATGATAACTCTACGGCCTGACAAAGTACTCGTAAGATAAAAATTACGAAGATTTGCCCCTGAACGACGAGATGTTATAAGATCAGAATTGGACAACCTACTTAAAGCAGGCTTTATAAGAGAAGTCGACCACCCAGAGTGATTGGCCAACCCTGTAATAGTTAGGAAGTCTAATGGTAAGTGGTGAATGTGTGTAGACTTCACTGGTCTTAATAAAGCTTGTCCAAAAGATGATTTCCCTTTACCTCGTATCGATCAGTTGGTTGATTCTACTACTGGTTGCGAAACATTAAGTTTTCTAGATACATATTCTAGCTACTATCATATTAATATGTGTCTAGAAGATGTAGAAAAGACCACATTTATTACTCCATTTGGAATATTTTGCTATGTCAAAATATCATTTGGTCTAAAAAATGCTGGCGCTTCTTTTCAACACTTGATGCAATCGACCTTTTCACCTGAACTAGGCCAAAATTTGGAAGCCTATGTTGAAGATCTAGTCATAAAAGGCATGAAGCGACTTAATCATGTTTCCGACCTGCAAGAAACATTCGACAATATAAGAAAACACCACTTGAAACTCAATCCTGAGAAGTGTGTGTTCGAAGTCTCTTCAGAAAAATTGCTTGGATTCCTTATCTCTGTACAAGGGATCGAAGCAAATCTTGAAAAGATAAATGCCATTGTGCAAATGCGCCCTCCGACCACAAAGAAAGAAGTCCAAAAACTCACAGGGTGTATGGCGGTTTTAAGTCATTTCATCGTACGACTGGGAGAAAAATGACTACCTTTCTTCAAACTTCTAAGGAAGCACAAGGGTTTCGAATGGTCGGAAGAGGCAAACACTGCCTTTGAGGATGTCGAGAGATATTTTACGAGTGCTCCTGTTTTGGTTTCTCCAAAACCAGAAGAGATGCTCTTAATTTATCTAGCTGCCACGCCACAGGCAGTGAGCGCAGTACTAGTCGTAGAGCATGAAAACGTCCAACGACCAGCTTACTACGTAAGTGAAGTTTTGCACGGACCTAAGGAGCGTTACCCTCAGGTCCAAAAACTTATATATGCCCTTTTCATGTCTTTGAGGAAACTGCGGCATTATTTTCAAGCGCACAAAATAATTATGCCGTCTGAGTTTCCCTTAGGAGTGGTCTTCCAGAACAGGGAAGTAGCGGGACACATGGCTAAATGGTCAGTAGAACTTGGGGAGTTTGACCTCTATTTAGTGTCGGAGCGACCATTAAATACGGATCTTGGCGGACTTTGTGCGTAGAATGGACAAATCTGAACTGTTAGGGATCCCTAGTATGATACCCACGACTAGCGGACGATGTACTTTGACGGGTCACTTACTTTACGTGGCTCGGGGGCTGGGGTGGTCCTAGAATCTCCTACTGGAGAGACCTTAAAGTATGTCATTCAATTAAACTTTCAGGCCACTAACAACGTGGTAGAATACGAAGGTTTGCTGGCTGGCATACAAGCCGTGAAAGCACTCGCGATTCGATGACTACTCGTGAGAGGAGACTCTCAACTAGTCGTGAATCAGGTTGGGAAAGAGTACTAGTGCTCAAATCTGACCATGTCTCGGTACTTATCGGAGGTTCGAAAGCTAGAAAAGCATTTTTTTGTTTTGGGGTACAATTTATCCCTCAAAAGGATAATTACCTCGCAAACCAGCTTGCTCGTATAATTTATCCCTCGAAAGGATAAGTACCAAAAAGAGTTTTCTTGGAGCAACTCCAAAAGCCTTCTTTGGTGGAAACACTAGAGACAACTCCTATTGAGACAGCCTCTCTAGAATACGAGGATACCTAGATGAATCCCATCTACGAGTATCTTCAGACGAGTACCATACCCGATAATGATCTCGAGGCAGATCGCTTATCCCGAAAGGCCAAAATATATACTTTGGTCGAAGGAGTCCTCCATAAACGAGGCACTCAATGGGTACTCATGCGATGTATATCGCAGAGAGAAGGACTAAACCTCCTTCATGATATACACGGGGGCATCTATGGAACTCATGCTTCCTACAGAACGCTGGTCGGAAAGGCCTTTCGACAAGGTTTTTACTGGGCAACAGCCCTTTACGATGCCAAAGAATTGTTTAAGAAATGTGTACAATACCAGTTTCATAGCAGGCAAGTACATCAACCGGCTCAGGCATTACAAACAATTCCTCTATCTTAGCCTTTTGCGACCTGGGGTATTGATATCCTAGAACCGTTCCCAAAAGCTCCAGGTGGCTTTGAGTTCCTTTTTGTGGCTATTGATACGTTCACAAAGTGGATCGAAGCTGAACCTATTACTGGGATAACAATGGAAGCAGCAAAACAGTTCATGACGAGAAGCGTAATTACTCGATTTGGGTTCCCAAGTCGAATAATTACAGATAATGGTAAGCAATTTTAAATCGCAAAATTTCAAGAATTTTCTGACGAGTTAAATACTAAGGCGTATTCGCCTTTATTGCCCATCCTCAAAGCAATGGGGCGATCGAAGAAGCGAATGGCCAAATAATGCGAGGAATCAAAACTTCGAGTCTTGACCCGACTTTTCAAGCACTTTCGGGGCACAGGTACAAGAATTATCCTCGATATTGCAGGCGGTTCGTATGACTATTAGCAGACTCTGGTGAAACATCTTTTTCCTAGTTTTGATTATGAAGCCATGCTTCACGAACTAAAGATCATGTCAACAAGGGTGAAACTTTCCAGCGAGTCGAGTCGGGAACAACTTGGCGAGATGACATCAACCTACTCGAAGAGAAGAGAAATCAGGCCTTAATCCGTTCAATAGTTTACTAGCAAGCCCTGTGCAAATACTATGATCGTAAGGTCCAACCTCACAACCTTGCTGTAGGTGACTTGGTATTGTGGAAAATTCAATCCCAGTCTAATTGGAACAAGTTTTCCCCCAAGTAGGAAGGTCCTTACACAGTGGTCAAAGTCATGCAACCAGGTTCGGCACGACTAGCAATGGAAGACGGCCGAATTCTCTCCAATTCTTGGAACATCGACTAGTTACGTAAATTTTATGTGTAACCGACCAACCCTACAATAAAGTATCATGCTATTTCTATCTTTATTTTCTTACTTTGAGTAGCACTTTGACAATTTTTCGACCATTCCCTGGTCGTAGGTCTCTCTACGACCAAGCCACCAGTCATAAGTTTTTCCACGACATTACACTAGTCGTAAGTCCTACTACGACTAGTACCGAGTCTTTCTTTACACTGGTCGAAAGGATGGTAACATCACCTAGTCGAAGCCTTCCCTTTCTGCACGTGGTCCTGCCCACTAGAAGAAACTTCCTAGTGTCGACTTGTTCCTCGCTTTTTGCTGCCAACACAAAGAACTTGGGTTCAATACACATGGTCAAAATATTTTCAAAGCCAACTCTTTGTACCTTAGTTTATTTCTTCATTCATTTGAAAAATAGTCTAAGCAAAGTACACTTTTGTAATTTGCTCAACTACTTTTAGTAAACTCGTTTTGTTTTAACTGGTCAGAGGAAGACACAACACCTAGTCGAAGTCTTTCCTCTCTGCACATGGTCCTACCCACTGAAGGAACTTCCTAGCGTCATCCTGTTTCTAACTCTTGCTACCAGAGCGAACCTACCGAATGCACTGGAATAAGTCGAACGAATTTCTAAGGTACTCTAGACGTTTGTCTAACTCAAGTTGCCATTCTTGATTTGATTAACCTAGTTGGAGATGGTAACATCACCTAGTCGAAGCCTTTTCTTTCTGCACGTGGTCCTGCCTACTAGAAGGAACTTTGTAGTGTCGACTCATTCCTACTTTTTCAACCAGTGCATGATAATCGTGATTGAAAACTATAAGCTAGCTAAACCTCTGGTTTTCTCAAAGAAAACCGATTTCACACTATTTACTTAGTTTATCTAAATAAACTAAGCAAATAGTCGGGGGATAGGATAAAGTTATTTATATGACTTCAATTCTTAGTCTTAATTTTATTTTCCATTCATTATCTTATGAGTTACTAACTACTTGATAAGATGATTTGTAGGAAGAAGAAGTGATTATATATATCAACAACAAAAACTTGTCTTTACAGGTTTCGAGTACAAACTACTCTAACGAGGGAGATCCTATTTGCATCTCCTCGGTGACTTCCTTGCTGATCGACTGCATATCTTCAATCAACCGCTCCGCTTCTGCTTCAGGGTAGTCGAAGTCGGCTTTGACAGGTTGCAGATTAAGATTGGGGTCATGAGCTTTAAGTTTTGCCAGAACAAAACTTATTCCACTTTTGACCGCTTCTCTTATCGAATCAGCTTGGTTGGTCTTCAGAGTGGTCACCAACTCTTACAAAGTCCCGACTTGTTCTTCAATAGTACTCACGTGAGCTATTATTGTGTCTTCGCGAGGAGTGATTTCCTCAGCACGTAGCCCACCGAGTACATTGTTCAGGAGGGAAATGTTGTCTCGAAGGTTGATCTTCATCGACTTCATCTCCTCCTGATCACGAGTCGAAGCCTCGTAGAGTCGTTTTATTTCGACTGCTTGCTATGAAAATAATAAGACTAGTCAGATAAAATGACCCTAAAAGGAAAACAAAACTAGTCGCAAGTAAAGATTTACTTACCTGCCAGTCGAGAATCTAATTTCTTGATCTCATCATCATGAGAAGCAGTGCTCTTTATATAGTGCTCCTCCCATGACTTGGCCTCCTGATCTTTTTCTTTGGCGATACAGGTAACCTTGTGAATAACCATGATCTTTTCTTTGACCTCGGTTTCGAGCTTCCCCATTTCGACCACTTTTTCTGAAAAAGAATAGGAATTAGAAAAATAAAGGAAGGTCATAAGCGGTCTTAAGTTCAACGCTTTTCGTTTATTAGTCCCTACAACTTTCGGATTGCAGAGTTTGCCTCCTAAAGCTTCTTCAGAAGGTCTCCCTTCTCTTCCCTTAGATTTTTCGTCTCAACTTTCTCGAAGTCGAGCGAATCAGCCAAGGTCTTCTCGTCGCTCTTAAACCTACAGAGGAAAAGAGTAGACATGAGCATAGAACAAGCGGTCGTAAGTCTTTCTACGACCAGTATCTAGTCGTGTGCCTTTCTACAACAATCCTCTGGTCGTAAGTTCTCCTACGACCAACATCTAGTTGTAAGTTCTTCTGCGACAATCCCCATAAGCACTATGAAAGTGGTCGAAACATAAACGATTACGAGTATCAGTTACTCACCATCTCTCTGCTTTTGCTTTCATGATACAGCTTTCTCTGTCGCGGTGAACAAGTTATGCATTGTATTCATAGCGGTGATAATTTGTTTCAAAGCTTTCTGCAGAAAGAAAGACAGTGAGAAGCGAGAAAAGATACTTATGTAAATGCTGGGCAGCAGGTACTTACATTCATGGTCATTTGAGCAAACAAGGATAATACTCTCGTCAGGTTCTTGAGTTCATCGATATCTTGAAGTCGGTCCCACCACACCTTTTTGAGACGTTCGTCATCGAAAACATCCCCTCTGTTAGGAATGTCCTTAGGGTGAGGAACCCGAGCACGAGATCTCACAATGGAAGTAGGGCCGAAGAATCCGAAGGAATGGTCGAAGAATTCGCACCCTTCTTCTTCTTTGACGGTAGCGGCATCAGTGGCTTGACCTTGGAGGCTGAGAGGAGCGTCTATGATGATTTCTTTCCCAGCATGGTGATTGAATGCCTTACCCCTATGGCCAGATGCTTCCACCGCTACCTCTGCCGTCTTCGCTTCTGGCTCCATGACCACTTCAGTGGTCATAGCCGCTTCAGCAAAAACAGCTTCTTCTACCACTCAGACGGCGGGCGATCCTTCGACCACCGCCACTGTCATTTCTTCGGTTGACGAAGAAATAGCAGTGGGTTCCTCGACAGGAACGTCCTCGAGGGCTAGAGGAGTTGGGCTAAGTTCACAAAAAAGGAAAACACGTCAAAAGGTAAATGTTGTTCTTACACTTTTGTCTTTCTACATACCTTCGTGTGCCATATTTGATCTTGAATTTGGAAGAAACCTTCCCTAAGGAAGATTTCTTCGACTTCTTCTCAACCACGTTTGTTCGAAACTCGAGTTGACGAATGGGATCAGCCACGACCATGTCTGGTCGTGGGTCTTGAGCGAGAACTACCGCTCCTTGAGCCTCTTGGCTCTCTGGATGGTCGAGACCTGTCTCGACCACCTCAAGGGCAGCACTACCCTTAACCACAGGCACTGCCGGTGTAGCAGTTTTCTTCGCAAAACATATAAAACTCTTCCAATTCTCCTTTTCTAGTTGCTTGACAAAGCCACGGGAGGCAGAAACTGTGACAGTCTCATTGTCGTAGTAGAAGGGTACCTTGATCTTGGGGGCTTTGCGTTTGAGTGCTTCAGCCGCTTCGACCACCCTCGCTTTCTCTACAGCAGCCATGTCTACAGCAAACATTGCAAAGGGTCCGGACGGAGCAGCAGAGCTTGAACTTGCGCCTCCCTTGTCGGCGACTTGCACGAGCCGTCGCCTTTTGGCCGGAGGAGTCTCGACTTGCTCGGCCGCCACGCCGACAACCATCAGTACGACCTCTTCGTTGTCTCGACGATTTTCCATGCCTACTTTCTACAGAAATCAGAAAGAGAGATATTACAAAGCAGTCATAAGTTTTTCTACGACCATCACCTAGTCGTAAGCTTTTCTACAACAACCCCCTGGTCATAAGTTCTTCTACGACTAGTACATAGTCGTAAGTTTTTCTACGACTACAAGATCCTAAAGATGAAATCGGTTCTCGATTACCTTTAGGCGCTCTATCTTGTCCTCTGCGGACAGAATTGCCAGGATTTGAGGAGCCACCACGTTGGGTGGCGGGGACTTCTCACAAATGGCGGTGATTTTGTATCCACTTACACCGACAGAGATAGTCAATGCTGATAAGAAGAAAGTAGAGGTGAAAATTGAGAGTACACCAAATAGCGAGATTCCACCTTCGGTGAGTGAGAGCCACAAGCCAAAATTGAGCGGTAAAAAGAAAAGTGAGGGAGAGAAAGGTTTAGTAATGTTAGCCACCAAATCAGAGATGAGAGCTTTTTGTGAGAATCCCAATTTGGTGCACTTTGTACTTCTGTACAAGGATGCATTGCTTTCTACTGACGACTTGACGTCTCTTCCTAGTGGTGTCTCTCATGTTTTGCGAGAATTGGCGACGTTTTCGGAGGAGGGGTGCCGTTGGTTTGCCACCAATCCATGAGGATAGAGCATCAAATTGATTTGATTACGGGAGCGGCGCTACCAAATCGACCACCGTCCGCACCAACCCAGAAACAAAGAAATTGAAACAAGTACAAGAGCTTCTCGGCGGAGAATGCGTCTGTGAAAGTTTAAGCCCTTGTCTTTGTTCTGTTATTTTAGTTCCAAGAAAGATGGTACTTGGCACATATATATAGATTGTAGAGCGATTAATAATATCACTATTCGATATCGTCATCCTATACCTCGCTTAGATGATATGTTAGATGAATTGAGTGGTGCTGTTATTTTCTCTAAAATTGATTTGCGTATTGGGTATCATCAAATTAGGATGAAAGAAGGGGATGAGTGGAAAACTGCTTTTAAGACAAAATTTGGTTTGTATGAGTGGTTAGTCATGCCGTTTTGGTTAACTAATGCACCTAGTACATTCATGAGATTGATGAATCATGTTTTGAGGCATTTTAATGGGAAGTTTGTGGTCATGTATTTTGATGATATCTTGATTTACAGCCATCTTGAATCTGATCATATTGACCACATTAGACAAGTGCTACGGGTTTTTACGATGCTAGGTTGTTTGGGAACTTAGCGAAGTGCACTTTTGCAAAGATCGTGTAATATTTTTGGGCTATGTTGTTTGACACGAGGGTAGAAGTAGATGAGTCTAAAATTGAAGAAATTAAAATTGGCATACTCCTATGAATGTTAGTCAAATTAGGAGCTTTCATGGTCTCATTGGTTTTTATATCGTTTAGATTAGAGATTTTAGCACCATCATTTGCCCCATTGAATGAATTAACAAAAAGGTGTTGAGTTTACATGGGGAGTGGCACAACAAATTGCCTTTGATGACTTGAAATGGCGTTTAAGCGAGGCACCGTTACTTGTTTTACCCGATTTCACTAAAATTTTGAAATTGAATGTGATGCTAAGCGGAATTGGTATTGGCGGTGTTTTGATGCAAGAGGAAGGCGGTTGCTTATTTTAGCGAAAACTCAAAGGTGCACAATTGAATTATCCGGTCTATGATAAGGAGTTGTATGCTTTAGTGCGAGTTTTAGAGGTTTGGCAACATTATTTATGGCCTAAGGAATTCATTATACATTCTGTTCATGAGGCTTTAAAATATTTGTAAGGCCAAGCTAAGTTGAACCGTCGACATGCTAAATGGGTGGAATTTATTGAGTCGTTTTCTTACATTGTGAAATATAAGAAGGGAAAAGAAAACGTGGTTGCTGATGCTCTTTCTAGGAAAAGTATGCTTTTAAATCGCTTAGATGTGCAAGTTCTGGTTTAGAGAGTTTGCGTGATTTATATGCTAATGACCATGATTTCTCTTCACCTTATCGCATTGCAAAGATGGGAAAAGGTGGGACAAATTTCACATTCATGATGGGTTTTATTTAGCGCTAACAAACTATGCATTCGAGATAAATGCATGCGTTTGTTATTATTGTAGGAATCTCATGCGGTGGATTGATGGGACATTTTGGGCGTGAGAAAACGCTTTGTCTATGTTGAGCGATCACTTTTATTGGCCTAAGATGAGGCGTGATGTGGACAGGTATGTACAACGGTGCATAACTTGTCACAAGGCGAAATCGAAGTTGCATCCACATGGTTTGTATACTCCTCTTCCAGTTCCTCAAGCACCATGGGAAGATATTAGTATGGACTTTGTTTTAGGACTGCCTAGGACGAAGAGGGGGAGAGATTCTGTTTTTGTTGTTGTGGATCGATTTTCAAAGATGGCACATTTTATTCCATGCCACAAGAGCGACGATACCTTGCATGTTGCTAACTTGTTCTTCAGGGAGGTCGTGAGGTTGCATGGCGTACCCAGGACCATTGTCTTGGATCGCGACGTCAAATTCATGAGTTATTTCTAGAAGACACTTTGGGGGAAGCTAGGGACAAGGTTGTTATTCAGCACAACTTGTCATCCCCAAACTGATGGTCAAACGGAAGTGGTGAACCGCACACTTTCGATGCTGCTGCGGACCATGATCAAGAAAAATATCAAGGAGTGCGAGGATTGTTTGCCACACGTGGAGTTCGCCTACAACAGAGCCGTCCACTCTACTACAGATGTGTCCCTTTGAAGTGGTGTATGGTTTTAAGCCTATTCGCCACTTGATTTCTTCCGCTTCCAAGTCAACAACGAACAAATATGGGCGTCAAAGAGGGCTGAATATGTGAAGAAATTGCACATCAAGGTGAAAGAAGAAATTGGCGCAAGGCGAAGTACTATCTTGACAAAGGCGAACAAGAAAAGAAAGAAGATGATTTTTTAATTTGGGCGATTTAGTTTGGTTACACTACCGCAAGGATCGCTTTCGGATCGGCGCAAATCGATGTTCTTTGCCATGAGAGATGGACCTTTCAAAGTGCTTGGCGGATTAACGATAATGCATACAAAATCGAGCTTAGGGTGATGACTACGGCGTGAGTTCGACATTCAACGCTGGCGATTTATCGCCGTTCTTTGGTCTTTGATGATCTAGTGTCGAGGGCGGCGCCTTTTCAGAGGGGAGGATGATGAGGGCATCCCTACGACACCTTCTTATTCTCCACCTAATGCACCGGATATATGCATCGAGTTCTTGCATTGGACCACTTACACGAGCACGGGCCAAGAAACTACAAGATCAGGTGAACTTGCTCCTTAATGAACATATCATTAATTTTAACGAGAATTTTATACTACCTAAAAATAGTGTTTTGATTGTTCTCAGGTTTGAAGATTCAACGATAGAAGGAATTTACATGCATAAAGAGAAGGCTGCTGTGTGTGGGTGTGGAGCTACTACATGTCGTGAGGAGCTGCTGCATGTACAACATGCAAGCACGTGAAGGAAATAACATCAAAGAGGATTCGGTTGCTGCCTATTCACGTGGAGACAAAATATCTTGATTTAATGACTATCGTGAGAAATCAAATTAGGAAAGGCCAATTCTATTTTTATATTAGTTGGCCCCATGCACTCATGTACAAGACTTGAAGATTTCCAGCGACAACACACCTTGCATTGACCGAATCCCATGTGATCGGTTTGTAACAGAATAGGAAGGATTCTATTATTTAGAATTAGCCGTCCAGGTTTTGGAAACCGAATAGGATCTTATGCCCTCATATACAACTTTGAGCACTAGCTAGCATCTCTCCTTGAACTGTTGCAATACGAGCGTTCGCATCCATCCGAAATTGTTCGTGTTATCGCTCATTCCTTTGATTGCAATAGTCCCATTATCGTTATGCATGTGTTACTGTCTACTCCTCACTTATATTTATCGATCAGCAATTAGGCATTGTGAGTCTCGTTTGGATTGCTACCTAGCTCGACAATCTTTAAATTCTAAATTGTTAGGATTCCTCACCTAGCTCCACCTAAAACATCCGTGTCAAGTATTGGCTGTCATTCTTGGATCATCAGGAGAGGCAGAGAGAGGGCAATCAGAAGCACAAGACATCACATTCTAATCTTTCTCTTGATTTGTAACCAGCACATACTCAATACATACACACAGGAGTAGGGTTGTTATTCTCCCCGGATAAGGCCCGAACCAGTATGAAAATCCCCATGTCACTCTCTCTACGTGATTTGAGTCTTGGAGACCCCCCCGAATCAAACAATCATTACGTAAGTTTTGTTCTAAAACACTAACAATACCAATCTACAATTATCTTTAGCATGGCACAATTCCTGAAGAAAATGTAGAGGTCGATAGTATAGCTCGAAAAGCCAAATCGTACACTCTGATCAAAACTACCCTTTATAGACGGGGATCTCACGGAGTGTTGATGAGATGCATATCTCAAGCGGATGGTATTAAGTTATTATCTGATATACTTGGAGAAGTCCGTGGAGCACATCATTCCTACGGAACTCTGGTCGGTAAAGCCTTCAAGCAAGGATACTACTGACCAACCGCCCTCCATGATGCAAAAGAACTTGTGAAGAAGTGCGTACAATGTCAATTTTATATTCGACAAGTACATCAGCCAACACAAGCTTTGCAAATAATACCTCTTTCTTGGCCTTTTGCAACCTGGGGACTAGACATTTTGGGACCTTTCTCAAAGGCACCCAGGGGCTTTGAATTCCTATTTGTCATGATTGACAAAATGGATAGAAGCCGAGCCAGTTGTTAAAACAACAACTGAGGCTACCAAGAGGTTCCTTACAAAAAACGTGATCACACGATTTGGTATACCCAGTCGTATAATCACAGATAACGGTACCTAGTTCTCGGGCGGTAATTTTTAGGAAGTCTGCAAAGATCTAGGTATCAAGACACATTTCACTTTCGTGGCTCATCCGCAGAGTAACGGAGTGGTCGATCGAGCTAATGGCATAATAATGCAAGGAATGAAACGCCGAGTGTTCGACCAGTTAACAAAAGGGTTAGGAGCTTGGGTTCAAAAACTTCCTTTTGTGTTATGGGTTGTTCGAACCACAACCAGTCGTGCGACTGGTGAAACACTATTTTTTTCTAGTTTACGGTGCTGAAGCCATGCTTCCTCCGGAATTGAAAATTGGCTCTGTTCGAACATATTGTTTTAATGAAAACGATAAAGAAGAACGATGACTCGACGACATCAGTTTCCTTGAAGAAAGACAAAACCAAGCCCTTATACAATCAGTAGTTTACCAACAAGCCATGAGAATGTACCACAGTCGTAAAGCTCAACCTCGCAGCCTAGCTATAGGTGATCTGTTCTCAGAAAAATTCAGAGCCTAGCAAATCGCAACAAACTTTCACCAAAACATGAAGGTCCATACAATGTGGTCGAAGTCACCAGACCTAGTTCGGTACGACTTGCCATGTCAGACGGGCGTGTTATGTCAAATTCATGGAATATTGATCAATTACGTAAGTTCTATGTATAGATGTACTTTACATTTTTTTTAATTTCAATAAAAATTCATCATTTCTTTACTTTCCGATGAGTGATATTATTTGTATGTCTATTGTCCATTATCTGGTCACATACTGTTGTTGTTTTACTGGTCGGAGAAGAACCATTTCTCTCTGATATCCTTCTAAAGGGTCTCCTTTACCTTTTGGCTCAGACGTATTAGTCAAACACCATAAGGGTCCTGATCGTGATCATCACAGCGATGTTTCTCATGAAGCGACCAGACACGCTTTTCTCAAAAAAGCAAACAAGTCTAGACAACGCTCGTGCATGCGAGACTTCAACTCCCAAGTCACCTCTCTCTCTCCAATTGACGTGAACACAATACCATGACGTATGCCAACATTTTGTGCCTCAGCACTCACTCTGGTCTCCCCAGAATACGCATCGGACGGGACTCGAATGTATGGTTTACTTGTTGGTCAATGGCTCTAACGAGACCTCAAGCTTCGAATATCTCAAGTACTCACTCAGCACCGAAGCATACAAGACGTTGCGTACCCCGCGTATGGACCCGAGACGGTCTTAGTGAAACGCCAACTTCCGAATCTCCGCAACTATCGAAAACAAACCAATGTACCTTGGGCCAACTTCCCCATTGGTACCAAAACACACAACATGCACATAACACACAGAACTCTTGTTCCATCTCTAAATCGATCTCTTCACCTTAACCAGGGACACATAATAGAACTTGTTTTAAACACACTCTGTCACATCCCCAAATTAATAAATAGAAATATTATGCATCTCATGAGCATGCATCATGGTTTTCAAACCTTTGCATAATTTATTGCACTTGGAAAATCTTAAACAAGTGTTAAACCTACACTTTGTAATTCAACTCCAAAAGAAAACAGGAACAAAACCTTATGAACATATTCTGGAAATAATTTATTCAAATACTATAATAATTATAATGAATTAATATAATTCTTCCCAAATTTTTGGGTCTGGTTTAAACACTAAGAAAATTCAAACACAATTTAACGACCTACAATAAGTTTGAATTTAACCTATACACTTTATATCATGAACAGTAGTGTTCAATAATTTTTATGGGCACTAGACCTTCCCAGGAACCCCCATGATTTATTTCATGATTTTAGGAAATTTATTTCTATTTTTAACACCTTGGTCAAAGTGGAGAAAACAATTTAAATCTCAGTCAAACCCTAAACCCTAGCAGAACACTCTTTGTTTCTCAAAGTTAAGTATGATTTCGACAAGCGACTCATTAACCACCTTAGTGCATCGCGTGGGAGCCATCCGATGGGAAATCCACGGCCCAAATCGTGTACCTCTTCGGGACGATCTGAGCGCCCCTCGTCTAATCCTAGCCGTCGGATCGAGATCAGCGGTCGCGCCAACCCACTTACGGACTCGCAGCAGCGCCGTTGAGTTCTTTGCCATCTTGGGCCCTTTGTCGGCCGTCCCGACCTCGCGCAGAGCTCCACGCCAGCGGAGAAGCGACTTTCCAGCAGCGCCGCAGAATAGCCGCCAGCGCCATCAATCCACATTGCCGTTGACCACTCCCGGAGCTCCCCCTTCTAATGCCGCCTCCACTCTGTCATCTCCCTGGGGATAATAACCCCTCGGCACCCCGTTCTTCCTCACTTTTCCTCTCGGTGGCTGACGAAAGGGAAGCTCTCCCGCTGGCATCTCTTGGGTAAGCTTGCTCCGCATGGTTGCCCTCGATTCCTTGCTCAGTACCTTCTCCATTTTGCCTAACCTCAGCTCCTTCGGTTGCTTGTAGTTCCTGGACCACAGAGGTGCCATTGGAAGCCCTAGAGTGCGCACCCGAAGGCCTCCCCATGTCAACTATTGTCTCCAAGAGGTATTATCCTCATCTGAGCGTGTCACTTTGCGCCCTAGGGCATCCTTAAGCTTTTCCCTCAACTAATTTGTCTAATGCACAGCAGGTTTTCGTTGAATTGAAGAAATCACGCTTTTGGCCTTAGGACCAACCCTTCGACTCCCACTTGGTTCCGGTAAGCCGTAGTTTAATTCCTTGGTCCCTTAGCATCCTCATAGGGTGTTTAATCCTTTCCGATCACTCACTCTCTGTTATTTTGCTCAGAGACTCCTCTCCTCGTGAGAGCTCGTCGCTGTTATCTTCTTCTCTGGTGCTTGACGCGGCTCCGGCCCTCCGGCCTTCCACGAGCACCCTCCTCTGCTCGGGTAGCTCCCATTAGCCCCTAGGCGCCTTGGCACTTTCATTGAATGACCATTGCGAGCTTTACTCATTGCATGCTCGTTTGCGTATTGGTCGCGCCGCTCAGCGCCGGCTAGCCGCCGTCTGAGCCACCATTTGTGTCGCCACCACCACCCTTGGGTGCGCATGACCCTAATCTTGAACTATCGCGAGCCTTGGCCGGCTCCGCCATGGGGCGTAGCACCGGTGAGCCGTCGAACAACTTGTATTTGGCGTTATCGTCTGTGGCGCTCTCATAGCTGTTCGTTCTGACAAATAGCGGTCATTAATGCTAATGATTGAATTCTATTTGTCTTAGCCGTTAGATCATCCTTTGGCAAGTGGGGCGCCTACGAAAATGGGAGATAAGCGAATCGATGGAGGCCGGCGGGTGGGACCAGCGACTTAAGCCCGTGCGCTTCTGGCGTGTCGTGGACCAGTCCGTGGGTAAGTCGTGACAATGGGACCCCGTGTCGAGCGATATTTAAATCGGAGTTAAAAATAGAAAACACGCATTCACCGGGCCGCTAGTCGACATCGGTGGCTAGCATACCTTCGGTGAGAAAAGTAATAAATGAGTTAGAAAATCCGAAAATGAATTATGTGCACCTTTGTAAAATATGCATAACTTTAAAATTCATAACAAATTCATCTTAATTCCAAAATAGGTGAAACCACTTCTGGTAATTTTCATTTTTAATGAACTTCATATTAAAATTGGTTTGAAACATGTCTCTATAGTAGAGAGTATTATTTTGGAGAATGGTCCATTAACACTATTGTTTTTACAAAAGGAAATGCTGGTAACTTTAGAAATTCATAACTAAATCATGAAAATTCCAAATGAGGCAAACTCAACTGTTTTAGTCTTCTATTAATATTCTCTATTTATCTATATAATCCTTTGTCCCACTACTGTTCTACAAATTTTTTTCAAATAATTAACTTTAATGAACAGTAACCGGTGGGAATTAAATTAGATTTTCCAGCAAACTGAAATTCAAACCACCATAACTCTCACATGCTAAATCCAAATGGAGTAATTCTTTCACCTAAATTCATATAAAATCATGATTTACCTACTGTAGAAAAATCATGCATTTATGAGCATTTTTAATTTTTGGGTATTTTGCGATGTTCATTCGGTATTGTATTTTTATAGATTCCGAGCCTATCGATATTGACCTATACGCTACTGTTGGAGAGCAGCTAAGCTACCAGCAAGGCAAGCATCATTTGAACCTTTTTTTTGCATCATGATTGATCCCAGTTTTGTTAAGTTAGTGCAATGGTAATTGCTTGCATGCTATTTTGTTAATGTCGCTATTTTTGTGATGTGTAGAATAGCTATATCCCACTCTTTGAGGTTTATCTTGAACCATGAATAACTCCAGTATCACATGCTTAAGATAGGATTGTGTGAATTATATTGTTCGAGTTTCTTAGCTATGCAAGTCTAGAACCGGTAGTTGATTGTCGAGAATAACCTGACAATTATGGGATAAACACAACTATCTTTATATGCTTTTGTTTTAGATCTTCGTATCTGTTTTATGAGTTAAATTTTGTCATTTTAAATGAGCTTTTGGTCTGGACAAGTGATGGTTAGTGATGGTGCCTTCGTGCACGAGATTCGGGTAAGTGGTTGACTTGTCTGGACAGTGAAGGACCGAACTTTGGGTACCTACGGTTCAAGCAAAACTCGTGCTATCACATGCAGTGTATGGGCACTGCTTGGTTAAGTAAGGGGTTGGTGTTGTTAAGTTGATGACTGGTGGTGTGAGGACGTATATGTGTTCCATCGCATATATGCTTCGTAGGGTGCCGATTGCAATTCTATAATATGCGGGTGAGCACTATTTAAACTTATTTATTGGGTCGGCATGCCCGGCACAACTTGCGTGCCTGTTTAGCTAGTAGGTGGGTAGCCTACACTTAGGCGGGATTATGTCGCGCATGGGTGAGTCAACTTAATGATATCAACTGCTGAGAAATACTAAGTCTTGGTTTACCCGGCTGGCATACCATAGGAAGTATGCTATTTTCAGAGGCATCTGGAGGTTTACGGGCTAATCAAGTCGTGTGGGTAAAGTAGTACACCCCTACAGGGTACAAATCTATTCGAATAGCCGTGTCCGCGGTTATGGACGACCGCTTGAGTTTGTGGCTGCTTATTGTTAGAGTTGGAATTAAAATTGTGGTTATTACTTGGTAATTGTCATGAATGGGATGTTTATGCTTGTTGTTGTATCAAAGTGGTCAGCCACTTTGGTATTTGTATGATTTATTTGTTATTCAATTTACTACTTATTCACATGCTTTACTTCTACTTCAAATCTGATTTTGAAATGGCACTTGAAATACTAGTATGTGTAGGTGGTAAATTGTTGCGTCTCTTTTGCAAAACTAAGCCAATATGAGCCATCCTTTGGAACAACCTCTAGAATAACTAATTTTTATTTGTGTAAGACATGCGAGTACCTTTGTACTCAACCCGGTTGCTGCAATTTCAGGTGAGGAAGGATATGAGCCCATTGAGCTTGTTAGCGCCGATTTAGGCGACGCTGACGAGTAGTGCTATCTTTTTTTAACTCTCAATCGGTTGCCGATGGGATATGGGCATACCAATGCTGGTATTTTGGTTTATTTACTTACTTCCGCTGCTACTTGTCACTCTTATTTGAATTTGGCCGGTCGGCCGATCGGCTGTTTGTAATAGATGTAGACTTTAACTATTATGTTGTATGTCTTTTGAACTATCTATGTATGTTGTTGTATGGATGTGATCAACGTTGTATGAGAGTATGAGCATATTGGTCGCTGATCTTGGGAGCCAATATGATTACATACTCGCTGTTAATGGCTTCCTATTTAACTCACTAAGTGTAGTGCTTGACTTGTTGGAGAACCAACAATCATGTAGTGCTTGCAAGGGAGCAGCGCGCATGATCGTCGGGCCTCTAGTTTTAGTTAAGCCTCTCACTTAGATCTAGTTAAGTTGGAATCCATTTACTGGAGGTCCAGAGTTATGCCCTTAAGACCATGCTTAGTCTCGGTCTTACGGAGATAACCCGGGGTCCCCACACACTCTTTTACAAACAAAGCCAACTGAAAATAAAGGGTCCTCATTGCAACCACGCAATGCCAACTCCCCACTAAAAAAGTCAAATATAAAATAAAAGATTCATCACAAGAACCTTTCCACTTCCCAAGTAAGCAGTTTGCAAATAAACGTCACGAAAAACAAAGGAGTAATCATTCGAATACCCAAATAAAACACTTCTTTTATTTTCTTGAACCAGAAAGGACCACCAGGCCAACATAAAGCCAACTCAAATTGTACATGACGTCCGTCATAAGCATACAACTCAAAGAAAAATCAGGAGAGCATTTCACTACCCGAGAAAATATTCTTTTCTCAAATTTTCTTTTAGGAATAAACTTTTTCTTAAATCATGAGATTGCGAATCATCACACTAACTCTTTCCTCTTAACCAGCAAACTGAAAGCGATGCTCAATCCGAAAGCAACAACCACACTCATCTAGAGGGACTCTACTAATCCACACAAAGGTACTCTAGTCCACTCCTATACCAAAGAAATTACTTTGATAAATAATTTCCAATGCACCTCAACACATGGATTTCACCCACAATCACACCACCTCAATCCTTTAAGGATAATCAACTTAAAATTCACATCACATACTCTCATTTACTGCATCACAAGGGTTCTATCAATGACCATCATACTATTCGGAATCGACCCTTATTCTACAACTTCTACACATAGTTATTGGACAACCAAGATTCTAGCATAAAAATACAAAACCCAAATTCAACCTCCCAGACTCCAACAATGAACTTCTCGTATAAAAGATTGAGAAATCCTCAAATTAAATCACTAAAATTCCCACACTCCAAACATACTCAATCATTAACATCAACATGTAAACATTTTCTCGACGAAATTATCTTTAGAAGGATTCTATCTCCCAGAAGGTTACTCCCTAAAGCAAATGCATACCAGACAACAACTCAACACTTCCTACTATCCCAATAATTGATATTACGATTAGATTACTTCGCTAATCCAACTCTCATTAAAGTATGCCGTCATATTTCACCTACACAACTTTGCAAATTACCCAATCGCGGCACTCTAATAAATCGATCAAGATTCCCGTACTTTCAATAATTCCAATGTTCCACCAAAATGAACAAAGATCTTGAACCACACATTACTATAGGTCCTACTAGTTGTAGCAATGTAATCAGTTAGTTCTGAAGACTAATATTCTATTTAAATCGAATCCTCTCCAAGGATAATTCCAAGAAATCAATTTATCACTCAACGAATCTCAAACAACTTGACACCCAAAGCCTCACAATATCATTCACTTGGCCACTACTGTAACACCCCAGCCCAACTTGAGCCTAGAATGCTACAAAAAAGGGAAAACTAAACTAAGATTTTTCTCTAAATTTCGACAGAGTCTCCTTTAAATCTTTGACAATAAAGGGAGTTCTAAACATCTAACAAGAATATGACAAAAGAATCAATTACCAAATCTTAAAACATTGCCATAAACATTTCCATGAAAGCATCAACTCTATTACAAAGTAAACAAAATACACCTCGAAGGGTGAATACGATCATAAACATAAATCACGTTCTCTAGTAGGTTCCTCCATTTAAACTTAGAATTCAAAATTAACGAGCATGGTGATAACGTGGTGGATTGCATCAAGTTTTATTTATAGCCCTTCCCATGCATGTTGCTTCGCAAGAGGTACCTAAAAATAAATAAACAAAGCAACAAGCGTGAGTCCATGACTCAGCAAAGTACAAACAAGACAATAAGCCAAATCTCCAAAACAGACTTTGACTTTAACACATTCAGTCATCCACAATAATATCATAACTATTCAACTTTTAATTCCATGCAATGCAAATCCCTTAAATGCACATTCCTTTTCTCTTTGTATTTACCGGTAATGCGGAGTATGCATCCATCGATGCATACCCATTCCTCTAGCACAGGGACCTCAAGCCCACACTCCATGAGTAAGGGGACCTCATGCCTATCTAATACATGATGGGGACCTCAAATAAATCAATACTTGGCTACCACGTAGTCCAAGACCCAAGAATGAATGCTTTAATGCAAATGAGCATAATATACTTAATTAGCCATGAGCATGTATCATCCATCAGCATGATCATGAATAAAAATTCAAAAAAGTAAAATAATAGCATTCTCATGAATTTTCTATCCGCATGTGTTGCACACTAATTGCACTTGCCTCAACCGTGTGATGGATGGTGATGAGTAAAGGGCTCTAACCCTGGTTTCACACCACCACCTGACAATCGTACAACATACTAAGATTACCATTCAAAAGCACACAACATAGCAATAAGAGTAAATAAACATATCCGCTGCTAATCGTAACCCGAAACGATACCAACCCTTCCCGAACACTATTCTGTCCAGAACAGAATAGTCACCTCAGAAAAATAAATTCATAACTTTTGACCTATAGCTCCAAAAATTATGAACTCATACTTTCTGGAAACTACACACATAAATCCACAATTCCTTAGGTGATCAAAAGTTCATATTGTTTGATCTATACCCTTGTTTTTAATTCCGTAGACAGATCTGTCATCTTCGGTACTATCAACTTAGGAATATAATAACTCCTAATTGGTTCATCCAAAAAGAGTGATCTAGGATATTTTGGAATCCACAGAGAATTAGTTTCCATAATAAAGTTATAATAATTTTTCTACTCTGCATAAAATTTCACTAATTTAACTACTTTCCCCGACTATCCCCAACAGAAGTCAGAACTGAATTGCACAACTCAAAATGAGTGATGTTAGAATTTATGGAATCTTTATAAAGTCATTTACCTATCTCCTAGACATAAAAAGTACAAATTCCTATATTTACCGAATCTAACCTATTTAACCATGCATGCTGCTCGAAACCAAGGAACTGAACAGGCTGACAGATTGTAAAAATCATCACTTTCTAACGGTTAATCCAAAAATTACCCACTTCGTCTCTCTGAAAACCTTGGGAAAATATCTAGAATTCTCTAGGAGACACAAAGCCCTAATTTAGCACCAAAAATACCCAAAACTACAGAACAATACAATCAACAGAAAACAGATCTGCTACCCAAAACTACAGCTATGGCCCCTTCGGTTATTAAATCATATCTCACAAACCACAGCTAAGTATTGCATGAAAATTTGTAGAAATGTAGTTACATGAGTTCTCTACAAGCTTTAAAAATTTCAGCCCAATCTGTGATCGTTTAACCACTCAAACAGATCACCTATCAACACTGCTTTGTGCTAAAATTGCAGTAGTCCAGGCTGACAAAACCCCTCTCAAAACAGGTGCTCCTCTCAACTAATCCTCAATCAAACCATACAAATCGAAGAGCAACAAGTGAAGAACACACTGACCAATTTTGAGCTCTATCGTATGAAGTTTTATGCTCCAATCAATGACTCGATGAAGACTGCGCAAGAGGGGAGAGGCGCTGCATAGGGTAGCGGCTAGGGTTGGGAAAGGAGGGGAGTGATGCAAGGGAGGGGAGAGAGAGCTAGGGTTGGCTGCCCCTCCCTCTAAAACCAGCATCCTAATGGGCCAAATGCCGTG
The DNA here is from genome assembly GCA_036346405.1 of Phyllostachys edulis. Lineage (NCBI taxonomy): Eukaryota > Viridiplantae > Streptophyta > Magnoliopsida > Poales > Poaceae > Phyllostachys > Phyllostachys edulis. The sequence continues at coordinate 20,426,899 of CM070545.1, read as the reverse complement.
GGTCGAAAACCCACGGCCCAGGTTCTCTTACTTTAGCGAACAAACCCTTTCAAAACCTCAAATTCTGAATTCTTTTCCTCTTTTCTTTCCCTTAATTTCATCCCTGATCTTATTGCACTCACTAATGACAATCGCAATATTACATGCGCGCGGTTACTCCGAGTTGTTGCAAGCATATTTTTGAGATCCTCGAGTAATCGGCCAAGGTAATTTATCTTCTCCACCGGATCTCTTAAAGAGGGCAGACATTCTCCTGATCCCATGTCGAGAGCATTTTGTTGAGAGCCTTGGCCTATTCTTCAAGGCTCCACCCGAGTTCTGCCTCCTTGTCTTGCTCGAACTCAATAGTTTTTTCTAATTTTTAAACTTGCTCTGCACGAGTTATTCAAAAGTTAAAGAAATATAATTAAAACATAATACACTGGTCGGACTAACGATTAGTTACCTTGAGTTTTCTTCTCAGAAACATTGATTGTTTGTTTGTGCTTGAGGGAGGCTTCATTAAACCTGGTCGACCGATCTTTTGCCTTGCACCTCTCCTCATGCGAAGCTATAATGGCTTCCTTAGCCTTGGCTTCTTTTTCAAAATTTTCCAAATCTGTCGAATGCGACAAGAAGGGGAATTTAGAAAAGAACAAAGTTCCAAAAAAGGGAAGAAGAAATCAAGAAGAAGTTCTTACTTTTTAATTCGGAATTTTCTTTTTCCAAGTTAGTTATTCGCTGGGTTAGTCCTCTGACCATGGCAATGTTCTCCACCATATGCTACAAAAATAGCAATATTCTTTAAGTTTTTTAATAAACTTTGAAGAAAAGACTATAAGAGCGGCCATAGGTGCTTACGTGGATCACCATGTACACATATTCAGAGTAGATAGCATTAGGACCTGTCTTTGATTGACAGTCCGAAATTCTCCTCCTGGCCTCGTCGAGCTTCTCATCATTGAAGATCTGAGGGCAACTGGGAAATTACTAGGATGAGGAGACTTCTTCAATACCGAAGAAATCATCTCTCCTTGAACGGTCCCAGCAGAGGGTGGAACCTACTGAGGCTCTTCTTCGACTCCAGTCTCCTTAGACAGAGTCGAAGCCACCAAGGAATCCTGGGCAATAGGAACCAGAGCTGGAGCCGCCACCTACTTGGGGGCTAGCCCGACCACCCTTTCCTCGGGAATTTTCTCCAGGGGATAACTTTGATCGAAGGTGACTGGAACACTAGAGGATCTATAAAGCAGAAGGAATAAAAGGAACAAGCATCAAAAATAAAAAAAAATACTAAAGGTATGAATTCATATGTTTCTTTCATTTATGCATACCTGGTCTTTCTTGTCTTGATTTCGAAACGCATTGGAGCAAAGTCCAGAGAACTTGCCTTCCTCTTTTTCTTCTTTTCAACCATTTTCACCGGTTCTGATCTAGTAGGACTGGTCAGACCCCTCACATCCTCCGACCAAAGGTCGAAAGAAATATCTTCGACCAGTTGGTTGAGGATGACATCCCCGACCATCTGGTCAGAGATTGTGGCTTCATCAGCCTCCAAAACAGTTGCTTCTGGTCGACCACGACCACTCCGGGGTCCACGACCACTGTAGCTTTGGTTGGCGGGTCTTCTTTCTCAGCGACCTAAATTAAAAATCAAAGTTAATTTGGCGAAGAAAATCATTCATATAGATTGTACATTTCTGTTCGGTTTTTACCTTTGAGGGACCACCAATCTGACTGGTCGTAGGAGCAGAAGTGGTCAGAGAAGCAATGGGTTCACAACTCTTGGTGGCCTCGTTGATCGTCAATTCGACCGACCGCACATCAAAAGGGGCATTATGGTAAACCGATCGAAAAATACATAAACGATAAAAAGAGGTTGTTAATTTTCACCTTAAACCTCTTGATTCTCTCTTCTGCAGAGACAATAGCTAAAATCCAGGGAAATCAACCTTGTCATCAGGCTCCCCGGTACAGATCATTTTGATCCAGTCCCTGACCTCCTCAGGGGAAATGACTATAAAAAAAGAGACTTTAAGGTTACAAAATAATCAGCCAAAATAGACCAGTATGGGTTTTTTCTTAAAAGTTTACCTTTTGAAGAGTCCTTGGTCGCATCGTCCCGACCAATGTACCAGAGAATGGAATATGCCCGACACTTCAGAGGACTAATCCAGAGCATAGAGAAATCTCTCACCACGTGCCAGGAAGTTAGTCCCCAGATGCTAAGGTCTTGGATGGCTTCAATCTGTCTTCTGACCTTTTCCTCCTTCACGGAGGCGCGCCACTCTGGGTTCTTGACCGCCCTCTTACTGATGAAGCAGAGGCTGCCTTCTTTAGTGATCTTCATGTAGAACCAGCTTTTCTTCCATAATGACCAAGAAGACTTTGAGTACATAAATGTACTCCTCGACTTTTCTGTCATGGAGGCGCAAAGTGCACTCTCCAGGTGACCCTGCCGATTTCCCCGACCTCACCATCTTGTAAAAATACCTGAAGACTTCCAGATCTGCCGGAATCCCCAGGTACATCTCGTAGAGGTACATGAAGATGCTGAGGTTGGCTATCGAGTTGGGGGCCAGATTCACTAATTCGACTCTATAGTACTCTAACACCTTGGGGAGGAAAGAAAGAATTGGCAACTTGAAACCACATTCAATATATGCGAGGAAAACAGGGATTTCCCCATCTTCACCGCTCGGAGAATGCTCTCTGATTGTAGATCTCCAAGAGATCAAATTCCTGACGGGAAGCATTTCGATCGCCTCCAAAGCCTTGAGCTTCTTCTCTCTTAGAACAGAGACCAGCCAGTTGGTAATCAAATCCGACATTGCTGATTTCGTAGCCGAGAAGACAAATGGATGTCGGAGAGAATTTCTTTGGTGCAAAAGACGAAAGGGGATTCAAGAGAAGTATGAGAGCGTAAAAGCCCTAAAGCAATGTGGGACGGGGATTTTACAACCACACTTACATAACTGCAATGGGGAGTTGCCAGAAGCCAAACGGGCAGAAACCTCTTTGGTTTCCCAAACAGTTTCTCAAACTTTAAAGTGATACAGACCACCTCGTTATTTACGCCATTAAATGAGGGTTTGCCCGATACGGATTTCATCGAAGAAGGGTTCACACTACAAATTCAATTAAAGTTCAAGGGCTACCTGATGAGGATTAAAATCTTTGAATATTACTTTAATATTGAATTAAAGACCACATGTCCATTGTGGTCGTAACCCCTAAGTCTAACGACCCCTATGGTCGTAAGAATCATAGAGGTTACTCTATGGGTACCCTGGTCAGAGAGGTCCTGTACCTACGGCCCGACCAGGTGACTGCTCGTAGGAGCTTTGAACTGGCACTTGGACCTGATTCCAAGTATATTCTTTGCCGTGTGATGAATGGAACACATGCCTTATTTGTTCCAAACCATACAATGTTTCATGGCCCTAAGTCACTGATAATAACCACTGCATGTTTTTACCTCCCACTGACACTAACCGGTGATCAGTTATTGGTTTAACAAACGATAACCATTCCTCTGACCAGTCGCGTCAGTTCCAACAGGCGTCTTCTCCAGGAGTAACTGCCACCTCCCCGTCAGTTATTTAAGGGAAGACCAAGAGGCATTCAGGGAGGGATCAGAGAGATTGACAAACATCTGGACCATCATGATCAACACGACAGATTCTAGGAGATCAAAGAACACAAGACCTAGCGATCTGAAGTAGCATATTCAGTGTAATTAGGGCTAGTCCATCGCCTTGTCAAGGGCATCCGCTGTAAAGATCCAGTTCACTGCAATAAAGAGCAATTCCATTCTCTTCCAAAAACTCTTTGCCATTTTTCTCTATTTATTTCGTAAGATCGGCGACTTGATTGTTGACAATATCCGATAAGAATCAATATCCTTTAATATCCTCTATGGTTTTCTAGCCATTGACTAATATAATAAGAATTTACATTTGATTATGTTTATATTATTAAGTAGGATAAATAATTCTATAATAGGTAGTATTGTCGTTGTGAGATAAGGCTAGACAGTGGGTACAGAGTACCCTTTAGTCATAAAGGGGCCGAACAGGGGAGGAGCCAAAAGGAATGGTGTCATGAGTGTATTGCATTGAGTGTGAATGAGGGGGAGTCCCCCTTGCACATGCCCTTGGGGCCCTATTTCTAAGAGGGCAAGAAGGGACATTTACGTTCTTGCCCTCACAGCGTTGAGAGAGAGAGAGAGGGTATTTAGGTACATTTTCCTAAATACGTTATACAGACTGAGTCTACATATGCACTGTATCCCCGACGTCACACACCGGTATTCCTGACGACCCTAGGGTGCGGGGCACCCCTTGGTGCCCTGCTACGACAACTCCCTCGTCTGCGTAGTCTAAGGTCACGAGGACAGGTCCCGCGGTTCTGAGGGACGAGCAGACGCAACCCTGTCACCCCCAGCCCCTCGAGGGTTAGGATACCCCGGAAGACGTAGGTGAGCCAGCGAAGGGGCTCTAGAGACGGCCGAAGGCGGAGTGCCGAGGGGGCTCCGGAGGTGGTCGGTGGCAGAGCACCGAGGGGGGGTTCCGGAGGAAGATCCGCGTCGGGGCCGCCCTGCCGAGGCATGGGCCTCGAGGCGGACGATGCGTCGGGGCCGCCCCGCCGAGGCTACAGCCTCGAGGCGGGCACTGAGCTGTGGCGGAGCCCGTGTGGGTGAAGTCGATGCGAAACCGCCCCGCTGAGGCATGGGCCTCGAGGCGGGCGGTGCATCGGGGCCGCCCCGCTGAGACTACAGCCTCGAGGTGGGCGGTGAGTAGTGGCGGAGCCGGTGTGGGCGAAGTCGACGCGGAACCACCCCACCGAGGCATGGGCCTTGAGGTGGGTGGTGCGCCGGGGCCGTCCCGCCGTGGCTACAGCCTCGAGGCGAGCGGTGAGTAGTGGAGGAGCCCTTGTGGGCAAAGTCGATGCAGAACCGCCCCGCCGATGCATGGGCCTCGAGGCAGGCGGTGCATTGGGGCCGCCCCGCCAAGGCTACAGCCTCGAGGCGGGCGGTGAGCAGTGGCGGAGCCCATGTGGGCGAAGTCGATGGAATCGCCTTGCGCTGACATGGGCCTTGAGGCGGGCAAGGTCTTGTCGGGCCAGCCGGTGGCGATGGCGAGCCTATGTGGGTGAAGTCATTGCTACCATGCTATGCTTGATTGCTTCTTTGGTGTGACTGCTTGTGCTGGTCTTGCTGGGGGCCAGGTACCATCCCCCCTTCCGCTGCTCCCTGTGGATCGTTTTTGCGACTTTGAGTGGCGGGAAGGGTTGACATTCATTTGTATGAGGAGGCGGCTGCTTATACCTTTGATTGGGCTTGTTAGAGAGCCCGAAGCTAGCGAGGGGGAGGTGAAGCCGATCGTCGTCCCCCAACTTTCTTTGATTGGGCTCATTTGAGAGCCCAAAGCTAGCGAGAGGGAGACGAAGCCGATTGCCGTCCCCCAACTTTTTTTGATTGGGCTCGTTTGGGAGCTCAAAGCTAGCGAGGCGGAGGTGAAGCTGAGTACCATCCCTAAACTTTTTTTGAATGGACTCGTTTGAGAGCCCAAAGCTAGCGAGGGGGAGGCGAACCCGATCGTCGCCCTCCAACTTTCTTTGAATAGGCTCATTTGAGAGTCCAAAGCTAGCGAGGGGGAGGCAAAGCTGAGCGCTGTCCCCCAACTCTTCTCTTTTTTATTGATTGGGATTGTTTAAGAGCCCAAAGCTAGTGAGGGGACGCGAAACCGATCGCCGTCCCCCAACTTTCTTTTTGGGCTCGTTTGAGAGCCCAAAGCTAGTGGGGAGAGGCGAAGTCGAGCGCCGCCCCCAACTCTTTTCTTTTTTTTTTCTGATTAGGCTTGTTTGAGAGACCAAAGCTAGCGAGGGGAAGCGAAGCCAATCGCCGTCCCCCAATATTCTTTGATTGGGCTCGTTTGAGAGCCCAAAGCTAGCGAGGGGGAGGCGAAGCTGAGCGACACCCCCAGCACTTTTCTTTTTTTTTATTGGGCTCATTTGAGAGCCCAAAGTACCTAGTCACCGAGGCAGGGCTCTCGGGGCGAGAGACTCCCTAGTTGCCGAGGCAGGGCCTCCAGAGCGACTAGGGTTTTGCACGAATGAGCGCGAAGTGAGATGTCTCTCCGCCGAGGCGAGGCCCTCGAGGCGAGAGACTCCCTAGTCGTCGAGGCGGGGCCTCGAAGCGACTAGGGTTTTGTGCGAATGAGCACAAAAAGAGAAGTCTCTCTGCTGAGGCGAGGCCCTCGGGGCAGGAGACAACGTAGTCCCCGAGGCGGGGGCCTCCGAAGCGACTAGGGTTTTGCACGAATGAGCGCGAAGTGAGATGTCTCTCCGCCGAGGTGAGGCCCGCGAGGCCTCCGGAGCGACTAGGGTTTTGTCTGAATGTGCACGAAGTGAGATGTCTCTCCACCGAGGCAAGGCCCTCGGGGCGGGAGACTGCCTAGTCGCTGAGGCGGGGGCTTCGAAATGACTAGGGTTTTACGCAAATGACCGTGATGTGAGATGTCTGTCCACCGAGGCGAGGCCCTCAGGGCGGGAGACTCCCCAATCGCCGAGGCAGGGCCTTCGAAGCGACGAGGCTTTTGCGCGAATGAGCGCGATGTGAGATATCTCTCCGCCGAGGCGAGACCCTCGGGATAGGAGACTCCCTATTTGCCGAGGCGGGGCCTCCAAAGCGACTAGGGTTTTGCACGAATGAGCACGAAGTGAGATGTATCTCCGCCGAGGCGAGGCCCTCGGGGCGGGACACTCCCTAGTCACCGAGGAGGGGCCTTCGGAGCGACAAGGGTTTTGCGTGAATGAGCACGAAGTGAGATGACTTTTCGCCGAGGCGAGGCCCTCGGGGCGAGAGACGGAACAGTCACCGAGGTGGGACCTCCGGAGCGACTAGGGTTTTGCGCGAATGAGCGTGATGTGAGATGTCTCTCTGCAGAGGCGAGGCCCTCAGGGCGGGAGGCTCCCTAGTCGCCAATGCAAGACCTCCAGAGCGACTAGGGTTTTGTGCGAATGAGTGCGAAGTGAGATGTCTCTCCGCCATGGTGAGGCTCTCGGGGCGGGAGACCCCCTAGTCATCGAGGCGGGGCCTTCGGAGCGACTAGGGTTTTGCGCGAATGAGCGCGAAGTGAGATGTCTCTCCGCCGATGCGAGGCCCTCTGGATGGGAGACTTCCTAGTCACCGAGGCGGGACCTCCAAAGCGACTAGAGTTTTTCGCGAATGAGCGCGAAGTGAGATGTTCCTCCGTCGAGGTGAGGCCCACAGGGGGAGAGTCTCCCTAGTAGCCGAGGCGGGCCCTTCGGAGTGACTAGGGTTTTGCCAGAATGAGTGTGATGTGAGATGTCACTTGGCCGAGGCGAGGCCCTCGGGGCAGGAGACTCCCTAGTCGTCGAGGCGGGGCCTTCAGAGCGACTAGGGTTTTGCACAAATGAGCACGATGTGAGATATCTATCCGTCAAGGCAAGGCCCTCAGGACGGGAGACTCCCAAGTCGCCGAGGCGGGGCCTCCGGAGCGATTAGGGTTTTGTGCGAATGAGCGTGAAGTGAGATGTCTCTCCGCCGAGGTGATGCCCTCGGGGCGAGAGACTCCCTAGTCACCGAGGCGATGCCTCCGGAGTGGCTAGGGTTTTGCGCGAATGAGCGCGATGTGAGATGTCTCTCCACCGACGCGAGGCCCTCTGGGTGGGAGACTCCCTAGTGGCCGAGGTGTGGCCCTTGGAGCGACTAGGGTTTTGCGCAAATGAGCGCGAAGTGAGATGTCTCTCCGTCGAGGCGAGGCCCTCAGGACCGGAGACTCCCTAGTCACCGAGGCAGGGCCTCCCGAGCGACTAGGGTTTTGTGTGAATGAGCGTGAAGTGAGATGTCTCTCTGCTGAGGCGAGGCCCTCGGGGCGGGACACTCCCTAGTCGCTCAGACGGGGCCTTCGGAGCGACTAGGGTTTTGCGTCAATGAGCACGAAGTGAGATGACTTTTCGCCGAGGCGTGGCCCTCGGGGCGGGAGACAGAACAATCGCCGAGGCGGGACCTCCGGAGCGACTAGGGTTTTATGCGAATGGGTGTGATGTGATATGTCTCTCCGCCGAGGCGAGGCCCTCAGGGCGGGAGACTCCCTAGTCACCGAGGCAGGACCTCCGGAGCGACTAGGGTTTTTGCGCAAATGAGTGCGAAGTGAGATGTCCCTCTACCATGGCGAGGCCCTTGGGGCTGAAGACTCCCTAGTCGCCGAGGCGGGGCCTTCGGAGCGACTAGTGTTTTGCACGAATGAGCGCGAAGTGAGATGTCTCTCCGCCGATACGAGGCCCTTGGGCGGAAGACTTCCTAGCCGCCGAGACGGGCCCTCCAGAGCGACTAGAGTTTTCCGCTAATGAGCGCGAAGTGAGATGTTCCTCTGCCGAGATGAGGCCCTCAGGGCGGGAGACTCCCTAGTAGCCAAGGCGGGCCCTTCGGAGCAACTAGGGTTTTGCACGAATCAGCACGATGTGAGATGTCTCTCCGCCGAGGCGAGGCCCTCGGGGTGGGAGACTCCTTAGTTATCAAGGAGGGGCCTTCAGAGCGACTAGGGTTATGCGCGATGTGAGATATCTCTCCATTGAGGCGAGGCCCTCAGGACTGGAAACTCCCTAGTCGCCGAGGCGAGGCCTCCGGATTGACTAGGATTTTGCGCGAATGAGCATGAAGTGAGATGTTTCTCCGTCAAGGCGAGGCCCTCGGGGCAGGAGACTCCCTAGTCGCTGAGGCAGGGCCTTCGGAGTGACTAGGGTTTTGCGCGAATGAGCACGAAGTGAGATGTCTCTCCGTCGAGGCGAGGCCGTCGAGGCGGGAGATTCCCTAGTCGCCGAGGCAGGGCCTCCCGAGCGACTAGGGTTTTGTGCGAATGAGCGCGAAGTGAGATGTCTCTCCATCGAGGTGAGGCCCTCGGGGCGGGACACTCCCTAGTCGCCGAGGCGGGGCCTTCGGAGCGACGAGGGTTTTGCATCAATGAGCCCGAAGTGAGATGATTTTTCGCCGAGAAGAGGCCCTCGGTTCGGGAGACAGAACAGTCGCTGAGGCGGGACCTCCGGAGCGACTAGGGTTTTGCACGAATGAGCGTGATGTCAGATGTCTCTCCACCGAGGCGAGGCCCTCAGGGTGGGAGACTCCCTAGTCATGGAGGCGGGACCTCTGGAGCGACTAGGGTTTTGCGCGAATGAGTGCGAAGTGAGATGTCACTCCGCCATGGCGAAGCCCTTGGGGCAGGAGACTCCCTAGTCGCTGAGGCGGGGCCTTCAGAGCGACTAGAGTTTTGCACGAATGAGGGCGAAGTGAGATGTCTCTCCGGCGATGTGAGGCCCTCGGGGCGGGAGACTTCCTAGTCGCCGAGGCGGTCCCTCCGGAGCGACTAGAGTTTTCCACTAATGAGCGCGAAGTGAGATGTTCCTCCACCGAGGTGAGGCCCTTAGGGCGGGAGACTCCCTAGCAGCAAGGTGGGCCCTTCGGAGTGACTAGGGTTTTGCGCGAATGAGCGCGATGTGAGATGTCTCTCCACCGAGGCGAGGCCCTCGGGGCGGGAGACTCCCTAGTCGTCAAGGCAGGGCCTTCGGAGCGACTAGGGTTATGCACGAATGAGTACGATGTGAGATATCTCTCCGTCGACGCGAGGCCCTCAGGACTGGAGACTCCCTAGTCGCCGAGGCGGGGCCTCCGATGTGACTAGGATTTTGAGCGAATGACTGTGAAGTTAGATGTTTCTCCGCCGAGGCGAGGCCCTCGGGGCGGGAGACTCCCTAGTCGCCGAGGCGGGGCCTCCAGAGCGACTAGGGTTTTACGCGAATGAGCGTGATGTGAGATGTCTCTCCGCCGAGGCGAGGCCCTCGGGGCGGGAGACTCGCTAGTCACCGAGACGGAGCCTTCGGAGCGACTAGGGTTTTGCACGAATGAGCGCGAAGTGAGAAGTCTCTCCGCCGAGGCGAGGCCCTCGGGGTGGGAGACTCCCTAGTCGCCGAGGCGAGGCCACCCGAGCGACTAGGGTTTTGTGCGAGTGAGCGCGAAGTGAGATGTCTCTCTGCCGAGGCGAGGCCCTCGGGGCGAGACACTCCCTAGTCGCCGAGGCGGGGCCTTCGAAGCGACTAGGGTTTTGCATGAATGAGCGCGAAGTGAGATGACTTTTCGCCAAGGCGAGGCCCTCGGGGTGGGAGACAGAACAATCGTCGAGGCAGAACCTCCGGAGCGACTAGGGTTTTACACGAATGAGCGTGATGTGAGATGTCTCTCCGCCGAGGTGAGGCCCTCAAGGCAGGAGACTCCCTAGTCACCGAGGCGGGACCTCCGAAGCGACTAGGGTTTTGTGCGAATAACCGCGAAGTGAAATGTCTCTCCGCCATGGCAAGGCCCTCGGTGCGGGAGACTCCCTAGTGGTCGAGGCGGGGCTTCCGGAGCGGCTAGGGTTTTACGTGAATGAGCGCGAAGTGAGGTGTCTCTCCATCGAGGCGAGGCCCTCGGGACAGGAGAATCCCTAGTCGCCGAGACGGGGCCTTCGGGGCGACTTGGGTTTTGTGCAAATGAGCGCGAAGTGAGATGTCTCTCCGTCGAGACGGGGCCCGCGGCGCAGGAAACTCCGTAGTCACTGAGGCGGGACCTCCGGAGAGACTAGGGTTTTGCACGAATAACCGCGAAGTGAGATGTCTCTCCGCCGAGGCGAGACGCTCGGGGCGGGAGACTTCCTAATCGCCGAGGCAGGGCCTCCGGAGCGACTAGGGTTTTGCGCGAATGAGCGCGATGTGAGATGTCTCTCCGCTGAGGCGAGGCCCTCAGGGCGGGAGACTTCCTAGTCACCGAGGCGGGGCATGCAGAGCGACTACGGTTTTAAACGAATGCGCGCGAAGTGATTTGTCTCTTCGCCGAGGCAAGGCACTCGGGGCAAGAGACTCCCTAGTCACTAATGCAGGTCCTCTGGAGCGAATAAGGTTTTGCTCGAATGAGCGCGAAGTCAAATGTCACTCTGTCGAGGCGAGGCCCTCAGGGCGAGAGACTCTCTAGTTGCTGAGGTGGGGCCTTCGGAGCGACTAGGGTTTTGCTTGAATGAGTGCGAAGTGAGATGTCTCTCCGCCAATGCGAGGCCCTCGGGGCGAGAGACTCCCTAGTCACCGAGGCGGGTCCTACAGAGCGACTAGAGTTTTTCACGAATAAGCGCGAAGTGAGATGTCTCTCCGCCGAGGCGAGGCCCTTGAGGCGGGAGACTCCCTAGTCACCGAGGCGGGGCCTTTGGAACGACTAGGGTTTTGCGCGAATGAGCACGATGTGAGCTGTCTGTCCGCCAAGGCGAGGCCCTCGGGGCGGGAGACTCCCTAGTTGCCGAGGCGGGGCCTTCGGAGCGACAAGGGTTTTGCGCGAATGAGCGCGATGTGAGATGTCTCTCCACCGAGACGAGGCCCTTGGGACGGGAGACTCCCTAGTCGCCGAGTAGGGCCTTCGGAGCAACTAGGGTTTTGCACGAATAAGCGTGAAGTGAGATGTCTCTCTACCGAGGCAAGGCCCTCGGGGCGGGACATTCCCGAGTCGCCGAGACGGGTCCTCTGGAGCGACTAGTGTTTTGCGCGAATGAGCACGATGTGAGATGTCTCTCCGCCAAGGCGAGGCCCTCGGGGCAGGAGACTCCCTAGTCGCTGAAGCGGGGCCTCCGGAGCGACTAGGGTTTTGCGCGAATGAGCACGAAGTGAGATGTCTCTCCGCCGAGGTGAAGCCCTCGGGGCGGGAGAGTGCCTAGTCGTCGAGGTGGGCCTTTCGGAGCGACTTGGGTTTTGCGTGAATGAGCGCGATGTGATATGTCTCTCCGCCGGGGCGAGGCCCTCAGGGCGAGAGACTTCCTAGTCACCGAGATGTCTCCGCCGAGGCGAGGCCCTGGGCTTTAGTCGCTATGGGCGACTAGGGTTTCTGCGATGTTACTCCGAGTGTGCCTAGGCTTCGGGTGCAAGTGATGATGGGCTTGTATCTCTCCTTGTGGGCTTATACACCAAGGAGCCCAAGGTGGCGGGAGACTCGCCTACGCCTTTCTCGCACGTGGCGTGGGCCTTAAACCAAGGCGACTAGGGTGTCGCCGAGGTTCTTACTGGTGGCCTTATAATGGTAGCGATGTTACTCATGTGAGTGTGCCTAGCCACCCTTGTGGGCTATATCGAGACCGTGTGAGGTGTCGATGCTTTCTTGCCACAATGATGGGCTTGTATATGCCATCCTTGTGGGCTTTTTCTTGCCACGGTGGTGGGCTTATATATGCCACCCTTTGGGGCTTATGCACCGAGGCCGTAGCCTGCGAGGTGTGCGCCGAGGCTCTTCGGCCATGTGCGGCATCTTTCTTGCCACGGTGGTGGGCTTATATATGCTCCTTGTGGGCTTATACATCGAGGCCGTAGCCTGCGAGGTGTGCGCCGAGGCTCTTCGGCTATGCGCAGCGTCTTTCTTGCTACGGTGGTGGGCTTATATATGCTACCCTTGTGGGCTTATACACCGAGGCCGTAGCCTGTGTGGTGTGTGCCAAGGCTCTTCGGCCATGCACGGCGTCTTTCTTGCCACGGTGGTAGGCGTGGGCTTATATATACCACCCTTATGGGCTTATACACTTCACACCCGTGAGGGTGGGTTAGTGTACACCGGGTCTCAGGGCCATACGCGATGTCTTTGATGCGGTTTTGCTCTTTGGTTGAGCAGGAAGTGAGAGCTAGCGAGAGTAGCTATAGGATAAGAGGCGTGCATGGTCTAGCTATTACATAGTTCCATTATTATAATGCTAGTAGCATTGCCTTTTGGACTACGGTCAAACGACCTATGCATGCATGTGTTGGTTTATTGCCTAACCCAACTCGCTGGCGCGCAATCAACAAATACCAAGTGCAAATGCCCCACGAAGACAGGGAATACTCAAACCATCTAGTGCATCAACCAAGTTCTGAACTTGATTGTCAACCGGTCTACGATCAGCTCATATCTCCATACAACTAGTCTAGACCTGGTCATACGACATGAACACATGGATTTTATGTTGAATCTCATGGCTTCAAGCCATGACTCAAAGTCTGGGTCCACCATCGCTTCTGCATAAGTTTTAGGGTCATCATTATTCAAGAATAAAACGTTATGCTCATACCTTTAGGCAATTGACGTGGCATTTTGATTTATGTGGGGCTGATGCCTCGTCTACTGGTTCAACAACCTTTTGTTCATCCTGTAGAGGTTCAGTATGAGTTGAAACATTTTCAAATGGTTCCCGAATTTCTTCGAGTTACACCTTGCTCCCACTCACTCTTTTGGAAAGAAACTCTTTCTCCAAGAAGACACCATTACGAGCAACAAACACTTTGTTATCAACCAGATTATAAAAACAATATCCTTTAGTTTCCTTAGGATACCCCACAAAGAAGCACTTTATCGGACTTGGGTGTGAGTTTATCAAACGTCAAACGTTTGACATATACCTCACAACCCCATATCCTGAGAAAAGACATTCCAGGACTCTTCCCGGTACATATCTCATATGGTGTCTTCTCTATAGTTTTTTTTATGGAACCCTATTTGAAGTGAAAGCAGCTGTTTCTATAGCATATCCCCAGAATTTCAATGGAAGATTAGATTGGCTCATCATTGATCGAACCAAGTCTAACAGTGTTCGATTCCGTCGTTCAGACACCCCATTCCATTGAGGCATCCTGGTGGAGTGAGTTGTGGAACAATTCCACACTTCTTTAGATGATCACCAAACTCATGGCTCAAATATTCACCTTCACGATAAGATCGTAGATATTTGATTATCTTGCCAAGTTGATTCTGCAGTTCATACTGAAATTCTTTGAACTTTTCAAAGGATTCCGACTTATGCCTCATCAAGTAGACATAGACGTATCTACTGAAATCATCAGGAAATGTTATGAAGTATTGAAAACCACCTTTGGTCGGAGTGCTCATTGATCCGCATACATCCGTATGTATGAGGGCCCGCAAGTCACTTGCCCTCTCACCTCTAGTCGTGAAAGGTGATCTTGTTATCTTGCCAAGTAAACAGGATTCACATGTGTAACAGCCCAAAGTTATGTTACCAATTTAAATAAATTATTTTGTTGGACTTTTCAAATTTGAAAGAGTGTGATTGCTTTATTTGAATTTCTAAAGTTTTAAAAGTCAAAAATAAAATTTATTAAAGTTATTAAAGTTTTATTTGAGTTAAAGTTGAAAATAAAATTTTAATTAATTTTGGGATTTTTTCGAAATTTTAAATGCTTTTTCCTAATTATTTTAAAACCAAAATAATTTATTTGCAAAATTAAAAGCCAACTTTAAGTTGGGAATAATTTTATTAAATCCAAAATAACTCTAGCAATTTATGTGAATTTTTCCATAATTGTTGGATTTAACTAACCATTTTCTAAAGCTATTTTGAATTAATCGATTAATTAAATCGAAAATCATTTATAATCCCTTAACCCATTTTGGGTCAGCAACATTCTCAAACTCGACTCCTAATCTCGTATGTGCCCATGGCTCATGGGGCCCACCTCCACCCGAGTGGCCCCCACCCTTCCTCTCTCCTCTCTCCCACCTCGCCTCACCCGCCATGATCGCCTCCACTTCCACGCTGGCCCCGCCATCTCCTTCCACCTCCCTTTCTTCTCCGTCAAGACGCACTGTTATCACCATTTTCGTCATAGGTCTACAAACCGCCGCACTAACCGCCATGATACTACTATGACGCGCGACGAGTCCCCGCCCCCACCCGGCCTCCACCTCCGCCTTCTCTCTCTCCACACCCGATTCACCCGGATCGCAACAAGGCCGCCATGACGCCCGCCACGATCTCACGCCCGATTCCCCTCCTCCCGCCCTCGGCCCTATAAAGGGAGCACGAGGTGCCCTTGATGCCCCGATCCTTCCTCATTCATCTCTTCTCCCCTCTCTTTTCACCGGAATCAAAGGATTTCGCCGCCGCCACCGTGGTGACCTGCCGCTTTAGCGCCGCCCCGCGACGATCGCCACGCTGCCGCCACACTCGCAGATCGCTTGCCATGGCAAGACCCGTCTTGCCGCGCTTACCTTGCCAGAGACCCACCACAACGTCTGCGCTTACCGAGAACCGATCTCGCCGCCGCCATTGCCGCCGCCGCCAAGGCTTCACGCCCACTAGCTTTTTCGTAAGCATCGCGCTCGTCGTGCCTCCTCTCTCCGGGCCGCACTCGCCGAGGCTAGATCGCCGCCGCTCACGGCGAGGTTGTCACCGTAGTTCGCGCCGAAGCTGGGCCGACGTGGCCAGCCACGTCGAGCTCTAGATGGCCCCTGCGGCGCCAAATCAGCGCCACATATCCAGATCCGTGTCGGCTACCACGTGGCGCCACGCTAGCACCGCCTCCCAAGCCAAAAGCTCAGGACTGGTCCACGTGAGCCGTGTCTATGACACGCGGGGCCCACTTGTCAAATTCATTTTAAATTCTGAATAAACTCAGGCTGATGTTAGCATTGTGCAATAATTAGATTTTCCTTTAGAAAACAATCCGTAAATCCTTTTAATTTATGATTTAGTTTAAAACTTGTAAAATTCATATCTTTTTCATCTCAACTCCAAATTGGGTGATTCCAAGTTCTAAAATCTTATAAAATTAATATCTAGCTAAATAAAATATAATTATTTGATTTGGAGTAAGTTTAAACTGTCTATTTGAATTTGAAATGTTTTAAACTACAAATTTAGGATTTAAATTGGTAAAATCCATATCTTTTGAACCCTAATTCCAAATTGAGTGATTCAAATTGCTAGAATCTTAGAAAATTATTATCTAGTTATATAAAATAAAATTATTTCATTTGGACTTAGTTTAATTTGACTTTTGACTTTATTTGCATTTCATTGGAATTCGGCTGTATTTTCGCAGATAGACTTTATTTATTCCGGAGAGTTAGATCCTTCCGAGGATTTAAAGAGTCAAGACTTCAACGAAGGCAAGTTACACCCTTGACCATATTGACCCCAGTATTTTAAAGTTATTTAATTCAGTTTTTAAAATTATTATTGCATGCATATTTTAGTCAATTATTTTAATGCCCTGCTTAAATGCTTAGTTATTCCAATTGTTATTGTATGGCCAATTTTGGATATTGACATGTCATTCCTTTGTCACCACTAGATAAACTAGTATGGTAAAAACCCGGATGCTTAGCAAATGCTTAGACCATGATTACCAATTTTGGGGAGTTTAGCCAAATCATTTCAAATGGATTTAAAATTTGAATCTATGGTATTGTTTTACCATGGAAGCTTATTAAAGGTGGTTTTACTAAATAAAATTAAAAATGGTTTAGACTTGGGCGAAACGGATGAATGGTGGGTGCAGATTTATGCACGGGTTTAATCTCGTTAGGATTAAAACCTGTGGTTTGTTTTGAAAGACGCCCAAGTCAATTAAGGACCGGTCTTTGAGCGCCTTTGCTATGCCTTATCAGACCACCACACGCCCCGTGTATGGTGACTGCTTATTAATTTGGGATACCTCGAGATATTCGTGCCATTTTGTATGAGTGGGTGTCGGTTAGACTATAGTCCCACTGGCGCAAGAGGGGCCCCGAACTCGCGGATGGTTAGTCCAAAGGGGCTAAACCTTAGCGGGCATGAGTACTTTGAGGTAGATCGTTGTAACGGCCTTGTGATAATTGTTTTGTCACACGCCTTAGGAAGCGTGGGTTACGACTCAAAGAGCAAATTATCTCGTGTGAGTAAAGTGCACAAACTCGCAGAGTAGAAAACTATTCGAATAACCGTCATGTCATGGACATGCTAGCAAAGCCACTCTGAGTTAGACTTGTTTTTGGTTTATAAAAGTGTTTCCAACGGATGTTTTCAGGATGGTTAGTCCTGTGGGAAAATTGGGCGATTAGCCATTGTGATAGGAGGATATCCTTTACCATTCAAATATGGAGGTTATTCATACTATAAAATTGTTGTTTAAAATCTGATTTTAGATATAGTATAAAAATGGCCTTGGAAATTAATATGATTATTTAAAATTGAAAATGCTGCTTTATGCAAATAAACCCCGCCAATATCCCTTGTTTACCATATGTACGCATGTCATTCGTTATTTGACGGTGTAACTTATGCGAGCACGGTGGTTGTGCTCATACTTGCCTTTGTGCAAACAAATTTCAGAGGAGAAGAACTTCACCATCGGTGTGGATCTCGACGACTAGGCCGCTACTCCCTACCGATTGTTCTGTGGCGATTAATCGACTCTACTACACTTTCTTCGCCTTCGCCGTGGTTATCATTTTTGCAAGCTCGTACACCGGAAACTCGGATCGTGTATGAACACAGAGGGTTCGGGATCTTTCGCTCCCGGTCCGGCAAAAGTGGTATCAGAGCCATATCGACTGTAGGTCGTGACCTAGTTAGAATGGCCATTAGTTAAAAAAAAACTTCAAAATCTATTTTATAATAAGAAAAATAACTTGTTCTCTCCTCATCTTGGTCATCTATCTTTAGCTTCTTTAAAGCAATTCTTTCTTACCTAATTCTTTCTTCACCATTTTATAATGTTAAATGGATCCTCTTTCCTTTATAAATTTCTATAGATGATCACCACGATTACTAACCCTTACGTTCAAGACTACAAGGCATGAAGCTGTCAGGAGAGCATCGTCATCGAAGGCCATGAGTTGAAGATCACGATGTCAGCCAAGCCATATAGCCTAGGTTGCCAAGACTCATTTTGAGTATTGAGTCGGCTCACCAGATTAAGAGTTTTTAATCGATAGAACGTTGAATAAAACTATTAAAGTTTTTCTTGAAAACTCTCGGTTTGGTTCTCTCGTTTGGGAGTGTTGTTTCGCTCTATCCCCTTAGTTCCTCTTATTTGTCTCTTCCTATCCTTTGTCTCCTTCCCTAACCCTCTCGAGAAACCAAAGCAGATGGTGAACACTCACACCTCGAAGTGGAACCAACGCCAACCATGATGGAAGTACCTCAAACAATGGATCGTAATGGCAACAAATGATGGCCAATCGTAACCGCCTCGATCGAATCGCTTCTCTCACCATCAACAACAACCAAACCCGACAGTCGCAGCCTTTCCAAGCTCCATCTCCACCACCCCAAAGGACTAGCATATCGGAATTTATGAGGATGCGCCCACCAACTTTCTCAAGCAAAGACAGAGCCCATGGATGCGTATGATTGGCTCCAGCGCATTAGTAAGAAGTTGATATTGCTCGCTGCACCGACTGCGGAAAGGGTGTTGTTCGCTTCGCACCAACTCATGGGGCCAACTTCAATGGTGGGACAACTTCAACATCTCACATGCTAATGTCAAGCCATCACCGAATGAATTTGTGCGAAGCTGGCCATGCACATATCCCCGCAGGTTAATGACCTTAAAGAAGAAGGAGTTCCAATCGCCCGCCAAGGCAACCGCCGGTGGGCGAGTACTGTGATAAGTTCAACTAGCCTTGTTTCGCTACGCCTCCACAGACGTGGGTCGAGATGAAGACAGCAGAAAGGTTCATGGAAGGGCTAAATGATGAGCTCTCCGCCTAACCGATCTCCCGAGACTACACCGACTTCCAAAGAAGCTAGTGAACAAAGCTTTTCGCCAGGAGGCCAAACACATAGAGATGGAGAACCGCAAGAGAAGGATGACTACATAGAAGTTCAACCCTGGAGGTTTTCCTAAAGCTAGAGGGACTTCATCGCATCAAGTCAAATTCCAGCCAGCAACTTCAACTGATATCTACAAATCCAGGGAAGGAACGCCGTACGCCGGTGTGCTAGCACCAAGACGCACGGGAAGGCTCTCTCAATAAGATGGTGGCTAAGGTTTGGAGCAACTCACGTCAACTCTTGTCGTGTGTCTCCCAAGTTCCCTCCTCTCCACATAGCCTCAAGCATCTCCTTATATAGTGCCCATGACGGATCCTATCCGAACACGTTTGACAAATAGTATCCGTACTGGTTTGTTCCAACCCGTTAAGTGTGACTCTGTAGGTTCATGCGTAGTTTGGTTGTGACTCGAAAACTCCTTTCCGATGACGAGTCGATAGTGGTACCTAGCAAGACATAACGATTCCCGAAAACACACAAATTATATCGGACGAACCTTAATGCAATATGATCTATGATCAGGTCCTTATCACTTACGACCAGCACGTATCTAGTTACGACCAGTCCATAATTGGTTACGACCAGTTCGTAACTCCTTACAACTAGTTAGTGATTACGTTCGACAAGTCTATGACCAGCCTCCACTCAGTTTATGACCTGCTCAGATTCCATACGACCAGTTATCGACCAACTTCGAGACGTCCCATTGGACCTCCTCGATAGGCTTCTCCAGGACCACTCCCGGACCACTCTAGGAAGAGGAGGTCCTAGGCAAAGGAGTTCCTAGAAAGCGGTTATCCCTACACGTGGAGAAAAGATATTAGCCGATTAATCGGGTCAAACCGAGCAACCCGCTTCATGTATTCTCCCTTCATTTCACAATATCTCGTTGAACTCCAGGTGAGATGTTGTATCATCCATGGACTGCTCAATACTTTCTCGACGAGTGATTTATTAACTTCATGTGGTCGAACTCTTCGACCACTAGTGGCATGGCCATGTACTTTCTTTATCTGACCACATCGAGGGGCCTAGAGATATCTCTCCTCTTATGTTAGGAGGGGCAAATCCCATATCCAACCAGTCACATCCCTCCGTATGTTTCATAGCATACCCGAAAGCTACTTTTATAACTACCCAGTTACGGAGTAGCGTTTGGCAACCCCTAAGAGTGCTATTACACATGTAGGGAACCATGCTGATCTCAGGTCTAAGGATCATACATCATCATTGCTTGAGATCAACTGACAACACATAAAATCATAACAATATCAACAGTGTCTCAAGATGGGTCAATCCAATACCATGTTCTCTAACAAGTGTTTACATTATTGATTCAATATCCCTGTATCCATGACCGGTGAAACATGGTCATCAATCAATACATGTGCTGGTCGTAGAGTCACTAGTGTTCCGACCAGTGATATTTGACTAGGGATACATTTAGAACGACATCATCATAAGTTAAAAGAGCTTCACCAACAAGTCACATACTCGTTAATCTTCATAACTGATGATTCATTCAAGGAACAGAATAACACTTATTCAATTAACAAATAAACATAGACGTGATATCATCATCTCCATGATTGCCTCTGGGGCATATCTCCAACACCTCCCTTGTAACTATGTTTTTTTTTAAATCACGACGCTAACAATTCAACTGAAGTGATGTCTATTTGGCAATTTTCTTCGAAACTAATGGCTTAGACATGACATATGGCCACCTCTTGCACTTTTGAGTGTTGGCCCCTACTTGATTTGGAATATTTTTTAAGAATATTATTTTAAAAAAATTACAAAACTAAATAGTCACCGAAAAAATTATAAAACTAGATCCATGTCGCCACTTGGAATGGCGACGGGCTCCTGTCGCCATTTCTATTGGCGACAAGGACCCTGTTGACTCCTTGTCGCCGGTCCAACCCTTTATCGCCAGTTCAAATGGCGACTGAAAGTGAATAGTACTCCTGTCGCTAGTTGAATTGGTGATAGGAAACCACGTGATCCTATCGCCAATTTAACTAGCGAGAGGGTCCATCTCTATAAAAACCACAAAAATCAGTCCAAGTATCATTTTAATTCCTGAAAAAAGAAAAGAGAGAGTAGGAAAGGGAGAGAAGAACGGTAGCGAAGCCCTGCCAGTTCGTATGGGAGGAGAGAGAGAGGAGCATTAGATCCGGTCGGCCATCTTGCAGCTACACGTTTCTGCAACTTCGTACATTGTGTTAAAATCTTGTCGGTTAGCAAACAAAAATAGCAACATAGAATTCAATAGATTACATAATTTTAATCAAATTATGTAGTACATCATTTGAGTCAGTATAGTCTAGTTCATCGTGCACATATTATGAATGTTCCAACACTCGAACGATTTAAGATAAATTTGCAAAAATAGGAAGACGCCTATTACAAATCTGTAAAAATTGTAGAGTAGCTAAGTAGGGTAGGTAGAGCGTAATCAAAATAATCCGAGCTTTATTTAGCTTCCCATTTGTGCGCTGTAATTATATTGTTAATGCCAAAAATTAATTTGAAACTAGGAAAATAGCATACATATTTTAAAATTGTAAAGAAAATCGGAGTTACTACATAGGCTACATATAGTTGAATGATAAAATTATGAACTTTGTTTATTGTTTTTATTCACACTCGGTTAATATTTAAAAATTCTATTGAAATTGGAAGACCCTATTATAAATTTGTTAAAATTGCTGAGTAGCTTAGTATTGTGGGTAGACCTAAATCGAAATAGTCCCAGCTTAAATTTGGTTTACATTTGTGTGGGGTAATTGTTCTGTTAATGCCGAAAATTCTTTTGAAAGTATGAAATAGCAACATTCCTAAAAAAAAATCTGTAAAAACCACAGTGGGGTTTGTGTAGCTTAACCAAAATAATCCACACTTAAATTTGGTTTCCATCTGTGACTGGTAATTATTTTGTTAATGCCGCTTCTTATTACCTTATATACATGTTTTGTAGTCTTTACAATGTATGCACTGAATTTTCAAGTATGATTTAACATGTGACACGCCGCGTTGGTCGCACGAGTTGCTTCACCCGGTGATTGACGGTATGACCAGAGCCGCCAAGACCATCCTCCCTAGGAGTATGGCGCGTGCGATTGAGCTTGGTGCGTTGCGGGTGCGCGCGCCCATGAGGGCGTGGATGGTGGACCCACGTTGGGTTCCAAGGTACGTGCTGTTGCAATCTTCGTGTACTCGTTTGTAGCCTAACTACTTTGGGTGGACTAACGTTTGTTCTTAACCTTAATCGACACAGTTTGAGGACGGCAGGCCTCCTTCCACTGGTAAGGATGGTTGAGGCGATGTGGGAGGACGACTAGGACCGCGCGGGTGGTCTTGGTCATACGTCCAGGCGCTTTCCACACGATCGGTCCCTACTGACGGCGCTGGTTGACCGTTGGAGGTCGGAGACGCACACTTTCACCTTCCGTGCGGGGAGATGGCACCGACCCTTCAGAACGTCACCTTCCTGGCCGGGTTGCCCTACGCTAGCTTCCCTCTAGCTGTGTACGACATCCTGGCCACCTGGCACGCGAAGTTTCTGGCGAGGTTTCAACAGGCCGCCGCTAAACAAAGCAGTAGTGGAGTTCAACAAGCACCCACTTGGGCCGACGCCGAGGTGGATCTGCCGCCTCTACGAAGTTTTCAGAATTCATTGTCGTCTCACATCAATTCATTTGTGAACCTTGCTGCCGTGTATATGTCTTCTTACAGCCCAAGCATATGGCGGCGAACGCACCCGAGGACATTGTCAGGAGGCACTTCGAGGCCTACCTGCTGTGGTTGTTTGGGTGGGTCATGTTCCTAGGGTCCCACGACGATAGCATCGACAAGCACTACATCAGGTTTGCACGTGAGCTAGCAGACTGGCTGGTGGAGGACATCCAGCCCTATGCCTGGGGTCAGGCGGTGCTATGCGCGATGTACCGCGAACTGTGTGATGTATGCCACCGCAGCGCATACCATCTCTCTATGGATGCCCGCCATTTCCATCGCACAACCACAAACCGACTTGGGAGCGTACATAGTTAGCTTGTACGTTGAGGACAACGACGTGGATCGGCCTAAAAGGGTGTACGCGCGCACGCCTGGAGGACTATCGAGCCTGTGCACGCGAGACTATGTGTACTAGTACACGCGGAGGGCCTTGGTGCATGAAGTCTTCGTGAAGGAGTACTAGGTGTAGTGGGTCATGTGCCGCCGTCTGCGGATAAGTGTCCCAAATTTCACTAGGGGCAGCGGGTCCCGCCGAACGTCCATGGGTAAGTTCACGCTCTACTTCTTTCGTACAATTTGCGTTATGTACCCACAAAACAATTATTTTGCCTTCCACAGGTACACTAGGAAGGGAGTACCTGGTACTACCTCCTGGGTGGACAGGATGTTCTCTTGGATTGGGCTGGCTCAGCGCCTATGGCGACGTCGTCGAGGAGCTTGCTCCCTAAGACCCTAGGACGTACGTGGAGTACACGGAGTGGTACTCCAATCGAATGAGGGTGAATCATAAGTTAGATCGTGGATGACCCACCACTTATTGACGAGGCTACGACGCTTGACACGCACTCCCCACCAAGCCGCATTTCACATTCCATGGCGGGTACGATTAAACGCTTCTTGATTATATTTTATTTTCAAGATTTAGGTTTCCAACTTGTTGATTACGTGTACAGGTGGATCTACACCGGGAGGCACACGAGTTGGCAACCTCCGTGCATTAGAGGACGCTCGGGGAGTGCTTCAGCATGACGACACATGACATCGGAGGGGTCATGGAGCAGTTCCTCGAGAAGTCGAGGCAAGCGATCCGGATCGCGACGTGTCGCACGTCGAGGGACCCGGTGGACCCACCAGTGTATGGACGAGGGGTGAGCCATGGTGGTTCACACTCGTGGGCTCCTCACCCAGACGTGGCTATCGAGTCCTCGTGGTGACGTGCTGCTAGCACCTCGAGACATTTTGTAGGTGAGCATGAGACATTCACATCCGCTTCTTTATTTCAAACCACACAAGTTACTAATGGCAATCTTCTCTTGCAGGTCCTGAGTTCCACCCGTACACGGGACAGGAGTACGCGGAGCCATTGTCGTCTACCTTCGTGTGACCAGGTATGACTACCTTGCTTGCTTGCATAACGTCCTATTTCATGGTTTTCGCTAAGTTTACATGTGTAACATAATGTTTCAAAGGTTGTACACCGCTTTGGGACGAGGTGGACTTGTCGCACGAGGAGTCACACTCTAGGGACTTCTACTTAGACCAGCATGGCAGGCAGGTCTCTGTGGGGGCTTCATAGCTACATGGTGCACCCACACCGACCTAACCGACGTAGGACCCCCTTGCGACACCACCTCAGGCTACTCACGTCGGTCGGGTACCTCGACAATTTTAAGTTTTGACGATTTCGCACCAAGTCCGCAGTCATGCCTTTGAACGAGGCCAAGGGCTTATTACACACTGGCACGCCCCAAGAGGAGCCGCGAGTAGATATTTGTTCTTCTAAATATCAGTCTTGCCATATAAATATTAATTTATGTACAACTATTATGCTAGTCTCGTGTTTTGATATTTCTTTTTTGCGTGCACACAGTGACCATGTGAGGGAGTCAGCATTGGGACACCCCACACCACCCTCTTTCTAGCCTAGGCTCTCTCACGCCACCTTTTCAGACAGATATGACAACACACTACGACGATGCGACACTTACTTTTCAGACCGATACGATTGGCCCTTATCAAGCCATAGGCGGCCACTTGTGCACATCGATATGACCACACACTGTGACGCTTACTTTTCAAACTGACAAAACTACACCCTGTCATGCCACACACTACCACTTTTGCACATCGATACGACAACACATTGTGAAGCTAACTTCTCAGAACAATAAGACCACACTCTGAAAAATCCCAGTATAAAAGGAGGGAGAAGATAAGTGGAGGTAAGAGAGCTACAGGATAGCACTACACCACCACACCCAGCACACCAAAGCTTGCTTCACACAACTGAGAGGAAGGATATAGAGGATTCGGCAAGCTTCTATAAGAGGATACTGCAGAATTGCAAGTGACTTCCCGAGAGGGCTAAACCCTACCCGGATAAGTCTATGAAGGATGCGCCGATACCACCGGAGTTCCCACACCCCCATTGTGTGTGCGAAGAACCGGCACATATCATCCAAATTCACACACCTCCGACGCCCCGCCCAAGGCATTACACGGCTGCCACCACCTTGTAAGCGTATCTTGCACACACAAAGATTTTTCACGTCATATGTTCCATTCCATAAATCCCTGATTACACATACGCATAATGGCAGCCGGAGATGCAATGCAACTTCTTCCAACAGATCGACGGCCCGGAGATGTACAATTGGGTGTTCATCCAGCAGGAGTACATGTTCAACTTTCCATGGCCACCCGAGGTCTTCAAGCGCTAGACACCTTATGCAACAGACCCTGACTAACTGAAAGGGCATCGAACAAACCCAAGAAAGCAGATGGGTACAACAAGTTCAAGCGGGTGGCGGACAAGGGGAAGGCTCCTGCAAGACCGTGGGTCATACTACCACTCCCCGTGGCCCGAGAGCACTCCGGGTCTAAGAGGTAAGTTATGTTCAGTATGCATCATAATTATTGACTTGGCCTGACGTTGCGTTATCCTAACATCATTCAACCGTCCAGCCCGTCTCGCACAACATGGATGACTTCGAGATTGGCCACCGCCACCACAGGCAGCAAGCGGACAAAGGGAAGGCTCCTGCAAGTGAGACCGCGGGTTGTACTACCACTCCCTTTCGCCAGGGCGCACTCCGGATCGAAGAGGTAAGTTATGTTCAATTATTAATTTGGCCCCACGTTGTATTATCCTAACATCATTCAACCGCTCGGCCCATCTCGTGGGACATGAATGACTTCGAGACTGGCCGCCGCCGCCGCCGCGGGTAGCAACGAGACAAGGGGAAGGGAGCAATGGGCCGCCGAAACTAATTATCTTTGTTCCAATCGACTTTATTTCCATCACAAAAAAGGCGCATGTGTATCATAGGTGTATTTTGGTTTGTTGCATCATGCATGTGGTCGGTCCTTATGCACGTAACCAAACCCCGCGCGTCATGTAATTCACAACTTTACTATAAAGTCCATTTTAATTCACAACTGCGTTGTAAAGTCGCCCACTTCAAATCTCGTTCTCTTTAGGAATTCAATTCTTGCCCCACGGTTCCTTTAGCGACAGGGTCCCTGTCGCCATTCCAAGTGACGATAGGAACCTAGTTTTGTGATTTTTTGGGCTAATTTTTAGTTTTGTAATTTTTTAAAAAAATATTATTATTATTTTTAATCTCAAGGAATATGGGTTAGGATATGGAAAGATCAATATCCGATCAGTATCCGTATTTAATAGGATATCCGAAAGATATCTGATAAACATCAATATCCTTTAATATCCTCTATGGTTTCTAGTCATTGACTAATATAAAATATGAATTTACATTTGATTATATTTATATTATTAAGTAGGATAAATAATTCTCTAATAGGTAGTATAATTCAACACTTTCGTTGATGAAGTTATATCTTTTATTTATGTGTACACTATCCGTCTAGTTATTCGTGAACAATTTGAATCCAATCCACATCCGCTCTGTATCCGTATCCCGAAAAATCCGATCCGTATCCGCATCTGACTCTGAATTCATGGTAAAATATGAGTTAAGATACGAGGAGATAATATCTGTCTGTATCGAACCGTTTTCACCCCTATCGTGCAGGGTGTCTAGGCACACGAAAGTATTATTTCAGTAGGCAGTAGCTAAGGGACAAACGAGACATCTTGCTCGTCAAAGCGTATGTAAGGTCTCGAATCAAGTGTGATCCTGCAGGTAATTATCACACTTGCATTTTTTCTTATAAAAAAATCAGTTAGGCAAGGACCTCCCTTATAACTATTTTTTTTAATCACGACGCTGACAATTCAACTGAAGTAATGTCTATTTGGTAATTTTCTTCGAAACTAATGGCTGAGACATGAGATATTCATTAAACCAAGAAATGTAGTGTCTTTTTTTATGAAAACGAAACAGGAAAGAATACAGCCATATTAACCTTTCGTTCCGGCCCAATCCTCTCAATGGCATAACATAACACAAAAATACGGTCATAGGCCCATACATATGCTGGCCCATACGAGATCCAACTATCTATCCAATTGTTGGGCCTGCCTATGCTGCATAGCTCAACTAAGAGTCCATTTCCTTCTAAAACTAGTAGGGTGTCCGTACGTTACAATGAATCTCAAAAGAGAGTGATACGACAAGAGATGTGATCTTAAACCGTATAATAAATATCAATTTTCTTTCACACACATATAAATTAACTCCGCCTCTTGCATCACCTACTACTACTACTACTATTACCCAGAAATTAAAATTTTGAGCTTATAGATTGTTTACCTTTGAAAGTTGAAGTTGTTGCCAACTGTCCTCCCCAACGTGTTTTCCATGTCCAGCCATTGTCGGCTGATAAGGAAGAGGGCTACGCGTCGATAGCCACCTTCTTCCACCCTAAACCCAAGCCACGACTCAGCTCACTGTTATTGCCTCAGCCTCGCCACCACATTATGCAAGGAGGCGGGAGGTCAGGAGGAGGCGACTGTGACTCGTGGTAAGCGAGGAGGCAATGGCGATGCTTGCTCCAACGACGCGGAGCAGGAGGAGGCGGCGGCGCAGGGGAGGATTAGAATGAAAAGGACATGGTACAGTAAACTCGAGACGACAGCGCGATAGGAGAAGGACGCCTTCGTCTCTGCCTCTTCCTCGTGCGCTGTCGCTGCCTCCCCTCCCTTCCCCGACGTCGCTACTTGTCCTCCAAGGTATTGCCTCCCCCTTTCCCCCGTTCCCTCCAAGTGCCTTCTCCCATCCCCGATGTTCCCTCCTCTCTCCGCTACCTCCTCCTGTCACTGGCCGCTTATCTCCCCTCGTGGCCGCCTTCCTACACTGTCAAGATCCTCATCTGCACGCCATTGCAACTCACAGGCTGAGTGTCGCAGGGGGGTTGGGATCTCTAAGGCACGAAGCAAATGTCGGACGGACACAGGTGGCGTGTCGCAGCGTGAGACATGAACGATTGAGATGACGACAAATTTCGGTGTGTTCGTGTGAAGAAGAAGTGGAGCGGCGACGATTTGGACGGTTGCGAAAGAAGTGGAGCCTTTGCCTTGATCCGACCGGAATAATCCTTTTTGCCCTTGGTAAATTTCTCGGGAATCACAAGGACCTCTTTGTTATCGAGCTTGCGGTTTTTCTTACCCTTGAGAGCCTTCATATGCTTCTCCTCTGGTTTATCTAGGCCATGTTGAATGATCTTCTATTTTTGATCTATAGCTTTATTCCATTCGACTGCCTCACTGGCGACTACATATCTATAGGCCATGCTAAAGAGTTCGACGGTTGTTCGTGAAGGATTCATAGCAATATCCTCCGTAAACCGTCAACCATGAAGGACGCCATTGCTAACAGAGTTAGCTTTACTTTGGCAAACCTTAAAGCTTCCGACCCCTCCATAAGTCTCCAAACTATCGAAGCGGACTTCAACTGCTCGGAGGATGAAGCAGCCAAGATCTTTGAAGGGGTGATACCCTTTGGAAACAAGGTTGCGGAGAAGATGGAGGTCAGATCTCCGTCCCATAGCGACCAACCTAGTGGTCCTGAAAAGTAGATGTATGTAATATATGAATTGTAAACGTAAAACTTACCTTTTTATCATCAGTAAAGCCTATGTTTATTTCTTTAACTTGAGTGCTCATATATCTCCTAGCCCTCGACTGCTTGTGTTAGTAGAAAAAGCTTACTAAAGAAGCAGTAGACTTTGAAAATGAGCAAATGACACGACCAGTGTACAAAGTATGTGCTAATTATGTTGTAAAAATGATCTAATCAACACTAGAAAATCAATTTGGTCAGAACTAGTGTATGACTTCAACTAGTTTTAGATCTATTTCCATAATTGGAATACCATATAGTACATTGTATGGTCGAAAGATGTAATAAAACTTTTTATTGATGATAAGAATTTATGCAAAGATGTATGAAGAAAAAACGATAAGTTTTCTTATTTATATAAATTATCCAAGCTGATCGTAAGTGTTACTAAGAACCATAGACATGATTGACACTTCACCAAACATATTCGTTCTCAAGCTCCGACTAGCAGCGAAGATCGTAAGAAAAAGGATCGTCGCTAAGAACCAGAGGAGATTACTTCTGACATCCGATCAAAAGATGTTAGGGGCCTAACCAACCCTACCAGGTCAGAACCAGTGAAGGCGATTGAAAAGAAGAGTTTGCTCGAGGGCGTTTCAAGATCAAGACCAAGAAGACTTGGTATGAAAAATGAAAAATATACATAAATTCATACCTTTAGTTTTTCTTGTATCCTGAAATCTTGACCTTCTTATATTCCATTTTTATAGATCCTATGGTGCTCTCCGCCCGATCGAAAGCACCCTCCAGAGGAAACTCCTGAGGAAATGGTGGTCGAGCCAGCTCTCGTGCAGGTGGAAGTACCAATGCCTGCTAACGAGGATTAAAACCTCTATGTATTATTTTAATACATAATAAAAGACCATACGTCTTTATGGTCGTAACCTTTAAGGCTAACGACCTCACTGGTCGTAAGGATTCCAGAGGTTACATAAGGGTACCCTAGTTTGACAAGGTCCCTGCACCTAATCTCCCACTGTAGCGCCTTGAAACGCTATGAACTGGTATTTATAACTAATCCCAAATATATTCTAACCGTGTGATAAATATAGCATGTGCTGTATACTTCATACCACGTAGTTAAATGGTCCTAAAGACACTGACAACAACTACCAATACGGTTTAGTGTCTCTCGGGCACTAAACCATAGCGCAGTTAATAGATTGATTGATGCATCGCCCCGACCAGTCGCAACGCTTCGCCAGAGACGCCTTCTCCAGGAGTAATTGCCACCCCTTCAGAAGCTATTTAAGAGTGAAGCACAGAAGACCAAAGGGCAGAAGAAAGCAAGTAGACTATAGAAGGGTTCGGAACATCAACACAAGTTCTACAAACCAAGAGGCAATCTGAGACAACCAAGATATCAATCTTAGTTTCCAGTGTAATTAGGATTACTCCCTAGTCGAGTCGAGTGCACCCCCATGTAAATCCAGTTCATATCAATAAAGATCGGTCCCATTTACTCCCAGGAATTATCACGTCATTTTCCTCTTTCATTTCATAAGATCGGCGATTCGATCGTTTACGCTTGGCGCCGTCTGGGGAAGAAGACGCAAGTTTTCAAGAAACTCGCCACCATTAAAACTCGCCATTCCCCGTAATCACGATGCGACTATACCGGGTTTGGAATGAGGAGAATTGGTTCGACCAAGCGGACTACGCCGACTCTTACATGGAAGGATACATCCATGCCATGCAAGAGAATGGCATGTCATCCTCCTCCGCCAGCCAAGACGTCCGATAAAGTTAGCGAAATCGATCGGATGGATGAGGATCCACCAAGACGACAAGTGGCGCCAAATATTCCGACCAGCCTTAATGTCCAAAGGTTATTCCTAAGCCCGGCTTTTTCCGACCGCAAAACAAGTGATGAAATTTCAGCACCGCAATCCGATAATCTCTATACTCGGCGCGATTATGGCTGAAAATACTCACCTACGCTTCGCACCTAGAGCTTTAACCGACACCGGTAATCTGTCGATGAAGCCTCCATCGTCGCGGGCAAAGCGGGGATGATGCAACTCAAAGATACGACGGCGGTTCGTTTGATCAGCCGGTCCACCAAGAAGACCTCAGAAGTGCTTATCACCGACCGCCTCCGTCGTGGAAGCTTTAGCGGCGTCAAAAGCTCTCCATTAGTTACGATGGAAGCTCATCGAAGATCACCGTTGGAGGCACGCGGGTCAATGCGACGGAGATGCAAATCAAGATGCCTTGCAATCGCCTCAGGCGACTCTACCACGCCATCACGTGTTGTTAGAGATGATCCGCCATCGTGCACCAACTTCCGGAGGCAACGGAGTCGATCGTCGCCCATCGCTAACTCGCTGGCATTGCCCCTTAGAGTAGCCGATAGACGTAACAAATCCGTATGTTCGGGCAAGGTTCGCACTCACGACACACCTACCACCAAGATGAACCCCCGAGACCTTCTAAGAATCGTACGTAACTTATGACGTGTTCAAGATATTTTGAATAATTTTGACCTTGCTTTAGCAGAAACTCCAGGATTTGTACAGCTAGTAGGCTAAGTATCGGAAATTCTCCAACAGACCATGCAACGCACGGAAGCGTATAGGGAACAAAGGGTTACAGGGAGTCAAACCATGATTCATCCCAACATTCCTCCCGCAGCAGGGGGCAACATGGTCATGCTAGGGAACAATCAATACCAAGACCTCCTCAGCGATTCCGACTAAGGAGTCACGAGGGTAGAAGGCTATTCCAGGTAGCCACTCCCTCATCACGCCGAGATGAACCACCGCTTGACTCGACGATCTCGACATCGCCTAAATCAAGCAAAGCGGTCAAGGCATCATATCAATGTTCACGATCGGATCGCACACACCGAGCTCCAGCTGCTCCATCTTAGGAACCGTCTCGATCGACATAATCCGCACCTTCCAAAAGAAGGCGCCATGAATCAATCACAAAGTTGTCGAGCCTTCTCGCAGGCTCCAGCCGCGGCGCCGCCTCAACCAGCTCCGACCGCCAACTTGGACAAGTTCAATGGGACTCAAAACCCATTGGAGTTTCTCCAAATATATACCACCGCCATCGAGCAAATGGTGGTGATGAGAATGTAATGGCTAACTATCCGCCCACCGTGTCAAGGGTCCGCCTGTCAGGGTTATTAAACCTACCGATCGAACAATCTATACTTGGGAGCAACTCACACCTCTTAATTGCCAACTTCTAGGTACGCACACCGCGCCGAAAGGAGGACAATCTCCATCGAGTCCCAGTAGGCTCGAGGAGACGCTACGTCAATACATCAAGAGGTTCAGCCAAGTTCGTAATTCCATACCGGAGGTCGCAGAGTCATCTGTTATTCATGCTTTTAAAATAGGTCTGAGGAATCGACGGTTTACGGAGGACATAGCAATGAACCCTCCAAGAACAATCGTCGAACTTTTTGACATGGCCGAGAAGTATGCCACCGCTAGCTTAAGAGATCGAGGTGTGAAGCCATTGATCTAAAGACAAGATTCTCAAATTTGGCCTGACAAACCGTAGAAAAAAATAAGAAGTCTCTCAAGAAGAAAAGAACAAACAGATCTGACGATAAAAAAGTCCTAGCGATTCCTCGAAAAGTTCACGAAGGGTAAGAAGGACTACACCGGCCGAGGCAAAACAAAAGCTCCGACCAAGGATTCCAGAAAAACAAGAAGTGGTGTCCACTTCACCAAAAGGCGTGGCATGATCTACGACCTATCGAAGTCCGCAAAAGAAACCGAGGATTATTATGCAGATAAAGGACCATTTCTCGCAATGCAGAACCCGAGAGACGAAGTTCCAAAAGGACAAGGATGGCGATTTAAGAGATGGAGTACCAGATCCTCAAGACACGGCCAACATGATCTTTGAGGGTCTTCTCGTGACGAGTCAAGGCCATCTAAAGGCCATGGAGCGGAGGTCAACTCGTCAATCTCCGACCATCATCAAGCCATCAAAGTGGTCTGACACGGCATCTCATTCAACAAAGAAGATCGCCCCATCCCTTCAACTCGACTGTAGGTTCCCTATTGTTGTTGAACCAACTATTAATAATTGTAGGGTTAATCGAGTCTTGATAGACGGGGTAGCTCTTGAATATAATATTTATGATTTAGAAGAAATGTAGGTTCCCATATCGAAGGTGAAACCGGTGAAATATGCTTTTCATGGCATAGTTCCTGGCTCCACCGCTAAACCGATAGGGCAAGCTTCCCTACCGGTTACGTTTGGAAAGCCTAATAACTTCCGAATAGAAAAGATTCTGTTCGATGTGGTAAACTTTGAATCCGCATACAACGGAATCCTTGCTTGACCGGCTTTAGTAAAGTTCTTGATAGCCACGCATTACGATTATCAAAATTTGAAAATGCCAGGACCAAAGGGAGTCATCACGATTTGAGGAGATCAGAAAATGGCTTACGTGTGTGATCGGAAATCCTTTGAACTGGTCGATAAACTTCCAACCAGAGAGGCTAATCCATCTACCATGCAAGTCAAGCACTCGAGGTCAAGACTACACCCAAGCCTTCCGACCGTAAAAGGAAGTATCACTCGACAAAGACACTTCTCCGCATAACGCCAAGTCGCCACCGGTCAGAAACATTGACTCATCTACCCGCAAGATTCTCGTCAGACAAGACTCGACCCCAAATAGGAAGAGTCACTGTCTTCTTCCTCCGAGCAAATCAGACGGTTTGCTCGCAAGCGCCCGATATGCCCGAGTCCCCGAGGTGATCTAGCACAAAGCTAGCTCTCCACCGACAAAAACCGATCAAGGTAAGTCAGCGGCCAGACCGACGGAAGGAAGCAATCCAATGGAGATTGACAAACACCTCAAGGCGGGTTTGTTCGTGAAGTCGACTCACCCTCAAGTGGCTTGCCAACTCGTAATGGTTAGAAAGAATAATGGAAAATGGCAAATGTGTATCGACTTTATCGACTGAATAAAGCTTGTCCGAAGGATGATTTTCCCCTTCCACGCATTGACCAACTTGTAGACTCTACTTCCGGGTGTGAGTTACTAAGTTTTTTAAATGCATATTCAGAGTACCACCAGATTAATATGTGTAAAGAAGATAAAGAGAAAACTTCCTTCATCACCCCATATGGCACTTACTACTATGTAAAGATGTCATTTGGTCTCAAAAACGCCGGTGCAACTTTTCAAAGGTTGATGCAAAAACCTTTAATCCACAAATAGGTTGGAATCGAAGCCTACGTTGATGATCCGGTCAGAAGAGCACCAATGTTGGCGATCACATTCTCGACCTACAAGAAACTTTCAACAACTTGAGAAGACATAACCTCAAGTTGAATCCTAAAAGTGTGTGTTCGAGTTTCGCTGAAAACTCGCCGGTTTCTTAGTCCCTATTAGAGGTATTGAAGCAATCCAAGAAAAATAATGCCATCACCGACATGCGCCCCACCACGAAGAAGGAGGTCCAAAACTAACCGGTCAGATGGTAGCACTAAGTCATTTCATAGCAAGGTTAGGGGAAAAGGATTACCTTTCTTTAAGCTTCTTCGGAAACATGGAAGTTTTGAGTGGAGTATAGAGGCAAACGATGCCTTTGAAGAACTTAAAAAGTACCTTACGAGTGCCCCGGTCTTAGTTTCTCTGAGATCGGGAGAAACATTGCTAATTTACGTGGCAGCCACACCACGCATAAGCATGTGTAATCGTCGAGAAAGGATAACATCCAACCACTCAGCTTTATTACGTAAGCAAAGTCTTACATGGACCAAAGGAAAGATACCCCACAGGTACAAAAGTTGCTCTATGGTCTCCTTATGTCTTCAAAGAAGCTAAGGCACTACTTTCAAGCCCACAAAGTGGTCGTACCAACCAGGTATCCCCTTGGTCAAGTCCTCGAAAATAGGGAATCATTAGGACCAATAGCAAAATGGGCGGTTGAGCTAGGGCGTCGACCTCCATTTCATCTCACTTGACAAAGAATCAAGTCCCTGCAATAGCAGAATTCACTGCCGAATAGACAAACCCTGAACCCACCCAAGGGCCCGAGTATGAAAACCACGATGAATGGACAATGTACTTTGACGGTTCCTTGATGCTAAAAGGCTCGGGGGCTAGAGTGGTCCTGATATCCCCTACTGGAGAACACATCAAGCACGCCATCCAACCTAAATTTTCTTGCTACAAACAATGTGGCGTATTATGAAGGTTTACTAGCAGACTCCGAGCAATTTGTTCGCCGATTCACGGACATTAGTGAAAGGCGATTCTCAACTAGTAGCTTAATCAAGTAGGGAAAGAGTATCAATGCTCGAGTAACTAAGATGTCATCTTATTTGGCGGAAGTACGGAAACTCAAAAGCACTTCTTCTGTTTCCAGATCCAACATATTCCTAGAAAGGAAAACTTTCTAGCGCATCAGCTTGGTACCTGATGGCCTCCACGAGGTCGATCGTCTCCGCCCGAGTTTTTCTCAAGCAACTCGATTCACCCTGCGGTCGAAAGCATTCCGAGAACATACATGATTCTTTACTGTGTCGCATAAATCGATCGTGAGAACGTGGATGCTCCACGTGTCGTTGACGGTTGGCGTTGTCACGATCATGGTAGAGATTGGATGACATCGATCTACAATTATCTTCAGCAGGATATAATTCCAGAAGATGATGTAGAGGCTGATCTTCTAGCACGAAAAGCCAAATCATACACTCTAATCGAACGTACCTTGTATAAACGAGGATCTCATGGAGTGTTGATGAGATGCATATCTCAAACGGATGGTATTAAATTGCTAACCGAAATCCATGAAGGAGTCTGTGGAGCACATCATTCCTTGCAGTAACACGGTTGGTAAAGCCTTCGTATAAGGATACTATTGGCCAATCGCCCTTTATGATGCAAAAGAGCCGCGTGACGGCGCGCATAATGTCATTTATAGTCGACAAGTACATCAGCCGCAAGACAAGCTTTGCAAACAATTCTCTTTCTTGGCCTTTTGCACCTTGGGGATCGGACATCCCGACCTTTCCTAAAAGCACCGGGTTTTGAATCCTTTTCGTCATGATTGACACGCCATAAATGGATTGAAGCCGAGCCTCGTTGTTAAAATTACAACCGAGGCCGCTAAGAGATTTTCACAAAAATGTGGTCACACGACGGTGTACCCAACAGATAATCACAAAACA
Source organism: Phyllostachys edulis (assembly GCA_036346405.1). Classification (NCBI taxonomy): domain Eukaryota; kingdom Viridiplantae; phylum Streptophyta; class Magnoliopsida; order Poales; family Poaceae; genus Phyllostachys; species Phyllostachys edulis. The sequence goes on along the minus strand of CM070545.1, from coordinate 20,391,363 downwards.
ATCTGTGCTCAGCTTCAAGCAAATAATTCCAAGAATTTCATGCGACAAACTTGGTATCAAGGTTCATTTTACTTTGCTGCTCATCCGCAGAGCAATGGAACAGTTGAGCGAGCCAATGGTATCATCATGCAGGGGGTCAAACGCCGAGTATTCACCAATTAATCAAACGGTCGAGCTTGGGTTCAAGAACTCCCATCTCAGATATGGGCCGCTTGAACCATTTATCAACAGACGACCAAATAAACGCCGCTCTTCTTGGTTTATGGTGTCAAGCCATGCTTCCTCCGTAACTAAAACTTGGCTCGCTTCAAACCGATTGTTACAATGAAAATGATCGTAATGAACGAAGACTCGACGACGCCAATTTCTTGAAGAACGATTTAAACCAAGCCCTTGTACAATTAGTACCCACCAACAAGCCATGCGAAGGTACCATAGTCGTGAAGGTGCAACCTCGCACTCGCCAGAGGTGATCCGTTCTCGAAAATTCGTAACCAAGCAATCGCAAAAGCTTTCTCCCAAGTGAGAAGGTCCTTACATCAGGGTCAAGTCACCCGACCAGTTCCGTGATGACTAGCTATGTTTAATGTGCAAATTTTGTCAAATTTCTAACATTGATCAATTATGTAAGTTCTATGTTTAATTATTTTACATTCTTTCAATTTAAATAAAGATTAGTTATTCCTTTATTTATTACGATGAGTAATGTTGCTTACATATATATATATATACCTATACTCTTGTCGCTTATTATTGTTATTTAAAGTCGGTCGAGAAGACAATCTTTTCTCCGATATCCTTTCCAAGGATCTCTATTACTCTATAGCAACGACTTTTAAGTCATACGCTATATGCGTCCTAGTCTTGAGCATTCCCTGAACGGTTCCCACGCGCGACCACACTCTTTTCTTAGAGAAATATATGAGTAATCGAGCATGATACAAATAACTTTACATAATGACCGATGTGCTTACGATTCAAGAGTATATTTCATTATTTCAAGATTCTCGCTTACTTTGTCCTGCCATCGGCCCGACACCTGAAAGCCTCCTAGTCGAAGTCGCCCTTTTCCAAGACGTGGTCCCGCCTAATCGGAAGGAGCTTCCTAGTGACGGTTTTTTTCACGATCCTCGCCACGAATGGATTTAGAGCTTGAGCACGCTTTCACAAAATATGTTTTATATCTTTAGGTCTTAGCATTTCTTCCACTGCATTTTGGGATAATAAATATAAACAAGTTCACTTATCATTTGTTGCATCCATTCTTGCATTTTTTTTCTTTTTTCATCAAAGCAAGTCTTCTTTTCCTAACCATATAACGCTTTTGTTTGATGTTTTTGATTATTCTAAATGTATCTACAATTAGTCTAAATCTTACAATCGGTTTCACCAAATTGATTTCCTAGTATTATTACGATCGCTTTTGTTATATAATCAAGATAAACCTTGAAACACAAAAAGAATGGTTGAGACTTTAAGTTCTCTTTTTTTCTTGGCTAACTGCTTTTATAGTAATGTTCTTCTACTATAAATCACTTCAGACTAAGACAAATCGTAGTTCTTTAAAAAGTCAAAAGGATAAATAAAAGACTTGTCGATGTCAAAAAGGTAAGTTTTATACATTTCATAATTTTATATTATAATGTCCTACTCTAGAATGTCTCTAGAGTAATCACTGTTTGATGGAGATCCAACTTCCATTTCCTTTACGACTTTGTCTCCAAGCGGCTTTAGTTCTTTCATAAACTTGGTCACCTCATCAGGCAGGCAGTTGAAGTCATCTTCAACGGCTTGGAGATCAATTGAGGGGTTGGAAGCCTTCAGTTTTGCCAACGCAAAACTAACTCCATTAGCAACGCCTTCCTTCATAGTCTGGGCATAATTTTCTCAAGTAGTCTTGAGTAGACCTCGGAGATCTTCTAGAAGATGGCCCAAGTAGTTCATTTTCTCTATTGGATCTCTTAAGTCAGGCATGCTTGATCCTGATCCCATATCAAAGATCATCTTGTTTAAGGCATAAATCTTTTCATCAAGATTCTGCACAACAACTGCCTCCTTTTCCTGCTCAAATTTTAGAGCCTTCTGCTCGTTTCATTATGCTTGTTTCTACATGAGTAAAACAAGTAGTAAACACAACATGATCAGGAGGATAATAAGTCAAGTCTACGACCTATTACCTTCAATTTTCTTGTTTAGCGTTTCATTTCTGGTTGACGCCTCTGCAATCGACTGGTCCTTAGCTTGATTTTCTTCCTCAAGCTGGGTTATTTTGGCTTTATCACCACGCCTCTTCTTTTATTTTCTCCAAATCTGACAAACATGATAAGGGAGAATCATTAAAGAAAGGACAAAGTATTGAAGAAAGAAAAAAAGGGTTAGGAGGAAAGTTCTTACTTTCCAACTCCTGAGTGTTTCCGCCCAAGTCTTTAATTCACGGGTCATCCTCCCACCACAAAGAAAGTTCTCTAATTATATGTTACACAAATAGCATTTCTCGTTAAGTTTCAGAACTTTTGAAAGAGAAATTATAAACCGGTCGAGAATACTTACCCGGATTGCCAAGTCATTATAACCGGTAAAAATCAGATCAGGATACATCTTGATTTGATTATCCGATATTTTTTCCTACGCCTCGTCAAGCTCCTTATCATGGATAAATCAGGGACGAAAAGGGAACTTATTAGGTTAAGGGGGATTACCAACATTGGTCGGAACCTGTTGAGGGCCTTTAGGGGCATCTACCTCCGTAGAAGGAGTTAGAACCACCAATGGATCCAACTTAACCGTTGGCTTTAATACCTGCTTGGGGGCTTCTTTGACCACTATTTCCTTAGAACTTTGTCCCGGGAAGTGCTTTGGTCAAGAACTTCCACAAAGCGTGTCCTTAGGAAGATCCCGGTCAAATCGCATCAAACACCGTAAGACCTATACAAGATGAAGAAGGGAAGTTCAAAACTCCAAGTAATCAACAATTAAAGGTATATACTCATACGACCTCTTTCATTTGTACATACCAAGCTAAATTCTTGGATTTGACTTTGAAACGCGGTAGAGTAAACTCTGTACCGCTAGCCTTCCTTTTCTTCTCAACCAAATTGCTGCTTCAATCGCCAGGTTGGTTAAACCCCTCACATCCTCTGACAGGATATCAAAGGCAATATCCTCGACAAACTGGTCGACAATAGCATTCCTGACCATCAGGTCGGAGGGAGTGGTTTCATCAACCTCCGTGATCGCTTGTTTCAAGAATAACCGCCGTGTCGTGAATGACCAATCGAGTTCACGGCCTCCGCAGCCTATGCTCAGTGCCTTCAGCCTTTCTCCACCTAAATCAAAAATCAAGTTTAGTTAGGTGATGAAATCTTTTATCTAAAGTATATATATTCTTTTATGCTCTATTACCTCGGGAGATTCATCTTCCTCAAGTGCATTTGGGCACGAATCGGTTGGAATCACGGTGGGATGTTGACCCTCACCTGATTGTATAACTCGCAATCCGACCGCCTATAAAAATAGAGTAAGATCAATAAACTGATCAGAGAACATGTATGCATGATAAAAAATATTTGATTATTTACCTCAAGTCTCACCAGTCCCTCTTCAACAGAGACTATTGCCAGATATCAGAATGCCTTCTCACCAGATTCCCAATAGCAGATCATCTCGATCCGCCTCGATCTCATCAGGAGAGAAGGCTTCAAAAAAAAGCAGAAGAGATTTTAAGGTTTTACGATAATCAAATAAAAAGTCATACTGGTCGGAGCTTCATCCAAAGACTTACCTCCTCGTGAGTCCACGATGGCTTCACCACGACCAATGGACCAAAGCAGGGAATGTGCTCGGAGCCTCAGAGGACTAATCTGGCGTTTGGTGAAATATCTCACCACATGCTAGGAAGTCAATCCTTTGACCCTAAGGTTACGGATGGCATCCACCCATCTTCTGACCACCCCTACCTTCTCCACGGTTTTTCTCCACTTAGGATTCTCGTTCGCCCAGATTCTGGCGAAGTAGAGGCCGTCATCCCTCGTAACCTTCATGTAGAACCAATTCTTTTTCCATGAAGACCACGAGGACTTCGAGTACATTAGGATGTACTCATCGGCCTTCCCGTCATGAAGGTGCTGCGTGCATTCTCTAGGAGCCCCTGTCGATCTCCCCGACATCGCCATTCGATAAAAGTACCTCAAGAGCTTCAAGTTTGGACGCACTCCCAGGTACATCTCCCCGACATTGCCATTCGATAAAAGTACCTCAAGAGCTTCAAGTTTGGACGCACTCCCAGGTACACCTCACATAGGTAAACAAAAATGCTGATATTGGTGATGGAATTAGGGGCCAAATTCACCAACTCCACCCCGTAGTACTAACGTGGGGGAGGAATTTGTGTACCGGAACCCTCAATCCACACTCGATGTGGGCGAGGAAAACTAGAATTTTCCCATCTTCGTGGCTCTGAAAGTGCTCCTGATCACGACCTCCATCCGATCGATTCTGTGCTGGGAGCATTCACATCTTCTCCAAATATTCAAGCTTTTTCTCATTCAGATCCGGCCACCCATTTTGTGATTTGGTTCACATGGTGAAATCACGTAAAGGAATGAGCAATGGCTCTGAGGAGAATTTGAGGCCTGAGAGACAAAAAGAGGTCGAAAAGATTTTCTTGGCATGGAACTGAAAGGTGATTGAAGGAAGATCTGAAAGTGTAAGATCTCTAAAAACCAGCAATGGAGATTTTATAGCTTAGGGTCTTTAACCGCAATGGGGAGTTATCTAAATGTCCAACGAACAAAAGTCTCTTTTTGCCCAACGGACAGAAAAACTCTTAGATTCCCAAGGCAAGTTCTCAACTTTAAAGTGAACATAGACCACTTCAATATCACGACATTTAATGGGTTCACTCTGACATTTACTTCGCTTGGAGAAAAGTGTTCACACGACCTATTCATTTAAAGTTCGGGGCTAACCGACGAGGATTAAAACCTCTATGTATTATTTTAATACATAATAAAAGACCATATCGCCTTCATGGTCGTGAACTCCCTAAGGCTAATGACCTCACCGGTCGAAGGATTCCAGAGGTTACATAAGGGTACCCTAGTCTAACAAGGTCTCAGACTTCTAACCTCCACCAAGTAGTCGCTTCTAAACGCTTATGAACTCGGTATTTATAACTAATCCCAAATATATTCTAACCATGTGATGAATATAGCATGTGCTGTATACTTCATACCACGCGGTTAAATGGTCTTAAATACATTGACAACAACTTCTAACACGGTTTAGTGTCTCTCGGGTACTAAACCGTCGCGCAGTTAACACATTAACTAACGCATCGCCCCGACCAGTCGCAACACTTCACCAGAGACGCCTTCTCCAGGAGTAACTACCACCCCTTCAGAAGCTATTTAAGAGTGAAGCACAGAAGACCAAAGGGCAAAAGAAAGCAAGCAGACTGTAGAAGAGTTCGGAACATCAACACAAGTTCTACAAATCAAGAGGCAATCTAAGACAACCAAGATATCAATCTTAGTTTCCAGTGTAATTAGGATTAGTCCCCAGTCGGGTCGAGTGCACCCCCTTGTAAATCCAGTTCATATCAATAAAGAGCGGCCCCATTCACTCCCAGGAATTATCGCGTCATTTTCCTCTTTCATTTCATAAGATCGGCGATTTGATCGTCGACACCTGCTTAGGAACCCTTGGCGACTCAGACCATGCCATTAGAGGCATCTGCAGAAGATATGTCCTAGTAGGCTCTGCCTGCTCCTAGGACCGACTTGGCTGAAGTGATCGACCTGGTGGAGAGGATTCATTCAGTTATGAGGTCTCCTCGCCCCCATGACATTCCCAGCCAACCTCGGGTCTTTGATGATAAAGGACTCGAGGAGGCTTGGAAGAAAGTCGCAGACTGTTAGTCAGGGACAAACTCTGGGACTTTTTACTCCCAATATGCGGATAAGGCAATCCAGGTAAATACCTTACGACCACTCCTATGGCATTTCTTTGAAGTTGTATTTCAAACTGAAAGAAGTTTGCTATGTATATTGTTTTATAGCATATGTTCTAGATTGTTGCTGTGGTCGGAAATCTGACCCAGCAAATAACTTCTTCGGAGAAGAAAGTCTCTGAACTAAAAAGTAAGAACTTCTTCTTGACTACTTCTTCCTTTTTTGTTCACTGCTGTTTCTCAATTTCTCCCCTTTGTCATACTTGACAGAATTCGAAAAATTTGAGAAGGAGGTTATGGCCAAGGAAGCCATAATAACCAGACTTGAAGAGAGGTGTAATGCCAAAGACCTACGATCAAGACTTGTCGCACTGTGTTCAACGAACTCTCTCTCAAGCATAAGGAAGCCATCGAGGCTAACGAGAAGAAAACTCAAGGTAACTGATCGTTAGTCCGACCAGTGTATTATGTGTTTTACTTATATTTTCATTAACTTTTGATCTACCTGTGCAGAGCAAGCTCAAAAATTAGAAAGAACAGAGAAAGATCTTGAGTTCGAGAATGATAAGGAGAAAGAACTCGAACAGAGTCTTGAAGATAAGATTATTGCTCTCAACAAAATGCTTGCGATATGACATCGCAAGTATTTTTGCCTTTTTCAAGAGATCCAGTGGAGAAGGCAAATTGCCTTGCTCGAGAACTTGAGTGTCTCCAAAATATGCTTGCAACTACTCGGTAGAACCATGCGCAGGCCATGAAGGACGCCGTTGCTAACAGAGTTAGTTTTGATTTGGCAAAGCTTAAAGCTTCCGACCCCTCCATAAGTCTCGGCTATCGGCGACTTCAATCGTCAAGAATGAAGCAGCCAAGATCTTCAAAGGGGTGATACCCTTTGGAAACAAGGTTATGAAGAAGATGGAGGTCGGATCTCCGTCCCATACTGATCAGCCTGGCGGTCCCGAAAAGTAGATGTATGTAATATTAGAATTATAAACGTAAAACTTGCCTTTTATCATCAGAAAAGCCTATGTTTATCTCTTTAACTTGAGTGCTTATATACCTCCGACTGCTCGTGTTAGTAGAAAAAACTTACTAAAGAAGCCGTAGACTTAGAAAATGAGCAAAAGTTACTACCAGTGTACAAAGTATGTGCTAATTATGTTGTAAAAATGATCTAATCAACACTAGGAAATCAATTTGGTCGGAACCAGTGTATGACTTCGACTAGTTTTAGATCTATTTCTACAATCGGAATACCATAAAGTACATTGTATGGTCGGAAGATGTAATAATACTTTTTATTGATGACAAGAATTTATGCAAAGATGTATGCAGAAAAACCGATAATTTTTCTTATTTATATAAATTATCCAAGCTGGTCGTAAGTGTTGCTAAGAACCAGGGACATGATTGACACTTCACCAAACGTATTCATTCTCAAGCTCCTCAAGCTCCGACAGGCAGCGAAAATCGTAAGAAAAGGACCGTTGCTAGGAAACTCCTTCCAGTGGATAATGCACAAGTCCAAAATCACGCTAAATATAATTCTAGACCCTCTGTGTCTAATGCACAAGTCCAAAATCATGCTAGTGCACACAGTGTCAACATATATAGGACTGGAAAGGCGCCTAGAGGGGGGTGAATAGACGCTTTCGCTATTTTTCACCTTGATTAGATTCAACATCTATATCACTCCATTAGCTATGGAAGCTATGAAGATCAATATACAAGTGCTGCAGAGGACTTGTGTTGAACCCAAATCAAAACCCCAAGTAAAAGACCAAAAACCAAAACCTAAACCAGAGGGCCGGACTGACCTCAGGCAAAAGCGCGGACTGACCTCTCAGGCCGAACTAACCTCAAGCAAAAGTGCGGACTAACCTCTCAGGCCAGACTAACCTTAGGCAAAAGTGCGGACTAACCTCTCAGGCCGGACTAACCTCAGGCAAAGGTGCGACAGGACCTGTGCACGATGAACAAAGACAATTAGCCCGAAAACCAAAACAAAAATTGGTCTAACTTTTGATCCATAAGGCCAAACTTCACAAAATTTGAGACACACCTTCTCTAAGATATTAGGAACCTATTACAATCAAAGATTGCAGAGATCCATGCCAAAGTTCCTACCTTTTTTAGTTTGAACGAAGTGTGCCCTAAAACCGAGTCAAAATCGAAATATGATCTAGAGACTTGCTCGTGGGTGATTGATGATCAAGATGATCCTAGATAGGTTCTCACATGTCACAGTAAGTAAGATCAAGTCAAGAAACCAAAAAAAAACTCGTGAATCAAAGAATGACTCAAAATGGCCAAATAGAGAGGAAGAACACAAGAAGACTCATCTTTGAGAAATCATCCATAGATTGATTTGAGATTGAGAGGGTTTATAGCCATTCCATCTATGGAGGACAAGAGCTCAATCCATGAGCACAAACTTAACTCATCTCTCCAGAAACCTGAGCCTCTCCTTTCCTCTTTAAGTCCCTAAAACCAAAACTAGGGTTTGCAAATGAAGTGCTTGTTGAGACCCAAAATTACATCTCAGGAACCCTCTGTGTTTTCAGAACTAGTTCCAGATCAGTAGCTAGCTCACATAGGAAACAGTGATGAAATACCATCCATTTATTCGATTTAACTAAAAAGATCTCAAAGTAACAAGCAATAATAATAACTGGACCTTATGGTCAACGTTTACTTAACTTATACGCAGGCTAAAGAAATAAATAAAACTCTTGCAAATGAAACAAAACTCTTCAAATGGCTAATCAACATGCCCACAGTAATCGAGCTGAACGATCTTAATCCGCAAAACCTTCATATTCCTCTTTCTGAAAGAACTCTTGGGCGGCTTGATATTCTTCAACTGCTGATTAAACAGAGGGCACAAGCCATGAGTACTTTTGAATGTACTCAACAAACCGTAGGGAAATGTATGCAAATAGTATTCATGCACGGCCTGACAAAGGTTAGCTGTATGATTCTTTTGTAGAAAGCAGCATTTATGATAAATACAACAAATAGATTGAAATGCGTAGTTGAAAACAATAATAAATAAGTAAACAATTTCTTTTGAAACAACTAGTGAACTTCCTATTCACTTCCCAACCAAACCAATGATAAGTGAATCCCCCATTCACCAATCGACACAAACCACCAAGTGAATGACCTGTTCACCAAACAAACATTATATTCATCAAGTGAACTTCCCATCCACACTCGACTCATTTTATAAAATACTCTATCTCCGTGTGAAATCCCCGAGCACGCCCATAACCATGACACGATTTATTCAATAGTTTTACACTCTGCAGAGGTTGTCGGCTTTCCCCACATGACACGACTTCTCTAGTTTGTTTGGCATCCGTCGATACCATCGCCACTACCTTAGCTAAGCGCCTAGAGCACGTGACAAGGCCTTTACAAAGCTCCTTCTTAACCCGATTACGTCGCTAAGGTTTCAACATCAATGTCTTTCAGACTGACAGGGCCCTCTTGCGCATGTGAGAATACGTTTCCCATGACTCACGCTTCCACGCACGTAACCAAAATTAAGACATTGCTAATTAGTTAGCCAGTCCGTCCCATACCGCATATGTGGTTGTACGGTTAAGGCCAGGTTCAATGGCGCATGTGATTAAGTCCTTGACAAATTACTCAGCGAGACTACCACAAACCCAATCCGTGCTAAACCCACACCCCCACTATCCACCAACCACTCGCCAAGTGAAAACCATTTTGTTTAACCAAGACCCATGACTCACCCCATCATGGTACCCACAAATTTTAACAAGAGTGGCTCACCACCACGATTCCATATATCATTAAGTCAAGATTAATCATTATGACACATGTGATGATAAACCCATCATATCTAAGCTGAACTAAGCATTAATACGCTACCCATGTTGGCAATATGAATATGTTCAACTAAAATTATCCACGCTAGGGTGACAAAGGATTCATGGCATTCAAATAATCAAAAGAGGCATAATGACAATAGGTATTAACTAAACCCAAAACGATTTGTATAAAAATAGCATGCAATTGTATAAAACAATATACTTTTGAAATCATAGGTTCAATATGATCAAAGGACTACGGCTTGCCTTGGAATAAATCCTGGGATTGATCTTGATCTTGGTATGCTCCTCCTTGCTCAAAGCTTCCCGAAGTATCAACGTCTAATCACAAACAAGCAAATAAACAAAATAAATAAATAATAGAGAGCAAATAAACTCCAAAAATTAAATAAAAATCTTAGATAGATAGATCTTGAATTTAGATGAATTTAGGAATTTTAATTGACTCAAACGGAGTTCGGATGCAAAAGATATGGGCTTTGGAAGATCACATGAAATGATAAAATCTGAATTTCAGAATTAGAGAATTGTTTCTCTGAAGAAAAACAATTAATTGAGTCACGCTGACATCATCAACGATTTTCAGCCGAAAAGATAAAGAAAACCGATTATGACAAGTGGGGCCCACTGGTCATAGAGTTGGTGCATGGTGAACTGGATCCATGGACCTTTTAGATCGGGTGGGTTTCGATCTGCCACATGGGCTGATGACTGGACTGCCACATCGCTTGACACTGGGACAGAGGGGTGAAATGGCACTAATGTGGAGATGCAAAGGACTGCCACGTCGGCAAGCGAAGCAAAACAGGGAGCGGCAGCCATGGTCGGCGATGATGAGCTCCGGCTCTCGGTGGGTTCCGACGATGAAGTGATGCCTGACAAAGGAGAAGGGGAGCACCGCAACAGCACAGACGAGGGGATCACCCTGGAACAAAAGACACGATCGGAGGAGGACTAGAACGGCGGTGACAGCGAGTTGTCCGGAGAAGAGGAAAGTGGCCGGCGGCGACAATTCGGTGGCCAAGGAGACAAAACAAAGGTATAGATTGGATTAGAATAGGATGGAGCACAAGGTGACTTACAAGGACAGGCAAGGGATGCACCACAAGAGCAGATCGGTTCTGGCGGCGCCGTCAGTCTCGGTGACAGAAACGAAAACGATGCCTCGGGGATCCTCGAGTGAAGAGAACGATGCCACAACGTAGAACGTTGCTCTACGGTTCCAACGGAGCTGACGGCTTGGGCTGAGAGGCACCGTCGGCGAATAACTTCGGCGAGGAAGAAGCTTCGGCGGCGTTTGGAACTTCGGCAATTGCGGCGAAACCAAGAAGAGAACGGGATTGAGGACTTAGGGTTTCGGAGGAGGATGGCGGCGCGGAGGCTTGGACGCTGGTGGCTGGGTTTATAAAGCATCGGAAGAAGGAGATTGGGAGAGCCACGGTGCTATTCGCGTTCGATACGGACACGGGCGCTGGAGTCCAGCTTGAAGACGATGCCTTCGTGGCTGCGCAGGTCCCACCAGTCAGGGAGCAAAATAAAAAGGCAAGGGAGCTGGTGCGGGCCACACGCACGAAAAGAAAAAGGCCAATGCTAGGCTGGCTCGACGCTGGGCTGCATCCACGCACACGCAACAAAGAGAGGGACACGAGCTGGGCTGGCTGACTCGGGTGCGCAAGGAACCAAGGTGGGCTCAGTCGCGCGCACGCAAGGAAACGGAAGCGGCCGAGAAAGCTTCGACTTGGCTATGCACCGCGCGGGAAAAGGAGTGCGGTCGGGCCTTGGCGCAAAGGAGGTGGGCCGAGATGGAGAAGCAAATGGGCCGAAGGATTGGTTACGGCCCAAGGAAAAGAAATAGGAAGCAGGCCGAAAGAAAAAGATTGAGCCCAAAGATGATCTGAGACTTTATAATAGTTTTCCTTTTTAGAAAATAGCAGAAAAGACAACAGGCAAATAGAAAATAGCAAATGCACTCGAGACAAATTCTAGATAAATCTAGAAAATATATCCAAGCACATAAAATCCAAATAAAATATTTTTTTATAATAGTTGATGTTGACATTAATCCTATTAAATTGATTTTTTGAACTCGAAAATTCTAATTAAGCTTTTAACTTTACCGTAAAAATTCAAATGGTTATTTTTCTTTTAAAACTTTAAAACATAACAAATTTTTTGGATGTTACAGTGCTTGAGGGTCGCTTGACAAGACCCTCTCCTATTTATAGTAAGGCCTAGCTTCAGAAGAGTTAACCCTAATAGGCTCTCGTTAAGGCCCAACGCAAGCGGGTCACACACGCACGCATTTTAAAGCGTCGTCTTCATTTGTCTTGACCTAATCCGCTTCTCCACGCGCTTTGTCTTCTTGCGCCGGGTTGGAAAAAGGTCACCAAGGCGGATTTGGTAAAATTGCCAAAATACCCTTCTCGATCTTTTCCAAGACCGAAGTCCGAATCTATGGCACTCCCATGCTTCGCCGTGTAGGTTGATACAGCGGCTCTCATCATGTCGGCAAGTCTCTCCCATCTAGCTCCCACCGAACCACCATGGCACTTGCACTGACCCCTGCACTGCTTGACCCACGTTAGTGAAAGCATGCATCATGCAACACATATACACTGAAGCCCATGAACTTTACCTATCCCAAAGCCAAATTTCCAAAATGCCCGATGATCAGCACAAGTCCGATCAGACCGCCATGCAATGGCCAGTCAGACCGAACCAGCCGGTCGACCAAGACCAGATCGACAAAGACTATTGACTTCGCCGAAAACGCGTGATCCGACAAACCATCAATGCTATTGCCAATTGTATCATCATCCTAAGATCATGCACATATCCGCATGATATCCACAACATAGATGAATATCGATCCACACAAGACGAAATAATAGCATAAGCGAGTAATTTGAATAGCAAATAATGGTTTTAACCATATAATCGAGTTTATATTTATTAAGTTACGCAGGGCTAGCAATAAAAAATAAGCAGCAGCAGAACAAAACAAAACTCCAGCGGAATCCCATCAATGCGCCACAGGCAACCAACTGAGATCAAGACCCTAATGATCAGCACCTTCATAGAACTCCTCAAAAGAAGACGAAGACTCCTCCACTTCTGTTGATTGATTATAGCAAGCACGAGTACACAACCGTACTCGCAAGTCATAACACAGAATGGAATTTATACATGATGGCTTATTCCAAAGGAATGGCTTCTATGGTTCTTTTGAAGAAATGCAACATTTGCAATTGAATATGAATAATAGATTAAAACATTAAGAAAAACAAATAAACCATATTAATTTAACAGTTGTTTTCACAAAGAACACAAAGTCTAAACAAGTTATTCACACAGCCATATGACTTAGATCACACAGCTCCCTTCCCAAGTGTTTTTATGAAAACTACCCCTCGTGTGAAATCCCCAAGCATGTCCATGACCGCGGACGTGGCTATTTGAATAGATTAATTAACACTCTGCAGAGGTTGTACACTTTACCCACACGATATAACTAGTGTTGTAAGCACTAATCATAACAAAGCATTTCAGAAACTTCATCTCAACAATTGACACTCCTAGCGTGCTTTACTGTCATACCAACCCAAACACAGTGCTTTGGCATAACACACACCGTTGGACAGGGAAGCGGCAAACCGTCCCGCGATGCGACTACCTAGTAGCTCACATCTCCACCCATACACACAGCCTAATCTACTACCTGAGTAATCAATATCAAGAATCCATAACTAACTAAGTTAGACCCATTCCATCAGGCATGTGGTCATACAGTAAGGCTCAGTTCAATGGCACGCAAAGTTAAGTCCTTAATTGACCAAGGCAAGACTTCCAAATTCTAACTATGCCACACAGATTATCATTCCCATTCACACAGTTCCACCAATTCACACAGCTCCACTTGCCTCCGTCAAAATCTTTTCCCACCCTGTTGATTCGTGCAACACATTCCACCAACGAGTAATGACACACAGTGCACACAGTTTATCACGACGTTCCATAATCACTTAGTCAGATTCATATTTGCAACTCACATGAAACGATGACTCGTGGCATAGATAAGCAATCTACTCGTATCTAACCAACCCACGTTGGTGCTATGATATTACCAACTAAATAATAAACCAATATAGGGTGACAAAAGATTATGACATAACAACAGACAAGGTGGATATAACAAATTGGATTATAACTAAACCCAAAAGCATTTAAATAAATACTTAAAGTAAATGCAATAATTTGAATCAATATAACTTTTGAAAATCAAGCGTTCAATATAATCAAAGGTATATCTTGCCTTAGAAAAGATCTAGGTACAGGTCTTGATTTTGAGGCACTCCTTCTCCTTCAAAGTTCCCCGAAGTATCAACGTCTACTCGCAAACGAAGCAAGTAAAGAAAACAAATAAAGAACAGTAGTGGTGTGGGACCCACTCGTCGGTATTCGAGACTTCGGATGGACGCCAGCGTGGTAAAGGGCGGCGTGAGATCAGCAAGTGGGCTCAAGTAGCTTTGCACGAGGAGATGAGAGGTGACGACATGCAGGCCCGTGATGTTAGTGGCGGCGGCGACGCAAGACAAGAGGTCAACAAGACAAAGGTTTGCCGAGGCGGAATAGGGCTGGGTTTTGGCCCAAAACTATTATGAGATTTTTAATAGTTTTTCTAATTTAGAAAATACTAAAAATTCAAATAGCAATTAGAAAATAGCAAATGAACTGAACTCGGAAAAATTCTAGAAAATATATCCAAGCTCATAGAACCCAAATAAAATAGTTTTGACAATAGTTGATGTTGGGATTATTCACATTAAATTGTTTTGATACTAAAAGTCCATGTTAAGCTTGTTATTAAATTCAAATAAAAACTCAAGGGTAAATTTTCAACTACTAGCTAATCAAAAGGATTTTTAAAGCTCAGAAAATTGGGATGTTTCAAACCTCCCCCCATAAAAGAATCTCAACCCCGAGATTCAGGCTAGATAGAGAAAAGGCTAGGAAACTCGACTTTTAACTCTACTTCACACTCCCACATTGCTTCTCCTTCTGAGAGGTTGCTTCACTGAACTTTGCAAAAATGAACGGTCTTGCTTCTGGTACAACGCTCTGCGACATCCAAAATCTTGACTGGCTGCTCTTTGTAAGTGAGATCTTCTTTCAACTCATTTGATTCCAACAGGGCTTGTTCTTCTAGCACACGAAGGCACTTCTTCAACTACGAGACATGAAAGACATCATGTACTCCTGCTAACGACTACGGCAGCTCCAACTGATAAGCGACTTCTCCACGGTGATCTAAAATCTTGAACGAACCAACATACCTAGGGGCAAGCTTCCCTTTGGCATGAAACCTTCTGACACCTCTAAGTGGAGTAACTCGAAGATAAACATAATCTTCTGGTTCAAAGCTGAGATCACGACGGTGGTTATCAAGATAACTTTTTCGCCTCGATTGAGCTATCTTCAATCTTTCTATGATTATATACACTTGTTCTTCTACTTCCTGAATAATATGGCCCGAATACTAAATGTTCAACTTGTTTCTAACCAATTCAAACGGGTTCTGCAAGCACGAACATACAAAGCTTCACACGATGATATTTGTAGACTGGTTTGATAACTGTTGTTGTATGAGAATTTTGCATATGGCAAACTCTTATCCCAACTAGTAGCGTTAGCTACAGCACAGGCTCTCAACATATCTTCTAATATTTGATTAACTCTTTCGGTTTGTCCATCTGTCTAAGGATGATAAGCGAGATGAAATTCAGATGAGTACGCAAAGCTTCATGCAAACTCTGCCAGAAATGAGAGGTGAACTGAGATCCTTGATCTGACACTATCTTGTTAGGCACACCATGCAAAATGACAATTCTTGATATATATATATATATATATATATATATATATATATATATATATATATATATATATATATATATATATATAACTCGCAATGCGATCTCCTGAGTAAGTGGTTTTGACTGTAAGAAATGGGCAACTTTAGTCAAATGATCAACTATTACCCAAATCGAATCTGGGTAAACTGTTAATGAAATCCATTCCGATCTCTTCCCATTTCCACTTCGAAATCTTCAGAGGTTGCAATAGACCTGCTGGCCTTTGATATTCTGCTTTTTACTTTCTAACACATGTCGTACAAGGCAACGAACTCTGCGACTTCTCGCTTTAAATTTGGCCACCAAAATTTAATCTCAATATCCTGATACATCTTAGTACTACCAGGATGAATCGAATACTTTGAGTCATGGTCTTCCTTTAAGATTAGCTGTCTCAAGCCATCAACATCTGGCACACAAATACGTCCATTGATCCACAGCATATCTTGATCATCTTTGGTGAAGTCTTTGAATTTTTCTTCTGCCATTTTGATCTTGATGTCTGAAAACACAGGATCCTTTGGTTGAGCTTCATGAATCTGCTTCTCCAAAGTGGACTATACCTCTAGACTGGCCACAAATCCTTCAGATACAACTTCTAGCTTCAGCTTCTGAAATTCCTCTTGAAGTTCTGAATAAATCTCTTTCACTTCCAAAGCATTGCAGTTGCTCTTACGACTTAAAGCATCTGCAACGACATTGGCCTTACCAGGATGATAGTGGATTCTAAGGTTATAATCCTTTATTAACTCCAACCATCTTCTCTGTCTCATGTTCAAGTCAGACTGAGTGAAAATATACTTCAGGCTTTTATGATCTATATATACTTCACAGCAATTACCGATGAGGTAATGACGCCAAATCTTTAAAGCATGCACTACTACGGCTAGTTCTAGATCATGGGTAGGATAATTCTTCTCATAAGGTCTTAATTGCCTTGACACGTAAGCAACAGCTCTTCCTTCTTACATTGTTACGTACTCCACTAAACATACTCCACTTGAAGTGTCAGAGTCACGCGATGTCATAATTATATTGTTACGTTCATCTGCCCATGTAAGTTGGTTACAGTCATGGAGCCCCTTCCTTTTCAATTCATTCCACCACTTGGATCATGATATGAATATGCCCCTTCCTTTCCTTCTCTATTCTGGTGTTGGTAGTATATATAGTTCTGAGATTGTTGACAATTATGCCTGACCAGATGTAGACAACATGCTTAGTTTATCACGAATGACCACTCACAATGCTTTAGATAGCTTCGAGTAGATATGGAAGAGAATTTTGCAACCATTGACTAAAAAGACAGGAGAAAACATCTGTTGTTGTTATATCCGGTCAAACGAAGACATTTCTTTTTAATCGCAATCATTCTTGAGTACTGCATTCCAGTCAATGATCATTGAGAATTGGGAATAATCGTTGTGACCATACAACAATTTAGAAATTTATATGTCTTTCTGTGTAAAAACATTAATTCAGACTAGGTTTTTTCCTAATTTTATCTGGACAATTTTAAAAAAAAAATGGGGTTAGTTCACAATTCATTAAAGGCCTTGATTTATCTCAATCGTGGGAAAGAAGAGAAACAAGAATATCATCATATCAACTTTACAATTCATGTTTAGATAGAAACATACTAGTCCTCCTCATCATGTTTCATGCACTGCATATGGAATTACATTGTGCCATATTAAGCGCCCTACAAAACATGCCATATTAAGCGCCCTACAAAACATGGCCAAACATCCTATATTCCGCGGCGTGGCGTGGTAATGAAACCAAGTGTTTTGTATATGCTATTTCATGGAAGTGATCTCTCGAAGCCTTGTCTGTCCTGTTGGCTTAATTGGATATTGCTTTAGCTAGGCTTAGGCAATTTTGAACAATATTGGGTGGAATATTCGTCGCTGATTTGCCGACGACGTAGTGTGATGAGCTAGATTGGCCTAGGACGCAGAAAAATGCTGCCATATTCTTGTTTATAGATGCCCAGCATATTGGGTAATGGCCAACTAAGGAAATCAGCAGGCTGCATGCACTTTTACCTGGATTCCAATAGAATGACTGAATTCATTCATAGCTCGAAGCCGTCTTTGTTAGATATAGTGAGATATTGTGTTCTTGACATCCTTTAGATGTGATGCGCACAAAATGCTTAATATCACAGATCCAGATTGTCAGGAACTTAATACTTGCATTCCTGCTCTCTTTATCCAACATACACATTCCATTGGCCAGTGCTTTCCGGTTTCAAATATTGCTCTTTCATTTATGTTGAACAGTGAAATCCGTGAAAATAAATTGTATCATGTCCTTTGAAATACTGAGACCTCAAATTAAATCCGATGATTTAGTTATTGGTCCTCACTATTAATGCTCTAATCCTTTTTGCCTTCTACCGTAAAAACTTAATAGACAAATGTGTTATGCTTGTTCAAGTACTTTTTTCCGAGATATAACTATAAACATTTGTAACATCCCAAAGTGTTCTTACCAAAATAAAAATTAATAAAGTTATTATTTTGTTGGATTTTTGAATTTGAAAGAGTTTTATTACTTCTTTTGAATTTCAAGTTTTAAAAGTCAAAAGTAAAATTTGTTAAAGTTTTTGAATTTTAATTTGAGTTAAAGTTGAAAAATAAAAACTTAATTAATTTCTAGAATTTTAAAAGCTTTTCCTAAATTATTTTAAAACCAAAACAAATTTATTTGCAAAAACTATTACCAAGTTTAAATTGGAATTATTTTTATTCAGTCCAAAATAATCTGATTTTTCTAGAATTTTTAGATTTTATTTGCTATTTTCTAAAGCTAAAATGAATTAATCTGATTATTTTAAAAGAAAAATCAATTGAAAATCTGTGAATAGTTCTTTGGCCGAATTGGCTCGGCCCAAACCATCATGAGTTCTGCCGCAGACGGCCCGCCTGCTCCACTCCCTCTCTCTCCCTAACCCGCCCCACCCAAGTGACCTCCTCCTCACCACCAAGTGGCCCCGTGCCCATCTTCTTCTCCCAACGCCTTCTTCCCCAACGCGCCGAGCCATTTCACTGCCGCCATTGCTGCGCTGCTTGGAGCTCCTCAACCCCGCGATTCGCTTCTGGATTCTTCACGCTTTAGTGCGCATTCAATTCCCTTAACTTCACCGCCTCCCCTCGGCCGTCTTCCCCCTTTTATTATGCGCGTTACCGCCGGATTCGAGTAACGGCCGCCACCGCCTCAAGACCACGATCGCTTCTCCCCGTGCCCTCCAAATTCTATAAATATGAGCCCCCGGTGCCCCGTTCTTCCCTCCTTTCGCTCCCCTCATCCACTTCTCCTCTCTCGTGCCCGTCTCGCCGGAATTTGAGTTTTGGTCGCCTGTCGTCGCAAGCACTCACGCTTTAGCACCGCCACCGCCGACGTCGCGTCCTCGCCGCCGCCGTCAGATCGCTCCCTCGCGAACCTAGTGCCCGCTTGCCACGAGCGCTGACCGGATCTCGTGGCAGCCGTCAACCCCGACGCGCCGCCTCCTTCTCCTCGCCACGGCCATTGTTTTCCTCTCGACGAGTGGGCGTGGCGATCATACTCGCCTCATCTCCTCTCTCTTCTCGTGTCCTCATTTGTCGCCGCTGAAGCTACATAGCCGTACGGCGAAGCGTCCCAACGCCGATGCCGCCCTTTTGCTAACGTGGTTTTGCACGCTGCGCGCATGCCATGACGCCACCTCAAAGACCAGATCCTATGTGGATCCGATGTGGCACCACATCTGCAAGCAATTTCGAGCCAAAAGTCACGTGGACTTAGTCCATGAGGACCGTGTCTATGACACGGGGCCTATACGTCGTAATTCATTTTAATTCTTTTAATCCCGAAAATCTCGTGGTGGCGACGACTTTGCGCAATAAATGGATTTTCCTTTAGAAAAATAATTCGGGAAATTCATTTAATTGCATATTTAGGTTTAAAACTTCTAAAATTCATATCTTTTGCATCCAAACTCCAAATTGGGTGATTCAAATTTTAAATTCATATAAATTCAAGATCTAGCTAACTAAACTAAAATTATTTAATTTGGATTTTATTTGAATCTTTATTTGAATTTTATTTGAATTTAGCTTATTTTCACGTTTAGATTTCAACGAGTCCAAGAACCGTAATTAATCAACGACAGACTTTTGAGCAAGGCAAGTTACATTCTTGATTATATTTAAATCCCAGTATTTAAAATTATTTAAATTATGTTTTTAAATTATGTATTGCATGCTTATTTAAATTCAGTTATTTAAATACCTGTTTCTAAATCCTTAGATATTCCTATAATCCTTTGTATGGCCAATTTTGGTATTGAACTACACATCTTGACACCATAGATAAAACCTGGTTGATACATTAGTATGGACTAGGATCATTTGAAAATGTTATACCAAGACATGCTTAGACCAAAATGTTTCATTTGGGGAATTTAGCCAATGATTCAAATCTTGTTTAAAATTAAGCTATGGTATTGTTTTACCATGGACTCTTGGAAATAATTTTGAAAACAAAATAAAATCAAAAGATGGTTTGTACTTGGGCGAAATGGTTGTTTGGATGGTGCATGTTGATGCACGGTATTGAATCATTTCTATGATCGAGGCCTAGGGTTTTTATTAGAAGTCACCCAAGTCAGTTAAGGACCGGCCTGAGAGCCGCTTTTGCTAAGCCACAATCGTACTACCACATGTCTTGAATGGGCGGGACCTGACCAACTAATTTGCAATGCTTCACCGTGGTCTTTCCCTTTCGATGCGGTGGGTGTCTTTTATGACCTACTTTTATATAGTCCCACCTGGCGCAAGAGGGGGCCACAAACCCAGCGGATTTCTATCCAAAGGGGGTGAAACCTTAGCGAGAGATGACTACGGTGGAATGGCGCATTGTAAAGGCCTTGACAAGTGCTCTAGACTGCTTACCTAAGGTAGTGAGCGGTGGTATCGACGGATGCCAAACCAACTAGAGAATTCATATCTTGTGGGTAAAGCTGTACAACCTCTGTAGAGTGTAAACCTATTCGAATAGCCGTGTCCACGGTTATGGACATGTTTAGCATTTGCCACTCAAAGTTAGACTTTGGTTTTAATTCAAAATGGATTTGACACAAATGGTTTATCAAATTGGGAATTTGGGTGGTTAGCCTTATGATAGGAAGGTATCCATCACCATATTTCACATGGAGGTTATCCAACTATAAAACTTGAGTTTATAAAATGAATTTTAGATATATATTAACTGCTTTGGAACTTAGTATAAATATTTGAAAGAAACATGGCTTTATGCAAAATGAACCCTATAAGCATTCCTTTGAAATATCCTTTATGCATGCATTGAATCTGTTACTTGACGGGTGTAACTTGCAAGCACGGTAGTAGTGCTAATCCTTGCTTATTACAAATAATCTCAGAGGAGGAGTACTTCATGGACGAAGAGGACTTGCACGACTAGGCTGTGCCCCCAGACGATTGCCTGTGGTGTATCGTTTGGCCTACCACTATCTTTTGCTTTCCGCTGCAATTTTCTTTAGGCCAAGTGCCCTTTTGTAATAAATACTCTGATATTATCAATAAAATGTGTGATGTGGACTTGTTACCATATTTGTGAACTGAGTACACTAGCTGTTCCTGGACTAGTATTGTAAACACGGAGAATCTGGGATCCTTTAATCCCGGGTTCGACAACATTTCTGTTTTTACTGTTAGATATAAGCTAGCAGTTGAGGCAAGCTTTATATCACATATCCAAGGTCTTCCAACACAGACAACACCAGTAGGATATGTCAGCCCTCATGTTCTACACCGTAAGTTGAACTTCGCTCTCTCTCTCTCTCTCTCTCTCTCTCTCATAGATCATTGACTTGCGCTTGTTTCACCTTGAAATATAATTTCCACGATGATATGGCCTCCTTCAAGTATTAGAGATATAGATTCGTGCCTTCACTCTAAACTGAAGGAAGCAATGGTCAGGTTAGATCCTTCAAGTCTATTCCTGCTTGCAAAATCAAAACCACTGGTTTCCTTCTCATAAATTTGTTATTACGTTTATATTAATTTGTGTTGAGGTTTTCTAAAATTTGCTAATGAATTCCCCTTTTGTGCAATATTGCAATAGTGCACATTAGCTAAGTTTTACTCTTGCAGCTAAACCCATTCGGTTATACAATTGTCAGGAACTCAATCCATGCATTTCGACTCTCTTTATCCAACATAGGTATTCCATTGGCGGTGCTTTACGCTTTGAATATTGCTCTTTCATTGATCTTTGCACAATGAAATTCGTGAAAATACATTATATCATGTCATTTGAAATACAGATCTCAAATTAAACCCGATTATTTACTTATTGGTCTTCGCTAATACCACGATGATACGGGGTGGCTCGATCTTCTCTAGTAGAAAGCGTGGATAAATAGTGCTTGACGACGAACAACGCCACCAGTACATCACGCGCTAGTGCACGGACTTATAGCTCTATGGATATTCGCCAACACGCACCGGATGATCGCCGCTAGACCACGGCAGAGATCGCCAAGCCCTCAATTCCCAAATAAAAGCAAACTTGACCTTGATTTGTAGAGCGAACAATAGATCGTCTAATTCTTTCTCGAAATCCTCAGAATGACCTCGGTTTTAATAAACAGTAATAAGATGTTTTCCTAGCATCACTGTTTATTTTGAAACATTAGATATGTTTTTACAAACTCAAACCTCCATTTTCTAGTCAAATCCAAAGACTTGTTTGAAGCTTCAAAAGAAAATACCAATCAATGTTGGTATTAAGAACGGAAGTATTTTTAATAAAGACTAAATGATATATCTTGGCCAAAAATAAATTTTCTTAAATTTTTAAAGATTATTTTGACTTTTAGAAAAATATTTGTCTTTAAATAAACCTATTTGGTTTAAATGCATTATTTATGTATTTCAAAAGAGAAATAGTGGTTTTAAAATTTATTTGGGCAAAATATGATTCCAGTAGCATCCTGGCCAAATTTTATATTTTTGCAAATTTATTTGCTATTTCTAAAACACCGGTCAAATTTTTGAAGAATTAAAATGAGTTGGTCAACTCTTCCGGCCTAAACCTTGCCCCTAGCACTGTAGCGACCCGAGTCCAACTAGGTTGGGTCCAACCCAATGCCACATGGTCCGGCTCTGTCACGTTCGGGTGTGCCCTCAAGCTTCCAACGAACGTGAGCCATTGATCTCCTCGCGGACGGTTAATATTGCGGAGCCGTGCGGGTCATCCACGCAGGCGAGCTGCAATCCGCACCGTCGGATTCCCATCCAACCGCGGCCAGCCGTGGCCTTGAGAACCTAACGCGCATCCATCTCATGGCCCTTAGATCTCAACGAATGGACCTGATGCTTTGGGCCGTTCGGACCACTCCAATCAGCCATCCCGTATTGGCCGTAGGATCTAAATCGTGCGGTGCGCCATTTTCGGGATATACCAATTTTGGAATGGTAAGAGCTGAAATACGCGCGAGCTATTGGATTCTCTATGAGCGGACCAGATCTTGTGGCCCGTTTGGACCGTCCGGAAGAACCAAGCAATCTCCTCCGTTGGATTCTGATCGGACGGACCGCATCCATTGGGCCGTTCGGACCACCCGAACACCCCTTCAACCTCGGCCGTTGGTTTCAGATCCAACCGCGCTCTCCTTTCCGAGTTTGGATTCAAGGGCGCACGATATTGGTGACCGTTGGATTTAAATCCTACGGTGCTTCTTCTTTTCACTTAAGAATCGGATGGGTCTCGCTGTGGCCGTTGGATTAGCATCGTGCGGCCCATATTGGAGGATACCGATTAGATCTTAATGCTCATCTCCATCGCAGCCACCCATTTTGGATCGAACGGTTGCCAATCGTTTGAGCATTACATGAGCAGCGTTGTCGTATTTTAATACGGCCGGTGACAATGAACCCCACCCGTCACCGCACTTCTCTCTTCCTCCTCGTCAGTCGCCGTCCGACACCATCGCCGGTGAGTGGTGGCATTACATCGAATATGCGAATATTCCTAGACACTGCATCAAAATTGCCACCACATCATCTCTGGATACTTCTCGCTTGTGCTAGGAGATCAAACTCTATATAAACCCTACTTTACGAGCCTCCGCCATTGTTGACCAAGGAGCTCTCCTCACGTTCTTTCTTCCTTCCCAGTGAAGCTTTCTGGCTTGCACTCCATGTTCATCTATAATCATGCCTAATTCACTTGGTAATGTGAGTTTTGGCATCATTTTGTAGGTTGAACAAGGTTTGCTCTCTCTTGAACCAAGCCAATTAGAGCATCACGTGGTGATTTCATGCTTCGGTGAAGTAGGTTTTCCCCTTTTCATCAAAAACATATATGGTGGTCTTTAGAGCTTAAGTTTCCATCAATTTCGTTTTTGGTCAGATCGAGAAGAGAACTTTGGATCTTAACTGTTTTGGTCAAGAACTTGGCTCTGCTTCTTCTACTCAAGCTGGTAAGTTAGACCTTAATTCTTGTCACCTTGAGCACCCCAGGAACCTCAGTAGCTCGCATGAGCCATCCACTTGTGCAAAGAATGCTCGAATCATCTTTAAGCTAAAAAGTTGTTTTATAACTTTTCGGTCTTTCATATCGTTTTCAAGATCTAGGGTTTCTCTTGCCAGTATATTAGCTTATTTAGGTCTTAGCTAAACCCTAGTATCATAAGTAGTCTTTCTTTTAATCCTTAATGTCACCAATCTATTTATTGTTGCACATTTCTTTTCTGTTGGTTGTTGTCGGGTAGAGCTGTCGAGAGCTGTAGCTTTTCCTTTTTCATTAATCTTGTCGATTAGGGTTAACACAGTCAAATAGTGATTGAAAGATGAGTAAGGCTGTTGTCTTAGTTTTAAATGCTCTTAATTCAAGCAAGGTGATTCATTTGTAAGATGTTTAGATCAACCAACCATTCTTTTGTAATATGTCCTGTTTTAGTTTTAAAAATCTGAAGCTGCAGTCCATGTTAAACTCTAATTTTGATAATTAGTATTAGCAGAAGTTATTTGTAGGCTATTATCCTTACTTAGATTAGATGTAGCTTAAGCATGTTGATAAGTATGCATTAAGCTATTGATTATGCATTCTTTCTCTATGTTCATTCTCTCGCCATTTTCTTGCTATTCATTGGATTTTATTTGACTTTTAGATTACGGTTCTTACAAGTATTTGATTCCATCCACGACCAACAAGAACCCGAACAAGAGGTTATTTATTATTACCAAGGCAAGCATCCTCTCGCACCATGTTGATCCCAATTTTTGGGCGCAGATTTACAAAATCTACAATGACACTTGTGCATGCAAATTTTCTAAAAAGATATTTGTGTTCTGTCTCTAGATAGTTACAACCAATCTTTGTGGCTTACCTTAAATTTGATCATACACATAACCTAAGGTATTGTGGTATTAAAATATTTAGGGTAGAAATATGCTTAGCCATGCAGTCCATAGAACGGTAGTGTTTGACAAGCTTATCTTGTCAAACCTGGGAAACAATAAATGAATTTATTTATTTTGATTCTTTGTTCAGTTTGCTTAAATCAGAAATGAATTCAAATCTTGTTTAATAAACTGAATTTAAATCTGGACAAGTGGATGCTAGTGATGGTGCCTTAGTGCACGAGAATTGGGAAATGTGGATGTCTTGTTTGGGTTGATTAAGGACTGAACTCTGACGGCCCAATTCAAGCCCCAACGTACTTCCACACGCGGTGTATGGGCGCTGTTTGGTTAAGTAAAGGGTTGATGTTATTGAGTTGAAAAACAAGTGGATAAGTGCATATGTGTAGGATTTCGTATCCGTATCATATGTTCTTAGGGGCGAGGACATTTGTAAAGGTTACGTGTTCATAGAGCCCGATTTCAATCTTATAAGTACGGGTGAGTACAATTTTATTTTGTTATGGTTGAATCGGTGTTCTCAACGTAACATGTGTACCCCGGTTAACAAGTTCTATCAGAAACTTGATTTAAGCGGGATCAGATACACATGGGTAATTCAACTCAATAGTGTCAACTTATTAAAAAATACCAAATCTTAGTTTACGGTAGGCATACCAAAGGCGGTGTGCTATTATTAGGAGGCTTACGGGCTAACTAAGTCGTGTGGGTAAAGATGTACACCCTGCAGGGTTAAAACTATTCGAATAGCCGTGTCCCCGGTTACGGACAACGCTTGAATTGATGTCACCTGTATAGACTTTGAACTAAATCTGGTTATGGTATTAATTCGGCATGATTGGTGTCATGCAATGTTTGATGGTAAACAACATCCACGTATTATTGTTATTGTTTATGATTATGCTCTCATTTACTTCTTGCTTTAGTCCAAATTGATTTATAAAATCGCTTTGTCAAAACTTAGCAATTATAGGTTAAGATGTATTGCTTTACGCAAAATAGAACCATTATAACCCTTCCGATGTTAACCTTATGCATGTAAAATTTCTATCCCTTTGTATAGGTTCTATCAAACACTTTCTTTTATTAGTTTGTGTAAGTCTTGCTGAGTACCTTCCGTACTCAGGGGTTATGACCTCTTGTTGCAGGTGAGGATGGTTATCTTTATGAGATGCTCGTTAGCGCCGATCCGGGTGACGCTAACGAGTGAAGCTAGTTCTAGTCTTCACGCAATAGCTCATGGGTGATGGGGCCGTTGGTGGTCTTTTCTTTGTTTATTTTTGGTTTCATTTGCTAATTTTTGTTGTGGCCCAAGGTCACTTGGTCTTGTAGAGATGTCCAAACCGACTTGTAAACTCCAGTGTGTAATTATGTAAATATTGGTCTTGTATGTTTGATGCAATGTTGTTTAAGGATATATGTGCAATAGTCTTTAACCCTGGGAACTATTGTGATTCATATATCCGGGAACCTGAATATTGGAATTGTTACTTGTTATGATTATGCTTCTAGTATGATTTTTAATGAGGGAATTGAACTATTCCTTAATTAAGAATTATGCTACCAGATAACTTTAATTCGCACATTTCAATATTTGACGGTCCGACAATGTGGTATCGAGCATACGTTTGCTGTGAGGTTAGAATTAGCATGGTCGTTATCCTTAGTGAGTTTACGTGAAAATTATTTTAACATAATTAATTTCTAAAGATCTAAGTATGCTATCTTTTACTTCTTATCCTCCTTAGTATCAATTCTTACCCAACTTCACGTTAATTTTCCAAGATAAGTTTCTTACTTACCTTGTCTTTTGTCTATAGATGAGTGGTCGGTA
Organism: Phyllostachys edulis; assembly: GCA_036346405.1. Taxonomy (NCBI): domain Eukaryota; kingdom Viridiplantae; phylum Streptophyta; class Magnoliopsida; order Poales; family Poaceae; genus Phyllostachys; species Phyllostachys edulis. Next base: position 20,364,373 of record CM070545.1, on the reverse strand, counting down.
CTTGGTTAAGGAGACTCGGTCGAAGATGTGGATGGGTTTCCGCTTTTGTCGTGATATGATGTGGCGAGCCAATTTCACTTATCGGTAGGAGTATGCCATCTATCGTCGAGACCGAGGACCCGGGATGGAGGAGTACCCAGCTATCATTAATGTGATTGCCAGACAGGTGGTGGGTAGTGTTCCATATTGTATCCATGTACGTGCCACCTCTGAGTCTATGGCCGTTCAGGAAGCCGCTCGTAGGATGATGAGCCTCCTTCGTCATGTTTTGACGGAGTTGTCTCAACCACCCTATGTTCACTTCCCAAAACAAGGCCCTAGAGCAGATGTGAGCATGTTCGATGAGATTCAGTTTGGAGAGGACCCATACGTACGCGAGTTAGCGAGGTTGGTCCGTGTTATGGACCAAATCCATCGCTGCTTGGTGTATGAGTTGTGGGAAACCCGCCGTCGTCTGCATGAAGCTCAGGAGTATTTGAGACTTGGTGTTGCCATGAACGCGTTCCCGTAACGTGCTTTATGGTAACAATGAGATCCCTCCGATTGCTCTTGCACCACAGGATTTCGACTTCGAGAAGTGGTGGACTTGTTCCTATCCTTGGACAAAGGTCGCCATGGCAGGATGTCTCGCGGCTTTCCTTGCACCCAAATGACCTGCACCTTCTATAGGCCATCATTTGCTGTTGGGTTCTCCTACGCGTCTCATCAGTCCATTGAACCCCATAGATACGGGTTCACCTGAGGCTCATTTGTTAAATGAGTTTCCGGTGAATTTTAACCGTAATGATTATACGTAGGGACTGGATGATGTGTTATGCGTTAGATGTGTAATAGGCTAGTAGTTGTTCCTTAAGTATTGTGTAATAGAATAGCTTATATTTTGTAAAAATACTGTATGCCCGACTTTTGGGTTTTGGACTTGATCTTGTGTCAGCCGACTTATAATGAAAAGTTGGGGCCGAACCTTTTGCTATACTCGTGTATTTTATGGTTTTTGGTGTTAATTTGGCTGCATATCATAACATGATGCATGATTAAGTTTAGTACTTCCTTCTTTTCTATCGAGAATCTTGTATGTGTTCGCCGAGTATATCCTTGTGATGTTGTTAACCATTATATGGCAACAGGATGACGGGACCTACTACTCGTCTTGAGCACAACAAGAGGAGAGGTTCTCAACCCTGTTCCCTACTCTCGGGGGAGCAGTGAACCTTCTGGTTCTCATGGTCCATAAGGTGGTCGTCGTGAAGAGGAGCTTCCTCCACTGCCCACTATGGCTGATGTGCTCATGCAAATAGAGCGCAACAGGATGGACCAAACGCGCATTTTGGAACAAATTGCGTGTAACACTTCTTCCACTCCCACGCCAGCTGGCAGGATACAAGGTCAGCATGGACAGGGAAGTCTTGCTGATTTTCAGCGGACTAACCCGCCAGTATTCTCCAGCTCTCAAGACCTAATGGAAGCAGAGGATTGGCTTCGGGAGATTGAAAATAAGCTGTTAATTGCTCAATTTTCTGAAAGGGAAAAAGTCCTATATGCTAGTTACCAACTGAATGGGCCAGCCAGCAATTGGTGGGACAATTTTCTTGCCATCCAGCCTACGGGACATACCCCTACTTGGGATGAGTTCACAGAAGCCTTTCGTGAAGCTCATGTTCCCGAAGGAGTGATGATGGTTAAGCAGCAGGAATTTCTCGCTCTCAAGCAAGGGCAAAAATCAGTGACCGAGTATCTTTATGAATTCAATTTCATTGCTTGGTATGCACCTGATGATGTTTCGACTGACACTCGTCGTCGAAACCGTTTCATGAATGGTTTATCTGAAGAGCTGCAGTTGGCTTTGGCAGTGCAAGATTTCAGGAATTTTCAACATCTTGTGGACAAAGCCATTATTGCTGAAACTAAGAGCAAGGCTTTGGAGGAGTCGCGGAAGCCGCAGAAGGCTACCCCGTTTGCAGCTAGTAGTCGTTCAATAAGACCGCATCTATGGCGCCTCGGTCTTCCGAAAGGCCGACTCGGCTCCACCTAGGGCACCAGTGTTTGCATTTTGTCCACCTCCACCCACTAGGCAGTCCCGACCTTGTGGAAACCGGCCACCTATTGCTGTTAATATCAGGCCTGGGGTGGTTTGCTACCATTGTGGACGTCCGGGGCATTTCGCAAATAAGTGTTTTGATAAGGCACGCGGATTGCCACTGCTGACCTTCCCGACCATCGTAGCGCCCCGCACCCTCTCCTAAGTCATTTGTCAAGCTCGATCGATTCGATCATGGTCAGATAAATCAAATAATCTGGCAAGAAGCGGCGAGGCACTGAAGTTATTCTTGGTATGCTCCTAGTTAATTTGATTCAATTCTTTGTTTTATTTGACTCTAGAGCATCCCACTCTTTTGTTAGTAGGCAGTTTGCCACTCAACATCAGTTAGTTATTCACCATCTTCATCCACCGCATATTATTCACTCCCCTGGGTGGGTCAGTCTTCATGAGTGATCAAATCTACCATAATGTCAAAATCAATATTGAAGGGGTAGATTTTTGGGCAGACCTGATTGTGATAGACTCTAAAGGGGTAGATGTTATTTTGGGAATGGATTGGTTGTCCAAGAATCTAGGACAAATTAATTGTGCCCAACGCACTATTTCCATAACTAATGAAGACGGCATTTGATCGTTTTTGGTCTAGGACAGTTCATTTTCATCTTGGTACATTGCAAATTGATGCCACCCCTACCTTGGAGTCAGTATCGGTTTATGTGAATATCCGGACGTCTTTCCTGAAGACCTTCCCGGTATGCCACCAGATCGGGAAGTGGAGTTTGTAATTGAACTAGTCCCTAGTACTGCTCCTATATCTAGAAGACCTTATCATATGCCTTCTAATGAACTGGTTGAATTGAAGAAACAGCTGGGAGAATTGCTTGACAAGGGATTTATTCGACCGAGTTCCTCACCATAGGGATGCCCGGCCATCTTTGTCAAGAAGAAAGACAAGACTTTACGGATGTGTGTGGACTACCGTCCGTTAAATGAAGTCACCATCAAAAACAAATATCCCTTGCACCGAATTGATGATCTTTTTGATCAATTGACTACAGCCCGAGTTTTTTCAAAGATTGATTTGCAATCGGGCTATCATCAGATCAAGGTTAGAGCTGAGGACATTCCTAAAACCGCATTCTCTACTCGTTACGGATTGTACGAGTATACTGTTATGTCCTTTGGTCTAACAAATGCTCCTGCCTATTTTATGAATCTTATGAATTCAGTATTCATGGATTTCTTGGATAAGTTTGTTGTTGTATTCATTGATGACATTATTATCTACTCCAAGTCTACTGAAGAACATGAACAGCATCTGAGACTTGTGCTGGATACACTTCGCAAGCATCAGTTGTATGCTAAATTTAGCAAGTGTGCCTTCTGGCTCAAGCAAGTCGCATTCTTGGGACATGTGTTATCCAAAGGAGGTATTACGGTTGATCCCAGCAAGGTACAAGATTTACTAGACTGGAAGCAGCCCCAGAATGTTCCTGAAGTTCGAAGTTTCCTTGGACTTGCGGGATATTACTGTAGGTTCATTGAAAACTTCTCCGAAATTTCTAGACCTCTGACTCAGCTTCTAAAGAAGGAGAAGAAATTCTTTTGGTCAGCCGAGTGTGAAGACAGCTTTCAGTTTTTGAGAAAGCTCCTGACCGAAGCTCCCGTTCTCACTCTTCCAAATATCCATAAGAATTTTGATATCTATTGCGATGCATCTCGCCACGGACTTGGCTGTGTGCTTTTGCAAGAAGGCCGAGTTGTGGCATATGCATCCAGGCAGTTGCGACCTCATGAAGTAAATTATCCTACCCATGATCTGGAATTGGCAGCCGTAGTCTATGCATTAAAGATTTGGCGACATTACCTCCTCGGTAATCGTTGTGAAATCTATACTGATCATAAGAGCCTGAAATATATATTCACTCAAGTTGACCTGAATATGAGACAGAGAAGATGGCTTGAATTAATCAAGGACTATGATACGGGTATTCATTACCATCTTGGTAAAGCCAATGTTGTGGTTGATGCTTTAAGCAGAAAGTCACAATGCAACTGCTTGTCAACCACCACTTTGACTAAAAGCTTGTGTGCTGATTTTCGGCGCTTAAGTCTTGAAATGGTGGAAGAGGGATTTCTCGCTGCCTTAGAAGTGAAGTCAACACTCGAAGGTCAGATTCTGGAGGCTCAGAAAACTGATGCTGAGGTAGCTGAAATCAAGGAAAATTTGAAGGCAGGTAAAGCCAGCGAATTTTCTGAAGATGCCCGTGGTACCATTCGATATCGTAATCGTCTGGTGGTACCCTCAGATCCTCAACTGAGAGGGCTAATTCTTAAAGAGGCTCATAATTCCAAGTTTTCCTTGCATCTTGGAAGTACTAAGATGTACTAGGATTTGAAGAAGACATTTTGGTGGAGCCAGATGAAAAGACAAATTGCTCAGTATGTTGCTGAATGTGATATTTGTCAAAGGGTTAAAGCCGAGCACTTAAAACCTACTGGTACCCTTCAACCTTTGCCTATTCCCCAGTGGAAATGGGAGGAAGTCGGTATGGATTTTGTTACCGGACTTCCAAAGACCCAGAATGGATTCGATGCTATTTGGGTGGTAATTGATCGTCTGACGAAAGTGGCTCATTTCATTCCTATCAAAACCACTTTCAGTGGCAAGCAATTGGCAGAGTTATATATTTCTAAGATTGTTTGTCTCACGGTGTTCAAAGTCATTGTCTCGCATAGTGGACCTCAATTCACTTCTCATTTTTGGAATTGTCTTCATCAGCGATGGGGATGAACTCTCCTTCAAAGATCGCTTATCATCCTCAAACCAAAGTGGTCAAACTAAAAGGGTGAATCAAGTGATGGAAGATCTCCTTAGAGCCTATGTGCTATCATATGGCAAGAATTGGGAAAAATCTTTGCCGTATGTGGAGTTATCCTACAATAATGACTACCAAGCAAGTATTCAAATGTCACCTTTTGAAGCCTTGTATGGAAGAGCTTGTAGAACTCCATTGAATTGGTCGGAGTCTGGTGAAAGACCATTCTTTGGTCCAGACTTGGTGATGGAAGCTGAAGAGCAAGTTCGTCTGATTCAAGACCATTTGAAAACCGCCCAGTCTCGTCAAAAGTGCTATCTTTGAACATCGCCGTCGTGAGTTAATCTTTGAGGTAGATGATTATGTCTATCTTAAAGTATCTCCGATGAAGGGCACTCATCGCTTTCAGATGAAAGGAAAGCTAGCACCTCGTTATATCGGACCTTTCCGAATTATTGCAAAATGAGGAGCTGTGGCATATCAATTGGAACTCCCTGACTCTCTCTCGGCAGTGCATGATACCTTTCATGTTTCTCAATTAAAGAAATGCCTTCGTGTTCCCACCGAGGCTACTGCTTATGAAAGTCTTGACCTTCAACGAGATCTTTCCTATCAAGAGCAACGGTCGTATCCTCGATGAAATGGAAGGCGGGACAAGAAATCGCACTATCAAGTTCTTAAAAATTCGGTGGGCTAATCATTAGGAGGATGAAGCCACTTGGGAGCGCCAAGATCGATGAAGATTGAGCACCCCACCTTTTGTTGTCTAACACTTGCCTTTGAGTCAAGAAAGGCAGGGTTAAACAAAGCAATGTAAAAGAAGATGTAATAACAATACTATGTTGTTATGTAAAATCTTTCTTTTCTATCTTTGAAAGAAATAAAGACAACAGATGTTGTTTCTCTAAAAAGAAATCATTTCAGCTTCAGTTTTCGTCCAACTTCTGTATTACCCGGAATCTCGGGACGAGATTCTCTTAAGGGGGGTAGGTTTGTAACAGCCTCAGTTTTAATAAACAATAATAAGATGTTTTCCTAGCATCACTGTTTATTTTGAAACATTAGATATGTTGTTACAAACTCAAACCTCCATTTTCTAGTCAAATCCAAAGACTTGTTTGAAGCTTCAAAAGAAAATACCAATCAATGTTGGTATTAAGACCGAGAAGTATTTTTAATAAAGACTAAATGATGTATCTTGGCAAAAAATAAATTTTGTTAAATTTTTAAAGATTATTTTGACTTTTAGAAAAATATTTGTCTTTAAATAAACCTATTTGGTTTAAATGCATTATTTATGTATTTCAAAAGAGAAATAGTGGTTTTTAAAATTTATTTGGGTAAAATATGATACCAGTAGCATCCTGGCCAAATTTTATATTTTTGCAAATTTATTTGCTATTTCTAATACACCGGTCAAATTTTTGAAGAATTAAAATGAGTTGGTCAACTCTTCCGGCCTAAACCTTGCCCTCGCAATCAGTGGCGACCGAGTCCAACTAGGTTGGGTCCAACCCTGCCACATGGTCCGGCTCTGTCACGTTGGGTGTGCCTCAAGCTTCCAAATAACGTGAGCCATTGATCTCCTCGCGGACGGTTAAGATTGCGGAGCTGTGCGGGTCATCCACGCAGGCGAGCTGCAATCCGCACCGTCGGATTCCCATCCAACCGCGGCCAGCCGTGGCCTTGAGAACCTAATGCGCATCCATCTCATGGTCGTTAGATCTCAACGAATGGACTGATGCTTTGGGCGTTCGGACCACTCAATCGACCATCCGTATTGGCAGTGAGGATCTAAATCGTGCGATGCGCCATTTTCGGATATACCATTTTGGAATGGTAAGAGCTGAAATCTGCGAGCCGTTGGATTCTCTATGGCGGACCAGATCTTGTGGGCCGTTCGGACCGTCCGGAAGCACCAAGCAATCTCCTCCGTTGGATTCTGATCGGACGGACCGCATCCATTGGGCCGTTCGGACCACCCGAACACCCCTTCAATCTCGGTCGTTGATTTCAGATCCAACCGCGCTCTCCTTTCCGAGTTTGGATTCAAGGGCGCACAATATTGGTGACCGTTGGATTTAAATCCTACGGTGCTTCTTCTTTTCACTTAAGAATCGGATGGGTCTCGCTGTGGCCGTTGGATTAGCATCGTGCGGCCCATATTGGAGGATACCGGTTAGATCTTAATGCTCATCTCCATCGCAGCCACCCATTTTGGATCGAACGGTTGCCAATCATTTGAGCATTACATGAGCAGCGTTGTCGTATTTTAATACGGCTGACAGCAGAATCCCACCCGTCAGCTGCACTTCTCTCTTCCTCCTCTCGCTATGCGCCGTTGCCGACACCATCGCCGGTGAGTGGTGGCGTTGCACTGGGAATATGCGAATATTCCTGGACACCTGGCATCAAAATTGCCACCACATCATCTCTGGATACTTCTTGCTTGTGCTAGGAGATCAAACTCTATATAAACCCTACTTTCTGAGCCTCTGCCATTGTTGACCAAGGGAGCTCTCCTCACGTTCTTTCTTCCTTCCCAGTGAAGCTTTCTGGCTTGCACTCCATGTTCATCTATAATCATGCCTAATTCACTTGGTAATGTGAGTTTTGGCATCATTTTGTAAGTTGAACAAGGTTTGCTCTCTGTTGAACCAAGCCAGTTAGAGCATCACGTGGTGATTTCATGCTTCAGTGAAGTAGGTTTTCCCCTTTTCTGTCAACAACATATATGGTGGTCTTTAGAGCTTAAGTTTCCATCAATTTCGTTTTTGGTCAGATCAGAGAAGAGAACTTTGGATCTTAACTGTTTTCGCCAAGAACTTGGCTCTGCTTCTTCTACTCAAGCTGGTAAGTTAGACCTTAATTCTTGTCACCTTGAGCACCCCAGGAACCTCAGTAGCTCGCATGAGCCATCCACTTGTGCAAAGAATGCTCGAATCATCTTTAAGCTAAAAAGTTGTTTTTATAACTTTTCGGTCTTTCATATCGTTTTCAAGATCTAGGGTTTCTCTTGCCAGTATATTAGCTTATTTAGGTCTTAGCTAAACCCTAGTATCATAAGTAGTCTTTCTTTTAATCCTTAATGTCACCAATCTATTTATTGTTGCACATTTCTTTTACATTGGTTGTTGTCTGCAGAGTCAGAGAGTTGTAGCTTTTCCTTTTCATTAATCTTGTCGATTAGGGTTAACAAGAGTTAGTCTAGGGTATTATCTTTCTTAAAGATTAGGTTTAGCTCCAGCAAGCATCTTATGTTTAAATGTGTTAACTAATAAGCAAGAATTTTCAATATTTGTCTTTCTTTGTTGGTTGTCGGTTGAGCCTACAATATGTGCAATGAGTTCTCAATTTCTCCAATTTACATCAAATAGTGTTTGAAAGATGAGTAAATTTGTTGTCTTAGTTTTAAATGCTCTTAATTCAAGCAAGGTGATTCATTTGTAAGATGTTTAGATCAACCAACCATTCTTTTGTAATATGTCTGTTTTAGTTTTAAAAATCAAGTGCAGGTCCATGTTAAACTCTAATTTTGATAATTAGTATTAGCAGAAGTTAGTTGTAGGCTATTATCCTTACTTAGATTAGATGTAGCTTAAGCATGTTGATAAGTATGCATTAAGCTATTGATCATGCATTCTTTCTCTATGTTACGTTTCTTCCGCCATTTTCTTGCTATTCATTGGATTTTATTTGACTTTTAGATTCTAGTTCTTCTGAAGTATTTGATTCCATCCCTGACCAACAAGAACCTGAACAAGAGGTTATTTATTATTACCAAGGCAAGCATCCTCTCTACACCATGTTGATCCCAATTTTGGAATTGTAGATTTACAAAATCTGGTGACCTTTGTGCATGCAAATTTTCTAAAAGATATTTGTGTTCGTCTCTAGATAGTTACAACCAATCTTTGTGGCTTACCTTAAATTTGATCATACACATAACCTAAGGTATTGTGGTATTAAAATATTTAGGGTAGAAATATGCTTAGCCATGCAGATCCATGAGAGCGGTAGTGTTTGACAAGCTTATCTTGTCAAACACGGGAAACAATAAATGAATTTATTTATTTTGATTCTTTGTCCGGTTTGTTTAAATCGAAATGAATTTAAATCTTGTTTAATAAACTGAATTTAAATCTGGACAAGTGGATGCTAGTGATGGTGCCTTAGTGCACGAGAATTGGGAAATGTGGATGTCTTGTGCAGGTTGATTAAGGGTGAACTCGACGGTCCAATTCAAGCCCTAACGCACTTCCACACGCGTGTATGGTATTTGTTTGGTTAAGTAAAGGGTTGATGTTATTGAATTGAAAAGCAGGTGGATAAGTGCATATGTGTAGGATGTCGTATCCGTATCATATGTTCTTAGGGCGAGGACATTTGTAAAGGTTACGTGTTCATAGAGCCCGATTTCAATCTTATATGTACGGGTGAGTACAATTTTATTTTGTTATGTTTGAATCGGTGTTCTCAACGTAACATGTGTACCCCGGTTAACAAGTTCTATCAGAAACTTGATTTAAGCGGGATCAGATACACATGGGTAATTCAACTCAATAGTGTCAACTTGTTGAAAAATACCAAATCTTAGTTTACCCTAGGCATACCAAAGGCAGTGTGCTATTATTCAGGAGGCTTACGGGCTAACTAAGTCGTGTGGGTAAAGATGTACACCCCTGTAGGGTTAAAACTATTCGAATAGCCGTGTCTCCGGTTACGGACAATGCTTGAATTGATGTCACCTGTATAGACTTTGAACTAAATCCGGTTATGGTATTAATTCGGCATGATTGGTGTCATGCAATGTTTGATGGTAGCGATCCAACGTATTATTGTTATTGTTTATGATTATGCTCTCATTTACTTCTTGTTTTAGTCCAAATTAATTTATAAAATCGCTTTGTCAAAACTTAGCAATTATAGGTTAAGATGTATTGCTTTCTGCAAAATAGAACCATTATAACCCTTCTGATGTTAACCTTATGCATGTAAAATTTCTATCCCTTTGTATAGGTTCTATCAAACACTTTCTTTTATTAGTTTGTGTAAGTCTTGCTGAGTACCTTCCATACTCAGGGGTTATGACCTCTTGTTGCAGGTGAGGATGGTTATCTTTATGAGATGCCCGTTAGCGCCGATCCGGGTGACGCTAACGAGTGAAGCTAGCTCTAGTCTCCACGCAATAGCCTGCGGGTGATGGGGCCATTGGTGGTCTTTTGCTGTTTATTTTTGGTTTCCGCTGCTAATTTTTGTTGTGGCCCAAGGTCACTTGGTACTGTAGATGTCCAAACCGACTTGTAAACTCCAGTGTGTAATTATGTAAATATTGGTCTTGTATGTTTGATGCAATGTTGTTTAAGGATATATGTGCAATAGTCTTTAACCCTGGGAACTATTGTGATTCATATATCCGGGAACCTGAATATTGGAATTGTTACTTGTTATGATTATGCTTCTAGTATGATTTTTAATGAGGGAATTGAACTGTTCCTTAATTAACAATTATGCTACTAGCATAACTTTAATTCGGCATATTTCCAATATTTGAGGGTCCTGACATCCTCGCATGAACTTTGGTATGAAAGAAACAAGATATGTTTTTGTCTATTCTTTTGCATAAACGTGGTCTGTCTGTAGCATCCATGCGCTAGCTAATTTAATGAACAAGGTAATAGCTATCAGCAACAATATCAGCTGATTGATAGGGCCGACTGTTACTAAAAATAAAAAAGACATGCCTAATGTGTTACAACCAATCAGGTGATTCTTGGTCATGTGCATGGCATCTCAATTACATCACGTAGGATTCTCCCCTTCCTTGTATATGCAAAAAAGTCTTCCTTTGACTTTTCCAACTGAAATTCCAACAAAAGAAATATGCATGCGGCCTTCTCTTTCCATGCATATTACATGCAGCACACCATGCAGATTCCCTCCTATTTAGCAGCCCTTCTTCCCTTGCCGCCAGCTAGGATTCCACCAAGTTCTGGAGTAGCATGCAACACATTTTGCACCTATCATCATCATTGTCATGAATAGCAACTTCTCCTTCTATTGTGAAATCTTCAGACCTGAGCACAATCAAAACACTAAATTTAGATAGTATAAAATTCTCGTTAAAATTAATAACATGGTCATTAAGGAGCAAGTTCACCTAATTTTGTAGTTTTTTTGACACGTGCTCTTGTAATTAGTCCAGTCGGCAACTCGAGGCGTATATCTTGAGTATTAGATAGAGGAGAAGAAGATGTTGTAAGAACGCCCTCATCAATGTTGTACATTGGCTTGTTTCCAGGTCCACGCTGATTTGGATCAAACTTTCAATTAACAATATCGTGCAACGGTGCAAACATATAGCTAAGTCCATTGGTCTATCTCAAATTGGAACGCAAGGTAGGAATTGACCCAACATTAGCAGCGCCGTTTCGTGGCAGCATACCAAACAGAAAAGACGTCGTTTTCCTTACAAGAAAGCGACGTCGTGACATTTTGTCCCAAGAACTGGCCATCCATATTGTTTTTCCAGAAGACCAGCACCACAAGCAAGTTCCGCTTTGGTCTCTCCGGTCCGGTCTATATTATCATCATCAGCCAAATGTCTTCTGTTTTTTTTTTCCTTTCTTAAACACTTTCTATCATGCATCTTGTTAATGGGGGCAGAGCTTAATGGAGACCAACGGATTCCACCCCCCTCCTCCTCAAATTTGTAAGTCTTTAGAGAGGATAATGGATACCAAGGTTGCAAGTGCTTGAGCATGAAAATGACCACCTCTTTCACTTTTGAGTGTTAGCCCTACTTGATTTGTGGCCAAGCTCTGCCACTGTTGTTAATGTTAATGTGGTGGTTTGGACCAATAGAACCTCTAATGTTGGTCAAACAGTAGGGGTAAAAACAGAGTGAATAATTCCCAACCGATCTGATGTCGTATCAGAAAGAAAAAAAAAGTCTGACCGAGGTACCATTTTTAGTCCCGATCCGCATCTGCATCCAAAAAATCTTACGGAATATGGGTTAGGATATAAGAAGAGCAATATCCGATCAACATCCGTATTTTATAGGATATCCGATAAACCAACAAAATAGATATCCGATAAACATCAATATCCTCTATGGTTTTATAGTTATTGACTAATATATATAATATGAATTTATATTTGATTACGTTTATATTATTAAGTAGGATAAATAATTCTCTAATAGGTATATAATTCGACATTTTATATCTTTTCTTGATGTGTATTGATGTGTATTCTATCCGTGAACGATTTAAATCCAATCTACATCCGTCATCTGCCCGTACCCTAAAAATTCGATTCATATCTGACTCTAAATCCAAAATAAAATATGAATTAAAATACGAGAAAGACAATAACCAACAATATCCAACCGTTTTCATCCCTATCATAAAGGCTGTCTAGGCACTGGAAAGTATTATTTCAGTAGGTGGTAGCTAAGGTACAAATGAGACATCTCGCTCGTCAGAGCGTATCTGAGGTATCGCGTCAAGTGTGATCCAGCAGGTAATTATCACACTTGCATTTTTTTTATTATAAAAAACTCGGTTACGCAAGGACCTCCCTTATAACTATGTTTTTTTTTAATCACGACACTGACAATTCAACTGAAGTGATGTCTATTTGGCAATTTTCTTCGAATCCATGCCAGCTTTGTCCACGAGGATGTTCTGCGGCTTGACGTCACAATGGATGATGTGGCTGTTGAGCCCATCATGGAGGTAGCGCAGCCCCTGCGCCACGTCCTCGATGAGGCCAACAGGTGGTGCCACGCTGGGTGGGAGGCGCTCTTGCTCTAGAAGAGGAGGTCGGCGAGGGAGCCATTGCTCCTAAACTCGTACACGAGGAGGCACACCACACCAGGTTGTAGTGATCCAACCACCCGATGGCACACACCTCCCTCTGAAACTCCCGCTAACCTTCTCGCCGTTGTGCAGCTAGCACCCATTTGAACAGGAGGCCTAAGTACGTAATTTGAAGATCATTGGATGAGACACAGGGTCGGACCCAACAGTGGCAGCTAGGCCGGCAACACCCTCTACCATCGGTTGGATCCTAGGCATTCCCATAGCAACGGTATCCAGCGGCCATTAGCAAGGGAGTGAGATTTAGAGATAGAAGGATACTAGAGTTCTATAAGCACCTCCTTCGTTTTAATTGTGGGTTCGTACTATTTATATTTGGTGCATTGCGCGCATGTAATGTGACTTGCCTCCAGCACGTTAGAGGATCTGCCATGGTGACATGATGTGGTAAAGATCTCGAAATTCTCTTGTGTCTGCGTACACAAAAATAGTACTCCAACACATATAAACCTATGATAAAAGGAAATGCTAGCTACATCTTTCGATATCATCCATCAAGAAGAGGGGGAGGCGGAGGAAATGGCACTTCCAAGTGTCCTTCCAGCATCAAGATGACGCTCTTCATGGACGGCCTCGACTGAGGCACCCCTTGCACGCACCAGATCCCCACCTTCACCACCCTCTCCACGGCCGCTGCCTCCACCACCTCGTCGCTGTTCATGGCCCTCTTCACCTCACCCCTCAGTAGCCACTCGTACACCAACTCCATCAGCGTGCGCTCCTCACCGGCCTCCTCCATCTCTATGCTCCTCCTGCACGTCACGATCTCGAGCAGCACCACACCGTAGCTGTACACGTCGGCCTTCACCGTCACCGGCCCGGCGCCCCGGTACCACTCGGGGGCTAGGTACCCGCGCGTGCCGCGGACGCCGGTGAAGGTGCGCGTCTGGTCGGGCTGGAGCAGCTTGGCGAGCCCAAAGTCGGCGATCTTGGCCGTGCCGGCCGCGTCCATGAGGATGTTCTGCGGCTTGACGTCGCAGTGGATCACACGGCTGTCCAGCTCGTCGTGGAGGTAGTGCAGCCCCCGCGCGACGTCGAGCGCGACGCCGACGCGGTCGGGCCACGCCGGGCAGGAGGCGCCTTTGAAGAGGAGGTCGGCGAGGGAGCCGTTGCTCATGAACTCGTAGACGAGGAGGCGGTTCGCGCCCTCGTGGCAGAAGCCGAGGAGGCGCACCAGGTTGCGGTGGCTCGTCTGCCCGATGGCGCGCACCTCCCTCTGGAACTCCCGCTCGCCGTCTTCCACGAGCTTCTCCAACCGCTTCACGGCGATGGCCTTCTCGCCGTTGCGCAGCGCCCCTTTGAACACCGTGCCGAACGCGCCGCGGCCGAGCGGGTCTCGAAAGCTGTACGTCGCTTGCTCGAGTTCCTGGTAAGTGTACGACCTCAGGGGAGCTTCCTCGCCCAAGGCGTCGGCGTCGGCGTCGGCGTCGGCGTCGGCCTCGGCTTTCGCGAGCGACACGTGCCCTCGCACGATCCTCCGGTTCACCCAGAGCAGCCGCGCGGATGCAATGAGAGCGGACAACGCGACGCATGTCAGGAGCCCGATGCAAACCAACGCGATGGTGGCTGCCCGCCCGACGCGGTGGTTGGAGGTGTCCCTGCCGCCGAGCGCCGCGTTCGGCGTTCCCTCGGTCTTGACGAAGAGAGTATAGCCGCCGCCCGCGAGGCCGTACCGCAGCGGGAGCTGCTGCTTCGTGCACATGCCGTCGTTGGCGTCCAGCAGCACGGCGGCGCAGAAGCAGTCGGTCATGCACGCGGCCTGGCAATCGGCCGCGCTCGTGCCCGCGCCCAGCACCCCGTACGGCGTGTCCGCCCACGACACGTTCTGCATGGCCGCCATGGAGAAGCCATTGTCTTGCTGTCCCCCCACGCAGTCGCCGGCGCTCGAATTCACCGTGCAACCGCGCGCGGCATTGCCCGATTCGATGAAATCGAACCCCGGCGGGCACAAACAGCTAGGCTGCGCGTTGCGGTCGAGGACGCAGTAGCTGTTGAACCCACAAACGCCCTTGACGCGGCACCGATCGCTCGGCCCGATCCATTGGACGTCGGTCTTCCACGCACCGTTGCCGTTGGACACGAAGGCGTGGCGATACACGCGCAGGACTCCGTCAGGATCAAGCGCAACTCGGTAGTAGACTTGCTCTCCAGCTTGTGCGGCTCTGGCCGGCTGCGTCAAGTTCTTGGTGTAGTTGCCATTGTTGCCCACCAGGTAGAGCACGCCACTGGCATCCAAGCGCAAGGTGAGGGGGAAGCCTATCTGGAACGTCCCCGTGTCCCAGTACGCTGCGGCCGCCACGTTGGCCGTGTCCACCGGGTACAACACGAGGTTGCCGTCGTTAAGCTGGTTGGCGAGCCGGTACTTCCCGGTGGCCCTGCTCGTGTCGGACATACTCGAGAAGAGCTGCGCCCCGGGCACGAGGTCCTGTCCGGCGAGCAGGGTGTCGGTGGGGGACGCGAACGTCGACCACACCACCGCGTTCGCGCCGTACAGCACGAAGTTGCCGTCGTCGCGCATGGCGGCCGCGAAGGCCGGCTGGGGCGGCACGGCGACTGGCCTGTCCTGGCCGTTCACGCCGGTCCAGAGCAGACGGCCATCGTAGGTGAACCGGAGCGAGCCGCTCGTGGCAGGCGTGTCATTGCGGTTCGCCGTCCACGTGACCGTTATGTTCGGTGCGGTGGCGAGCCAGACGCCGACGGCGAGGCCACCGTCCGTGGCGTAGAAACCGAAGGCGAAGCGGCCCGACGGGGACGACCAGCTGGCGCCGGCGGCAGCCTGCAGTGAGGACCCAGAGGTGATATTTGTTTGTGCACATGACACGTTCAGGGTAACAAGTATGGCTAGTGTTAACAACGGCAGATGCAACGACTTCGCCATGGCTAAGCTAACTAAGCTCAGGCTACCCGTATCAATCTATGCCTAAGCTTCATCATATCTGGGGGATTAAGCACTGGAGTAGGAGTGATTAAAAAAAGGCTGAATAGCTAGTTGCTTAGGACGTTCATTCATATATTATTTTTTGCAAGATTGCTCCATTGTTAGTCAAGATTTTATTGTACTTTGGCTTGTTTGCAGTCCACTCTGATTTGGATCAAACTTTCAATTAACAATATTGTGCAAACATATAGTTAACTCCATTGGTCTATCTCAAATTGACACGCCAGGTAGGAATTGGCCCAACATTAGCAGTGCCGTTTCATGGCAGCATACCAAACAGAAAAGACGCCGTTTTCCTTACGAGAATGCGACGTCGTGACATTTTGTCCCAAGAACTGGCCATCCATATGAATTTACACTTGATTATATTTATATTATTAAATAGGATAAATAGTTTTCTAATAGGGAGTATAATTCAACACTTTTGTTGATAAAGTTATATCTTTTCTTTATATATATACTATTTGTAAAGTTAATCATGAAATGATTTGAATCCAATTCGCATCCACCCTCGTGTCCGTATACCGAAAAATCCGTTCCATATTGACACAGAATCCAAGACAAAATATAGGTTACGATAATAAAAAAAAAAACAATATCCATCCGATGATATTTCACAACTGTCATACAGGGCGTCTAGGCACGGAAAGTATTATTTCAGTAGGTGGTAGCTAAGTACAAACGAGACATCTCGCTCGTCAGAGCGTATCTGAGGTATCGAATCAAGTGTGATCCAGCAGGTAATTATCACACTTGCATTTTTTATTATAAAACAATGGTAAGGCAAGGACATCCCATATAACTAAGTTTTTTTTTTAATCACGATGCGGACAATTCAACTGAAGTGATGTCTATTTGGCATTTTTCTTCGAAACTAATGACTGAGACATGGAATTTTTTCAAAAAAAATAATCATTTTTATTCCAAAATACAGTAATATATCTTTTTTACAGAAATAATCCTATGCCACTCTACCGTTGGGTGACTTGGATCAGTAGTCGCCTGGTGGTTGAGCAACCTGTGCTAGTCGCTTAACGATTGGGCGACTACTCCACTTGTCGCTCGACCGTTGGGCGATTTAAAATAATAGCATTATTATTTTAAGGAAAAATTCAGTCCATGCCACTGAATGGAAAGCACTTTCAGTATGTGCCACCTTTTTTTCGCATATTTGTTCTATGCCACTAGGCCGTAATTTTTCTTCTGAAATTGCCACTACCGTCACCCTCCCAGCCTAGAGCCGTAAGCAGCGTCGATCCAAGCTGTTTGACTTAGAGAAATGACCATTGGCACCCTTTGAGCAATTCTGAAAATGTCACTGGAATGCTGATGGTTTTGACAATTGCCATTGGGCCATGTCTGCAGTTGGCGCCTAGGACAGTTTTTGGAGGGAATTTCTAGCGTCACAAACTTTGGGCATGGCTACAAATCCTGAGCCGAATGGATGAGGGAGAGAGGGAGTCGCAATAGCTCAAAGTGGAGCCATGAGCCATTGTAGCACAGGTAACTCACAACAACCAAAGAAGTCTATATTCCGCTGCGATTGTGGTAGCAAAACAATGAGGTACAATGTAACACCCTGGCTATTCGGAAGCCAAGATGTCACCTAAATAATCTAACATACAACCATAATGCGGAAGAATTTGAATAACATATCATCTAACGACATAAAGAGATCAATATTTAATAGAACCATGGCATAAATATAGTCTGAATTCAAGCAATTATATCAAAAGGGTGACCAAAGATCACAAGCAGAACTTAATCAACCATAACTTAGAAGAGGTTATCAACCACAGCTAACTTTATTTATTACAGTTCATAAATTAACAAATGAAAGATAGGATCAAGTCCTATTGTTGCAATTGGAGTATGGTGAAGTGAACGAATAGTGCGTGTCTACTCACTCCCAATAGAGCCAACATCAACGATCACCAAAAATAAACAAAGCAAGAGTGAGTCCGAGACTCAGCAAGTACAGTGAATAATTGGACATTCAACAATTATGAACAAGGCAACATCTTTTAAGAATATGAACATAACAATCGAATGAATATATGAATGAATGGATTGAATGAAAGGAATGGATCGCACGTGCTTATATGCGGTATAGCTAGTGACACACCCGCCGGTGTTCACCTAAGTCCGCATTTAACAAAATACGGGGATCCAAGTCCCGTATAAAGAACGTTTCATACGGGTGTCCAAATCTGCCCACAGTGGAATGGTGGGTCTTACGTGCCTATACTGGAATTGATGGGTCTTATAATCCACTCCCGTGGAAGGAACATGAGAATGGATGCATGTATTGAAATATGAATTTTGAAAGATGTCATGTCTACACAGGGATTTAACACATAAGAAAGGAACATAATCTTTGAATATTCTTATGGATCACAGAAAAGCACAATACGAACATCAAGCATCCAGCATTCACTAATCATAAGAACATCAAAGTACTTGCCTTTCACGTTGCGACGCGTTAGTAGGCAAAGAAGGTGCCCCTAAACCCGAAGTCTCTCCGCCTACACAAGCAAGTACTCGAAATAAGATAACATGGTATAGGACACTACCTGTAACGTTCTACAACCCCTTCTCGAACACCCAAGAATTAACCATTAACCCTATTATGAAAACAGGCAACACAACTGCAGAACGAATCTGGACAGCAACACGGAATTAACCATGACTATTAATCTGGGACTCGGAACGAGGTGAGCCCAGTTCCCAAAGAAACTTAATGAACATATCTACAACATTCTAGTTGGCGAGATATCCCAGTTCGGCCAAACTAAAATGCTAACAGCAGATGAACTTAGAAGACAGATTCTGTCTAGACAAACGGACAGCAGTAGAGAACAGATCACAACTTTTGATCTACAACTCCGATTAGGGCTTTCTTTATCATTTTGGAAAGGTTATGAAAAATTCTAAAATAACCTAGTTGGGTGAAAACGCTAAATCTATCATTAAAATAATCATAATTTAGGAGACAACTTAACAGATCAATCATGTCAGGATTTCAGGACAGCGGTAAAGATCAGACCATAACTTTTGATCCGTACATAGGAATTACGTGTTCTTGGCGGCCACAGAAAGCTAAGAACATTATCTAAATATCACTAGCAGATGAAAATCTCCAATTCGGTGTCTAAGGATCCGAAATTGGCCACGGAACAATCTGGACAGATTCTAAAATTCTAACAGCAGCAATTCGATCCAATCCAACTACTCGAATTCACAACTAATCATCATCAAACAGGCGGGAAAGCACATCGTTACCCTTGAAGACCCGCGGGAAGACGATGATCTATCCTCGAAGAAGCTCCTCTCCTAGTCCCTTCTCCTTTCTTCTTCCCGATGGCTGGCAGCAGGGAGGGTGGCGGCAGGGAGAGGAGGAGCAGTAGGAGGCAGAGTACTGTAGCGCGCTGCTACTGTAGCACAACGGCTACTGTAGCAAGGAGTGGCTAGGGTTTGGTCCTCTCCCCTCCCTTGCCTTCTAATGGGCTGCCAGCCCACTCATGGGCCTTGGGCCACTATGGCCGGCTCCTCTCCTCTCGAATATGGGTTGGCGGCCCATTCCCCTCCTAAAATTCTGAATTTTGAACTTAATTCCATCTCTAAACTTTGTTACAATCGATATTGAATAAATTTCCCTCTCCCGAATAATATTTTCTCCAATTGATATTTGGGGTATTACATTCTACCTCCCTTAACAGGATTCGACCCCGAATCTAAACACTGAAATAACAAAAGAACAACTGCCTCTGAAACGAAACAACAATTAACACGCTCCGGACGTGAACACATACAGATATGGCTCGCGCATATGAGACTCCAGCTCCCAGGTCGCTTCACGCTCACATGGATGCGCCCATGGCACCTCAACGGATATCAACGTCTTATGCCCCAATGCTCATCCCGACCCTTCCGAAGATAATGTGAATCGACGAGGCTTAGACGTGGGGTCTTACTCAAAGGTCAACGGCTCTAACGAAACCTCAAATCCCAAATTTTCGAAGTTCTCACTTAACACCAGAAACATACTAGACATTGCGTTCCTCGCGTATGGATCCGAGACGGTCAAAGCGATATGCCAACTTCATAATCCATGCAACTGTCAAAAACGAACCAATGTACCTGGGCCAACTTCCCCTTTTGGTACAAAAGCACACAACATACTCAACATCGAACTCTTCATCTAACAAGGAGCACCTCCTTTAATCAAGAATGCACAACAGAACTCGTTGTTAAACAACTGTTTTACAAAGAGAATCCAACTGAAAGTAAAGAGTTCTCATCGTAACCACGCAATGCCAATTCTCTACCAAAAGGATCAAATCCAAAATTGACAATTCATCTCAAAAACCAATTCCACTTCTAAATAGGCAGTTTACAAATCAACACCACGAAAGCCAAAGAAGAAATCACTCGAATGCCTAAACCAAATACTTCCTTTGGTTTGTCCGAATTGGAAAGAATCAAACATGCCAACACAGCGCTAACTTAGATTGCGGAAGACACCAGTCAACAACACAAAACTCAAACGAGAAACAAGAAAATGCTTCACTACCCGATGAAATATCCTTTTTCTCAGTTCCTCTTTTAGGAATAAAACTTCTCTCGAACCTTGGAATTCGAATTCATCGCATACCACATGAGCTTAAACCTCTTAATTAACCATCCTCAATTATGCTCATACTGAAATACATCATCCACACCATTGTGTAGAAGCTCTATTGAACCCAATCAACACTCTAGGCAACTCATTCTTCTAACGGAATTAATTTGATAGAAGGCACCCAAAGCACCACAAAATAGATTTCCATAATCACATCACCTCAAACTTTTAAAATAAACAATTCGGAATCCTCAATACACACGCTCATGTACTACATCAGAAGGGTTCTATCAAGAATCATTCCACTGCTTAGAATACTCCAGTTTTCTATCTCCTCTACACACAATCTTTGGGCGACCAAAAGTCTAGCATAAAAACGCAAAGCCCAAATTTAACCTCCAAGACCTCTACAACGAATTTCTCTTATAACAGATAGTGAAATCATCGGATTAAATCTCTAACATCCCCACAAATCTAACATACTCACTCATTGACATCATCAGGAATCACCCACACATTATCGTAATACTTTCCAATTGCGTTACTCAATAAAATTGATCAAGGTTTCCATACCTTCGATAATCCCCAACCTTTCAACATGAACTGAAGTTCTGGAATTTCGCTATACTATAGGTTCTACTCAGCCGTAACACTGTTTAAAATTTACTTCGAAGTCAAACATTCCATTAGAATCAATTGTCCTCCAAGAGGTACAGGTCAAAACTAATTCATCTTCTACTACTCCTCCAATCGCTTGGTAGCAAAATCTCACCACCACCAAACAGTTGCCAATTTACGCTTTGTAAAACTTTGCAACATAAAATTATTGATCCTTTCTCAAAAGGAAAAGGCGAACAAGGTTTCACGAATCGATACACCAGCATCCATCTAGTTCTTTATACAGGTTTCAACAATTTTAGCATATTAGGAAAATAGGTAAATCTAGCACCTATATAAGATCCATAGGTTCTGAATGGATATAGACAGTCTTTTATTTAACATACACCATATATCAAATACAAGGACATCTCAAATTAATCAATTTCACTTGCATGGATGGTAGTTAAAAATAATTGATTTGCACCATGCTAACAACCCAACTTGGTAACTCACAACGTAACAATTTATTCGATTAGTTATAACTTCTCATTTTAAGCATGCGAGGCATCACAAAAGGATTCTAACACCTTCATTCAGCAAAAGAGAGACTTTAAACCTCAACGCTCGAAGTAATCCAAAAGAAATACATAAAGCCAAAGCTTTCACATGTTAATGAACTGGCAACAGAAAACTTTCATTATCCAAACTATCAAACAAATAAATGAGTCATTCTTTTCCAATGAGAAAGAAGGAACAACCATGGAAACATCAATCTTGCCAATTGACAATGATCACAAGTAGTAAAAGCAACTCAACAGTCGAAAAGCAATAATTGATTCAGAGAACCATTAGAGATCTATTGAAAACCATCAACTATCATGAATCACGAACCTAGGAGAAATTCATCAACCACCACAGGACAAGAATTGCCAAATTAAGAAATCAAGGAAGAGAACAACTTTCTAAAGCAACTCACGCTTAACATTTGAAACTATGGTACTCGGGGTAACTACTCCCGTAACCACAAACCGCGAACGGTGGTGTAACCTGGTGAATCCCAGAGTAACAACCACGGCCTCCACTTCTTATCATCCGTTATTGACACGCATAATCAATTTAATCACTTATGAATATATAGGATCATCTCATGACAATCATAGAATAAATTTGTCGATGATCGAATCGCCGATCTTATGAAAATAAAAAGAGTAAAATGACGTGGAGTATCCTGGAAGAGAATGGGGGCTGCTCTTTATTAATATGAACTGGGATTACAAGACTTGACTAGGGACTATCTCCAATTACACTGAATGTATTGAATACTACTGCTTTGGCTTCTGTGTTGCCTTCTGTTGTTCGCGGTTGTGTGTGCGTGTCTCCTCGTCTTCTGCGCTCCATCATTAAATAACTCCCGGAAGGGGCGGCAAGCATTCTCGGAGAAGACGTCCCTGATGAAACGTTATAACTGGTCGGAGGTTTAAGGTAGTTAACAATGTGCTAACTGCCTTGCGGTTAAGTATTTGTGAGACTCTTAACCGTAAGGTGGTTTATCGTCAGTGTCTTGTATGTCATCATAAGGTATGGAACGTTTCGCACGTGTTCCATTCATCATACTGTTAATAGTGCTGCTCATAGCATTTCGAAGTAGCCATCGGTCGAAACCTAGTCCGACCAGTGGTACCCATCGTAACCTCCGAAATCCTTACGACCGGTGAGGTCGTTAGCCTTAGGGTTACGACCATGAAGACGTATGGTCTTTTATGTATTTAAATTAGTACATAGAGGTTTTAATCCTCGCTACTAGCCCCTAACTTTAAATGAACAGTCGTGTGAACGCCTTCTTCGATGAATTTAGATCGGGCGGACCACCATTTAATGTCGTGACATCGAGGTGGCTTGTGTTCATTTTAAAGTTGAGAACTTGCCTTGGGAACCGAGGAGTTCCTCTATCTCGTTAGGCTAAAAGAAGCTTTTTGCCGCTCGACTTTTTATGGATAACCTCCGATCGTAATTTAAAGACCCGAGGCTATAAAATCCCCATTGCTAGACCTTTTGGATTCTTTATACTTCCAGATCCCCCTTTCTGATCTCTTTTACCAAGACAAAAAATCTTTGTCCTTCTTATCTTGTTCTTCTGACCACAAAAATCTCCTACGAACTCTACTCAACCTTGAGGATTTTCAACATGTCGGAGCAAATCACAAAGTGGTTGCCTTCGGATTTGAGCAAGAAAAAGCTTGAGTCTTTAGAGAAGATTGGGGTGCTTCCGGACAAGAATTTGATCAGATGGAGATCGGCATTTGGAGAGCATTTCCCGAGTCGCGAAGATGAGGAAATTCCTGTTTTCCTCGCCTACATCAAATGTGGGCTAAGATTGCCGGTACACAAATTCCTTCTCCGTGTTCTTGAGTTCTACGGGTGGAATTGGTGAATTTGGCTCCAAATTCCATTGCCAACATCAAGATCTTCACATATTTGTGTGAAGCATACCAGGAGTGCCTCCGAGTTTGAGACTCTTCGTATTTCTACCGAATGGTAATGGGAAAACCACGGATACTCCCGGAATGTACATTGCGCCTTCATGACGGAAGGCCAATGAGTACATTCATATGTACTCGAAGTTCTCGTGGTCGCTCATGGAAGAAGAACTGGTTCTATATGATGATTCATGAGGATGATGGCCTCTACTTACGGATGAGAGCAAATGAAAATCCCAAATGGAGAAAAGACCATGGAGAAGACAGAGTGGTCTGGACGATGGGTGGATGCCATCTACGACCATGAAGTCAAGGGCTTGACCTCTTGGCACATGGTGAGGATTTCACTAAGTGCCGATTAGTCCACCTGAAGCTTTGACTCACTCCTCGACGGTCCATTGGTCGTGATGAAGCTATCTCAGAGGTGGTAAGTCTTTGAGATAAACTCCCACCAAAGATTTTGATTTGATTAATGTACTACCTTAAAACATGTTCATGTCTTATTTTTCTCTTCTTTTAAAGCTCTTTCCGAGGAAATTAGAGAACGGATCAGCCGATCTGTGCAGGGAGCCTGGAGAAAAGGTTGGATTCTCGAGATCTTGGCCATAGTTCTGCCAAGAGAGAGCAACAAGGCTTAAGGTAAACAATAAAAATCTCTTTTATCATGCATATATATATTCTCCGATCAGATTTTTGATCATGCTCTATTTTTGTAGCGGTCGGGTTCCAATCATACAAACCGGTGAAGCTAAACATCCCACTGTTGTTCCAACCGATTCGTGCCTGATGTACCGGAAGAGGATGAATCTCCGAGGTAATGTAACATTTTATAAGAATATATATATGTGTGTAGTTTAGATAAAGATTTCATCACCTAACCAAATTCATTTGTTGGTTTAGGTGGAGAAGGTCAAGGCCACGGTCATGGCGACTACGAGGTTGTTAATTCCTGCATCGGCCGTTGATTTAACGGACAGATTGTTATCGAACAACTAGTATGGAGGCTGGTGAAACCACTCCACCCGACCAGATGATCAAGGACGTGACTTTTGACGAGCTGATCAAGGACATCGCTTCCGACATCCCGTTGATAATGCAACAGACTTATTAATCCCGCCGGTTCGAACCGCAAGGTCAAGAAAAGAAAAGGAAAGGCGAGTGCATGATTTTACTCTTCGCGTTTTAGAGTCAAATCTCGAAATTAACTAGGTACGCCAAATGAAAGTGGTCGTATAAGCGCATACCTTTAATAATTTCTTGATGATTTGATGCCTCTCTTTTTTTTAACTTCCCTTCTTTGCTTGGTATAGGTCCTCTGGCGTTCCGGTCGTTTTCGACTGCATTCCTTCTAAGGACCAGTACTTGAAGGGTCCATGAGCGCACCACTTCCGTGATAAAGTTCCTGAGGAAAGGGTGGTCGGAGAAGCCCCTCGAGAAGGCGTCAGGGCCAACAGTTGAGTTGGAACCATTGGTGGTTCTAACTCCTTCTACGGAGGTAGATGCTCCTAAAGGCCCTCAACAGTTCGACCATTGTTGGTAATTCTCCTCAACCTAACAAGTTCCCTTTTCGCCCCCGATTCATCGAGGATAAGGAGCTTGACGAGGCATGGGGAAAGATATCGGATTATCAAATCAAAATGCATCCTGATTCAATATTTGGCGGATATAATGATTTGGCGATCCGTAAGTATCACGATCAGTTTCATAATCTCTAAAAATCTTTTAAAGAGAATTTTTAAAGATGAAAATGCTATTTGAACAACATATGGTCGAGAATTTTTTTGTGGTCGAGGATCCACCCAAATGGATTAAAGACTTGGAGCGAAACATTCGAATTAGAAAGTAAAACTTTCCCTTAGCCTTTTCTTTCTTCAATGCTTCGCCTTTGCTAATTATTCTCCTTATCGTATTTGATAGATTTGGAGAAAATAAAAGAAGAGATTCTCGCCGAGAAAGCCAAGATAGCTCGCTTGAAGAAGAGATCAAAGTTAAGGATCGGTCGATCGCCGAGGCTACGACCCAAGAAGGAAGATCTTAACAAGAAAATTGAAGGTAATAGGTCGTAAACTGACTTATTATTTTCCTCCAATTATTTTTGTGCTTATCACTTGTTTTACTCTTGCAGAGCAAAAACAAGTTTTGGACAGAGTAGAAAAGACTCTGAATTTTGAGCAAGACAAGGAGGCGGCTCTCGTTCAAAGTCTAGATGAAAAGACTGTATTTTTGAACAAGATGATCTTTGATATGGGATCAGTATCAAGCCTGCCTACCCTAAGAGATCTAGTAGAGAAAATAAACTACTTGGGTCAACTTCTAGAGGATCTTAATATCTGCTCAAGACTACTCGGAAGAACTATGCCCAAAGCTATGAAAACAGCGTTGTTAGTGGAGTTAGTTTTGCTTTGGCAAAACCGAAAGCTTCCGACCCCTCCATTGATTTCCAAGTTGTTGAAGATGACTTCAACAGCCCACCTGAGGAGGCAACCAAGTTCATAGAAGAACTCAAGCCACTCGGAGATAAAGTAGTAGAGGAGATGGAGGTCGGATCCCCATCAAGCAGTAATTAGTCTGGGAATATTTCTAGAGTAGACTCCTGCAAAAAGTGTAAAAATATTGAATATGTGTAAAACTTACCTTTTATGTTATTAACAATGCCTTTGTTTTATCCTGTTTGACTCTCTTTTTTTAAAAAAAAATCTCACACACCTCCTAGCCCCCGACTGCTTTATAGTAGAAGAACTTTACTATACAAGCAGGTAGCCAAGAAAGAGAATGAAAGTCGAAACCATCATTTTGAAGGTATGTGCCGATATGAAGTCAAAACTGATCGTAGTAATACTAGGAAATCATTGTGGTTGGAACCAGCTTATGACTTCGCTAGTTATAGATCTTTGTTTGTCATGATCGAAATACCAATCAAAAGTTATATATGGTCGGATAAGAGACCTTGTTATTTGACATAAGAAGAAATGCAAAATGAATGTAACAAATTATAAGTGAACTTTGTTTATATCTATTATCCTAAAGTCCGCCTAAGGAATGCTTAGATCTGAAATCATATATCACATTTCGCTAAACGTGTTCAAACTCTCTATCCGATCGGTAGCGAGGATCGTGAAGAAAAGAACCGTCGCTAGGAAGCTCCTTCCAGCAAGGTGACCACGCATAAAAAGGAGAGACTTCGACTAGGAGGCTTTCCGTATCCCGACCAAAGAATTGACAAGAGAAGAGCAGAATCTTGAAATAATGAAATATAACCTTCATAATCTTAGGCATATCGTTCAATATGGAAAGTTATTTGTACGATGCTCTGATTACTCATATATTCCCTTATGAAAAGAGTTTTTGTCGCGCGTGGAAAAAATGCTCACGACTAGGACCAATACGGCGTAAGACATATAAGTCGTTGCCATAGAGTAACAGAGATCCTTTGAAAGGATATCGGAGAGAAAATTGTCTTCTCCAACCAGTTTAAATTAACAATCATGAACGACCAGCCTATAGGTATATATATATAAGCAAGGTTACTTATTATTTTTTAAAGAATAAATGATTTTTTTGAAATTGAAAGAATTGAAAAGAAAGCAAACAATAATTAAACATAGAACTTACGCAATTGATCAATGTTCCAAGAATTTGACAAAATTTGCCCATCGACATCGCCAACAGACGAACACGGTCGGGTAACTTCGACCACAAGTAAGGACCTTCCCACTTGGGGAAAGTTTATTGCGATTTGCTCGGCTCAATTTTTCTCGAGAACCAGATCACCTATAAAGAAGGTCCGCAAGGTTGCACCTTACGACTCGTACCTTCGCATGGCTTGTTGGTAGACCGCCGATCATACAAGGGCTTGGTTTCGCGTTCTTCAAGGAAATCGACGCCGTTGAGTCTTCGCTCATTACGATCGTTTTGTTAAAGCGATCAATTCGAGCAGAGCCAATTTTGAGTTTCGAGGAAGCATGGCTTCAGCCAGTAAACCAAAAAGAATGGTGTTTCACCGGTCGCGACGATCGTCGTGGTTCGAACGCCCACAATACTGACGGAGTTCTTGAACTCAAGCTCTCGACCGCTTGATTAATCGGTCGAATACTCGGCGCTTGATCCTTGCATAATGATACCATTGGCTCGTTCAATCGCTCCGCTGCTCTGCGGATGAGCAATGTATAAAATGAACTTTACACCAAGTTTATCGCAGAATTTTTGAAATTGACCGCTAGAGAATCTGGCGCCATTATCTGTGATTATACGACTAGGTACACCAAATCGTGTGATCACATTTTTCATGAGGAATCTCTTAGCGGCCTCGCTTGTTGTTTTAACAACCGCTCGGCCTCGATCCATTTTGTAAACGTGTCAATCATGACGAAAAGGAATTAAACCCCGGTGCTCTTGGGAAAGGTCCCGTAATGTCCAAATTCCCCAAAGTTGCAAAAGGCCAAGATAGAGGAATTGTTTGTAAGGCTTGTGCTTACCGATGTACTTGTTCCGCTATGAAACCGACATTGTACGACTTCGTCACAAGTTCTTTTGCATCACGGGCGGTTGGCCAAGAGTATCCTTGCTCAAGGCTTTACCGACCAAGTGTTCTCAGAGGAATGATGTGCTCCATGACTCCTTCATGGATTTCGATCAAGAACTTAATGCCATCCGCTTGAGATATGCATCTCATCAACACTCCATGAGATCCTCGCTTGTACAAGGTACGCTCGATTAGAGTGTATGATTTGGCTTTTCGTGCTATACGATCGCCTCTACATCATCTTCGAATTATGTCATGTCAAGATAATTGTAGATCGATATCATCCAATCTCTACCTTGATCGTGATAAATACCAACCGTCAACGACCTCGTGGAGCATCCATGTTCCTTTGATTGGTTTGTTCGACCAGAAAGAATCATGTATGTTCTCGGAAGGCTCGACTACCAAGGTTGAATCGAGTTGCTCGAGAAAAACTCCAAGCGACGGCTGACCTCGTGGAGGCCATCCGCGCTAACCGGTTTGCCGAAAGTTTTTCTTTCTAGGAATATGTTGATCCGAAAACCAAGAAGTGCTTTTCGAAGTTTTCGATTCCGCCAGATAAGATGATATCTTGGTACTCGAGCATTGATACTCTTTCCTACTTGATTCGCTACCGCTTGAGAATCGCTTTCACTAGTAATCATGCGAATCCCGAGCTTAACGAGCTACTCGAGTCCCGCTAGTAAACCTTCATATTCTCGCCATATTATTTGTGGCGTGAAAATTTAACCGATGGCGATTTGATTTGTTCGCTAGTAGGGATATCAGATCACTCAACTTTCACCCTTTTAGCATCAAAGAACCGCCAAAGTACATTGTCCACCTCGTGGTGTTCGTACTTTCGCCATTGGGTGGGTTCAAGGTTTGTCCATTCGCAATGAATTTCGCCATCGCTCGACTTTATTTGTGTTAATGAAATGAAATGGAGGTCAAACGCCCTAGCTCAACCGCCCATTTTGCTATTCGCCCCGATGATTCCTCGTTTCAAGGACTTGACCAAGGGGATATCCAACAGACGACCACCTTATCGGCCCGAAAGTAGTGCCTTAGCTTCCTTGAAGACATAAGGAGACCATAGAGCAACTTTTGTACCTATGAGTATCTTTCCTTTGGTCCATGTAAGACTTTGCTTACGTGATAAACCGGTCGTTGGATGTTATTCCTTTCATTTACCAAGACACCGCCATCGCTTGTGGTGTTGCCGCCACGCACATTAGCAAAGTTTCTCCGATCTCGAGAGACTAAAACCGGCACTTGTAAGGTATTTTTAAGTTCTTCAAAGGCATCGCTTGCTCTCTAGTCCACTTGAAACTACCATGTTTCCAAGAAGTTTAAAGAAAGGTAACCCTTTTTCCCTAACCTTGCTATGAAACGACTTAGCTACCGCCATACAAATTGTTAGTTTTGGACTTCCTTCTTCGTGGTCGAGGTCGATCCGGTCGATGGTCGCTATCTTTACCGGATTTGCTTTAATACCTCTAGCCGAGACTAGGAAACCAAGCAATTTTCCAGCCAGAAACTCCGAACACACACTTTTCCTGATTCAATTTGAGGTTATGCCTTCTCAAGTTATCGAAAGTTTCTTGCAAGTCGAGATGTGATTGTTAGCGTTGGTGGTCTTTACGACCGATCATCAACGAAGCTTCCAGATTCGACCTATTTATGGACTAAAGGTTTTTGCATCAACCTTTGAAAAGTTGCACCAGCTTTTTGAGACCAAATGGCATCTTAACATAGCAATAAGTGCCATATGGAGTGATGAAGGAAGTTTTCTCCTCATCCTCTTTACACATACTAATCTGGTGGTACCTCTAATACGATCTAAAAACTTAGTAATTCGCACCGAGGTAGAATCTACCAGTTGATCAATGCGCGGAAGGGGAAAATCATCCTTCGGACAAGCTTTATTAAGATCTCAGAAAGTCGATACACATTCGCCATTTCCCATTATTCTTCCTAACCATTACAGGTTGGCGAGCCATCGAGGGTGGTTGACTTCACTGATGAATCCAAATTTTGAGAAGCTTGTCAATCTCGATCGATTGCCTCCTTCCGATCAGCGAAACGCCGCAGCTTCGCTTGATCGGTTTCTTATCAGCCGAGAGCTAGCCGGCTCGATCACCTCTCGGGGACTCGCATATCGGACGCCCGCCAGTGAATACGCCCGATTTGGTTTCGGAGGAAGGAGACGAGCAACTCTTCCTATTCAGATCGAGTCTTGCTCGACCGTAACCTTGCGAGCAGTGGGCCAAGATCTTCGCCTGTAGTGACTTGGCGCCGTCCGGAGAAATGCCTTTGTCGAGGATACCTCTTTTGACCGGTCGAGGGTTTGGGTGTCACCTTCGGTCTTGAGTGCATGGCTCGCATGGCGATGGATTAGCCTCTCGGCCGGGAGTTCATCGACCAGCTCAAAGGATTTTCGGTCACATGCATAAGCCATTTTTCGATCTCCGAATAGTGATGACTCCCTTTGGCCCTGGCATTTTTAAACTTTGATAACCGTAATGCGTGGCTATCAAGAATTTTGCTAATGCCGGTCGACCAAGAATTCCATTGTATGCGGATTCAAAGTTTACCACGTCAAACGAAATTTTTCCGCTCGAAAGTTATCGGGCCTTCCGAACGTAACCGGTAAGGAAACTTGCCCTATCAATTTTGCGGTGGAGCCAGGAACTATGCCATGAAAAGCATATTTCACTGGTTTTACCTTTGACATGGGGACCTGCATTTCTTCTAAAGCTCTCGCAAATAATATATTCAAAGAACTACCTCCATCTACCAGGACTCGATTAACCCTACAATTATTAATGGTTGGTTCAACAAAAATAGGAACCTACCGGTCGAGTCGAAGGAATGGGGCATCGTCTTTGTCAAGGAAATTGCGATGTCCCACCACTTCGATTGCTTGATAATGTTCGAGATTCGACGAGGTTGACATCCCGCCCATGGCTTTCAGATGACGCTTGATTCAGATGAAGAAGATCCTCCAAAAATCATGTTGATCAGTATGTTGGGGATCCTGGTATTCCATCTCTTCGTCGCCATCCGTGTCCTTTTTGGAGCTTGTTTCTCTGGGTTCTTGTATTGCGAGAAATGGTCCTTCACCTGCATAATAATCCTCTAGTTTCTTTTGCCAGACTCGGCAGGTGCGTAGATCTTGCCCTGCTTGCTGGTGAAGTGGACACCACTTCTTCTTTTTCTGGAATCCCTCGGTCGGAGCTTTCGCCTTGCCCCGACCGGTGTAGTCCTTCCTACCCTTCATGAATTTATCAGGAATGGCTAGGACCTCCTTGTCGTCGGGCCTGCGGTTCTTCTTCTTCTTGAGAGACTTCTTATTCTTTTTCTCGGGTTTGTCCAGCCGGGCCGAGGAATCTTGTCTTTCCGATCAATGGCTTCAAGACCACTCGATTGCTTCGCTTAGCGGTGGCATACTTGTCACCATGTCGAAAAGCTCAACTGTTGTTCTTGGAGGGTTCATTGCTATGTCCTCCGTAAAACCGTTGATTTCACATACTGTTTTGAAAGCCTGAATCACAGATGTTTCTGCGACCTCAGGTATAGAATTGCGAACCTGGCTGAATCTCTTGATGTATTGACGCAAAGTCTCATCAGAGCCTGCCGGATTCGGTGGAGATCATCCTCCTTCCTGTATGGCCGACGCACTCGAAATTTGCAATTAGAAGGTCACAGAGCTGCTCCCAAGTATAGATTGACCCGACCGGTTGGTTCAACAACCACGACCAAGGCACTCTTCGAGCACGGTGGGTAGATAGTTGGCCATCACATTTTCATCGCCTCCAGCAGCCTCGATGGCGATGGTATAGATTTGGAGAAATTCCAATGGATTTTGAGTTCCATTAAACTTGTTCAAATTGGCTTGGCCGAAACCGGTTAGGCTAACGCACGCCTTGGAGCCCCGCAGAGAAGGCTCGACAACTCGTGATTGATTTATGGCGCCTTCTCTAGAGGGTGCCGAATTGTAACGGCCGGAGACCGGTTCCTAATATTGAACGCTGAACTCCGGTGCCGATCCGGTCGTGGACATTGGTATGATGCCTTCGATCGCTTACTTGATTCGAGACGATGTCAAGATCGTCAGTCCAAGCGATGGTTCTTCTCGACGTGATGGGGAGTAGCTTCATGAAATAACCTTCTCCCTCGTGACTCCTTGGTCGGAATCGCCGAGGAGGCCTTGGTATCGATCGTTTCGAGCATGACCATGCTATCCTCGCCGAGGGAGGAACGTTGGGATGAAGTCATAGTTTGACTCCTCAAACCCTTTGCTCCCGACACGCTTTACGCAATCGCATGGTCTGCTGGAGAATTTCTGATACTTGACCTACAAGCCGTATAAAACTCGGAGTTCCCGCTAAGGCGTGATCGTAATTATTTAACATATCTTGAACACGCCGCAAGTTTTGTGCTAGCTATCGAAGGTCTCGGAGGTTCAGACCGGTCGAGGTGTACGCAGACCAACCCTCCCCGACCTCGGATTTGATCCGCCCTATCAACTACTCTAAGGGCAACGCCAAAGTAATTAGTTGATGGACGCCGATCGCCTGCGGACTCGAAGTTGGTGCTCGACGGCTCGGATCATCTCTAACAACACGTGATGGCGTGGTAGAGAATGTAGGACCGCAGGCATCTTTATTTTCATCTCCGATCGCTGACTTCGCGGCTCCAAAGATCGATCTTCCGATGAGCTTCCATCATAACTAATGGAGAGCTTATCGCTGCTTCGCCAGAAGTTTCACGGCGGAGAGTGGTCGAAAATGAGCACCTCCTAAGGTCTCTCACCGATTCGGCGATCGCCGATCAGATGTCGAAGGTGATCATCCCCACATGGCCTATGACCGGAGGCTTCATCGACACCGCTATCAGATGTCGGTTGACTCGAATTACCGTGGTCGAGGAGAATATCTTTCACCATGATTTCATCGAGGGTATAGAGTTTTTCAAGTGGTGGTGCTGAAATTTCTTCATTGCTTTTGCGGCCGGAAGGCCGTGCTTGAAGAGATCCCCGACATTCCGAGCTGATTGAATGGTCGGTTCTTCCGATTGCGCCATCGTAACGGTGGCGCATCTCGCCCATCCGGCCGATCTCGCTATCGCCGGCGACGACGCGAGCCGGCGTGAGGATGAAGAGGAGGATGATCCGCCATTTTCTTCCATGGCACGAATGCATCCTTCCATATCGAGGTTGGTGTAGTCCGCCAACTCGAACCAATTCTCCTCATTCCAAACTCCGGGCATATTCGCATTAGCGATTGCAGGAACTTGGGTGAGGATTTGTATGAGCGAAGAGTTTCTTCAGGAAACTTACGTCTTCTTCCCCACGGACGGCGCCAGCTGTCGACGATCGAATCGCCGATCTTATGAAAATAAAAAGAGAAAAATGACGTGGAGTATTACTGAATGTATTGAATACTACTGCTTTAGCTTCTGTGTTACCTTCTGTTGTTCGCTGTTGTGTGTGCGTGTCTCCTCGTCTTCTGCGTTCTATCATTAAATAACTCCCGAAGGGGCGATTAGCATTCTCGGAGAAGACATCCCCGATGAAACGCTATAACCGGCTCGGAGGTTTAAGGTAGTTAATAATGTGCTAAGCTGCTTGCGGTTAAGTATTTGTGAGACTCTCAACCGTAAGGTGGTTTATCGTCAACGTCTTGTATATCATCGTAAGGTATGCAACGTTTCGCACGTGTTCCATTCATCATACGGTTAATGGTGCCTGTTCATAGCATTTCCGAACAGCTACCTGGTCGAAACCTAGTCCGACCAGGGTACCCATCATGTAACCTCTGAAATCCTTACGACCAGTGAGGTCGTTAGCCTTAGGGGTTACAACCAAGAAGACGTGTGGTCTTTTATGTATTTAAATTAGTACATAGAGGTTTTAATTCTCGTCCGCGAGGATCCATGTCCCGTATGAAGAACATTTCATACGGGTGTCCAAATCTGCCCACATTGGAATGGTGGGTCTTACGTGCCCATACTGGAATTGATGGGTCTTATAATCCACTCCCGTGGAAGGAACATGAGAATGGATGCATGTATTGAAATATGAATTTTGAAAGACGTCATGTCTACACAGGGATTTAACACATAAGAAAGGAACATAATCGTTGAATATTCTCATGGATCACAGAAAAGCACAATACGAATATCAAGCATCCAGCATTCACTAATCATAAGAACATCAAAGTACTTGCCTTTCACGTTGCGACACGTTAGTAGGCAAAGAAGGTGCCCCTAAATCCGAAGCCTCTCCGCCTACACAAGTAAGTACTTGAAATAAGACAACATGGTATAGGACACTACCAGTAACGTTCTACAACCCCTTCCCGAACACCCAAGAATTAAACATTAACCCTATTATGAAAACAGGCAACACAACTGCAGAACGAATCTAGACAGCAACACGGAATTAACCATAACTATTAATATGGGACTCGGAACGACGTGAGCCCAGTTCCCAAAGAAACTTAATGAACATATCTACAACATTCTAGTTGGCGAGATATCCCAGTTCGGCCAAACTAAAATGCTAACAGGCAGATAAACTTAGAAGACAGATTCTGTCTAGACGAAACGGACAGCAGTAGAGAACAGATCACAACTTTTGATCTACAACTCCGATTAGGGCATTCTTTATCATTTTGGAAAGGTTATGAAAAATTCTAAAATAACCTAGTTGGGTGAAAACGCTAAATCTATCATTAAAATAATCATAATTTAGGAGACAACTTAACAGATCAATCATGTCAGGATTTCAGGACAGCGGTAAAGATCAGACCATAACTTTTGATCCGTACATCGGAATTACGTGTTCTTGGCGGCCACGGAAAGCTAAGAACATTATCTAAATATCACTAGCAGATGGAAATCTCCAATTCGGTGTCTAAGGATCCGAAATTGGCCACGGAACAATCTGGACAGATTCTAAAATTCTAACAGCAGCAATTCGATCCAATCCAACTACTCGAATTCACAACTAATCATCATCAAACAGCGGGGAAAGCACATCGTTACCCTTGAATACCTGCGGGAAGACGATGATCTATCCTCGAAGAAGGTCCTCTCCTAGTCCCTTCTCCTTTCTTCTTCCCGATGGTTGGCAGCAGGGAGGGTGGCGGCGGGGAGAGGAGGAGCAGCAGGACGCGGAGTACTGTAGCATGCCGCTACTGTAGTGTAGTGGCTACTATAGCTAAGAGTGGCTAGGGTTTGGTCCCCTCCCCTCCCTTGCCTTCTAATGGGCTGCCAGCCCACTCATGGGCCTTGGGCCACTATAGCTGGCTCCTCTCCTCTCGAATATGGGTTGGCGGCCCATTCCTCTCCTAAAATTCTGAATTTTGAACTTAATTCCATCTCTAAACTTTGTTACAATCGATATTGAATAAATTTCCCTCTCCCGAATAATATTTTCTCCAATTGATATTTGGGGTATTACATACAAGTCCAACATAGAGAAGAATCTGAACCGTGAGTTTTTGAGGTGTGATAACTGGAAGGTGAGTCAATTCTTGAACACATAAAACTCTTCCTATTTGCTTCATATGTTTTGTATTGTTTACTTTGATACCAGATTTTTGTGTTGGTTATGTCAATTCGGGGGATGTGGTTTTTATTTGTGGGAAGATTTGCTCGAGGCATATGTGAAGGAGACAGTAGTGCAACAAGACATGGAGATGGAGAAGTTACAGAAGAATATAAGAAGTTGAGCACTCACCTCGAAGCAATGGGTGCTACTGATGGCAATGTGCAAGAATTGAAGAACAATGTGCAAGAAGTAAGAAAAAATGTGCAAGAATTGAAGAGCAGTGTAGACAATGTGAAACTGATATGCAGCATTTTTCTTTGTTTCTGCCTTTTGTCTGTTCTCCAAAATTCAAAGTAACTAGTTTATAATTCATGCCTCTAGCATGAGTAAGTGCAAGGTAGCAGTACTAGTATTTGCAATTTAATTGAGTGGAATCTATGTTGCCAATAATCTTAGCCAATGATTTTCAAGTATTCTGGGAAAAGACTACATATAGCCAATTGTGCCCGATTTCCTGCGTGCTCGTGGGCGAATACCCTAATGGAGGCGGATATGGAAATTTTTCTTTGCCCACGGGCATGGAAACAGGCATAATTCCTTGCCCATCAGGTAAACGGGCGTGGGCATGGGTAAGCTCCACATGTGCCCGCTTCGCCTGATTACCTGCAACCTACCCTGACAAGTGGAACACCTCCACTGTCTAAAACCCTAGTCAGTAGTCACTCACTCGGTGCCTCGGTCACTCCAAGTCCTTGGCTCCCAGCTCCCATCCCCACTTCCCAGCAGCCAGAAGACCACGCTCTTTCTCACGCGCCCCAAGTCCCCCGTCTAGATCTTCCTTCCCGAGTCCCCCGTCCTCCTGAAAGCATCTAGGCCCCTAAAAATTGTTTTGGTAACTAATGAAAATATTTGAATATAGGACTAACATGTTTATTGAGTGTTTAAAAGGTTTAGTCTCAATGACGAATATAACAACTTGAAGATGCATGCTAAAGGTCAACACAAAGATCAATATGGTTCAAGACAAGGTATAAGTAGTCTAGGATCCCTTTTGATTTTACCGGTCTTAGGAGAAAAGGATGGAAGATCGGATTTTAATTTAGATGCCGTACTATTAAGATGAATTAGGGCTAGTAGCTTAATAGTATGTTCTTGTGTCATTTGGATCAATCTAGGATTATGCATACACTTAGAATTTATTCTGAAAGCCAACTATGATTTTCTCAGAAAAGTCGGTAGTACCGACGTTTACTTGACGGTACTACCACACAGCGGTATGACCGGGAATGTGGTGTGGTACTACCGCAATTCGGTCGGACCGAAACTTAGTTGGTGGTACATTATTTTCAGATAGGGCCAGTTTTGGACCTTCAAGGGAAGCAGTAGAACCGCCCTATGTGAATGTAATTACCGTAGAGCGGAACTACCGTATATACAACGACGGTAGTACCGCGCCGAAAATTTAATGGCTAGTTCAGAGGCATTAACTACGTCTGCTATAGCTGTTACTGTGCAATCGGTGGAAGCGCGGTAGTACCGGTCGATGAACGGCGGTACTACCGCTCGTGTTGAAAATTTCAGGTTCTTGCCTCAACGGTCGAATTTGTTGGTGGGAGGTATAAATACCCCTCCACCAATTCAAGAACAACCCCTCCACCAATTCAAGAACAAATATAGGAGACCTCTTTTAACATCCTTGAGCTAAGAGCATACTCACTACACCTCATATACACTTGTCACATTCAGTGTGAGATTGTTGAGCAAAATTCAAGTGCATTCATTTCTAGATTGATCATTGGCACTTGATTGCCGTCAAGCGAAGATTGTGGTTCATTACTCTTGGTGTTTGCCGGTACCTAGATGGCTTTGCGAGAGTTCGTACGGTGATCTCTTCAAGGAGATTGTGAAGAGGCCTGGTGCCAAATTGTGAGTGGCTCGGTGTTCGCCATTTTCGGAGCGGAGGAAGAACAACCACTAGTGGAATCGAGGAGCAAGGCTAAATTCGTGGAGTTGGTCCAAGTCGCTTGGGCTTTTCTCAACGCGGACTAGTGAAGACCGGCAAGTCTTCGATACCACGGCAAAACATAGCGAGTCATCATTTGGTTATTTCTCTGCCCCTACTTTCCGCATTTATATTTCTAGCAAATTGAGATTATTGAGATTGTCATATTTAGTTGTGCTAGAGATATATTTGTAGAGTCTTGTCTTATGGTGTCTTAGCTTTATTAGCATTGAGTAGGTCTTGAATTGCAATATAAATCTTGCTTAGCTCTAAAATTGTAGAAATTAGTTTTAGAAAGTAAGATTTTTTATAACCTCCTATTCACCCCCTCTACTCGGTTATCCTTGATCCTACAAGTGGTATCATAGTTTGGTCTCTCATTGATTTAGATTTAACCGCCTAAGAGAGAAAATGATGGCTAATGAGGGAATTGCTGTGGAAATGCGCCTTTATTTGATGGCTCAAATTATGCATATTGGGAAATTAGGATGTCTATTTATTTAAAGGCCATGAGTCTGAGCATATGGAAAATCGTAAATGACAGTTACGTTATGCCTCTTGATCCGCCACATCACACGGAACTTGAGGGGTGTATTGCTTATTTAGATGCTCAAGTAATGAATGCTCTCTTTGGTGCTTTGAATGTGTATGAGTTCAATAGAGTGAGCAATTTGGAAACCACTTATGATATTTGGACTATCCTCTCGAAAATCCATGAGGGAACA
The DNA here is from genome assembly GCA_036346405.1 of Phyllostachys edulis. Taxonomy (NCBI): domain Eukaryota; kingdom Viridiplantae; phylum Streptophyta; class Magnoliopsida; order Poales; family Poaceae; genus Phyllostachys; species Phyllostachys edulis. The sequence continues at coordinate 20,326,202 of CM070545.1, read as the reverse complement.
TCCACGGCGAAAGAGGCCAAATTGCATAGGCTCCGGATTAAGTATGAGAAATTTATAATGTTGCCACATGAGGACATAAATAAAATGTACTATCGCCTCAACAACATTGTAAATGAACTCAAAGACCTAGGTACATCACTAACCGATGTTGATATTGTAAGAAAAATTCTTAGAGCCTTGTCGGAGAAGTATGAGACCTTAATGACACTCTTTCTCAACTCCTCCGAGTTGACAAGGATGACGCCTACACAACTCTTGGGCAATCTCATAACAAATTAGTTGTACAAGAAGGACAAGGAAGAGCTTTTGGAGCAATCCTCCTCCAAGAGCAAGAAAGTCACCGCCTTCAAAGCGAAAGCGGTGTCAAGTGATGAGTCCAAAGATGATGAGGATGATTCCGAGGAGGAATTGGCTCTCCTCATGAGAAGAATGAAGAAATTCAAAAAAAGGCGCTCATACCGAAGTGCGAGTCATGAAAAAGGAAAGAAGGGACGCTCCTATAACGACAACAAGCACTATAGCAACATCTGTTGCTATGAGTGTGGTAAGAAGGGGCATATTGCCTCTCATTGTCGCACAAAGAAGGATGACAAGGGCAAGTCACCCAACAAGAAGGAATTCAATGGTAAGAAGAAGCTTTTCAAGAAGCTTCACAAGGACGGCAAGAAGATGAAGCTCACATTGGAGAATAGAACTCCGATGAGGAGTACACCGACTCCGACTCCGATGAGGATGAGTCTCCCAAGAAGAATGGACTTGTCGGCATCGCCATCAAAGAGGCTTCATCACTCTTCTCATCTCCTGCATGCCTCATGGCAAAAGGAGATAAGGTAAAATCCTTTGATGAAGAACCTTTATATAATGAGCTCATGGATATGTTGAAAGAATTGAATGAATATCTTGGAAAAGAAAAGATAAAATTTAAGGTCTTAAAGAAAGAGCATCTCTCTCTTAAAGACTCTTATGAGGAGCTAAAGGAAGCTCATGACTTGCTTGTCCAAGAAAATTCAAGCATGTCTAGCACTAGTGTTGAATTACATGTGATATTTTTAATAAAATGTCTAGTGTAGAAATTGCTAAAACTAGTACATCTACTTCATGCAATGATCTACTTGCCATGCCATGTTGCTCTAATATTGACTCTAATCATGATAATGTTAAGTCTTGTGATGCAAAGCTTGTTGTTGAAAACAATGAGCTAAAAGAGCAAGTAACCAAGCTAAGCAAAAGCATGGAATGGTGCTTCAAGGGTAAGGCCACTCTTGACAAGCTTTTGAGTGAGCAAAGATGTTCATTCAACAAAGAAAGACTTGGGTATGTGCCCAAAAAGGGTAAGAAACCGTAAACAAGCCCACAAGGTTTGTTAAACAAAACAGTAAATATTGCTATAAGTGCCGGGAAATAGGACATTTGCAACAAACTTGTCCTATTGGTAAGACTCCATCCGTAGGTTTATATGATTCATGTTATATGCTTAAGAAAACTAAGAATGGTAAAGTTATTGCAAGATTTGTTGGCACTTCAATTTTAGGTGCTAAAAAGAATGCTATTTTGGTGCCTGAAGCCTTGGTCACTAACCTCTAAGGATCCAAACAGATTTGGGTACCTAAAAGAACTTGATTTTCTTTTGTAAGTGAACTACAAGGCCAGTGGAAGGCATTGGGTGCTTGATAGTGGTTGCACTCAACACATGACCGGAGATCGGAAGATGTTCGCCACCTTTGAAAATGGGAGCAATGAAAAGATCACCTTTGGAGACAATAGCAAATGAAAGGTTCTTGGTTTGGGTAAAATCTCTATCTCAAATGACCTTTCAATTTCCAATGTACCTCTTATAGAAACATTAAATTTCAATTTGCTATCCGTTGCACAATTATGTGATCTTGGATTAATTTGCTCATTCTCTAGAGATGAAGTAACCATTTCAGAGGAAAAAGAAAATGAATTGGTTTTCAAAGGTTTTAGATTTGGAAATCTTTATTTAGTTGATTTCTCTTATAATGATTCTTGTTTAGAAACTTGTTTAATGGCAAAAACTTCTTTGGGTTGGTTATGGCATAGAAGGCTAGGTCATGTGGGCATGATTCAACTCAAAAAACTTTTCAAACATGACTTAGTAGTTGGCTTGAAGGACATGAAGTTTAAGAAAAATAGATTATGTAGCGCTTACCAAGCCAGGAAGCAAGTTGCAAATTCTCATCCTTTCAAAAGTATCATATCAACTTCTAGGCCATTAGAGCTCTTACATATGGATTTGTTCGGACCAACAACCTATAAGAGCATCGGGGGCAATAGCGATTGTTTAGTCATTGTACATGATTACTCTAGATATATATGGGTATTCTTCTTACATGACAAGGCCGAAGCCTCCAGTATTTTCAAAAGTTTTACAAAAAGGGCTCAAAATGAATTTGATCTCAAAATAAAGAAAATCCATAGTGACAATGGTTTCGAGTTCAAAAGCACTAAGATTGGAGATTTTTGTGATGAACTTGGAATAAAGCATGAGCTTTCCACTACCTACACTCCGGAGCAAAATGGAGTTATAGAAAGAAAAAATTGAACATTAATTGAGATGGCTAGGACAATGCTTGATGAACATAATACTTCCGATAACGTTTGGGCGGAAGCTATTAACACTGCTTGTCATGCCATAAATCGTATTTATTTGTATAACCATTTGAAAAAGACTTCATATGAGCTTCTAATTGGAAGAAAACCGAACATTTCCTACTTTAGAGTATTTGGTTCCAAATGCTATATCTTAAGAAAGGGTGTTCGACTCTCAAAATTTCAAAGTAAATGTGATGAAGGTTTCTTGCTTGGTTATTCATCTAATAGTAAAGCTTATCGTGTCTTTAACAAAAACTCTTATTTAGTTGAAGAGACTTGTGATATCCAATTTGATGAGACTAATGGCTCTCAAGAAGAGCAAGAAAATTTAAATGATGTAGGTGATGAAGGACTAAGGCAAGCAATGGAGAATATGCAAATTGGCGACATCAAGCCAAAGGAGGACACAAGTGAATCACCTTCATCAAAACAAGTTGAAGCTCCTACCTTGTCAAACCTGGGAACGAAGGAACCCAGATTCTCTGTGTTTCATACACTAGTCCATGAATAGCTAGTGTACACAGTCAAACAAAAGTGATAGCAAAATCATATCACGCATTTATTAACTGATAATCAGAGTTTATTACAGCATTGGACTCAAGGCCAAATATAAGGAAACAACAGAAGCAAAATAAATAAGTAGGCCACACGATTCGCCACAGAAAATCATCTAGGGGCGTAGCCTATTCGTCCTAATCCTCACGATCTTGATAAAGTTCCTCACCTGAATAAATATTATTCAGCAAGAGTTAGCACAACTTCCATACTCGCAAGTTACACCTAATAACAGAATATAATGCATGCAAGTGTAATCAATTGAGGCTAATAGGGTTCATTTTGCATAAAGTAGCATTTTCAGTTAAATACTCGTACTAAGTTTTAAGGCAATTTTTAGTCTATATCTAAAATCAAATTTTAAATTGTCACTTTTATAGTGGATAACCTCCATACATGAATGGTGAATGATACTCTCATATCACATGGCTAACTGCCCAAATTTTACCATAAGGATTAACCATCATCAATTCATGTGCTAAATTCATTTTAAAAACAAAACCAAATTCTAACTTGAGTGGCTTTGCTCATCATGTCCATGACCGTGGACATGGCTATTTGAATAGTTTTACACTCTGCAGAGGTTGTACAACCTTACCTACAAGAGATAATTTGCTTTTAATGTCGGCCAATACACGCTTCCGAAGGCATGCGACTAAGCAATTATCACTAGGTATAATACTCCAAATTTAATTAAATGAGAAGAAATAAATTAGAGAGAAGGACCAATTAACAAAGCAATTTAACAGAGGGTTAGAGGGGGATTACTGTAAAAGGTAGACAACCTGGGCCGGGGTTTTTGACCCACTTGATTTCGGCCCAAAGGTGGGAAAGGGGGGCAGCCAGCCACAAACAAAAGGAGGAGGGGGAAACCCTAATTTGCTACAGTACCGCCGTGCTACAGTACCGCCGCTGTTACTGTAGCACGCCCGCCCCTCCCTGCAGTCCCCAAGCCGTCCTCCCTCCTGGTGCTTGACGCCCCTGCTGCCGGTTTGTGAAGGAAGGCAAGGATCGTTGCGGGATTGCCGATAAGAAGGAGAGAAGGAGAAGGGACTAGGAGAGGATCATCTTCTTCGAGGCTTGATCTTCGTCTTTCCATGGGTCTTCAAGGGTAATGACGTGTTTTCCCCACTGTTTGATGAGGAGTAGTTGCGAATTCGATTATTTGGGTTCGATCGTTTTGCTGTTAGTAGACGTTCGATTCTGTCCAGCACCTTGCGTGGTCAATTTTGGGTTCTTAGAGAAGATGTTTGTTTCCTAGAGATAGTTATACAATGTTTTTAGCTTTCTGTGGCCGCCAAGAACACCTAATTCCGACATACGGATCAAAAGTTATGATAGTTTCAATCTTGCTGCCCAAAATTCTGACAAGATTGATCTGTTAATTTATCTTTTAATTTATGTTCATGTTAGACGCAAATTCAGGGTTTCCACCCAACTAGATTGTTTTAGCAAAAATTTCATAACCTTTCCATAATGTCAAAGAACGCCCTAATCGGAGTTGTAGATCAAAAGTTATGCTATGTTCTTTACTGCTGTTCGTTTCATTTGGGAAGAATCTGTCTTCTGAGTTCAACTGCCTGTTAGCATTTTATTTTGGCCGAACTGGGTTATCTCGCCAACTAGAATGTTGTAGATATGTTTGTTAAGTTTCTTTAGGAACTGAGCTCACCTCGTTTCGAGTCCCAGGTCAATAGTTATGGTTATTTTTGTTCTGCTGTCCAGATTCGATTCCGTGGTTGTGTTGCCTGTTTTCATATTAGGAATTATGGCTATTTCTTGGGTGTTCGGGAGGGTATTATAGAATGTTAATGGTACTGTCTTGTACCAAATTATTCTTATTTCGAGTACTTACTTGTGTAGGCGGAGAGACTTCGTGTTTAGGGGCACCGTCTTTGCCTACTCACGCGTCGCAACGCGAAAGGCAAGTACTATGTTATTATAATTAGAAAATGTTGATTGCCTGATGTTGGTATTGTGTTTCTAAGATCCATGTTAATATTTAATGTTCAAGTTCCTTTCATATGTGTTACCTCCATGATTAGAGAGCATGTCTTTTCAATATTCATATTTCATTCCATGCATCCATTATTCATGTTTCATCTACGGGAGTGGATTAAAAAGACCAATCAATTCCAGTATGGGCACGTAAGACCCACCATTCCAATGTGGGCAGTTTGGGACACCCGTATGAAACGTTCTTCATACGGGACTTGGATCCCCGCATTTTGTTAAATGCGGGCTTAGGTGAACACCGACGGGTGTGTCACCAGCTATACCGGTATATGCATGTGTGTAGTCCCTTCATTTCATCCAATTCATTCATTCCATTCATTCAAATATTCCTTCTGTAATTTATTCATATTCTTCAATGAAGTTGTCATGATCATGATTGTAGTATGTATCATTTATTTACTGTACTTGCTGAGTCTCGGACTCACTCTTGCGTTGTTTGTTTATTTTAGGTGATCATTAAGGTTGGCTCTATTGGGATGGAGTAGACACACACTACTCATTCACTTCACCTTAATCAAGTCCAGGATTACATTTTAGTTCTAGTTTTCATTCGTTAATGATGAACTGTAATAAATAAATTGAGATGGTGAATGATACTTATTACTTTGTCATGGTTGATTCAGTAGTACTTGTGATCCTTGATTTCCTTCAATATTTATATCGATTAGATTCGGACTATATTCATGACATGGTTCTTCCGAATGTTGATCTTTTTATGTCATTAGTTGAGATAGTGTTATAAATATTCTGCTTTATGGTTGTATGTTAGACTATTTAGGTGACATCTTGGCTTCCGAATAGTCAGGGTGTTACAGTTGGAATCAGAGCGGGCTGTAGGTCCGTGATGAATGGATTAATTAAAATTTCCTAATGGTTAATCAACTTAAAAATTTGACACACTAGTGCACAGTAGGATGGAAGTGGGCAAAGCATTGCATTTACGTTTCCGCTATATCATATTGATGATTGCTAATATGAATTGAGTATGATTGCTCATTAATTTATTATATGACTATTATGTGTGGAGATAACCCATGTTGAGAGGTTGAGGTCGTGGTTGTGGCCCTAGGCTGTACCAGGTTACACCACCGTTCACGGTATGAGAATAGGGAAGTGGTTACCTCAGATATCCTAGTACAGGTGTTGATAGTGAATATCCTTAGGAGAGTTGTTCTCTTCCTTGAAATTTGAAATTGGCCAACTCTTGTCTAGTTGTGGCTGATGAACTTTTTGTAACACTCTGGCTATTCGGAAACCAAAATGCTACCTAAAGGACTAACATAAAACAATACTGCGGAAGAACTTTAACAATAACTCATCAACTAACATATAAGGATCAACATCTTTTAAAACCTAAGCAGGAATTAAAACTGAATCCAACAACAGTTCACAAATTCCAATTATTTAAGTCTACTGAATCCACTAAGATAATCATACCAAACGAATGATCATGGAACATAAGTAGTTAATTAAACAACCTTAACGTAGAGAAAGATATCAACCAACATCAAACTCCATTATATTACAGTCCATCACTTAACGAATGAAAGATGTAATCAAGTTCTATTATTGAAACCGTGTAAGGTGAAATGAATGAGTAGTGCGTGTTTACTCCCTCCCAAGAGAATCATCACCAACAATCACCTAAAAATAAATAAACAAAGCAAGAATGAGTCTGAGACTCAGCAAGTACATGGATAGCTGGACATACCACAAATATGAAAAAGACAACTTCATTAAAGAATTTGAACGTACACTGAATGAATACATGAATGCATGGAATTAATGGAATTAATGAAAATAATGGACTGCACACATGCTTATAACGGTATAGCTGGTGACACACCCGTCGGTGTTCACCTAAGCCCGTATTTATCAAAATACGGGGATCCAAATCTCGTATGAAGAACGTTTCATACGGGTGTCCAAATCTGCCCACATTGGAATGGTGGGTCTTACGTGCCCATACTGGAATCAATGGGTCTTATAATCCACTCCCGTGGAAAGAACATGAAAATGGATGCATGTATTGAAATATGAACTATGAAAGACATCATGTCTACACTTGGAATTAACACATAAGAAAGGAATATAAACTTTGAACATTCTCATGGATCACAGAAAAGCACAATACAAACATCAAGCATCCATCAATCATAATAACATCAAAGTACTTGCCTTAACCGTGAGACGAAAAGATGACGATAGTACAGCTTTCAACCCTGGTGCTCACCAACACCTGGCAACCGTAAAGGATACTAAACAAGAGTGCTCAACAAAGCGATAGAACATAACAAGAGCGATCGCTCCTGAACGCAACACAAAAACTAGCAATTTCACCCCTGACTCTAATCTGTCCAATCTGTCGGTTCTCAAAGAAAAATCCATAACTTTTGAGTCCCAGCCCCAAAAGTTATGAATCCAAGTTTTCCGGACTTTACACGAGCTTAGCTACAACTTCCCAGGTGATCGACAGAACAAATTACCCCATCTAAGCTCTTGATTTTAACCCCGAAGACTGTTCTGTCATCTTCGGTACTTTCAACTTGTGAAATTCATAACTTCCACTTGGTACAACCAAAATCAATGACCTAAACCTTTCTGGAAACTACAAGGAACTAGATTCCTGAATAAAATTATTTCAATAATTCCCAAGGTGCAAGAAAAGTCGCTAACAAGTTAATCTTTCCCTACTGTCCACAACAGAGAGACAGATTACAATAAGAACTTCAAAAATTCATATCTTTCGTTCTACGGCTCCAAATTGGATGTTATTTAATGATCTGGAAAGATAAGACCAAGGCCTAAAATTTTCATAATATGGAGAAGTCCTGATTCGGACCTTAACAATAATCAATCTACTAATTAAAATGACTGCTGAAACGTAGCTAAGATTCTGGACAGCGGTAAAGAATAGATCACAACTTTTGATCTATAACTCCGATTAGGGCGTTCTTTAATATTATGGAAAGGTTATAAAAATTTATACAATAACCTAGTTGGGTGAAAACCCTGAATATTCCATTATCATAATCATATTTTAGGAGACAACTTGACAGATCAATCGCGTCGGAATTCTGGACAGCAGAAACTAAAACTATCATAACTTTTGATCCGTACATCAGAATCTGGTGTTCTTGGCGGCCACGAGAAGCTAAGAATCTTATCTAAATATCTCTAGGAGATGGAAACCTCCAATTCGGCCTCTAAGAACTCGAAACTGCCCACGCAACCTACTGGACAGAATTGAATCTTTAACAGACAGAGTTCGATCCAATCAATTCTAATCGAATTCACATCTACGACTAATCAAACAACGAAAACGACATTCATTACCCTTGGAGACACGCGTGCCCGCTGATTTCCCCCGCTAGATGCTCCTCTCCTCTTCTTCTCCTCTCTCCCTCCACCTTTCTCCTTGGCCGAGAGCAATGGGAGAGCACCACCAAGAGGGGGCAACGGAGTGCAAGGAGGAGGGCATGCACTGTAGCGGCAGTGGGAGCACTGTAGCAGTGCGTGCTACAGTGGTGGGCTAGGGTTTCTCCCTCCTTTTAATAGTGGCCGGCCCCTCATGGGCCTCCTAGGCCAAAGCCCGAAGCCCAGGTTGCCAAAGAATTGCAGATTTTCCCTCCTCTAAAGTCTAATTTCTCTTTTCACTACTTCCTTCATTAGACTAAGTTGGAGTATTACAGAAAAACCCTTTTTTTGTTTACTCTCCTTCCTTAGAAACATTCGGGGTATTATACTTCTCTTGGATTAGTAGTCCATTCTAGTTGATGGGATTCTTTGAGGACTGTTGCTGTGTTCCCATTGGTTTAAGTTGCCCTGTAAAGCAATCAATGTTTTCCCAACCGATGAGTTACTCTTGCGACTGGTAAACTTGGTTGATTGTCAAGTTTGACCTTTATAATGGAGTTTTATCTTTCCCATTGGAAAACCATGACCCGCTTATTCACGTGATGTTTTTGGTTAATGAAAGCTTCCTTTTGCAAGTCATTTAGTACGTGGAGGTTTTGACTCAATGTATCTCTCTTGGGTATTTTGAGTGTTGAAGATTAATAGTTCTCTTTTATGAAAGAAGATGTTAAACCCTTTAGCGATGTTTTGTCTTGGTCAAGTGAGAGGTTATAATCAAAGCAATTAATGGATATGATATGGATTATCAGGTTGGGTCTGCAGTGTGTGCATGATCGATCTTAACTAGGATCCTGGGAAGGAAAGTTGATTAATTTGAAAGTATCTTGTATTAGTTCTTGATGAGCTCTGATTAAGGGTATGGCTATACCTAATTGAAGTTAAAGGAGTTATTAAGAAGTGTAGAAATTTGACGAACTTGTTTGACCACTAAAATTGTTTAGTCTGCTAACATTGTTGGATTATTTGGTCTTAATGGAAGAAATTAACTGTGTGCAAAAGGAAAGTTGAGGAGACGCTGGATTTTTGCTTTAGTGGATATTAAACAGGGAATTATCTTTTCTATAGATACGTGGTGAACCTATATAGTTAGTAGGACTACATGTTTCTTACCATGATTAAATGTTGGATTTGCCTACAAAAGATTGAAGGGATAGATACTAGTGGATGTAGAATATTATGGGAAGAGTTCTGGATAGCTCTTCTATAAAGAATGATGTGAATAGTTGTTTGTAATTGTTCATGTGATTTGGCAAGGAAAGTAGGTAGCATATAGATTTCATGATAAGGCCGGTTGATAGCAACAAGGGTTGGAGTACAACCGTTGTGTGTTGACGTGTGGTGTTGAGCATCAATAAAGGTTGAACTCATGTGATTTAATAGATGGCTTACGCTGACATGGTTGTGAAATAGTTGGACGACAAAGATGTTTATGATTTAAAGGATTTTTTTGTATAACCTTTTAAATGGTGCAGTAGGTTCCCTCTAAAATAAAGTGGTTGTGTAGTGAGGTTATAAGAATTTGGTATACTCTCAATCAAGGATGAGATGGTAAAGTAGTATGTACCCTTTGGTAAGCCTTTGGGGCTTTATAAAGGAAGAGTTGGTGATAACGAATCTTGTTAAGAGTGAATTATCCTGGATGTTAGTAAGATAGTCCGCAAGAGCTTCTGACTTGTTGGAGTGGTGATGATTCTTCTAGAGAGAAAGTAAGTTAACTGCCTTTCGAAATATCGATTAAAAGAAATATTTGGAGTTTTGCATTCGTGGTCTTTTGGGAAGTTCTATTTGGTTCTTAAGTGATTAATGTGAATTGGTTTAAAAGGCACTTCTTGTGCGGGATGGCAGAACAACGATGTAATCAAAAGAAACCGCTTTGTTAACGGAAAATCTATACCATAAGTATTTGAGGTTGGAGTTAAGAATTATAATCTGTAACTTTTCTGTTGTTACAGCTTAAGGGTTTCTTCAGTTTCAATAGCAATATTTTATCATGATTTATAGAGGTTTGATATTCCTTCTTGTGGGACATGTGCCTCAATTGTGGACTCGTATTTTACTTTCCGAGATCATTGCTATTTGACTGTTTTTCTTTGTCTCGTGCTCACTCCGAGGAGCAACGTTTTCTTGTGCATTGGAACCTGTTTTTGGTTTGTTTCTTCCTTTTGAGAAAGGAATTAACCAACTTGTGTTGCCAAGTCTTATAAAGTGTAATATAGCGACTGGTTATTAGTGGACAAGTATTTGGTAGTGGTGAGATTTTAGGAACCAACCTATTTGAAGTACAGAAGACAGTGAATTGGTTTTGACCTATAACACCTGGAGGGAGTTCTATTTAAAAGGAATGTTTGTTGATGAAATAAAATTGATTAGTGTTACAACTAGTGGAACCTATTGCAAATTGTGGTCCAATAACCTTTGCCCATGTTGGGATTATCGAAAGTATGGACTCTTGATAAATGTATTAGAGTATCGCAATTGGATACTTAGTAATATTGTGTAGAAGAGTTATGATGGTGAAGTTTAATAAGAGTAGCGGTATGGAGAAACCTAAGCATTGTGCTAATTAATGAGATAGTAGGAATTGTTGAGATATTGTCAAGTATGACTCGGCCTCAGTGAGTAACCCTATGGGGGTTAGATTATCTCTAAGGATAACTTGGTCAAGTATTTATTTATTTATTGACGTTAGTGATTGAGTATGTTTGAATCTTGGTCAATCAGTCAGAGTATTACGAATGGGTGTATTGTGGTTGTATAACTGAATTGAATTGGTGTGGTTTAGAGGAAGTCTAAGATTGGTGAAATAAATCGCCTTGGGGCGATTGCTTGTTTAGTGAAGAATGTTGAAAATAATAATTGAGGTTATTATTGAGCTGTGTGGAATTTTAGTAAGAAAATTTGAGGATTTCCTATCAATTATACTCGAAATTCATGGTAGGAGACTTGGAGGTTGAATTTGGGCTTTGCATTTTTATGCTAGGACCTTGAAGACCCAATATTATGTGGAGAGGTAGATGAACAGAAGAGAATTTTGGATAGTGTGTTAATCTTTGATAAAATCTGCATCTCTTTCCACCAAGATGGACTCCATTGATGATCAAGTGACCTACCTCACTGAGAGAGTCACTTCTATTGAGCACACCTTTGCTCATCCTCCCTCTCCAGTCCGTTTTCGCCGCCGTGATCCTTCTCCTCAGGGACCGCAGAAGTAACCATTTTTTTGGTATTTTGATGCCAAATGGGGACAGAAAAATCAAGGAAGGTGCGAGATGGGGAGAAACAAAGAAGGACGAAGCCTAGAAAATTATTATCTACTATATAATACCTACATATATTTGTCTCATTGTGATGTAATGGACTTCTGAACTTTGTTATGGTATTATGTTTTTTAATATCTTTGTAATATTGTTGAACTTGGTACTTGGTAATATGGTTAAGTTATTATTTGTCAATTGCAATATCTATCTTGTGTTTGTTTATAGTATTGTCAATTCCCTCAAGTTCAACAAAAAAAAAAAGAAACTCCGCCAAAATTTTCAAAAATCCCTATATGTGCTTGCAAAACTAACTTCTCATCTATATGCACATGTTTAGGGGGGGGTCTTCTTTGAAATAACTTTAAAAAGCAAATAATTCTCAAAACTCATTTGAGCTCATTGCAAGAATTACTTTTTTAAAAAAAAAAGTCACAACAAGAATATACAACTCGTTTTTCAACAAGCGGTATATTTAAAACTATATCTCTCTCATATATTGATTGGGTTGTCATCAATTACCAAAAAGGGAGGAGATTGAAAGCAACTAGGCCCCTAAAAATTGTTTTGGTAATTAATGACAATATGTGAATATGAGACTAACATGTTTATTGTGTGTTTAAAAGGTTTAGTCCCGGTGACGAATATAACAACCTGGAGATACATGCTAAAGGTAAACATGAAGATCAATATGGTTCAAGACAAGGTATAAGCAGTCTAGGATCCCTTTTGATTTTACCGGTCTTAGGAGAAAAGGATGGAAGACCGGATTTTAGATTAGATGTCGTACTATTAAGAGAGATCATGGCTAGTAGCTTGATAGCATGTTCTTGTGTCATTTGGATTAATCTAGGATCATGCATGCACTTAGAATTTATTCTAAAAGCCAACTATGTTTTTCTCAGAAAAGTCGGTAGTATCGACGTTTATTTGATGGTACTACCACACAGCGGTATGACCGGGAAGGTGGTGCGGTACTACCGCAACCCGATCGACTGAAACTTAGTTGGCAGTACATTATTTCTAGATAGGGCTAGTTTTGGACCTTCAAGGAAAGTAGTAGTACCGCCCTATGTGAACGGAATTACCATAGAGCGAAACTACCGCATATACAACGGCAGTAGTACCGCACCAAAAATTCAATGGCTAGTTCAAAGGCATTAATTACATCTGCTATAGTCGTTACTGTGCAGTCAATAGAAGTGCGGTAGTACCAGCTGATGAACGGCGATACTACCGCTCATGCTGAAAATTTCAAGTTCTTGCCTCAACGGTCGAATTTGTTGGTGGAGGGTTATAAATACCCCTCCACCAGTTCAAGGACAAATATAGGAGACCTCTTTTAACATCCTTGAGCTAAGAGCATACTCTCTACACCTCATATATACTTGTCACATTCATTGTGAGGTTGTTGAGCAAAATTCAAGTGCATTCATTTCTAGGTTGATCCTTGGCACTTGGTTGCCATCAAACAAAGATTATGGATTATTACTCTTGGTGTTTGCCGGCACCTAGACGGCTTGGCGGGAGTTCGCACAATGATCTCTTCAAGGAGATTGTGAAGAGGGTCCGGCACCAAATTGTGAGTGGCGCGGTGTTCGCCATCTCCGGAGCGGAGGAAGAACAACCACTAATGGAATCGAGGAGCAAGGCTTAATTCGTGGAGCCGGTCCAAGTCACTTGGGCTTTCCTCAACGTGGACTACTGAAGACCGGCAAGTCTTCGATACCACGACAAAACATAGCAAGTCATCATTTGGTTATTTCTTTGCCTCTACTTTCCGCATTTATATTTCTAGCAAATTGATATTATTGAGATTGTCATATTTAGTTGTACTAAAGATATATTTGTATAGTCTTGTCATATGGTGTCTCAGCTTTATTAGAATTGAGTAGATCTTGAATTGCAATATAAATCTTGTTTAGCTCTAAAATTGTAGAAATTAGTTTTAGAAAGTAAGATTTTTTAGAACCTCCTATTCACCCCCCCTTTAGCCGGTTATCCTTGATCCTATATACATCCTCCGACTGGTCGTTGCCCCTGACACCCATCCTCTTCCCGGCCAGCCGCCGCCCTCGTCCTCCTCCCGGCTAACCGTCGCCCCCCGTCCTCCTCCCGGCCGGCCGCAGTCACTCACACCAACCCCCCAAGAACTCCAGATCTACCCCTGTCTGCCTGTCTTCCTCCTCCCGCCCAGGCGCCCGGTCAACGCGGTCGCCTTCTCCTGAACGTCGGTCGCTTCCTCCCGCCCGGCCTCCTCAACGCCAGCTCGACTCCCTCCTCTCACCCGAGCGCCCAGTCAACCCAGTCGCCTCCTCCTGCGAGCCTCCTTCTGAACGCCGGTCTAGTTTCTTTCTCTACATACAAACTCAGGTGCATGAAGTTCATTGCATTCCTCTGTAGAAAGTCCTTGGTTCTCAAGTTTTTCTGGCTTGAGATTGAGATGTGAGAGGGAGGGTGAATGATCATGATGTCTGGGTCACACACACACACGAGGGCTGTGAAGCCGGGAGTAGAGATGCATAGAGTTTGTGCATTTTTTTCAAGTATGGACCTTATTTTACAATTTTTTACACAGCGACTTCACAAATTTTCCTATGCACTCTATGCTATTATCAATAAATCTGAGAATTGGCTATATTGTAGCTGATCTAATGGCATGCACTACATGGATGCTAATGTACAACACTACATAGTTTTGAACCAGATTTTTGTTAGTATCATACATTCATACTGTTGGTCTTTTTTGTTCCTAAGATTTACTTGAAGGCTTGTGAATTGTGATACAAAATCGAATTGGACATTGCACATTGAGTCAACTTGAGTTCTACATGGAATGCCGTTTTTTTTTGTTGCTTCATTCTCTCTTGAGCTAATAGTTGACTAGTTTTTGGTAAGAATGGCCAGATTTTCAATATGCATAAGAGTTTTGCATTGGCGGTTCCTATTTAACTGATGTCAGGTCCTATTTGACTGATTCAAAAGGTGTGGGAAGAGTATTGTTTTTCCTTATTTAAAATAATTGCAATCTTAAAAGCCTTGCAATTCTTCCCAGTAAAAGAAGCATATGTCATATACATTGCTCATGTCATTTTAGTTGTGCATTAACATCTCGGCTGGACATTTTTCATTGAACTCCCTATGTAAATGTTAGGTACTACGAAGTACAAACAATACATGCTCTATAAATGTCACTTGTGCATTGCTGCAGCTATTAGTTGACTGCTACAAAGTACAAACATATTCCAGAGTTGTACATTATTTGATTTGTGTTCTAAGTGTGCATTGTTTATGTGTGACGAGCATGCCCACGAGCGATGGGCACCCATAGGCGGCGGTGCATTGTTTGTGGGTAAACGGGCATGCCCGCAAGCGACAGGTACCCACGGGTGAAGGGAATGGACGAGGTTTTTCGCCCGTCGTCCTTCGTGGGCATGCCCGCGAGGGGAACGTGCATGTGTATGGGCGAGCACTACCTGTACCCGCCGCGCTCGATTGCCATCCCTAATAGCAGTTCACATATTACATATTGCAGTTCATAAAAGACAGGCTACCAGATTACCTATCAAGTTTTTCCATCAAGCTTCTGTAACATCCCAAATGTATAAATGGGTGTGTGTTTCAAATGTAAGAAAATGTGTAGAAATTAAAACTTTTTCTCACATCTTGAAACTCTGGAACTCACCTATAATTCTTGTCCAAGAGTTGTGGAATCCAAAAACACAAAGCTCTTGTTGACTAAAGTCCAACCCTTATTCCACTTTATCACAAATCTTGTGCCAAACTAGGAAAAACATTTTCCCTTGGTTCTAGAGATGTTGTGTGACCTCTCTGAAAAATATCATAAGTTCTAAAACTTGTTTGATAATTTTTGGAGGTAAATCAAATCCTAAAACAGCCTTGATGAATTTCTTGAGAAAAATGCAGTACACAAAAACCTCTAGAAATTTTAGGAAAGGTTAATCCTAAAGTCAGCAAGCTCCAACTAAAATTTCATAAATTTTGGAGTTGATTTGCTAGCTCAATTAAATCTGCAAAGTCTCAGCTGTTAAATTCAAACTCAATTGGATGCACCGTTCCTTGGGCCTGAGCCATTTTCCATTTGGGTCTAACCCAACCGCATCCCTGGCTCAGCCTGACCTCCTTTTCCCACGCGTGAGGTCGTAGCCGTTGGATTCAGATCCAGTGGCCACGACCTCCTCCACAACCATTGCGGCCCAGTCCTCCCACCTCATCGAGGTCATAGCCGTTGGATCAGATCCAACAGCCATGACTCCCCCTCGTTATCTAGCGCACAAGCCCTCCCCTCGCGGTGTGTTGTGCGCCGTTGGATCAAAATCCAACGGCCACGACCTCCCCGTGGTGTCACGCGCATCAAACCTCCCACCCGCGCGAGGTCATAGCCGTTAGATAGAGATCTCACGGCCATGACCTCCCTTCTCATCTCGTAGCTGTTGGATAAGGATCCAACTGCCACGACCTCCCTGTGTGCTGTGCGCAATAGCCATGACCTCCCTCTTTTGATAAGCACCATTGGATGTAAATCCAACGGCCCTGACCTCCCCATGTGTTGTGTGCCCTTGGATTGAGATCCAATGGCCATGACCTCCCTCTCTGTCTTGCGCACCAGCTCAAGACCTCCTCTCTCCATTGTGTGCCTTTGGATGTAGATCCAAAGGACACGACCTCCACATCCCTTGGCAAGATCATGCTGCGGTTAAGTCCTCCCCATCTGGTCCACGCCTCTGGATTCAAATCCAACGACCAGGACCTCCTAGCCCCTTCAGCGCATGACCTCCCTGTTCTTTTTGCAACCGTGCGATGGAGATCGTGTGGCTGTGACCTCCCCTTTTCCTTTGCACCTCCGCGCAATGGTGATCTAAGGGTCACGACCTCCCCAGTCCAGATCCAATGGCTGTGACCTCCTCCCTTTCCATCTAAACCTTACCGGTTCTGATCTGAGGGCTGTGACCACCCAGCCTTTCTCATCTAACGGTTGGGGGCAGGTCCTGTTCTTCTCCTAGCTTGATGGCGCAGGCGCCATGGCGATGAGGAGGTCAGTGACCTGTCTTGTCCCAACGGCTCTAAGCTGCACAGATTTAATGCGTGTCAGTGCTTTCTGCCCTAGGCCATGCTCTGACCTACCCCCCCCCATCACCTCCACGTCCTGTCCAAGCCATGGACCGAGCCATGGGCTAAGCTCACCATGAGCTTAACCCTAGCTCATGACCTCTTCACCTCTGGCTATAAGACCTCCCTTGGGTTCTTCCCGTGGCTTCCTTTGCACACCATTGAGCTTTGCCTTGCCTCCCTGTGCTTGGCTGAGCTCCTCCTCCACAGACCTCCCCTTGGGCCGCCATTGCTGAAGCTGGGAGCTCCTTGGTGGCACAGTGTTCCAGTGGCTCCATCGCTTAACCTCGTGCGCCATTTTGGTTCCTTTAACCTCAGTGGGCCTTAACCCTAACTTATTTTGGTCTGCCTCTTCAGGGAGTAGCTGAGATTGGGGCTTCCCTTTCTACCGTGAGCTCCCTCTTGTGTTCCTCACCCAGTAAGACCTCCTCTTTTCAATTCCTCTCTCGCACCTCTCTCGAGCGTGTTGAGAGCCATTATCTTGACAGTGTCAGAACTTTGGACCAGGTCCTCCGCTCCTCATCATCCTCCTCGGCGCCGGCAAAGTCCTCCGCCGCTGAGCTCCTCAGTCCTCCTCGGGTCCTCCCTGCACCTAGGTAACTTTCTAAGTAACCCCTAGGAGCTGGGCACTCGCTTGTATGACCGCTGCAGAGCTCTATTTTCGCTTTTGTCATTTGGCCGTGCGCTACCGCGCCGCCCATCTCCGGCTCGTCGGCGTTCTAGGCCGCCGCTGCCGTTGAGAGTGGGTCCATTGGGTGCACATAGCTATTGCGGTCCCAATGGTACCTTTGGTTTGCGCCGGCGAGGTCCTCATCGCCGGCGGCGAGCTGTTGGGTGTGCTCGGGATTTTTGTCGGACGAAACAGCGGTGTTGTTGTCGTTTAAGGACAAAGATCCTCCCCTTCAATGCGTCAATCATTGCTAATCTTTGGTAATCATTGGGTTAGCCATTAATGCCTTAGATCCTGTCCCTTGTCACGTAATTAAGGCCCGCGTGCCTGGTCTCCCCGCGCGCGCGCATCGCTCTGGGACCTCTTTGCCCAAGGACCACCCCGTGGACTTTTGGCAAAGACCTCCCCTCGGGGTCCTCTTTGCAAAAGATCACCCCTGGTCTTTTGTAAGGACCACCCCAGGACCTCCTTCCTTACGATCTTGACCGTTCAGGACCTCCCCATGGAGATCTGAACCGTCTGGACCTCCCCTCTGTTAGATCTTATTGTCTAGGACCTCCTCGAGGTCATCTTAGCCGTTGAGGTCCTCCCTGTGTCGATCTCGACCGCTCAGGTCCTCCCTCACTAGATCTGGACCGTCCCGGTCCTCCCTCGATGGTTTTGGTCCGTTGGATGCAGCATCAACGGCCACGACCTCCTTCCCCGTTCGTGCGCGCGTTGCCGGAAGGACATGGACCGTTGGATCCAAGATCAAACAGCCCATGTTCTCTGGACCTGCGCGGGCGCGCGGGCGTGTTTTCACTGGGAGGTCTTGAGCCGTCCGATCCAGGATAAACGGCTCATGTCCTCCCGCGTCTTTATGGTTTTTAGAAAATCCCGAGAGCTCTTTTTGGTAAACTGAAAAAGGTAATAAACTTTGAAAATGCATAACTATTTCATTTTTAATCCAAATGAGTTGATTCAAATTTCTGCAGCTCTGGTTTGACCTGGGCTCTAATCTAAAAATGGTTGTGAGCTCAGTTCGGCTCCAGAAAAGGGTTTGCTAAAATAGTTTTGAAATAGGTTTTAATTGTTATCCTTTAAATGGTGTTTAACTTATAAAATGCATAAGTAATTCTCTATATATCATTTTTGAGTGAATCCAACTTTGTTGGCTTCCTATGTTAGTGCACTACTTGTTAGAATAGGATTTAGGCATGTCACTATTTTCAAAATTATTGTGGGTGCATTTTAGTTGTGCTCATTTTCATGTCTTTGGAAAATTATAGAAAGTGCATAATAGCTCCAAATGAGATGAATCTGATTGGGTTGTTCATCTTATGAGGTGCTTGTTTTACTGTAAAAATTTCAGTGGCACCACCTTTCTAGAAATTTTCGCTAAACAATTTAATTATGTGAATAGTAGCAGTTTGCATTTTTAAAGGCTGAGCAGAATTGTTTTGCTCATATCTTTTGCATTGAGAATCCAAATCCATTGGTTCTTGTTGCTAAATTCTCTAAAAATCATCCTCTTGCTGCTGTAAAAATTTCAGAGCCTTTGGAGCAAGTTTTCTGTGCTGTATTCTTGGTTTTCGTCGTTCTTATCGTTTCTTTTCGCCTTTTCGATTAGGTGTCGACGAGTGTGTTGATCCCATGAGCGATACTCTGCAGCAAACTGAGCATAACCAGCAAGGCAAGCAGTTTGATCATATCCCATTGTGTCCTATTACTTTAAAGTCTAATACTTTGTTTAACTTGTATGTATGCATTGCTATTTTGTTGTTAAATGATATCATTTAGTGATCCTATAGATGCATATCCTGTAGGTAAATATTCATTCTCTACTACCAAGCCTAGGACTACCTTGCTGTGATGTAGAGTTCGTTGGATGAGCTCTCATCACTTAGTAGATCACGTGTTGGTATGCTTAGAAATGCTTAGAACGATAGAAATGGGCGGTTGTCGATATTATGTCGATGACCTTGGTCACACAAAAATTATTATTCCATTATATCCATCTCTTGTGCTTGTTAATTTGTAAAGTCAAAACAAAAATAAAAATAAAAACTATTTGGACTTAGGTACAATGGATGATGGTGTGATTGTTGGGTTGTGGAATGGTGCCTAAGTCAACAAGGACCGAACATTTTGTTACACCAAACCAAGCATTTTTGCGTGCTAACCACACGAGGGGGATATGGGACCTCTCTTGGCTAAGTACTTTGGCGGGTGTTAGCTTCGAGTTGCATGGTGGGCTATTGGGCGAATAGTAGTGGGGTTATCCACTGCAAGGAGCACTACCCGTATAAGGGGGTGAGCATCTTTGATGACTCCGCATCAACGTATGGGGCGGTTGTATCCCCATATGGGCAACTCGTGGTTGACACTCAATATTGGAAAGGTCTCGTTGGACTTAGTTGTCTTTGGCACACCAAAGGAAGTGTGCTAATAGCTTGGCGAAAAGGCGGTCTAACGTGTGGGTACATTGGTACACCCTGCAAGGTTAAAACTATTCAATAGCCTCGCCCTAGGTTATGGACACGCTTGGGGAAGTCTTTCGAGAGTTAGACTACAACCTTTAATTAAAACTTGACATGGGTGGTATGAATGGGTAATTCATGCTATTGTTGTGGTGGCTATTGGGTTAGTCACCTCCAGGATTGTTGTTGTCATCTATCTATTGTTATTTTGTTACTTGTCTCGTTGTTATTTGCAAATTAAAAATGAATTGCAAAACTTCTTTGAATCTATTTAAATATTGCAAATGAAAACTTGCTGTATGCTAAAATAAGTCCAAAGCCTCATCCACTTAAATAAAGCTTGCATGTAGCTAACTATAGTTCCGTTATACTACACGTCAGTCTTGCGAGTATATTTTTGTACTCATTTGCTTTGCTTAATAACTTTGTTGCAGAGGAGGTAGAGCCCAAAGGGCTTTACTTTTGTAAGATGTGCTGCGGTTGGGAGTCTAGCTAGACGGCTTGGTTGGTTGCCTTGTGGGCTAAAGGCAAACTTTGTGGCTCTCTTTTGTGTATCGCCATCTTATGGCTTTTGCTTCCGCTGTTGTTTATTTCCCTTAGTTGTATTTGGCCGGTCGGCCCCTTTTGTAATAACTCTCTCTATATTATGTATGTCTTTTATTCTTGTCGTGCTTTGGTTCTATGTCTTGAATGGAATTGATGCATGATTTTGTAAAGGGGTGTGTATACTGCATTCTGGGAAGTATACATATCTCGAAGACACGGGTTATTTCCTTTGTAATGCTAAGGTCAATGGATGACTAAGTATTACAAGCCTAATAAACCGGGATCCTCACAAAGTTGGTATCATAGCCATACTGACCATAGAAGCCCTAGCTTGGTCGTTCAACCATCGGGCGACTACTCCACGTGTCGCTCGACCGTTGGGCGACTTGGATCAGTCGTCCAATGGTTGAGCGACTAGATCCAAGTCGCCCAATAGTGGAGCGACAGAGAATTATTTCTGTAAAATAAAAAAGTGAGGTATATTAATGTATTTCGGAATAAGATAATGATTATTTTAAAAAAAATTCTGAGACATGAGATATGGCCACCTCTTTCACTTTTGAGTGTTGGCCCGTACTTGATTTGTGGCTGAGCTCCGCCACTGTTGTTAATGTTAATTTGGTGGTTTGGACTAATGGAACCTCTAATGTTGGTCAAACAGTAGGGGTGAAAACAGGGCGGATAATTTCCACCCGATCCGATGCCTTATCCGGAAAAAAATCTAACCGAGGTACCATTTTTAGTCCCGATCCGTATCCGTATCCGAAAAATCTCACGAAATATGGGAAGAGCAATATCCGATCAGTATCCGTATTTTATAGGATATCCGATAAACATCAATATCCTTTGATATCCTCTATGGTTTTTTAGTCATTGGCTAATATATAATATAAATTTACATTTGATTATGCTTATATTATTAAGTCGGATAAATAATTCTCTAATAGGTAGTATAATTCGACACTTTCGTTAATGAAGTTATATCTTTTAATTATGTGTATACTATCCGTGAACAATTTGAATCTAATCCACATCCGTTCTGTGTCAGTATCCCGAAAAATCTTATCTATATCCGATTCTGAATTTAGAATAAAATATAAGTTAAGATACGAGAAAAACAATATCCACCGTATCCGTTTTCACCTCTGTCATACCGGGTGTCTAGACACAGGAAAGTATTATTTCAGTAGGTGGTAGCTAAGGTACAAATGAGACATCTCGCTCGTCAAGTATGATCCAGCAGGCAATTATCACATTTGCATTTTTTATTATAAAAAAATCGGTTAGGAAAGGACCTTCCTTATAACTATGTTTTTTAAAAAAAATCACGACGCTGACAATTCAACTGAAGTGATGTCTATTTGGCAATTTTCTTCGAAACTAATGGCTGAGACATGAGATATTGCCATTAAACCAAGAAATGTAGCGTCTTTTTTTTTAATGAAAACGAAACAGGAAAGAATGCAGCCATGTTAAACCTTTCGTTCCGGCCCAATCCTCTCATTGGCATTACATACACAAATATACGGTCATAGGCCCATACGAGATCCAACTATCTGTCCAATTGTTGTGCCTGCCTATGCTGCTTAGCTCAACTAACAGTCCATTTTCTTCTTAAACTAGTAGCGTGTGCGTGTGCGTGTGTTACAACAGAACTTTAAAAGAGGGTGATACATATCAATAGACGGGACCCTAAGCCGCATAATAAATATCATTTTTTCACGTACATATAATTTTTTATTTTAAATATTTTTTAAAAAATATTTTAAAGATAACCTCTTTCTAACTTTATTTCCAATTCTGACTCCCTTGGTCATGCTATGACCCGTGGTGTGACTAAACAATGTTGTCACGCCACCGACCACGGCGTGGCCAAACTTGCCACGATAGCCCTCCGAGCCAACACGCGTCCGTTTTTTAGCTAAGTCCTGTCACGTCAAGAATAGTGACGTGACAACACTCGTCTGCCACGCCAAGGTTCGTGGCGTGACAAAGTGCTTTTACAACGTCACACGTTGTGGCATGGCCAAAGGGGTCAGGATTGGAAATGAATTTAGGGAGAGATTATTTTTAAAATATTTTAAAAAAAGTATTAAAAAAGAAAAAGAACTCCCTATTGCATCACCTACTACTACTACTACTACTACTACTAGAAAATTAAAATTTTGAGCTCATAGATTGTTTACCTTTGGAAGTTGAAGTTGATGCCAACTTCCCTCCCCAACGTGTTGTCCATTGTCGGCTGACAAGGAATAGGGCTACGCGTCGATGGCCACCTTCTTCCACTTTGAACTCAAGCCACGACTCGGTTATCACAGTCATTGCCTCTGCAGCCATCACCAGGCACATTGTGGTGAGGAGGTGGAAGACTGGGGAAGGAGGCGACAGCGGTGTCGTAGTGGTAAGTGAGGAGGCGGCGGCGATGCTTGCTTAAACGACGCGAAGCAGGGGGCGGCGGCGGCGCAGGGGAGGATTAGGGTGAAGAGGACACGGTACAGTGAACTTGAGACGGCAGCGCGACAAGGAAAGGGCGCTTTCGTCCCTGCCTCTTCCCCGTGTGCCGTCGCTGCATCCCCTCCCGTCCCTGGCGTCGTTGCTTCTCCTCCAAGGTATCGCCTCCTCCTTTCCTCCCTTCCCTCCCAGTGTCTTCTACCATCCCCAACACTGCCTCCCCTTTCCGCTACCTCCTCCTGTCACCGGCGCTATCTCCCCGTGCCGCCGCCTCCTACACTGTCGGATCCCTTCATCTTCGTGCACGCCGTCGTTGCAACCCACGGACTGAGTACCGGAGGGGGTCGGGATCTCTGAGGCAAAAAACGAATGTCGGACGGACTCAAGTGCCGAGTCGCGGCGTGAGATAAGAAGGATCGAGATGGTGATGAATTTCGGTGTGTGCATGTAAAGAAGAAGTGGGGCAGCGACGGTTTAGGTGGTTGCGGAAGAAGTGGGGGTGTGGATACGTTCATGAGTCACGGGGGATAGCGGGATGAGACCTTGTCCCTGCCAGGTCAGGTCCACATGTAGGTGCGTCTCGATGAGGCATTTGGAAGGGGTGAGAGAGGTCAACCGCGTGCATAGGAGAAAGGACATCGTCCCGCTGCGTAGGGATAATCTCTTTCTTTTATTAGTTAAGATAAACAAAACAATCCATGTGTACCCCAAAGATAGGGGCATCAAGATAATAAAGCATCAACAGCCATTAGAGCTCTCACTGTCATTAGCAGCAGGGACGGAGATACAGGTGATAGGGGTAGCCCTACCCCCCCCCCCCCACACACACACACACTCTCCATGCAATCCCTTATGCACATATGGATGTGCTAGATAAAAATAACAGCAAAGTTCTATTTGGCCCCCTTCAATGCAAAATGCTACTAACAAGCCCCCCTCGTTATTCTTTCTTGGATCCGTCCCTGATCGGTATGTTATTGCTCCTTTGGACAAGCAAATTTTCACTAGTAACTTTTTTTTCTCTTGCTTGGAGACTACCCGTTGCCAACTTGGAGCTAACTAGATAAAAATAGCAGCAAAGTTCTATTCTGGCCCCTTCAATGCAAAAATGTTACTAATTGGTCCCCTTCGTTATATTTTCCTGGTTTCGTCCTGATTGGTAGATCTTTTCATGGGTGGCCCGGTCCGGTTTGGGCTCGAGACTTGATTTTTGGCTCGAAAGCCCGAAAAAGCCCAATGAATACAATAAAAATAATAAAACTATTTTTTATTATTAAATGACAGGTCTACTGATTGGAATTTTTTATATAAAATTAATGTTACTTCCTTGGTCTGTGTGGTGGTCTTAGAATTTCGGGCCGGGCTTTTCACAGCCAGCTTGAAGCCTGACGTTTGAACAGATCCATTGATTGGCATGTTCTTGTTGCTCCTTTGGACAAGCAAAAATTCACTAGTAACTTTTGTTGTCTTGCTTGGAGACTGCTAATTGCCAACTCGGAGCTAACTCCGTAGCAGAATCATGGAGCTAGCCATTTGGAAAGGTTTTTGGACCACTACCTACTGGAGTAGCAGCAGCAGTACCACACGACAAACGGCATGAAGTGCTTAGCTTTCCGGTTGGCACTTCATGGTTGCGGCATCACATCGGGCTCATCAAGTTGTGCCCTTAACTACCTAAAAAGTAGAGGACATGGCCCTAAACTACGCCCATCAAATTCCAACCACATGTGACTCCCAAAATGCCAATCCGTACGCACGAGTGTATGCCGATCCGTGCATGGTTGGTGTCACGAGGAGGAATCGAAGGTAATTGGATTCATACAGGCGTATGCAGCTTTTGAATGTATTGTTCAAATGGCCAGGGGAAAAGATGGAAGGATAAATAATTTCAAACAAATTATTCAAAGGCATGCTGCTCGTCTCAGATACTGAAGCATTTTTTTTCTGTGAGCGCGCGTGTCTACTCCAAAAGCCAGAAATTTTAGCTGGAGCAAATTAATGTGATGTCTAAGGAAAATGTCATTGATTCAAATGTTCACGGTGCGATCGCTGTACCAACAGCCATCTTTTAGCAATTTAATTACTTCATCCGGTTCACTATATTTATCCACAGCCTACCATATGGGCTAATGAAGCACTAAATCTAACAAACATTTAATGATAAATGACCATACATACCTTGCTAAATGACATACCAAAACCACTTAATCTCTTACAAAGTATTTAAGTAGGGTGTAAAAAGTGGAAAAAATGCAATAAATACACTCTAGATTCCCACAATACACAAATATATTGAAATGGATACTCCTAAGACTATAAATAAATATAGCGAGACAGAGGACGTAGATTTTAACAAGTAGGCAATTGATTTAGCTGCAATCAGCTAGCCAACAAATTTAGCTGCAATCAGCTAGCCAACAACAGGTTGCTTGTCCTGCAAATCTTATAGGTCATCACCTATGTAGACATAGGTCAACTACCTAACCTACCTGGTCTGTTATGCTCTTAGCGAATAGGTCAACTACCTAACCCACCTGGTCTGTTATGCTCTTAGCGAATAGCACTGCTCCTCCCATCATGTGAGCACCATTGTCTTCTTCACTAACCAATCCAAATAAAATACCACTACTAATTTCAATTTGAGCTTAATTTCCTTTTGTAAAAAGCTTTACGATGGCCTGATTTGTGCAGTGCAATCTTGTTCCGTTTCTTTGTCTGTATCACTTTCGGCACATTATGGCATATACAATGGTACAGACAGTTGTTGTCTATAGCAACTCTCTATGTCACCTGTAGACACAGCTCATACAATGGGTTGTGATGATACAGTCGACTACAGAATTGTAGACAACACACAATTTTTTAATGCTTTTCTTGGTTCAGGTGATACAGCCGGCTACATAATTGTAGACATCACATTTCTCTCTCTTTATTCTCTTTCATCCACATCAGCTTAAATCCTACGTGACAGATGCTATAGACAGCTGATGTAAGCCCATTGTATATGATCTTAAAAGCGTACAACTAATTCACTAAACAATGCAAGATGACAACCTCTCTTTCTTTCTTTCCTTTTCTTTTGAACAATTGATGTGCAACTGATAGGTACCATTGATACAACAGAAAAGTTGTAGCATGATTATAGCATGCACAAGGAGTTTTTGACGTATTTGGCACTGTTGACGTGCAAATTAGCAGAAGTTGCCTCCTCTACGAATCAATTGTAAAACGGCACCACGGACAAGCGGAGACATGGCACGTGTTTTGTCCGTGCTCCTGGGGGCCGGACATGCCTCCACTGTGCCCCTAGGGCACGAACAAGGCGAAGTCCGGCCCCTAGAGGCACAAGCAAGGCACGTTGGATGGTAAAATGGGTTAAAAAACGATTTTGACACTATTTGGCACTTTCTAAACACTATTTAATACTATTTAAAATATTATATGCAACACTATTTAACACTTTACAAAAATACAGCCGATAGCACCTTTTCTCTTTGATTTTTTTTCTTCTTATTTTTTTTATCTCGCACTCGGAGCTTCAAAAAAAATTCCACAATTTTTTTCATATGAAATCACGGCGAAGCACAGCATAATTTCCTTGATGTAGCAACAATTCGCCGGACGAGGCAACGGCAGCGAGCAGTAGTACACCGTCACCGACCATGGCAGCAGACAATAGTACAACATCACCGGCCATGGCGGTCGGGGTGCATGTCGGCTTAATGTGGATAGCATTCTTTAATGTTATATTGTACCACATACTAGATAAGCTTGTCTATGAACCAATCGAGAGAAATGCTTGACATGCCGATAATATAATATTGTAACTATAGCCTTCGACTCATGTGCGAATGTGCGAGAGCGAGACTGCGACGACAACGAGGGCAAGTAGACGGCAACTTAACCCTAGTAGTAAGGGCACCAGACCACCACCGTCCATAGTGTTAAATAGTGTCAAGCATGGATGCACATGCACCCCGCGCGTTAGTGGTGATGGTTTACTCTTGCATCTGTCGCCATTTGCCTCGTCGTCCTAATTGTTCTTTGCCTCAAGGAGATTATGATATGTCGTGCCGTGATTTCATGTGAAAAATTTGTGAATTTTTTTGTTTATGTGATAATACATTTGAAGCTGTGAGTGCCAGGTAAAAAAACAAGAAAAAAATTCAAAGAAAAAAGTGCTCTCAGCTATTTTTTTTATTGTTAAATAGTGTTGTGCATAGTATTTTAAATAGTATCAAATAATATTCAAATAGCATTTTACATAGTATCAAAAAAATTTAACACATTTAACCCTCCACTCTGCCCTAGAGGCACGGACAGGCCACGTGTTGTGTCCCCGCTTGTCTGTGGTGTCATTTTTGTAATTGATTCGGAGAGGGGGCTACTTTTGCTAATTCGCACGCCAACGGTGCCAAATACGCCAAAAACTATATTCACAAGTAGGCATGATAGAATTGATTTTTTCAGTAGGAAAAGCATATACTAGTAGTTGATTGATTTTATTTTTATTTTGAAATCTTAAAAACACAGTTAGGTTCCTCGATCGAGTCAGGCTCAAACCCCGAAAAAATTGCATCTATAAGAGATTGGTCATGGGATAACGCAGAGTATGCCTATATACTAATACAAACAAAGACAGTAGAATCCAAGATCTTATCCTTGAAATTAAGATATACACAGGAGATTGTTTAGCGGATAACACTAAGCGTGCACACTAATACCCATACAAACAAGATTGTAGAATCTAAAATTTTATCTTCACGAAGGATCTGCTGCTCGTACGTGGGGGACATATGTGTGACACGATACAATTGATTACTTCCTCCCAAAAAAAAGGAACCTGTAAAGCCATCTTTTTTTCATCTCAGCTGCTCTGTCTTCCTCCATAGGATATTCCATAACAGGTGGTAGTACTCCTATCAAGTTGGGTGCCTGGTATAAGCTTGGTTTTATACGGGCCATAGCCTGCATCATATATTCATATACCTTTGTTCTCATCAAAAGCAACACCAAGTAAATCTGTTTAAGTACTTCATTTGAACAAGTGATACATCAGATATTGGGGTGATGTGCACATATAACATGGGTGCTCCTACCCAGGCACGGATATTCTTGCAAGTTAGGCAAATGTTTTTGACTCATTTAGTCTCTTTTTGAACTGATATAATAAAAATAGTATCTTATACAAAGAAATAATAAAAATAGCATCCCTGTCGAGCTCAAAATACACGGCAGAGGGTCTACCGCGCCCCCAACACGCGGCAGTTGGCCTGCCGTGTGGTGGGCGCATATCAGGCCCCTACGGCCCAATGGTAGGCCGCCACATGACCTGACCCCTCCTGTTGTACATTTTGAGCGTGATATGAGTGTCATTTTTGCTAATTTATTCGCAAAGAGGCTATTTTTGCTATTTTAGTTTAAAATCACGCTAAATGAGAAAAAAAATCTAGACAAATAGGTGAGCATGTAGAAATCTATGTGTAGCTGGACAGTCACAATTCGTTTATCTAGAAGCAATATACGTACGTGCTGTATCTCTCGCAGTCGCAGCAGTATTTAGTTTGACAAAAAGATCAGGTACCTTTAATTTGCACTCCGTACCAAAGTGACAATTCAGTTGTGCATTTACTCTGACAGCACGTACAGATCATCGCCGTGTTAACGGGATCCAAGTCGAAATGCGCGACAGAAGAATTAATTGTCCGGGCACAAAAAAAACCGCTTGCATAAAGAAGTGAAGATTTCGAAGATCCTTGCAACAAACTTCTCTTGCGTCTTGAAAAGACATGATACGGCGGATCCTCGCGAAGAAGACCATGGACACACGGAAACGGATTATCTGCGTTGAAGATCTTAATGTTGAGAATCTGAGGTATTGTACACTATTGAGAATCTAAAATACTGTACATTAGATAACGATCAGATCAATATCTACAGTACTCAAGAAAACAGTAGAACTTTACCGTGTTTTAGCTACAGTAAAAAATTTCCTAGCAATCCCATTACCGAGTGCTGTTTTTATAGTAGCATAAATCACTGTTGAGGATCCGGTCCCATGGCACGCACGCGTCCTCGATGCCATTGAGAAATGGACCTGTGCCGTGAGACCTACAGCGGGCTCCACCCCACACACAGTGAACAACCCCACCAAACCAAAGGCACATCACGATGTTTTTTCGTTGGACCGGTCCACGATTCAGCCAAAGTGATGTTTTTTTGAAGTACGTATTTACTATTTACTGTGCTAAAAGGCGTTTCCTTGGGTTATGACTGCAACAGTCACTGGAGAGATATAGATCATATAGAGTTTTTCACTTTTCACCTTGAATGATCTCTTACAAGGATCCATGCCAGAGCCTTTTCAGTCACTGGAGAGAGATATATATCATATAGAGTTTTTCACTTTTCACCTTGATGATCTCTTACAACAATGTTTCAGGATCCATGCCAGAGCCTTTTCCATGGAATTTCCATAGAAAAATTTCATGATGGGATCAACCGTGCATAAAAATCGCTAGACATCAAGCCCCACGATGAAAGTGTCGGACCCGGATTTTACAAATCCAAATCTTCTGTGAAAACACTATGCTATTCTCTGGATCAGTAGATAGCACTCACAGATACATCACTGAATCATTTCATACATGGCGTAAACTATATCATTCAATAAATTACAGACATCAGAGTGGCATAGACCGCGTCGGGTCGAGTTTTACACTAAGGGCTGCACATGCCAAATGATTACATTAAAAAAGTAGCGGAAACGATAGCGGAAGTAAAAGGGGTAGAGCACAACTCTCCACAGGCAAGCGACTGGGGTAGCCCGTGTACGGCTGATATTAACCAAGGACTAGGATAATATCGTTGTACGCAAGCACCGTCTGAGCCAGCTAGACTGGGACGAGACCTAGACTACTAGAAACTAGACTACTCTTCATCATTGCCTTGTCCATCGACTTCTGGATGTTCATAGTATGCATAATGTTCAAGATCTGCGGGGTCTGAAGGGTCTGGGGGAAAGAGCGAGGATGAGCACAACTTCCGCAGGGGTGGAGCTACAGTAGGTGCATGGGGGTACAGTCACACCTCCAAAAATTTTGCACAAAAAAATGATGTATATCTCCCTTAATACATAAAGTATACACTACACATATTAATATACGTGTTCTCAGCCAATATACATGCACTCAGCCAGCAGCCTACCCCATTTCTTATTCGGCCCAAGTCTCTCCAACAGAGTCCGGCGGTCGGCCAGCCCATTAGCCATAGCCATAGCCTTAGCCCTTAATGCTTTCTCCTCTTCTCTTATCTCTCTCCCCATTTGGCCATTTCTCTCTTTCACTCTCCAGATCTGACGCCGGCCATTGCTCGCTTGAGTGCTTGTCCTCTGGACGCCGGTCGGCCTGCCTCCCCTCCACGCCTCGCCTTGGTATACTGGTGTAGGATCAAGGATAACCGACTAGAGGGGGGGTGAATAGGAGGTTTTTAAATTTTTTTAAACAAATTAACAATTTCACCAATTAATCACTTAGTCTAAACAAGTTATACTTCTAGCTAAGCAAACCAATCACAAAAACAAGCTAGAAATATAAATGCTGAAAGTAAAGACTAGAGATAACCACAAAGACACGACGATATTTTTCCCGTGGTATCGAAGACTTGCCGGTCTTCACTAGTCCACGTTGAGGAAGCTTGACGTCTCAAGTCGGCTCCACAAATTAAGCCTTCCCTCGATTTACTATGGTTGTTCTTCCTCCGCTCCGGAGATGGTGAACACCGAACCACTCACAAGCTTGCGCCGGGCCTCTTCACAATCTTCTTTGAAGAGATCACCGTGCTCCACCACCAACCGTCTAGGAGTGCGGCAACACTCCAAGAGTAATAGACCAAAGTCTTCACTTGACAGCACTTCAAGTGCAAATAGATCAACTAGGAGAATGAATGCACTTGAATGTATCTCAACAAGCTCACAATGAATGCACAATAGTGTTTTTGAGTGTTGAGTGAATGCAAAGGCTCTCAAGGCTCTATGAATGTCAAATGGGCACTAGCAGCCTTGACTTGAGCAGTGGGGGGTATTTAAAGTCTCCACCAACAAATATGCCTGTTGGAGACGAAACCCAAGTTCTCAGGC
This sequence comes from Phyllostachys edulis, assembly GCA_036346405.1. Classification (NCBI taxonomy): domain Eukaryota; kingdom Viridiplantae; phylum Streptophyta; class Magnoliopsida; order Poales; family Poaceae; genus Phyllostachys; species Phyllostachys edulis. The sequence goes on along the minus strand of CM070545.1, from coordinate 20,294,954 downwards.
AAAATCGAACGATCCAGAAGATAATTTACAGACGATCAAGACTTCCGACCGAGCATAGTCAACGGTTAGAATAGATACTAAAAAAGGAAAAAGCTAGCCGTTGAATACCCAGTCGGAATGACCGCAGGCAAACATGTGGTACGTCCGATTTGCCCCTGTCGTATCGTTTCTATGAGCGGTACGACCGTTTGTAGGGTTTCTCAAATTGCTGAAGATTTGCAAGTGTTCTGGAAATTTTGTACCGCCATATAAAAATCAAAATTACCGTAGGCCGGTACGACCGTTCTCAAGCGCGGAACGTCCAATTTCCAGATTGAGTTTTTGAGCAGATTTGCACTTGTTCTGTTTTTATTGAACCGCCTCACAAAAATCGGAACGTCCGCACATCGGTACGACCGATTGTTACGGGCGGTACGACCGATTTTCATGAGTGATTCTGAGGCAATTTGCAACGCTTCTGGTTTTATTGAACCGCCAACTAAAATACGGAATGACCGCTTCGCGGTACGACCGTTCAAGCAGCCGGTCGTTCTGCTTGAGTACAAGATTGGTTGTTCCCTTCAAAATGCGGTACTACCGCCAAGTAAAGTCCGGTCATACCGCACCAAGCGGTACGACCGCAAGTATAACTGCGGTACTACCGATTTTGGACAGAAGCACTTAATACTTTTCAATTTAATTTCAAGTTTAAATTCAAATGCATGCATGATCCTAAATTAATCCATATGGCACAAGAACATGCTATCAAGCTACTAGCCATGATCCCTCTTAATAGTACGGCATTTATCCTATAATCCGGTCTTCCATCCAAAACTCCTAAGACCGGTAAAATAGAAGAAGAGATCCTAGACTACTTGTACCTTATCTTAGAGCCAAAAGATCTTCGTGTAGTCCAATTTGCATGCCACTTTCCATCAACATATTCACCCATGGGATTTAACCTTGTAGATACTCAATAAACACGTTAATCCCATATTCACATATTATCATTAATTACCAAAACACTTTTTAGGGGCCTAGATGCTTTCACCGAGCACCGCCCGCGCCCACCCTCGCCCAAAGTCTTGGCCGCCTTGTCGCATCACGCGGTCATGGCCCACACCGCCGGCCTCCTACTGGCCGCCGCATGGCTCTCGGCCCACTTACGATCGGCTCGGCCTCCGGCCGCCATCCGCTACGTGTGCTCACTGCCATGCGCTGTCGCCGCCGGTTGACCGGCTTTGGGGGTGATGCTACTAGTACTATCCTACCCCCTCTCCATCCTGCTCCCTCTCCTCCTGTGCTTTGGTTAGTGACTTAGTGCTCTGTGAATGGCAGAATGCCTGATGTTATATTGTTTGGCTGATTGGCTCACTGAGTTACTTGATTGATCATTGAATCCCCTATGCTTTGGTAGTGCTCTGTGAATGGATGATGTACTGATGTTATTGTTTGGCTCACTAAGTTAGCTGATTCTTGATTGATCATTGAATGATTGAATCCGGAATCCCCTGTACTTTGGTAGTGCTTTGTGAATGGGTGATGTACTGATGTTATTGTTTGGCTCACTGGATTAGTTGATTGATCATTGATGTATGGTTAGGGTTAGCCCTCCCCTTAGCAATTTAGTGATTTGGTTCCATATGTTTGGAAGTTTCTATGATTTGCTTATTATCTGGTTTGTGAGTTAAAATGACTCTTGATTTTTTTTACTTGTATCGTTACCAATACCAAGGGCTAATACTTATGGTCAAATGTTGTTCTATTGTAAATGTAGGTTTGTAGAGCACTAAAATATGAAGAATAAAGATCTAGTATCTTTATGGGGTGCTCATTCTGCTAAAGCTGAAAAGGCATAGAAAATCTCTTCTTCTTCAACTCCGTGCTCAAATAGAGAAAGCAAGACAAAGAGTATTTTGCCTTCAATTGCTGAGGCTCAAACAAATATTGATAGTGGGAAGCCCGAGGAGACAATTTATGATGTTGATCTTCTTCCACATGATCCAGCAAAGAGAATCCCCATCACTTGTTATTCTGTAAATGAGCAAGATGCAGTGAGAAGATGATATATTGCAAAAGGGCCATGTCAACCAAGGACACATGATTTTCCACAAAGACAAATTGGAGGTATGCGTCGCTTCTATGATATTTGGTTTGACAAGTATGATTGGCTTGAGTATAGTGTAGAAATGGATGCTGCTTATCGCTTTGTTTGTTATTTGTTCAAGGATAAAACTACTTATGTTGGGGGTGATGCTTTTGTCAATGGGGAGTTTAGGTATTGGAACAAACCTAGTGGGTTTGACAAGCATGTTGGTGGTATTAATAGTACCCATAACCGAGCTCAAGAGAAATTTAATTTCCTCATCCAACAAAAATCAACAATTGCAATGTCTTTCAACAATTATAGCACAGAAGAAAAAGCTCTATATAAGTCCCGCTTAACTTATTTGCTTAAGTGCTTGCGGTTTCTTTTGCGTCAAGGGTTGCCTTGTCGTGGACATAATGAAAGTGAGACATCAAACAATAAGGGAAATTTTTTGGAACTCTTGAACTGGCTAGGTGAACTTTTTGAAGATGTTAAGAAGGTTACTTTAGTGAATGCTCCACAGAATTGTCGAATGACTTCTCCTCGCATACAAAAAGAAATCATCAACTCTTGTGCCAGAGAAACCAATCGACTTATCATTGAAGACCTTGGTGATGACTACTTTGGAATACTTGCTGATGAATCTAGTGATGTGTACCAAAAGGAACAATTGGCTCTTTGCTTGCGTTATGTTGACAAAAAAGGGAGGGTAGCTGAAAGGTTCCTTGGTATTGTTGATGTTCCTGACACTACTTCTTTGACACTTAAAACTACAATCGAGTATTTACTTATGAACCATTCATTATCTTTATCTAAATGTCATGGTCAAGGATATGATGGGGCTAGTAACATGAAAGGGGATATTAATGGTCTGAAAACAAAAATTATGGAAGAGTCTCCTTCAGCTTATTGTATTCATTGCTTTGCACATCAACTCCAATTAACTCTTGTTGTTGTTGCCAAGGAAAATGATGATTGTGTTTGGTTCTTTGATCACCTTAGTAATTTGCTGAATGTTGTTGGGATTTCTTGTAAGAAGCATCACATGCTTAGAGAAGTTCAAACCCAACAGATTTTGGAAGCCTTAGAGTTAGGTGAAATTGAAAGTGGACAAGGTTTACATCAAGAGATGGGCTTAGGCAGGCCGGGTGATACTCGATGGGGATCTCACTATAAGACTATTTTGCATGTTATCTCTTTGTATCCTACGCTCAATTGAGTTCTCATAATGATTGGAAAGGATTGCACTCAATCAGAGCGTCTGAAAGCTCAAAATTGTTTGGTGATAATTGAGTCATTTGACTTTGTTTTCATGGCATATTTATTGCTAACCATATTGTGATACTCAGATGAACTATGTCATGCTTTGCAAAAGAGGGATCAAAATATTGTTAATGCTGTTAAGCTTGTATACATAACTAAGCTTCAGTTGCAATTGTTGCGGGAAGATGATGGATGGGAAACTTTTCTCAAGGATGTCACTTCTTTTTGTGTTAAGCATCGCATCAAAGTTCCTAACATGAATAGTTTCTATGTGCCTCTAGGGAGACCAAAGCGTTTCTTTGCAAAAGTAAAGAATTCACATCGCTTCCATGTTGAAATGTTTTTAAGTGTCATTGATATGCAACTTCAAGAGCTCAATAGCAGGTTGGTTAAATTTGGTACAACTGTTTATTTCTAAATTCTAACGCATCTTTGCTTCCTACTAATACATTTGCGTCTTATAATAAGTTTGATGAAGTTAATACAGAGCTACTTCTTTGCATGGCATCTTTGCATCCGGCCTGCTGATTCATTTGCTTCATATGACAAGGATAAAGTTCTTAAACTTGCTAAGTTTTATCCTAAAGATTTCTCGAACACATATTTGATCCAACTTTCTTTGCAACTTAATATGTTTATCACTGACATGCATCAAGATACAAGGTTTCGAGAAGTAAAGAATCTCAGTGAGCTCTCTATTAAACTTGTTGAGACAAAGAAGCATGATCGCTATAAACTTGTTTATTTGCTGCTCAAATTGGTATTGATCCTTCCTGTGGCTACTGCAAGTGTAGAAAGGGTATTTTCGGCAATGAATCATGTGAAGAACAAGCTAAGAAATAGTATGGGTAAACAATATTTGAATGATTGCTTAGTTACGTACATTAAGCGTGAATTTTTTCTACAAGTTAGTGACGATGCTGTCATCAATCGCTTTCAAAGCATGAATGAACGTTGTATCAAGTTGTAATTTTCTAAAATATTTTGTGATGTTGGTCATAATGCGAACATGTAATTTGACACATTTGAGCTTATGTAGTATGTCATTTGAACTTGTGTTGGAATGGATGTGTCTTAAGTTCGCACCCCCATCGTCAAAATCCTGGCTCCGCCACTTTACTTCCGTGCTTATGAGCCAACACATAAGATGCAATAATATACATGCAAAGCTCCCACTGACATTTGGGTCCCTATGAACAGTGCTTGGCTCACGTGAACAATGCATGAACCGGATGTCAACATGTACTGTGCATGTGGTCCACAGGCTCACGGGTCTACACTATGCATGGGGCCCGCTTGTTAGCCGAAGGCAGGGGAAAACCGGGAATTAATGCCACCATTACTGTTTTCTTGGGCCCACGTGGCGGTGACTCAAAGCGGCCGTTAAGGCATCATTAAAACCCACTAATCATTGTTAGCCCTAATCCCCACAGTGATTCGGTGGGTTAATGCGCTATAGTGCCAGTCAGTTTCTGTTGATCCATACATCATCATTTGCATTATGATACCATTGGCTCTCTCGATGCTCCGTTGCTCTGCGAATGAGAGACAGAAACGAAATGTATCTTGATACCTAGATCCTTGTAGAATTCCTGAAAACTTCCGCTAAAGAACTGGTTACTGTTATCTATGATTATACGACTGGGTAGATCAAATCGTGTGATCATAGTTTTTGTGAGGAACCTCTTAGCGGCTTTAGTTGTTGTTTTAACAACTAACTCGGCTTCTATCCATTTTGTAAACGTGTCAATCATGACGAAAAGGAATTCGAAGCCCCCGGGTGCTCTTGGGAAAGGTTCCAGAATGTCTAGTCCCTAAAATACAAAAGGCCAAGAAAGAGGTATGGTTTGCAAAGCTTGTGCCGGTTGATGTACTTGTCGACTATGAAATTGACATAGTACGCACTTCGTCACGAGCTCTTTTGCATAATAAAGGGCAGTTGGCTAGTAATATCCTTCCCTAAAGGCTTTTTCGACCAGTGTTCTGTAGGAATGATGCGCTCCACAAATTCCTCCATGAATATCGGATAGCAACTTAATGCATCCGTTTGAGATATGCATCTTATCAACACTCCGTGAGATCCTCGTTTATAAAAAATACTTTCCATGAGTATATGATTTGACTTTCTGAGCTATACGATCAACCTATACATCATCTTCAGGAATAATGTCATGCTGAAGATAATTGTAAATTGATGTCATCCAATCTCTAAAGGGATCGTGCTTGACGACCTCCTATGGAGCATCCATGTTCGCATGATCGATTTGTATGACCTCTAGTAGAGCATCTATGTCCTTAGGATGCTCGACTACCGAGGGTGAATCGAGTTGTTTGAGAAAAACTGCGGATGAGACAGGTGACCTTGTGGAGGCCATCCGTGCCAACTGGTCTGCCAGAAAGTTTTCTTTTCTAGGAATATGTTGGATCTGAAAACTAAAGAAGTGTTTTCCAAGTTTTTGTACTTCCGCCGAATAAGATGACATCTTGGTACTTGAGCATTGATACTTTTTTTCGACTTGATTCGCTACTACTTGAGAATTGCCTTTCACTAGTAATCTACGAATCCCAAGCGCTCTGGCTGCTTGGAGTCCTGCCATTAAACCTTCGTATTCTATCATATTGTTTGTAGCAGGAAAGTTTAGTTGAATGATGTATTTGATGTGTTATCTAGTAGGGGATATTAAGATGACTCCAGCCCCCAAGCCTTTGAGCATCAAGGAACCATCAAAGTACATTGTCCACTCATTGTGGTGTTTGTACTCGGACCGTTGGGTGGGTTCAGGGTTTGTCCATTCGGCAATGAATTCTGCTATCACTACTACAAAAAGGCTAATACTGGACGCCTCATTACAGACGGTTGACCAAAACCGCTCAGATAATCTAATCCTGAGCGGTTGTGGTTTAGCAACCGTATTGTTATCGTTGCACTAAAACCGCTCGTGAAGAAGTAATATCACGAGACGGTTCATGTTGAAAACGTCGTGAAGTATCACGCACGGTTACAACAAGAACCGTTTGTGATACTACCAAATATTACAGACGGTTTTTGTTAAGAACCGTCTGTGATGCTTCACAGACGATTCTTGTTAAGAACCGTCTGTGATACTAACAAATATCACAAACGGTTTTTGTTAAGAGCCGTCTGTGATACTTCACAAACGATTCTTGTTAAGAACCGTCTGTGATATTATGGTCAACACAGACGGTTTTTGTTTGAAACCGTCTGTGATTCGCAGTGCGGGATGGCGGAAATTTTTGGACGCGTGCGCTGGAGACGAAATATTTTGGACGCATGCGCGGGAGGCGAAATGTTTTGGTACTGTCCTTATATATTATAGCCACCCCTGCCTTGTCTTCCACTAGTCTCTCCCTCTGCCCTTCCCACGCCGAGCTCCGACTACCGCCGACTACCGTCGTGAGCTCCTCCGCCTCCGGTTGTGACACCACGGTGATGCTGCCACCGCCTCTCCTTCATTGTCGGTGATATCCCCCATCTGATCCCCTCCCCTCTCTTCCTGGTTGATATCCAACATGCCAGTAAGTGATCAATCGCTTGTCGCCTCCCTCTACCTTGTTGCTTTTGGTGGCTCTCAATTGTGACCGTGGTTTTTTTGTGAATGAATAGATCAAGATAAGATTGCGGACGTCGACAGCGAGCACCTCGGCATCCCTGACTCCGAGTACCAGGCCATCGTCCGCCTCTTCGTCCTGGACTCGTTTTCGCGTACTGTTCGGTAAAACAGCCATAACTTTTGCATACGAACTCGGATTGCGGCGTTCTTTGGCTCGTTGGAAAGCTAACGAAAAGTTCAATCCGAAAATCCATAAGTCAAGGTCAAATTCTCTTCCTGAGGTCTCGAAAAAGTGAAAACCCCAAAAAAAAAGGTCGTTTAGGGCCTCAAAACGACCTCCAAAGTTTCAGAATTTGAAATTTTTTTTGCAATAGAAAATAATATCACAGACGATTCTAAACAAGAACCAAATGCAGCGATAGTCTATTTTACAGGCGGTTACGAACAAGAACCGCTCATGATAAACAATTATCACGAGCGGTTCTTGTTCGTAACCGCTCAGAAATAGACTATCCTGCACGGTTATTATTTAGAACCGCTCGTGATAGCTTTTTCACGCATAGTTCAAAAACCGTGCGTGACGACCTCGTAGTATCACTGACCCATAAACTCAGACAGTTCAAAAAACCGTCTGTGATGACGATTTTGAACCGTCTGTGATTACCTTTTCTGTAGTAGTGTATTGCTTGGGACTCAATTGTTGTTCGTGAGATGAAATGGAGATCGAACGCCCCAAACTCAACCACCCATTTTTCTATTCGTCCTGATGATTCCCTGTTACTGAGAACTTGACCTAGAGGATATCCAGTTGACACGGCCACTTTGTGGGCCTGGAAGTAATGCCTTAGTTTCCTTGAAGCCATAAGGGGACCATAGAGAAACTTTTGTACCTGTGGGTATCTTTCCTTAGGTCCATGTAAGACTTCGCTTACGTAATATACTAGTCATTAAACGTTGTCACGTTCTACGACTAGTACACCGCTGGCTGCTTGTGGCGTTGCAACCACGTAAATCAGCAATGATCTTGGAGAAACTAAGATCGGGGCATTCATAAGGTATTTCTTAAGTTCTTCAAAGACATCGTTTGTCTATTTAATCCACTCGAAACTTTCATGCTTTCGAAGAAGTTTGAAGAAAAGTAATCTTTTTTCGCCTAACCGCGCTATGAAACAACTTAACGCTGACGTACATCCAGTTAGTTTCTAGACTTCCTTCTTTGTGGCCGGAGAGCGCATCTGATCGATGGCCGATATTTTTGCTGGGTTTGCTTCATTCCCTCTAACTGAAACTAGGAATCCAAGAAGCTTCCCAGAAGAAACTCCAAACACACACTTCTCTGGATTTAACTTAAGGTTATGCTTTCTTAAGTTATTAAATGTCCCGTGTAGGTTGGAAATGTGGTCGCCAGCGTTGACACTTTTCACGACCAAGTCATCAACGTAGGCTTCTAGATTTCAACTTATCTAAGGATTAAACGTTTTTTGCATCAACCTTTAAAAAGTTGCACCGGCATTTTTTAGACCAAATGACATCTTAACATAGTAGTAAGTGCCATATGGAGTGATGAAGGAAGTTTTTTCTCCATCATCTTTACTCATATTAATCTGGTGGTACCCTGAGTATGCATCTAAAAAACTTAACAACTCACACTCAGAAGTAGAGTTTACAAGTTGATCAATGCGTGGAAGGGGAAAGTCATCCTTCGGACAGGTTTTATTAAGATCTGTAAATTCAATACACATTCGCCATTTCTCATTGCTTTTTCTAACCATTACAGGGTTGGCAAGCCATTCTGGATGGTCAACTTCACGAATAAATCCAGCCTTGAGCAGATTGTCGAACTCCGAACGGATTGCCTCCTTCTGGTCAGGTACAAAGCGCCTTAGCCTCTACTTGACCGGTTTTTTGTTAGGCTCGAGAGATAGCATGTGCTCGATCACCTCCCTGAGGACTTCGGGTATGTCGAACGCCTGCTAGGCAAATATGTCCTGGTTTGCTCGGAGGAAGGAGACGAGTGACTCTTCCTATTTAGGGTCGAGTCTTGCCTCGACCAGTACCTTTTGGGCAGACGCATTAGCGTTTCCTGACCCAGACAGTATGTTGGCGCTTTCCAGAGGAGCGCCTTTACCAAGTGGTACCTCCTTGGTTTGGTCGGAAGGTTTTGGCGCCATCTTTAGCCTTGAGTGCTTTATATGCATAGTAGGCGGATTAGTTTCCCTAGTCGAATGCTCATCGACCAGTTCTAAGGACTTCTGATCACATGCATAAGCCATTTTTCGATCTCCTCGAACCGTGATGACTACTTTCAGTCCTAGCATCTTTAAACTCTGATAACCATAATACGTGGCTATCAGGAATTTTGCTAAAGCCGGACAACCGAGGATTCCATTTTATGCGCTTTCGAAATCCACCACATAAAATAGAACTTTTCTGTTCGGAAGTTGTCGGGTCTTCTGAACGTAACTGATAGAGACCGCTGTCCTATCGGTTTGGCGGTAGAACTAGGAACTATGTTGTGGAAGACATATTTCGCGGGTTTTACCTTAGACTTGGGAATATGCATCTCTTCCAATGCTCCCATAAATAAAATGTTTAAAGAGCTACCTCTATCTATTAAGACTCGATTAACTTTACAATTGTTAATAGTAGGTTCAACTACGATAGCAAACCGATCTGGTCGAGTCGACGGGATGGGGCAGTCTTCTGTGCTGAAGGAGATTACAGTTTCCGACCACCTGGACGGCTTGACTATGATCGGAGATTTGACAAGGTTCACCTCTCGCTCCATGGCCTTCAAATGACGTCTTGACTCGTACAAGGAGGATCCACAAAAAATCATATCGACTGTGTGCTGCAGCTCCTGGTACTCCATCTCTTCGTCGCCATCTTTGTCCTTCTTGGAGCTTGATTCTCTGAGTTTTGTTATGGAGGGGAAGGGACCCTTACCTGAGTAGTAATCCTCCAGTTTCTTTTGCCAGGCTCAGTAGGTGCGCAGATCATGCCCTGCTACCTGGTAAAGTGAACACCACTTCTTGCCTTTCTTGTAATCATCGGTCAGAGTTTTTGCCTTGTTCCGACCGGAAAAATCTTTTCCTGTCATTGGTAAAAAAAATTTGGAATTGTAAGGACTTCTTTGTTGCCGGGCTTGCGGTTCTTCTTATTCTTGAGAGACTTCTTGCTTTTCTTCTCTTACTTCTCCAGGACTGGTTGAGGATTTTTATCTTTTCGATCAATAGCTTCACACCATTCGACCGCTTCACTAGCGGCTACATACTTGCCTGCCATGTCGAAAAGTTCGACGGTCATTCGTGAAGGATTTATTGCAATATCCTCCATAAACCGCAATTCCTCAGCCCTGCTTTAAAAACCTGGATGATAGAAGACTCTGCGATCTCTTGGATAGAGTTTTGAACCTGACTGAATCTTTTGATATATTATCGAAGAGTTTCATTGGTTTTCTACTTCATCCGATGAAGACCATCCTCATTCCTGGGACGGTTATACATCCCTTGAAAGTTGGCGATCAGAGTATCGCAGAGCTGCTCTCAAATGTAGATAGATCTGACCAGTAGGTTAAGCAACCACGACCGGATAGACCCTCCAAGGACCGTGGGCAAGTAATTTTCTATCACGTTGTCATTACCACCAGCAGCTTTGATGGCGGTAGTATATATTTTAAGAAATTCTAGTGGGTTCTGAATCCCATTGAACTTCTCTATGTTGGCTGGTCGAAACATGTCCTGCCAACGAACATCTTGGAGCTCTACTGAGAACGCTCGGTAGCCTGTAATGGAATCGTGACGCCTTCTCTGAAAAGGAGCCGGATTATAGTCGGTTGGGGATCGGTTCCTCAGATTTGCATACCTAGGATCCAGTGTCCCGATCCGGTCATAGACATTATGATAACGTCTTTGACAACCTGCTTGGTTCAGATGATGCTTGAGATCACCTGAATCAACTGGTCATTTCTCTTGACGAGGAGGAGAAGTGGCTGCTGTGAAGAGCTGTCTTCCCTCATGATTTTCTGGTCAGAACCTACGTAGGGGTCTTGGTGTCGATTGGTCCTCCGCTCGACCATGTTGTCACCTACTGAGAGAGGAGCGATGAGACGAAGTCATCGTGTGACTTTGTGAGTTTCTTTGCTCCTGATACATTTCTGTGCGCTGCATGATTTGTTTGAAGATCTCCGACACCTGACCTACAAGCTGAGCATAATCTGGAGTTCCTGCTAAAGCAGGATCTGGATTATTCATAATATCCCAGACTCGTTGCAGGTTTTGTATTGTTATCGAAGGTCGTGGAAGATTCTCGCTTGCAGTGGGCATTCCGGTTGGCCCTGTCTAACCCCTTACTCGTGGTGGGGTAGGAACAGGTGAATTAACTAATGCACGTCCATCAGTTCGATTGCCTCCGGTAGTTGGTGCTTGAGCGCCGTACCATTTCCACCAGCAAGTGGTGGCGAGTTAACCCGTGGAGGATCGTGCATGGCATCCGGACTAGTATTTCTAATTGTGTTAACTTCGTGGCGCCAACAGTGATATTCCAATAAGCTCCCGTCATGGCTAAGGGAGAGCCTTCCAGAGCTTCGGCAAGGAGCCTCTACGACGGGGAGCGGTTGGAGATTACTGCCTCTAGTGAGCTTTGTGGTGGACTCAGCCTGATCCGACGGATTGCCGATTGTATGCTAAGTTTCACTTTGCCTACTTGGCTTGCGATCGGTGATAACTTCATTGATACCCTTACTAGATGTCGGTTGGCCCCAGAATACGTAGGAGCTGTTGGTGAATACTGGTCGCCCATGACAATATCGAGAGTACATGGACTCTCTGATTGCAGCGCTGGGCTTCCGTTGCCGCTTTTACTGGTTGGATCGACCGGGCTTGTAGAGGCGTTCGGATGTTCCGAACTGGTTGGAACGAGTGGTTCCTCTAAGAGCGCCATTGATGGTGGCGATGAATCCTCATCCATCTGGTCGATTTTGCTAATCTCTGCGAATGATGAGCCGGTGGAGCAGAAGGATGATGACATCCTGTTTTCTTCCATGGTGCAGATGCATTCGTCCATGTCGAGGTTGGAGTAGTCTGCCAGGTCGAACTAGTTTTCCTCATCCTAAGTCCCTGCCATATTCGCATGAGCGATGATGGGGCAAAGGAAGTGGATGACGAATGTTTGAGCGAAGTAATCTTCAAGAACTCAACGCCTTCTTCCCCATAGGCGGCGCTAGCTGTCGACGATCGAGTCGCCGATCTTACGAAATAAACATAGGAAAATGACAAAGATTTCTCGGGAGAGAATGAGACCGCTCTTTATTGCTATGAACTGGATCCTTTATAGGAGGTGCCCTCGACAAGACGGTAGACTAATCCTAATTATATCGAGTATAAGGCTTGCTATGCTATTGAATCACGCTTGAAACATGAATTTAATGCCGATTGTTGTGCTTCAATATGATGGAATACCCTTGTTCCTCCGTGCTCCATCTTTAAATAACCATCGAAGATGTGGTAGTTACTCCTGGAGAAGATGCTTATTGGAAGTGACGCTATTCGGGTGGAGGGTCGATTCTGATTAGTAAAATAATGGCGATTACCGATGATGTCGTGAGACACTCAACCATATGGTGGTTGTTGTTAGTGTCTTAAGACCATGAAGCATTGCGTGGTATGGAGCAAATATAACATGTGTTTCATTCGTCACACGGTATGGAATATACTTGGAGTTAAATCCAAATGCCAGTTCATTGCTTCTACGAGCAGTTATCTGGTCGGGGACTGGGCATAGGACCTCATCCGATCAGGGTTTCCATTATGTAACCTCTGGAATCCTTACGATCATAGATGCTGTTAGCTTTAGGGGTTACGACCACGAAGACGTATGGTCTTTTATTATGCATTAAAGTAATACATAGAGATTTTAATCCTCGTCAATTTCCGACCAACACAGAGAGGCGCATGGGTGTGCACAGTCGAAGCTCGTCGCCGGCGAAAGTGGGCTCGACGGCGGCCAACAAGGACAAAAACGGGTTGCTCCCGGGGAGGTGAAGCCGATGACAGTGGTGATACGGCCGGAGGATCGCCAGAGCGGCGAAGGGAAAGCGGCAACGGCGCATGGCTTCAAGGCCAAACAAGAAAATCCGGCGAGCTCCAAGAAAAAGAGTGAGAGCATCAGCTGGGGGGCGGAGCAAAGGGAGCTTACCGAGCCCAAGAAGAGGACCGGAGGTGCGTTGTGGGAGGAGATCGGTGGTGGGGAAGGAGGCGGCCGGAGCTAGAAGAGAAGGCCGACTGTGGGCGCTTCGGTGGACCAAAACCCGATTGGTTTGGGGGGATGGGTTCCTTGGGCCCTGGGGTGCGGGGTGACGGTGTTGGCGCGGTGGTGGCTTCACCGGAGCGGCAAAACGCCGGCGGGGTGACACGACCGAAAGGAAACACGAGCAATTTGGAGGGGGGGACCTTACCAAAGAGGAAGGAGGCGAAGTGGGGAGGTCCAGAGAGGTGCACAGGGCTCCTCTTATAACCGGGGAAGGGAGAAGGAGTCGTTGGAGCTCGGTTGGGGGTGCTTGGTCCCGAGGCGGTCGGCATGGGCGCTGGGCGTGGCGATGGCGTCACGACGACGACCCTGGAGGGCCGGGGCAGGTGAGGGCAGAGGAGGGTTGCTCGGTGACGGGACAAGGCAATGGAGGGGGTGTCGGAGTCAAGGGGAGCAGGTGTAGCGCAACAGAGCGCCGAGCAGGCAAGGCGTCACAAGCGCAGAGCACAGCCAAGACTATAGTGGCTCGGCTGGCATGACCAGAGAAAAGGGGGTAGGAGGGGGAAGCTAGGCTAGCTGGGCCAAAAGGGGAAAGCTAGGCCAGGCCAAGGGAGAGGAGGAGTGGACTGAGCCCAAGAGAGAAGAAAAGAAATTTGAAACCGAGTTTCAAATTGAAAATTGAAATTCGAAAGTTGAATTGAGGTAGAAGCTAGAGATTTTGGAAATGCACAATTAAGTTTTAATTAGGGTTTTTGAAACAAAAAAGACAAACGGAGAAAACTAATCACAATCTGAAAACGGACTGTTACAGGAAGCAACATCAGTTGTTGATCCTCAAGGATGAGGTGGAAAAATGGCCGCTTAGCAAAGATAAGACTTTTTATTAAGATCAGTACCGATGCCGGTTTTTCTTTAAACCACAGTACCGCATGCCTAACCATGCATAGATTTTTTTTCTTCTTCTTCTATCGTACCTAATGGTGTACAAGAAAATTGTACTTGGTGTGCAAGAAAGATGCTTGTAAAAGTTTAGATTTAAGCCTTGAAAATGTGTTCTTGCTCGATTGGAGTCTATCCCATTCGAACTGAACTAGCCAGGTGCCCGCGCAATTACACGGCTACCGTTATTATAAGGTGCAATATAATCCCTTGTATGCCGTTGAATTTTTTGCGTACCTTATATATATTAAATGGCACTTACATACGTGTATTCTCACAATGAGCTATATATTTATCCCTATTCAGTGTCATGTAAGAAATTCCTCTTATTTTACTTTCCCAATTTGCACTTTGCAATGTGTCTTTTTCCGGGTGATATTTTGATTTTGCTATTTGTAAGTTGCCTCATTTTGTTTAAATTTAAGTTGATTTTTGTCACTGTTAGAATTTTATGAAGATTGTTGCGCAGTTTGATTGGATATTGATTGATAAAAATTGTGACTTGCAATTAAGAGTCACCTGACACGTAAACAACCCCAGATTAATTATGCATTTTCGCATCTCTCATGCTAATCAATAATAAGGATCAATTAACAATTGAGATAAGATGATATTAGGCTTAAGCCGACAGTTGCTGGGCACACGAAAGTTCTAATAAAATACTTAATACCTGATTGATGCAGGATTATCTTGCACACGGACAGGGTGTAGATCTTTTTCTTCTTACTCCAACTGACATTGTTGTGAATGTGATGGTAATTTCTAGCTGATTTGCCCATGCAAATTAAGCGGAGCTAGTACCTATACTTTCTTGGCCGTCCCATTAAGAGAAAAAAAAAGGCAATCACTATGTAGGCATGTAGCCAGAAAAAAAAAGAAGAGGAATTATGCAAGAGTTGGACTCTTGTATCCTTCCGGGAGATTTTTCTTGCCCTCAATCTTTTAGTGTGCATACAAGTAAAAAAAATCACCTTCCTGATCTCCTGTAGATGGCATTGTATGACCATACACAATTCAATTCTTTGTTGCTAAATCTCAACTATTCTAGCTATATATCAAATCCCATCCTAAAATATATAAGAAAACATGCACACTCTACCCACGCCACACGCTAGAAATTTGTTAGAGACTCTATAGCCTCACACTCTTTACCACGAACGCTTATATACAATAGTTAAATAAACCACACCAGCTCTGATGTAAGGGATCAAACCCGTGTGGATATGAACGAACACCCTCGCTCTCACCACCATGCGGCTCTTATATTCAACAAAATTTTGGCTATCCGAACTATTTCGCGGCTTGATGCGTATGTGAATTCTAAACGGCGTCTTCCGCTATCCCGAATTCCATACTCGGATACAGCTTGTGGACTAACCGTTTCTTTGTTGCCAATCCTATCCCGCGTTTATCACCTCTGTACTTCCGATTGCACCGCAATAAACTCCTTAACTAATTAATTAGAGCTAATAAATACTTTTTCAATATAAATCCCAGTAGGTTAATTAGAAGCATAATTTATGGTTGAGTTATCCTAAGTATATATCTTTTTATCCTACTAATCTAGCTACCTGATCGATTTCTTTGCACATGCTCATTGGTGTGACATGCGCTCCAACTAGTGGTGGCCACATATGCCGCCCAACATGGGTCCGGTTAGACCCTGCATGACCGGCCCGACTAACTAATCGGATTATGCTGTGCCGGCCTATGGGCCAAGGTGCCAATCTAGGCACGGTGTCGTGCCGGGTCGACGCCGTCTCCAGCTTGCCACCTCCGTGCCCAGTCGCTGCTGCGCCGACCATCTCCTTCTCGACGTCAGCCCGACCCACTGGGCAGGGTGTCGACACAAACTTAGCACGCTTGATCGGATCATATCCGAGTTAGACCAACAGTTCCGTGCTTCAGACCGATTCGAACGGCACGACCGATTAGGCACTACTAGCTCCGACACGCTCTCATGGCCACGCGATGGCGTCTCAGCTCTCGTCGAAGGCACATGCACAAGCCCACAACGGCTTGGCTCCGCGTGCGAGCCTCGACGGACGCTAAGCTATGTGGAAGAAAGTGGTCTTGCATAATCCATAACCATGGGAAATCAAACCATGTACATGAATGTGTGATGTCATAAGTCAGACTTGAAAATTTTGAAGGGTCTGTTAGTGCTATCATGTAACACCCCAAAATTTGGTTTGTTTTTGAAGCTTTTAAAAAACAAAAATAACTATTTGATTTTTCTTGTTTAAGTCAAAGCTTAATTTGAATTTTCAGAAATCAAAATAATTTAATGTGAATAATCTAAACTTCAATTAAATTAAAAAAATTATTTTATTTGGGTTTCTTGAGTTCTAGAGAATTTTCTGGAATTTTCTATGAATTTTAGGAATTTATTTGCTATTTCTTTGAGCTTGATTCTCTTTAATATCTTTTCTGAAATTCGGAAAGTCTTTTCTTTTTCCTAATTTTCTTTTGGGGTGAATTCATTTTCTCTTGACCCAATCCTTTTTCCTTTCGGCCCAGCCCGAGCTAGCCTGTTTCTCCTTTCCCCACGCCAGCCATAGCCTAGCCAACTCTTCTTTTCCTCCTTCCTTTCGCTGACCAGCGGGCCCGCCTCGTTAGTGCGCTAGCGCCACGTGGACGTGTCCTTCTTCCTCCCGACGTTGGCTCTAAGTCCGTGTCCGAGATGCTGTCGTTGCCAGCCTTCTTCCAAACTCTCCCTTTCCGACCCTATAAAAGAGCGATGCCCACGTCAAAATCCTTGCGCTGTCATCCTCACCCAAATCCCCAAAGTGTTGTCTCTGATATCATAGTCGTTTCGCTGGATTCTGTCAAAGACATCGTCACCGCTGAAGGTCTTCGCCGCCGGATTTCGTTGTCATTGAAGCTCCTCCGTCCTTACCGTCGCCACCATCGGATTCGCGTCGTCGCGTTCTACGTGTTGCTCTCTTCCTCGTCGCCCGAAGATCATCGGACCGCTGTCTTCGCCTTCGTCCCTAAAACCAGCCACGCCGCCTTGCTCCGATCTCATCGATGGTAAATCCTCGTGCCTTCTCGTGCACGCCATCCCGTATCTCTCATCATCCTTGTGCAACCCCCTCCCTTTTACCTATCTCTCTGTCAAGCTAGCATTCCGTTGCCGCCGCGCTTTCTTTCTCGCCTTTAGCTGTCGTCGCGCCACCACTCCCGTTGTCCTCCGGTCTCCGCGTTGGTTCCAGCGTGTTCTCATTGCTGTCACCAATGCTGTGCGTGCCTTCTTTCTCTTCGGGCATCGCCGAACCGCCGTTGTCGCGTGAGCCCGAATCTCCTCACCGCCGACGTCAACATTTGCCGCCGCCACAGTGCCTGAATCTCCTAGTACATCCTCGCCACCGACGTCAAATGATTTGTGCTAGCTACACTGGTTATATCGTGTGGGTAAATTGTACAATCTCTGCAGAGTATTAAATTAATACATTCGAATAGCCACATCCATGGTAATGGACATGCTCGGGGATTTCACACGAGAGGTAGAGTTTCTTTATAAAATGTATCGGAGTGTGAATGAGAGTTCACTTGATGAATATAATGTTCGTTTGATGAATGGGGAATTCACTTGGTGATTTGGTTGGGAAGTGAATGAGAAGTTCATTGGTTGATTTCAAAAAAATTGTTTACTTTATTTATTTATTGTCTTCTAAATTACGCATTTCAATCTATTTATTTTATTTAGGAAAAAGTCCGGTTTACTCCCTCGAACTATCAGAAAAGTCTGGTTTACCCCCCTGAACTACAAAACCGGTTATTTAACCCCCTGAATTTACGAAATCCGGTCAAATAACACCCCGTAGCGGTTTGGAGCGGTGGTTTTCCTGACGTGGCTGGTTTTGTCCTAGTCAGCGTGTATGTGCCATCCAAGTCAGCATCAAATAGAGCATCAAACAGCTATACCCTTTCAACTTAAGTGCATTTCGTCGAACATCTTGAGTGCGTCTCCAGCACGCGACCAAGGAATGGGAGTTGGAGAAATCTGGGAAGGGCGGAGGTGGTGGGGAGGGCGCGATGAGGACGGCGGCGGTGGACGGGGGAGGCGGCGCGGACGGCCTCCACCTGCAGAGCCTCGGACCCACCTACCACCGCCACCCAGTGCGCCCGGCTGCGTGGTGCTTTCTGCCACACGCCAGACATGGCGCACACGGCGCGACCATGGCGCGCGCGCCACCCGGCCTAGCCACCGCGTCCCTGCCGCCCTCCGTCGACACCGCCGCTCAACGCGGCCATGTGCTCCATTTCGCCGCGCTTTTGCCCGCGCCGCAGCGCTGAAGGCGCCATTGCCACGGCCACACGGCGTGGGGCGTTCTTCTTGGTCAGCAGAGTGCAACAGCCTTCTTCGAGGACGGTCCTTCTCGCCGATCTTTGCGGCGGTCACAGGAGTAGGTGACCATGGAGCGGCTACATGCGGATCTTCGCGATAGCCTAATCTTCATTGCCGGGACCCAAATTACATTCAGACCCTCAGGTTCAACGACTAGCCCAGATCACGCTTAGTGCACACAAGTGGTAACAAAGGTGGAAATCGATCCATACAAGCTGGCGAATAATAGCATAAACGAATAACTTTGATTAATAAATAATGGTTTTGACCTTAAGGTCGAAGTTTACATTTATTCAAGCCACGCAGGCTAACAGAGAATTAAAGCAATGAAACAAAAGCGGAAGCGGCACCCCATCGATTCACCACAGCAACCGATCGATCAAGACCTCGCGATCGGGCACCTTCGATAAACTCGTCCTCGAAAGTGGTGAAGACTCCTCCTCTTCGCTTGATTCGTCAAAACAAGCATGAGTACACACCGTACTCATAAGCCACACCACGTAAATGCAATATATACACATGTTGGCATTTTACAAGGGAAAGGCATTTCGTGGTTCTTTTGCGTAAATGCAAGTTTGCAATTGAATACCGATAATAGATTGAAAAAGTAAAACAAATAGATAACAATAATTTTAACATTTGATTTCACAAAGACACACACACCTAGACAATTTTATTCACATAGTCGATGATTCAAACCACACGCTCCCTTCCCACACGCTTTTAATAAAATCTACCCTAGTGTGATATCCCGAGCATTGTCCATGATCATGACGCGCTATTCAATAGATTAAATTACACTCTGCAGAGTTTGTACACTTTACCCACAAGATACAATTAGTGTAGCTAGCACTAATCATAACAAAGCATTTCAGATACCTTATCTTACTATGCTAGGTCTGTCTCAAAAGCAGACATATGTGGTCGTACAGGGGGCTCAGTTCAATGACGCACATGGTGAGGTCCTTAATTGACCGAGGCAAGACTTCCACATGCCAACTAAACCACACAGCCACACAGATTATTATTCACACAGATCACACAGATTATTGTCCACACAGATCACACAAATTCCACCATTTCACACAAGATCCACCACTTGCCTACCCAAATCCTTTTACCACCCGGTTGATTTACGTGCAACACATGCCACAAAGACACATAGTACACACAGATTATTTAAGATTTCATATTCACTTAGTCGATTAATAATTGCAGTCTCACATGAATAAGTGATTCGGGGCATGGCTAAGCAATCTACTCGTGCTAACCAACCCACGTTGGTGCTACAATATTTACCAACTAATAGCAACTAGGGTGACAAAGGATCGGGGCATAATAATTACGCAAGGATGGCATAACAATTTGGGATTAACTATCGCACCCAAAACATTTAAATAAATACTTGAATTAAGATGCAGAATTTGAATTAAAATACTTTTGTAAAGCGGGAAGCAAAATGGTCAAGGGTATAGCTTGCCTTGGAATAAGTTTAGGTACTGGTCCTGGTCTTGGAAAGCTCCTTCTTCTTCAACTCTTCCAACAAATCAAGGTCTACTCGCAAACGAAGCACAAAAACAAAATAAATAAATAACAGAGGCAAAACAACTAAAAAATAATTAAAAATCTCCATTAGGTAGATCTTTATTTTAGATGAATTTAGAAATTTGAATGGGCTGATTTGGAGTTAGGATGCAAAAGATATGGGGTTTCAAAGTTTAAATCTAAAGAAAACCCTAAAATTGGATTTTACGGAATTCGAATTATTTCTTAATGAAAAATCAGAATATTGCGTCAAGATGACATCGATATGACGTCAGCCAGGAATTTCGGAAAAGGAATAATAAAAAGAAAATCGACATGTGGGACCCACATGTCGTTAGCACGACTACCACGTGGACCAAGTCCACCGAGCCTCTGGATCGAAATTTGAAATTTGGCGCGCTGCGTGCACAGGCGCTGACGCTGGCGCCCACGTGGTCGCCACGCGTGCTACGGAGGCGATGGCGGCAGTGGAGGGTGGCGTGGGCGGCGGCAAGCGGCGCAAGACTGGACCCAATGGTCCCGTGAACAGCGGCGATCTGGTGGCGGTGGGTGGTACCAAAGGGTAGAGGCGTTATTGCGAACCTCATGGTGCGGCTCGGGTGGTCGGGGTGGCGGTGGTGGCCGTGGCGAGGTTCAAGCGGCGAAGAGCGGGTTTTGTCGGCAAGCGCCCGATGTGGCTCGGTGTGGCGAGGGTTTCTCGGGGTAGCTCAAGGCGAGGAAGGCAATGTGCACTCCCGGAGGCAATCGTCACCGACGGCGAGAGGATCGGAGTTTTAGGGTTCGGTGACCGGCGCCCAAAACTCCGATTCTTGGCAAGAATGGCTCGAGAGGGCAATTGGTTTGGGGTTTTTGGAAAGGGTCATGGCGATCCTCGAGGTGCTACTTATAGGGTCTAAGCGGCCTCGGAGCGGCGTGCTGCGGCGGAGGTTGAAACCACCCGAGAAGGGCTCATGGAGATAAAGGAGATAGAGGCGAATTTGAATTTCAATTTTGTTTGAACGAGTCCGGGAGGATAGGGCTTCTAGAAGCGATCATCCGCGCACAAAATCGGGTCGATTGCGATATTGTCGGACGGAGCTTGCAGCGGCAATGGCGACAGGCAGGCGCGAGGAGGAGACTGGTCGGAGGCAGCGACCTGCAGCCGCCCCACGCCGAGAGAGAGCGAGGCGCGCGTGCTTGGCGGAGATCTGGCGCCTAGTCCGATCCAACGGCGAGAATGAGTGGGCCGAGTGGTTTGGTAGCAGGAAAGGAGTTGGGCCAGAGAGATTTGGCCCGATCACTATTTGGAGATTTAACTACCATTTTCTTTTTAAGAAAATAGCGTAAATCGAATAAGCAATAGAAAATAGCAAATGAACTTGGAAAAATTCCGAGAAAATTCTAGAAAATATATCCAAGCTCATAGAATCCAAATAAAATAGTTTTGACCATTGTTCATGTTGACTTTAATCATATTAAATTGTTTTGTTACTCAAAGTCCAATATTAAGCTTTTAAATTAAAATCAAATAAATCCAAATGGTGAATTTTCCCACTACAACTTATTTAAAAGATTTTTAAAAGCTCGAAAATTGGGATGTTACAAACCTCCCCCTTAAAGGAATCTCGACCCGAGATTCAAGGCTAACTGGAGAAAAGGTCAGAACTCGGCTTTTAACTCTTCTTCATGCTCCCACGTTGCTTCACCTTCCGAGTGGTGGCTCCATTTGCACTTTGGAAAAATGAACCGTCTTGCTTCGGTCCGACGCTCTGCGACATCCGTAATCTTGACCTACCGCTCTTTGTAGGTGAGGTCTTCCTTGATTCAATTGACTCCAACGGGCTTGTTCTTCGCACACGAAGACACTTCTTGGTGTGAGACGTGAAAGACATCGTGTACTCCTGCTAGCGATTGTGGCAGCTCCAACTGATAAGCTACTTCTCCACGACGATCCAAAATCTTGAACGGACCAACATACCGAGGGGCGAGTTTCCCTTTGGCATGGAACCTTTTCACACCTCTGAGGGGCGAACTCAAGATACACAAAGTCCTCGGCTCAAAAGCGAGATCACGACGACGATTGTCCAGATAACTCTTCTGCCTCGATCGAGCTATCTTTAGCCTCTCTCTGATCATGGACACTTGCTCTTCTGCTTCTTGAATAATATCTGGACCAAAGACTGTACGTTCAACTTGTTTCGTCCAATTTAACGGGTTCTACAGGGCACGACCATACAAAGCTTCAAATGGTGACATTTGCAGACTAGCTTGATAACTGTTGTTGTACGAGAATTCTGCATATGGTAAACTCTTATCCCAACGGGTAGCATTTGCTAGCGCACATGCTCTCAACATATCCTCCAATATCTGATTAACCCTTTCAGTCTGTCCATCCGTTCGAGGATGATACTGTGATCGAATTGGTGAGTCCCTAGGGCTTCGTGTAAACTTTGCCAAAATCGGAGGTGAACCGAGATCCTCGATCGACACTATCTTCTTAGGTACCCCATGCAAACCGACAACCTTTGACATATATAGCTCGTTAGACGATCTCCGAGTACGTAGTCTTGGTGGCAAGAAATGGGCAACTTTAGTCGACGATCCACTATTACCCAAATCGAATCATAACCGGATTGAGTCTTGGGTAAACCGTAATGAAATCCATTCCGATTTCTTCCCACTTCCACTGGAATCTTCAAGGGTTGCAGCAGACCTGCCGCCTCGATGTTCTGCTTTGACTTTCGACACCGTCGCACAAGGCAACGAACTCGCGACGTCCGTTTCAAATTCGGCCACCAAAACTTATTCTTAACATCCTGATACATCTTAGTACTACCAGGGTGAATCGAATACTTTGAGTCATGGGCCTCCTTCAGAATTAGCTGTCTCAATCCATCAATATCTGGAACACAGATACGTCCATTGATCCACAGTATGTCCTGATCATCCACTGTGAAGTCCTTGAACTTCCCTTCTGTCATCTTCTTCATGATGTCGGAGAATTCTGAATCTTTAGGCTAAGCCTCGCGAATCTGCTTCTCCAAAGTAGACTGCACTTCCAGATTGGCTACAAATCCCTCCGATACTACTTCTAGTCTTAGCTTCTGGAATTCCTCTTGAAGTTCTGCACAAGGCTCTTCCACTTCCAAAGCATTGCAGTGGCTCTTACGGCTCAAAGCATCGGCAATGACATTGGCTTTACCAGGATGGTAATGGATTCCAAGATTATAATCCTTTATCAATTCTAGCCATCTTCTCTGTCTCATATTCAGATCTGACTGAGTAAAAATGTATTTCAAGCTCTTATGATCCGTGTATATCTCGCAGCGATTCCGATGAGGTAATGACGCCAAATCTTCAAAGCATTGCACTACTGCAGCTAATTCCAGATCATGGGTAGGATAATTCTCTTCATGAGGCCTTAATCGCCTTGGACGATAAGTTTAGCTCTTCCTCTTGCATCGGGACACATCCTAATCCTTGACGCGAAGCATCACAATAGATATCAAAATCCTTGCGAATATCTCGCAAAATCGGCCTGAAAGGTGAAGTCAAACGCTTCTTCAATTCTTGAAAACTTTCTTCACAAGCTGGGGTCCAAGTAAACTTTTTCTCTTTCTTCAACAATTGTGTAAGAGGTTTAGCAATCGATGAGAATCCTTCAATGAAACGGCGATAATATCCCGCTAATCCCAAGAAATCTGCGAATTTGAGTGGCAGTCTTGGGTCGTTCCCAATGTATCTTGCTTTAACCTTCATGGGGTCAATCACTACTCCTACAATTGTCATCACATGACCAAGAAAATCCACTTCCTTTTTCCGTAAATCACACTTACTAAACTTAGCATACAACCGATGCTCTCGAGTTTCTCTAGGATTAATCTCAAATGCTCAAAGATGTTCTTCTTCGACTTGGAGTAAACCAAAATATCATCGATGAATACAACTACAAACTTGTCCAAATATTCCATGAATACCTTATTCATCATGTTCATGAAGTAGGCGAGAGGCATTAGTCAAATCAAAGGACATGACTAAGAACTCATAATGCCCGTCTGAAGTGTTGAGAAAGCGGTCTTAGGTACATCCTTGGGACAAATCTTCAACTGATGGTAACCTGATCGCAGATCGATCTTCGAGAACACTCCGGCTCCTTTCATCTGGTCAAACAGATCATCTATCCGGGGCAATGGGTACTTATTCTTGATAGTGACTTCATTAAGAGACCGGTAGTCGATGCACATTCGCATGCTTCCATCCTTCTTTTTGACGAACAAAACTGGCGCTCCCCATGGCGACGAACTAGGTCTCACAAAACCTTTCTCCAAAAGTTCTTCTATTTGCTTCTTCATCTCCACCAACTCATCGACTGGCATCCGGTAGGGTCTCTTCGAGATAGGGGCTGTTCCTGGCACTAGATCGATGACAAACTCGATGTCACGATCCGGTGGCATTCCTGGTAATTCTTCTGGGAACACATCTGGATATTCTTTGACGACGGGCACATCTTCCAAGGTGACGGTCTTCAGGCTATTGACTAGCAGATGTCCATTACGCACTGAGGTAGCTAGAAACTCCACTTTGTTTCCTTTGGTATCCTCGATTGTAACGGCTCTTCGGCCACAATCTAGCACGGCTTTGTGCTTGGTTAACCAATCCATGCCAAGGATGACATCTATGGTTTGGGTGTCTAGAATAACTAGGTTAGCTAGAAACTCAACTCCAGCTATGAGCAACTTAGCCCCTAAACAACCCATATTAGAACTTAGCTCTGCTCCAGGCGACTGGACTAACAGAGTACGCTTAAGAGGCATAACTTCCAACTTATTCTTAGTTGCAAAATTTTAAAAAACGAATGCGAAGCTCCGTAATCAAAGCGAGCGGATCACAGTCTTGAATTTACTAAGAACTTACCCAGTACAACGTCTGGTGCTTCCTGGGCTCCTTCCAAAGTGACGTGGTTAACACGACCTCTAACCACTGACTGAGGCGTTCCTCCTGGTTGATTGGTTCCCTGAGAAACTCTTTGGTTGTTCTGCACTGGGGTCTTGGCAGGTGTTGCTCCAAGGTTGAAGCGGACTGGAGTGATAGCTCCCTTCTGAGGACACTGATTAGCAAAATGCCCTGGTTGACGGCAATGGTAACATACTCTTGGTTCATTCTGCCGATTGTCGTTCCCGGGGGTGGGGTTGAGTGGTGTAGGGTTGCGAGGATTCTGAACAAAAGGACGAGTGCTGAGGGCGGTGTAGGTGTTCTGAACGAACTCGCGGTTTGAAACGAGTAAACTGTTGTGGCACTACTCTTGCCCTCTGCTGTTGCGGCTGGTGGCTTCCCTGCTGAATCATCCTACGCTTGCGGTGATCTTCCAGCTCCTTGCGTTTGTCCTCCATGACCAACGCCTTGTTAATCAACTCCTGGAAATCCGGGAAGGTGTGGGCAAGCAGATTGACTTGTAGTCCTGAGTTCAAACCCTTCAAGAAGCGATTCTGGCGAGACACATCGATGGCGACATCCTTCGAGCATAGCGAGCTAGTTGAGAAAACTTATTTAGGTAGTCAGTCACTGACATACCCCCTTGCTTGAGAGCGCGGAACTCATCCTTCTTCAGATCCATAATGCCTTCAGGTACATGATATTGGCGAAAGGCTGCGGAGAATTCCTCCCATGTGATATTCTGCGGTGCCTCATCAGCTGCGCTGAGAAGTTCTCCCACCATTCGGCGGCTATGCCCTCCATCTGATGAGTGGCATATAACACCTTCTCGTGATCGCTGCATTGGGTGATCAGCAGCTTCCTCTCAATCACGCGAAGCCAATCATCAGCTTCTACTGGTGAGACATGTCCAGAGAAAGTTGGCGGACGAGTCCTCATGAATTGACCAACTTGGATGGTCACGATAACCCCGAGTATGACAGGGCTCCTCCTGACGATTGTTGATGTTGTTGTTGTTCATGGCTTGCATCCGGTTCATCATTGTATACATCATCTCGAGTTTGTCCGCCATAAAGGCTCCAAAGTTACGCAAGTCAAGGGGTGGTGCTTGGGTGGCACTTGTCCTGCGGGTTTGATTATCATCGGGTCTTTGGGGTCGGATCCACTTGCAAAGAATAAGCGTGACGAGTCTGAACCATCTGGTGAAGTTCCATAGGTTAGAGAAGGTAGCAAGCACGAGATGAGTTTAGAACTAGACAGGGAATAGATTAAACCCAACAAACCTGACTCAAGAAACTTCGAATGCAATAACCTTTTATTAATAGCTTACTAGCATGGTCGCAACAAATGCCTAAGGGTCTTTGCGTACTCATACTTGCACACAAGAAAATAGAGCGAACCTAAGCACACAAGCTACCGCCTAAAGGGCGACTCTTGAAAAGGGAAGCGGCTAAGCGACTAAGCTGGAACTTAAGCGAACTACTACTCGAGAAAGCCTCCAAAGCCACGGCGGCGCTCTGCTGGTGTAGACTTCAAGTGGCGGGCATCCTCGCGAATCGGTTCTCGATGTCCCGGATCTGGTGCGGTTGGAGCAGTGTCTTTGGAGTGCTGTACTGGTGGCTCCTCTGGTGTCTTGAGCTCTGCTTGGTCCTCCAAGTGTGCAACCTCTGTTGGATTCTCAGGAATCTCCTCGGGATCCTCTTGGTCCTTCCGAATCTTCCTCTTGATCATCCTCGACCTCATGTTGACCGTAGAGAGCTTGCTCTAAGACGGCGATCCTCTCTCGGCTTCTTCCCGGGTTCGATAGGCGCACCTCGGCTCGGTGGCGGCCATCTCCAGCGACTCCTCTGAAATTGCCGCGAATCGTGCTAGATGCACCATCGAGGCATTGCCTTCCCGTGCGTGAAGCGGAAGCGCGCAGATATCTCCCCTGGCGGCTCGGGATGGTAGCGTAAGCAGTGTGTTGCAGTTCTTCGCGTAGATGTGGCGGACTCGAGTATGGCCAAACGTGACGACTCATGGATTCCTTGCGTGAAGGTAATCCTCCGACCGAGACATCCAAAGGCCGGGTGCCTCTAGTGTTCCTACGGCGCGAGACCGTCGGTGGCAGACTATACCACGATCCCGTCCGTTGACCATGTACTCACTGCCACGGTACATCGGGCAATCAAAGCCTCCGAGCGTCTGCAGCAGCTTCCAAAGCTCGGCGGCAAGTCCTCCGTTGCAATCTCCGAAGGTCTGAAGGTACGGCATCTGTCCAGGCAGACAAAAGGTAAGAACCAAGTTTTAAACAGTGAAAAGAGGAGAGATTATAGCAAGAGATGAGTCGAGAGAGATATGAGAGGAGTTAAGCAGTTAATTTAGTCTTGCAGATAAATTTTCTTTTAGAAAATAGTTTGGACATTTAAGCGGCCGATCTAACTAAGGTCTAGACCTACGATCGGTATGGCTCGATACCACTACGCCGGGACCAAATTACAATTCAGGACCCTCTGTGTTCAACGCAACTAGCCCAGATCACGCTAGTGCACACAGTGGTAACAAAGGTGGAAATCGATCCATACAAGCGAATAATAGCATAAACGAATAACTTTGATTAATAAATAATGGTTTTGACCTTAAGGTCGAGTTTACATTTATTCAAGCCACGCAGGCTAACAGAGAATTAAAGCGGAAACAAAAGCAGAAGCGGCACCCCATCGATTCACCACAGCAACCATTGG
Source organism: Phyllostachys edulis (assembly GCA_036346405.1). Lineage (NCBI taxonomy): Eukaryota > Viridiplantae > Streptophyta > Magnoliopsida > Poales > Poaceae > Phyllostachys > Phyllostachys edulis. The sequence continues at coordinate 20,267,336 of CM070545.1, read as the reverse complement.
GATCAAGACCTCGCGATCGAGGCACCTTCGATAAACTCGTCCTCGAAAGCTGGTGAAGACTCCTCCTCTTCTGCTTGATTCGTCAAAACAAGCGTGAGTACACACCGTACTCGCAAGCCACACCACAGAAATGCAATATATACACATGCTGGCATTTTACAAGGGAAAGGCATTACGTGGTTCTTTTGCGTAAATGCAAGTTTGCAATTGAATACCAATAATAGATTGAAAGCAGTAAAACAAATAGATAACAATAATTTTAACATTTGATTTCACAAAGACACACCTGACCTAGACAATTTTATTCACATAGTGGATGATTCAAACCACACAGCTCCCTTCCCACACAGTTTTAATAAAATCTACCCCTAGTGTGATATCCAGAGCATTGTCCATGATCATGACGCTGGCTGTTCGAATAGATTAAATTACACTCTGCGAGTTTGTACACTTTACCCACAAGATACAATTAGTGTAGCTAGCACTAATCATAACAAAGCATTTCAGATACCTTATCTTACTATGCTAGGCAGTCTCAAAACAGACATGTGGTCGTATAAGGGCTCAGTTCAATGGCGCACATGGTGAGGTCCTTAATTGACCGAGGCAAGACTTCCACATGCCAACTAAACCACCTGACCACACAGATTATTATTCACACAGATCACACAGATTATTGTCCACACAGATCACACAGATTCCACCATTTCACACAGTATCCACCACTTGCCTCACCCAAATCCTTTTACCACCCGGTTGATTTACGTGCAACACATACCACAAAGACACATAGTACACACAGATTATTTAAGATTTCATATTCACTTAGTCGATTAATAATTGCGGTCTCACATGAATAAGTGATTAGGGGCATGGCTAAGCAATCTACTCGTGCTAACCAACCCACGTTGGTGCTACAATATTACCAACTAATAGCAACTAGGGTGACAAAGGATCAGGGCATAATAATTACGCAAGGATGGCATAACAATTTGGGATTAACTATCGCACCCAAAACATTTAAATAAATACTTGAATTAAGATGCGATAATTTGAATTAAAATACTTTTGTAAAGCGGGAAGCAAAATGGTCAAGGGTATAGCTTGCCTTGGAATAAGTTTAGGTCTGGTCTGGTCTTGGAAAGCTCCTTCTTCTTCAACTCTTCCATGACGTCAAGGTCTACTCGCAAACGAAGCACAAAAACAAAATAAATAAATAACAGAGGCAAAACAACTAAAAAATAATTAAAAATCTCCATTAGGTAGATCTTTATTTTAGATGAATTTAGAAATTTGAATGGGCTGATTTGGAGTTAGGATGCAAAAGATATGGGGTTTCAAAGTTTAAATCTAAAGAAAACCCTAAAATTGGATTTTCGGAATTCGAATTATTTCTTAACGAAAAATCGAACATTGCGTCGACATGACATCGATATGACGTCAGCCACGGGAATTTCGGAAAAGGAATAATAAAAAGAAAATCGACATGTGGGACCCACATGTCGTTGGCAACTCACGGTGGACCAAGTCCACCGAGCCTCTGGATCGAAATTGGCCGGGCGGCCTTGCGATCGCTGCGTGACGCTGGCTACCACGCGGCGCCAGCGTGCGCTACACGCAGCGTGCCCGCAGGCGATGGCGGGAGGTGGAGGTGGCGTGGGCGGCGGCGGCGGCAAGATCGACCCAATGGTCCCGTGACAGCGGCGATCTGGTGGCGGTGGGTGGTACCAAAGGGTAGAGGCGTTATTGCGAACCTCATGGTGCGGCCGGTGGTCGGGGTGGCGGTGGTGGCCGTGGCGAGGTTCAAGCGGCGAAGAGCCGGGTTTTGTCGGGCGGGCTCTCGATGTGGCTCCGTGTGGCGAGGTTTCTTGGGGTAGCTCAAGGCGAGGAAGGCGCGGTGCACTCCCGGAGGCAATCGTCCACCGACGGCGAGAGGATCGGAGTTTTAGGGTTCGTGTGGCGCTCAAAACTCCGATTCTTGGCGCAAGGGCTCGAGAGGGCAATTGGTTTGGGGTTTTTGGAAAGGGTGCGGCGATCCTCGAGGTGCTACTTATAGGGTCTAAGCGGCCGGAGGGACGCGTGCGGCGGCGGAGGTTGAAACCACCCGAGAAGGGCTCATGGAGATAAAGGAGATAGAGGCGAATTTGAATTTCAATTTTGTTTGAGCGAGTCCAGGGAGGATAGGGCTTCTAGAAGCGATCATCCGCGACAAAATCGGGGCAGTTGCGATATTGTCGGATGAGCCAGCAGCGGCAATGGCGGACGCGGCGCTTCAGCGAGAGGAGACTTGGTCGGAGGCAGCGACCTCGCAGCTGCCCCACGCGTCGAGAGAGCGAGTCGCGCGTGCAAGCGGAGATCTGGCGTCTAGTCTGATCCAACGGCGAGGAATGAGTGGGCCGAGTGGGAAATTGGGCCTGGAGGAAAGGAGTTGGGCGAGAGATTCGGCCCGATCACTATTTGGAGATTTAACTACCTTTTTCTTTTTAAGAAAATAGCGAAATTCGAATAAGCAATAGAAAATAGCAAATGAACTTGGAAAAATTCCAGAAAATTCTAGAAAATATATCCAAGCTCATAGAATCCAAATAAAATAGTTTTGACCATTGTTCATGTTGACTTTAATCATATTAAATTGTTTTGTTACTCAAAGTCCAATATTAAGCTTTTAAATTAAAATCAAATAAATCCAAATGGTGAATTTTCCCACTACAACTTATTTAAAAGATTTTTAAAAGCTCTGAAAATTGGGATGTTACAGCTGCCCCGCTTGGAGCACGCCCCACCATTGCTTGAGCCGGAGCTGGACCTCTCCATGGGGGTGGAAGTGCCACTTTGGGAATTGGAGTTGGAGTTGGAGTTGGCGACGCTTTGGCGGCGCATGAGCTCTTAGACGATAGGGAAGCGGCCGGTGAATAGCTCGAACTCCTCCACGGTGGTGTCGCCTGTCGACCTCGCATGAGCCGAACTCCTCCTCACCACGAACTTCATTGCCGTCGTCAAGGTTTCGATCAAGCACTGGGTCCTCTCGGCGGCCTCCCGTGGCATCGATCGTCGGGACGAGGTCGAAGCAAGAACCCGCCTCTAGCGGGGGGCATGGCATGGCCGTGACCTCGTCAATCTGGATCGCGCGATGGGCGAGGAAATTGCAGCCCACGACGTCGAGGAGGCGGATCGGTCCATCTCGAACCGCACGAGGAAGGGTCCCGTCGAGCCCCATTAATTGGAAGCGTGCCGCCGCCGCCGCTCTGGATGGGCGCCGATTCAAGGTCCACACATCAGCGCAGTGGTCACCGCGTCGTCTGAGGCCGAGGTGGAGGAGCCTGAGGAGGAGAGGATGCGGTCGAGTGACTCGTAGAAGAGCTCCTCGGGTGGCGGTGGAGCTGGGCCAGCCGGAGGAAGGGGGAGGTGACGCCATGGGGGATTGGGTAGAAGGAAGGAGAAGAGCCAGCGGAGAAATAGAGAGAGAGAGATGCATTGATAGGGCGGGGCCTACAAGTCAGAGAGAGGGGGAGGAGGAGAAAACGGGCCGGGTGCGCTACGTTATACGCTGAGTTGACCGAATTTGGCCACGTCAGCAAAACCACCGCTCCAAACCGCTACGGGGTGTTAATTCACCGGATTTCGCAAATTCAAGGGGTTAAATAACCGGTTTTGTAGTTCATGGGGTAAACCAGACTTTTCTGATAGTTCGAGGGAGCAAACTGGACTTTTTTCTTTTATTTACTGTCAATACTGCTTTCTACAAAAGAATTATACAACTAATCATTTGTTCAAGCCTTGCATGAATATTAAATGCATATTGTTTCCCTATGACTTGTTGAGTACTTTATATGCTCATGACTTAAAACTTTCCTGCTCAGTTGAAGAGTATCAAGCTTCTCAAGAGTTCTTTGAGAAGGAATACTATGAAGACTTTGCGAATTAGGAAACGTTCTCCACTCGATTGCATGTGGGCATGTTGATTGACATTTTCAAGGTTTTCTGTTCCGCTGTAAGAGTTTATTTGTTTCTTTAGCCTTGCGTAACAAGTTAAGTAAACTTTGACCATAAGGTCCATTTATTATTACTATTTGTTATTTTAAGACATTTTTAGTTAAATCGATAAATAAATAGTATTTCATTGATATTTTCTGTGTGAGCTAGCAACTGATCTAAGACTAGTTCAAAGTATACAGAGGATTTTGGATATGTAAATCCTGGTCCTGACATACCATGTACTCCCTCTGTTTCACTATATTTGTCTGTTAAGTTAATCTAGAATATATTTATTGCAATTTTTCCATCTCTACCCCTAATTAAATACTTTGAAAAATGTGTAGTGCTTGTGATATGCCATTTAATAGGAATATATATTATCATTTTTCATCAATTATTTATTAGATTTAGTGTTTTTTTGATTTGTTGGTTTGATGAGTTGTCAACAAATATAGCGAAACGGAGGGAGTAGTATATAGTGACTGAATTTTGGAGCAACTCTGTAATTATACTGCTGCTAAAGAAGGATAAAGAAAGAAAAAGAGTAAGGCAAGGCAAGAAGCGAGGAACAAGCAAAGCAGGCATCGCTCGTGCAACAAGACTAGCGAGAGAGAGGAGCAGCAGCGCTCTCTCTCCCTCCGGTCTCCGCCTCCGCCTCCGCCCACTCTACCACGCACCACCACCTCCTCGAAAAGAAGAAAAGTAAAATTCGAGACTCCACAGCTTCCAGCTCCCTGGCGTACGGACGCCGGGCCATCCGCCGCCAACGGCCTTCCCCAGTTCGGCCGGATCTTGGAGGAGCAGGAGCAGGAGGAGAGGCTGCACTGCGGGGTCTCTAAGGTTCCCGGCGATCTCGGCCGCTTGATTCCTGCCTCCTCAGGTCTTCAGGTACGAAAAAATCTGCGCTTTTGGGCTCCGCGGCTGTGCTTGGTGTCGAAAGTCGAAACGGCTAGAAAGGAGGCTCCTTTCGCGTGCTTGCGGCTGTGTTTTCTTTGAGGATGCGTGGGGAGAGTTGGGGCCTTAGCTCGTAGCTGTGGTGCTGATTAGATTGGTGGGATTTTCGTTGGGGGCTTCGCCGTTTAAGATTTGTTCTGTGGTTGTGTTGTTGGAATGGCAAGATAGGAGGCTACTTTCTTGTTTGTGCTTGGACTTGGTCACTTGGAGTTGCTGTTACCAGCGCGCTTGTGGGTTAATGAGCGCAGGAGAATTTAAGCTGTGTGGAGCGGTAAGGCAGGTGGATTTATGTATATTGCTACCTTGATTCGACTTAGGTTGTGTGGAATTCGTGATGATAAAAAAATAGCCTTTTTGTTCTGCGCAATGCATTCTGGGTTAAATCACTATGTTCAAAATGACCTGCTGCTGTGTTCGCCATTTCCCCGTGCTTAAAGTGCTTTAGCTAGCACTTCCAAACATGTAGTCAGCATTTTTAAGTGATGCATGGTGTTGTAATCCACGGTGTATTGTCTTGTGCTGTATTAGCTAATGAATATTAGGAGGCGCTGCAGTAATGCCCAGCGGCCAGATCCTATTTAGGATGAAGCTATAGTGCGAGTTCATGCATTTCAACATAATCATTCTATGTTGCTTATGATCAAAGCGTGCACAATTTACAAAATACAACCTAAAACTAGTCAATTGCATCACTTCATAGAACTATGCAGATGAGATCACAAACAACTATATTACAACCTGTACAATGTATAGTATTAGGCTTGTAGCTACATGTGGCGTTGCAAAACCTTTATACTCATATCTAAATCCTGCTCTCATGGGGGCCATGGGGCAGCAGTTTACCTAGAGTTTCTCAACCATATGTTATTTTTACTTTTTAGTATTAAGTGTAACCTTGTTTTACCTGCACAATAACCTAATTTTATTGCTGCCATTCAGCTTCATTGGGTGCCGATATTTTGTTCCCCATAATACTGCCCATTGTGCCCATAGCACCCAAAATTCTCCACTTCTCTTTAATTGGGTACTTCATATTTACTTTACCATATCAATTTGATCTTGTATAGTGGTTTTAACCGCATTGTTATTAAATATGTGCAGGTTCAACATTTGATCAGTTTTGTTAGTCCTGTGACAGTAGTACATATGTATTGGTACTGTTCTTAGAACTCCATAGTTACTTGGAGATCAGATGTGACAAATATGCACACTAAAGGGGCTTCTTCAGACGTTATCAGAGTAAGCACTTCTAGTGCCCCTAGTACATCGAGTCATGGTTCTGCACAAGATGACTGTGATTCTTCAGGCGAAGTGTATGTATGGGGTGAAGTTTTTTGTGATAACCCTGTAAGAGCTGGTTCTGATACAGTAATTAAGTCAACTGTGATGACTGATTTCCTACTACCGAAGCCCTTGGAATCCAGTCTAGTCCTTGATGTGTATCATGTGGATTGTGGGGTCAAGCATGCTGCTTTGGTCACAAAAAATGGGGAAGTCTTTACATGGGGTGAAGAATCTGGAGGACGCCTTGGCCATGGATCACGAGAAGATTTTATTCACCCTCGTCTAGTTGAGTTGTTAACAGTTTGCAATGTGGATATTGTTGCTTGTGGGGAGTACCACACCTGTGCTGTGACAACAGCTGGGGAACTGTATACCTGGGGAGATGGAACACATAATGTTGGACTTCTAGGCCATGGTACTGATGTAAGCCACTGGATTCCTAAAAGGATTTCACGAGCACTGGACGGTCTTCATGTTGCTTATGTTTCTTGTGGAACCTGGCATACGGCCTTGATTACATCAATGGGCCAGCTATTTACCTTCGGCGATGGTACATTTGGAGTTTTAGGCCATGGAAACCGTGAAAGCATTTCATGTCCAAGGGAGGTAGAGTCTTTATCAGGGTTGAAAACAATTGCTGTTGCATGCGGTGTATGGCACACTGCGGCTGTTGTAGAAGTTATGGTGACTCAGTCCAGTTCAAGTGTATCTTCTGGAAGGCTCTTCACATGGGGAGATGGTGACAAGCATCGACTTGGTCATGGTGACAAGGAACCACGACTCAAGCCTACATGTGTGGCTTCACTTATCGATTATGATTTTCACAGGATAGCATGTGGTCATAGTCTTACTGTAGGCCTGACAACATCTGGACAAGTTTTGAGCATGGGTACTACTGTTTATGGTCAGCTTGGAAATCCCCGCTCAGATGGTAAGCTTCCATGTCTAGTTAAAGAGATTATGGGTGAGCATGTTGTCCAAGTTGCTTGTGGTTCCTACCATGTTGCAGTTTTGACAATTAAGAGTGAGGTTTTTACATGGGGAAAAGGGGCCAATGGAAGATTGGGTCATGGAGATATAGAGGATAGGAAAATACCTACTCTGGTTGAGGCATTGAAAGACAGGGCTGTTAGGCACATAGCCTGTGGTGCAAACTTCACTGCTGCTATATGCCAGCATAAGTGGATCTCAGGAGCCGAGCAGTCGCAATGTGCATCATGTCGACAACCATTTGGGTTCACCAGAAAGAGGCATAATTGCCATAACTGTGGACTTGTCCACTGTAATGCATGCACCTCGCGGAAGGCTCTGGGGGCAGCTTTGGCTCCTAATCCCGCAAAACCATACCGTGTTTGTGATTCTTGTTTCTTGAAATTGAACAATACCATAGACTCTAGTGCAATTAATAAAAGGAAAGATGCTGTGCCTCGCCACTCGGGTGAAAGCAGCTCTGATGCTAAATTAGCTAAAGCAATTATACCTAGTAATATGGATATGATTAGAAGTTTGGATAGCAAGGCAGCAAAACAAGGGAAGAAAACTGATGCGCTGTCATTTCTTCGAACTCCTCAAATGAGTTCACTTCTTCAGCTGAGAGATATTGCTTTATCTGGTGGGCTTGATCTGAACAGATCAGTTCCAAGAGCAGTACGCACATCAGCAGTTCGATCAGTTAAATCTTCTAGGGCTGTTTCCCCTTTCTCCCGCAAGCCCAGTCCACAACGTTCTACCACACCAGTTCCAACCACTCATGGCCTTTCTATCGCGAAAAGTGCTGCTGATAATCTTGCGAAAACAAATGAGATGTTAAATCAGGAAGTAGAAAGACTCCGTGCACAGGTATTTCGTTTTATTTATGTGCAAGTACATTGCTTTGGTATTTATTATGTGGGCAAAGAATTGAATTTATTCATCTGTTTAGGTCGATAATCTGAAGCACCGCTGTGAGGTTCAAGAGCTTGAGCTACAGAAATCAGCCATGAAAGTTCAAGAGGCCATGACGCTGGTTGCAGAGGAATCTGCAAAGTCCAAAGCTGCAAAAGAAGTCATAAAATCCCTAACAGCACAGGTAATATTGATTGGCTTAGTGCTCTCATTTCTTCTTAGAAACCCATGAATTAATAGTTAGCTGTTGCGTACCTGTAGTATTCCTTGCACATAACACCATTGGTTTTTAAGAATCCCATGATATGTACATGCTAATGGTTTTGTGGTGGAGGTTTGATTGTTTCACCAGAAACGAAAGGCATATGTTTCACATTGCAAGAACAGTAATTGCTTAATGTCATCGGATTACACAAATTAAAAATGTTCAGCACCTAAATATTCATTTATTCCTGAAAAAAGCTATTAATCTGAGAGAGAGTTTGTATTTGGCACCTAACCTGTCAGAATACTCAGTTGAGCTTTCTTCAGTTAAGTGTCACTTTCTTTGGTTTCGTTACTGAAATCCTTTTCCCTGACGGTTATTGCTTCTGCCTTTTTCTGTGGCTTGTGTAGCTTAAGGATATGGCTGAAAGCCTGCCTCCAGATCAGGGATCCTATGATGGCAATGAAGCAAAACAATCACACTTTCCAAATGGCATCAAGTGGCATGCTTCTATTTACTCTAGCATGAATGGGATTCACCAGCCACGAAATGAGTCTATCAATGGTTTAAACACACCTAGCTTGAACACCGGACAATCTTTGCTCCCAAATGGAATCTCAAGTCAACATAAATCACCAGGTAGTATTGGTGAAAATAGCGAAGCGGGTGCTCACAGCCATAGGGTTTCAATTCCTCATGATGCTGAACATTTAAATCAAAGAGCACATAGCAGTAGCGATGAATTGCTTACTGCAAGCAGTAAAGGTGGTGATAGTGCTAGCATGGATGTTAGGTCCCTTCAAAATGGTGAAGATGGTTACAAATCTCGAGGCACGATATCACTGTCCAGCAACCAAGTTCAGGCTGGATGGATTGAACAGTATGAACCAGGTGTATACATAACACTGACAACACTTCGTGATGGGACTCGGGATCTGAAGCGGGTACGCTTCAGGTAAATTGAGATTTTCTCTCTTCTTTCTTAAGTACTGCTATGGTTGTTTTATGTTTGCTTCATTTATAACTACTAGATGTGGTATTGCTTGAATAATTTTTTTTTCAAATCACTTAATGAGTCTGACATGCTTATGCGGCTACATATTGCTTTATTGCTTCAAGGTGCTTGTAGTGGCATGTTCCAGAACATAAAATAGAAGGCTGTGTTATTCACTGATTCAATTGTGTAATCACCACTACTGCTTTAATGTTTTGAGCAATACAACTTAATCAATTGCTTCTTACCCTCTCTATTTTAATCAGTACCGCAAGCGCTGCTAGCCTACTCTTTTTAATGGCACAGTTTGTACTGGGATCTTATTGAGAACCATGAGATGCCTTCTATTTGTTAAGCAATGTCTAATTTGCCTGACCATTGGCTCTTGTTTTAAATTTCTCTCCAGCCGAAGACGGTTCGGTGAGCATCAAGCGGAGAACTGGTGGAACGAGAACCGTGAGAAGGTATATGAGAGGTACAACGTGAGGAGTTCTGAACGAGTCTCGTCAGCCGCATCAACCCGATCAGCCCAATGACCTGAGGACTGACTTGCCGCCTGGCGATCACCGGAGAACATGAAACGAGGCTCCAGAGCCCTAGTATCAGGGATTCAGGGGCCTTGCCACTATGGGAAGGCCCCAAGAGATTCTTTTTTGCCCCTGTAATGTCGATAATTATTTTTTTGTGTCGCAGTTGAGTCATCCATCAAGGGCTACAGCCCTGGTGTAATGTACATAGAGCCGTGAGGCACCCTTCCCCATTCTGTAGTGAAAGCAGGTGTAAAAATCCGGAAAAAAAATTTCTTTTACATATGTACATGATGATGTGCGTTGAGCAGAGCTGCAAACCATGATGGCATGATGCGGTGGTGTGGAAATGGTACTACACTGTCTAGTTTGACAATCCTGTAATCCATGGATGAGTCATTAGAATCATTTTTGTTTGGTTGACAGTGCGTTCCCGCGGTCCTTGCCCCGCTCGCTGTACACTTGTAACCTGCAATGCACGGAAACGTCTGGAACCTAGCGAGCCCGACACGGGCTTGGACATGTATTTTAGACGTGTTCGAAGTTAGACCCGCAAAAAAATAAAAATAAAAATAAAATTGGACACGTATTGACCAATTGGACCCCATATATTTGGCCTAGTAGCTCAGCCCATTTTCTATTGCTTAACCCTAGTTCATCCGGCCGTCGCCCTTGCTGCGCTCACGTTTTACCGTGGTGTTCGGAGATTTGCCGGTCTCCTTTAATCTACATTGAGGTAAATCCAACGAATTGGACTGGCTCTACGAATTAAGCCAAACACCTCAATTCCACTAGTCGTAGCTCTTTTCCGCTTCGGGTAGGTGAGCTCCAACCTTCACAACACGCCGAGCCTTCTCACAAGCTTCTTGAGAAGATCACCCAATCACGATGCCTCCACGCCGTTTAGGTGTCGGCAAACACCAAGAGTAATAAGCCGAGCCTCTTGTTTGACTCTCATCACGTGCAACGAATGCACAAGCTCAAGTGGATACGAAATCCACCTCTAGATGCAACACATGCAACTAGAGACCTCTCTCCTTGCTCACAAGGTGTAACACATGCACAATTGAGAGGAGAAGCTCACACTAGCTCATGAGAGTGAAATAGGATGCCAAATATTGTCTCCCAGCGGCTAAGGTGGGTATTTATAGCTCACAGCCGTTGGTAGCAGAAATCTCCAAAAATCAGGATTTACGGTAGTACCGATGCAGAAATCTGGTACTACCGTTTTTACTGTTCAACGGTCGGAACGAGTGCATTAAATACTAAAAAACTAGCCGTTTAAAGAGTTAGTGCGGTAGTACCGCTGTACAAGCCCGGTACAACCTTTGAGCGGTCATACCGTATCTCAGGGTGGTACTACCGCATACAATTTTCAGCCCAGACGACACTTGGAAAAAATGTTATACCTTTTGACTCTGATGTCGGAATTGAGTAATCTTAGACTATGGAAAGTTTATTCAGAGGGCTACACAACCTATCTGTTTGATTGATCTCAAACACATTTGATCAAATCAAGAAACACAACTCTAAAGAGTCAACACATGGCCTAAGTCCAAAAGGAGCAACGAGCAATCTTAGACCATGCCAAGGAATGATGCATGACCCCATGGTTATTAAGGCGGTAAGGCGAGGCGAGGCGAGGCGACCCACCCCCCTCACACCTTTTAAGCGCTAAGACGTGAGGTGAGGCGACGCCTTACACACATTTAAGGCGCTACGGGCGGAGGAAGATCCGGAGCAACCGAGCAGTGTGGAAAAAGAAGAAGAGTAGAAAAGTGTGGAAGAAGAAGAGCAGAACAAAAGAAAAAAGAGAAGAGAAAGCAAAAAAAAAAGAAAAAAAAACTAACCTCCAGAGTCCAGTCGGCCCATCAGGCGTTCAGGCCCATGCCCACCACTTCTCCTCTCTCTCCCTTCTCAACCCTTATATCGCATCCCTCCCCCGGCGGCGCATCCACTACTTCTCCTCTCTCTCTCTCTCCCTTCTCAACCCTTATCGCATCCTGCACATCCTCCTCTCCCTCCCTCGGTGGCGCATCCTTCTCCTCCCTCGGCGACGCACCGCCAGGCCTGATGTGGACGGGGTGCCCGATCTTTCGATGAGATTGATAAGTATCGATTTTGGTGGAGGTGACTCTCGCGATCCGACTACAACCGTACAACGACGCTTGTGCCTTAGCAATCATTGAACCAACTCCAAGATGTTATTGACCTTGCTGGAAGCACGATCAACCTGACCACGAAGGTATATTCCTGTATACAATCGAAGAACACACAACAACAAGATAAAACGCAATATGCTGTATTGCAAATATTTATGAAATATTGATAAGGTGGGATTCCGAAAGCCGTCTTGACAGGTGGTCGTCCGACACAACTGAAGAACAGAAGTTTGCATAATAGCTAAACCTTCACTCAACGAAATCTAAGAAAACTAGAGGGGTGCGGCCTCCTTAAATAGGGGAGGAGCCACACATAGAATAGAACTAAGGGGGTGGTACTATTCATGTGGTACTGTTTATATAAACAGTGCCATGGTGAATAGTGTGGCCCAAAGTAGTTGGCCCATATGGACCAAGTTAGACCATTCATTACATAGCCAAATTTGGCCTAAACAGGTGATGCAGTACCTTATTTTGATGATTATGATGCGCACAGAAGGAATTTGGAGGTGAGGCTAGATCCGTTGGAAAGAGGACGAGATAAGCTTTCCATCAAGTACTCGTGGATCTCAAATGGACTCCGTATGTGAAAGTTATGGACGTTTGAAGTCGGTGCTATTTCCGGAGGCCGAATTGGATTCCAGAACGTGTCCAACTTGAATTCTTCCTTTACTTGGATGAAAAGTGACGTGGTGACCCTGAGAAAGTGTTGGGGAAGATGTTGACTTGGTCTTGATGTGCGGGTCGGATTCCTTTTAGGTGGACCCCAACCACGAGCGCGTAGTGTTGATGCATTCCTCCTTGTATATCTGCACAAATATATATTTTCATCATTAGGTAGCATCGTAGTCTCATTTAAAACAAATTGAAGCTGAGGGAACGAAGTCACCTTTTGTTCAATCTTGGGAGCTATGGTTGTATGCGTATGTGGCATGGTCACATCAAGGCCTCCCCTGCCCCCTCCCCCCCCCCCCCTCGCGCCAACAGGAGAAGGGCGACGGCAAGGCGACGAGCAACGGCAAGGTAGAGGCAACGCCTTGGCCTCCGGTGGCGCCTTACCGCTTAGGCGACGCCTTAATAACTATGCATGACCCTCAACAATTTGCAAAATACATTTGTAAACTTAGATCATGCCACAAGGAGTAGGTACATAGACTTCAACCATTTACAAAATATATTTACAAAGTATAGTCACATGCTACAAGGATTAGATGCATGAGTCTCAGCTATTTGCAAAACACATTCACAAATAATAGCATCATGCCACGGAGAGCTAGAGCAAGCGAGATTGAGCTATCAACACATGATGAGACTCAAGCTACTAGACAAGACCCCTCTTAATAGTATGATAATCATATACTAGCAATCCGGTCTTCCAAACAAACATCAAGACCGGTAAAGACTAGGAACACATCCTTAGCCCTAGCTAGTTATACCTTTGTCTTGAGCATCCTCTTGAAGCTTGATGACGCACATCTTCACTTCAAGTCCGGGTCATTGTCTTGATATGCATCAACCCATGATGCATCCTTTACTTGACCTTCATCAACACATGATGTGTCTTCTCTTGACTTGATGATTAACTCATAATCACCCCCTCTTCGAGATCTTGATGTGCATCAACACATGATGCCATCTAAAGTCTCCATCATCATGAAACATAACTTATTCATCCAACTCATGGAAAATGTTAGCCCCACAATTGATTGACATTAATTACCAAGATATAGTCGTTACTGCCAGGTGCGGTACTATCGCCAACTAGAAACCGGTAGTACCGCTCGGCTAGATCGGTATTACCGATTTCCAGATGATTGAAAAACTCAAGAAAACACCCTCTCTGGAAATATCGTACCGCCATGCAAAACTCAGTACTACCGCATTCCGGTAGTACCGCTCAAGAATTGCGGTCATACCATTTTTAAATTCAAGAAAATCTCTCATACCGATTTCGGTATTACTGACTTGCGGTCATACCGATTTTTCTGAACAATTTTACAGAAGCAAAACAAATACAATGCATAACAAAAATGGCATAAAATAAACTTCAAGCCACTAGCCATGATTCCTCTATTGTCTTTGCATTGCCATTTCCATGTTGTCATCTATAATCCGGGACTAAGCTTTAAACATCTTAGCATGCACGTTAGTCCCTTAACAAATTGCAAATAATTGGATATAAAGCAATATGAGTATATACGAACTACACAAGTTTTATATACTAAAAGGATGTGTTTCAAAGTAGAGATCCCCAATATAAGTAGATAAAGAAATATGGATCAATACTTATGAAACCACAAAACATAGAGTGAACTCCCCCTAAATGTGTGCATACACGAATGTGTAATAAAAATATATGCACATATTCAAGTTAAACTTTAAGTGGAGTTCAACCTATATTTTGGATCCGAGGAATGCAACAAGACATAAGAATGTGATGTCGAATGCATATCTCCATGATTTTCACCTTTTCATCCAAATGAGACTAAATAATATCATAATCAAACATGTTAGTCTCACATATAGATTTATCATTAATCACCAAAACTAAACTAATGGAGCTTGAACTTACAAGTTTGTAGATTGTTGTTTGTTTACTGTCATCATGCATCAGAATTTCGCCATGCTTCAGAGCTCATGGTAAAAGTGCTGAACACCAAAATGTCAAGGCTCCGTTGTGGTAACTAGTTTTACTTGAACATGATTAGGACTTAAGAGATGGAACAGGGTGGTTGAAGTGTCTTTAAGTTTCTATGTTTGAACTTGGCTACTTGTTGTTGATTGTTATCATTTGTCAATTATTTGATGGTTGTTCGGTACTTAAGTGTTTGTTGTTGCTTAATTACTTTTATTGTAAGAATTAAGTCTACATGTTACATTGTTACCTACATTTACTAATCAAGTTTTTTCTACTCACAGGTTAAAGGAATTTTGAATTTTTAGTATTAATATGAAGTTATGATTTATGAAGAACTGAAGAGGTGAGGAGCTGAGGATCATCTTTGAGGTACATATTCCTATTTTACATTTTACACTTTCAATATGATAAACATGTAGAAAAACATTAAATAATACATATATACATACATACATACATACACATACATACATACATATATATATATATATATATATATATATATATATATATATATATATATATATATATATATATATATATATATATATATATATATATATATATATATATATATATATATATATATATATATATATATATATATATATATATATATATATATATATATATATATATATATATATATATATATATATATATATATATATATATATATATATATATATATATATATATATATATATATATATATATATATATATATATATATATATATATATATATATATATATATATATATATATATATATATATATATATATATATATATATATATATGCACACACACACATCTGTGTCCCCTACGCCACTTTCTAGAAAATGGCAAATCACATGTGTCCAATACGTGTCATGTCCAACACACGTGTCCGTGTCTGTGCATCATAGCTGGTAACGACAACACCGTGTTGTGTTCGTAACTCGTCAGCCGTTGGTTGCGGGCATTGGGCGAGCAGTGTCCGCTCATAGGTCTCATTGCGTGCGCTGGACGTTGCCACCAACGTAGATCGCTTCCGTGCCGCACGATGATGTTAATGGGGATGGGGAATGGATCGCGGCTGCATCAAAGAGGTCTTGATTCCACGTATCCACTCGATGACCCGCCCGGTCGGAAGAAAATTTGCTGGGACAGGTGAAAGTATCTAGGCCCCTAAAGATGATTTTGGTAATTAATGACAACAATGTGTTATGTGACTGATATGTGTGCTAAGATGTTTTAAAGGCTTAGTCACGTAGTTTGAATGATGACATAAAAATGGCAATGCAAAGATGATAAAAGATCGACATAGCTCAAGACAAAAGGTATATTGTAGCCTAAGGACTCTTTATAGATTTTACTGGTCTTGGTGCTTTGGTGAAAAGATCGGATTGCAGGCTAAATGCCATTCTATAAAGAGGGATCATGGCTAGTATCTTATGATCTAATTTTTTGTCATCTTGATCAACTAGGAGTCATGCATTGCATTTAGAATTGCTTTTGGAAATTCCTCAGTGGAAATCAGTATGACCGTATTTAATGAATGGTACTACCGGTGTGCAGTAGTACCGGGTTTTACATGGCGGTATGTTTATTCCAGAGAGCTTGTTTTTGGGATTTTTCATCTCCCCTGAAGATCGGTAGTACAAGATCTCGAGAAACAGTATATCACGAGAGTGGTAATCTGGGAGTCTAGTTGACGGTACATTTTTTCTAGAGAGTGTGTTTTTGGGATTCTCTAATCCTCTGGAAATCGGTAGAACCGATTGAGCTGAGCGGTACTACCATGGTGCGGTAGTACCAGATCTTGTGAGTGCAGTAGTACCGCACCTTTTCTGTAACGGCTAGTTCCAGCGCATTAAATGAACAACAGTCAACCGTTGAACCGTGAAGAGCGGTAGTACCATATTTATACAGCGGTACTACCGCTTGTGCTGAATTTTTCAGGGAAAGGCCTCAAACAACTAGTTTTGTTGGTGGGTGCTATACATACCCCCCTCCCCACCTGCATCAAACTCATAACCTTTGAGCATATTGAACCTCATTGAATACATTTGAACCTTTAGTGCACTCTCTACTACCCATTTGATCATAATTCATATTTTGAGGTAGTTGAGAACATTTAAGTGCATTTTATCATTAGTTGATTTTGTTGGCATTTGATATTCCTCAAGCAAACACTGTGATTTATTACTCTTGGTACTTGCCGACACCTAGACGGCTTGGAGGAAATTTGCGTGGTGATCTCTTCAAGAAGATTGTGAAGAGGACTGGCAACGGTTGTGATTGGTTGATGCTCACCAACTCCGGAGTGAAGGAAGAGCAATACTAGTGGAATCGAGGTGGTTAAGGCTTAATTCGTGGAGCCGGTCCAATTCGTTTAAATTTACCTCAACGTGGACTAGTGAAGACCAGCAAGTCTTCGATACTACAGGAAAACATTGCTTGTCTTCATTATGGTTTATCTCTTTTCTTTACTTATTCCGCATTTACTTTTCTAGCAAATTTAATTGTCTAAAATTGTTTAGTAGAATTGTATTTGGTATTGACATAGCTTTGGAGTTGTCTTAAATAGCATAGAATTTATTCTTTGAATTGTGCTAGGTTTCTTTGTTAAGGCATTCTAGATAAAATTGATAGTTAATTTAAAAGAGTTTTAGAAACCTCCTATTCACCCCCTCTAGTCGGTCATCCTTGATCTTAGGAAAAAGTCCGGTTTACTCCCCTGAACTATCAGAAAAGTCTGGTTTACTCCCTGAACTACAAAACCGGTTATTTAACCCCCTGAATTTGTCAAATCCGGTCAAATAACCCCTCAGGCCGGTTTCGCGTGGTGGTTTCGCTGACGTGGAACCAAATCAGTGTGGTTTTGCCATGTTGGCAGACACGTCAACATATTTTTGCCACATATACTCTCTTCCCATCCACACACTCTCTCTCCTCACTCCTCACCTCCCCTCCCGTGATCCGCCTCCTGGCGCCACCGCTGTTGCCCCTCTCTGCGCTGCCTTCTCTGTTCCTCGCCTCTAGATGTAGCGTAGTGGTAGCCATGGAGCCCTCGTCATACATCACCTTCGTCCTTGTCGTCCTACCTGTCCAACGGCTCCAGCCCTCTCTGTCGCTCTGCCGCCTAGAGGCTGCTGGCAGCAGCACACACTGTGGCGTCGCTATCCGTGAGGAGGGTGGGGTTCTTGGCAAAGAACGCCACATTGGAGCCATTGTCCGTGAGGAGGGTGGGGCTGTGGCGGTGATGGCGGCGGAGGAGCAGCAGCGTGGAGGTCGTTAGCTGAATCGGCTCGATACCAACCTCGGCGGCTCCTCTTTGACTCGACTCGACCGCAGTGACGCCGAGATCGACATGGCCGACGGCAGCCGCCCGTCCCCATCCACCATTGCATCCTCGCCGTGAGAAAGACCTTCTTCTCGACCTCTTAGCAAGCGCCGTGGTGATGGAGCCACCCCTGTCGGCGTCGGCGGCAACGGGGAGGGTGCTAAATATATTGATGATGGACAAGCACCAAGTATACTTGAGAAAACTCCTGCAAATTACTGTGATATCAGCAATAATGATCTTGAATCTAGTGATACAGAAATGGTGAAAGAACACAAAGCTGATGTGCATAGCAACAATGAAGTTGGTGGTGTAAGTGATAGCATTGCAATTGACAGATTATACCAATTTGCATTATACCAGAAACAAAAAGAATGATCCAGAACTAACATAAACTCAAGATGCATGAACAATCTGAAGATGCATCTGCTAAAGTCTTCATTGACCTTACCTTATGTAGGAACAAATTAACCCAGAACTTGAGATTAAGCGAAGAACTAAGATGAACTCAAATAATCTGTAGTGCAAAGGCTTAATCTCAAAAAAAACTTAATGCAGAAGCACTGAAAAACTTAATCCACGATTAGTCATAACTGCAAAAGCACTGAAGCCGATTCGGCGTATCAAGAAGGAGGCGACCAGCAAGTGGTAGGCAAGTGCGCAGACCGCCCAATGACAGTAACTGATGGCACGTGGTGCACACGGAGGAGCTTAGGGAACTTACCAGTGCATTCGGGGGAAGCTGGGGTGTTCGGAGACGGCCTAGCGACGCTAGCCGACGGCGGTGTAGGGAGGTCTTCCACAGCAGCGGTCTTGGGAAGAAGGAGGGCACAAGAGCATGTTAGGAGATGGTAGAGGAAGTCTAGGAGATGGTTACACAGGGAGGAATTGGATGGAGGTGCAATGATTTGCGGTCACGGAGACGGCGGTGATAAACGAGCAGGAGAAGATGGTGGCACGCGGCTTTCTGGTGGCAGGTAGCTTCCAATTGGTGGAGGGGTATACTTCCTTGGACCGTGGGACACCTTATGATCTGCAGGGGTGATCGGGGATCGGCGTGGCTGGAGCGGCGAGGTGCCCGTGGCAGCCGCAACAATGGCATTTGGTGCTTGGCTCAGTTGTAGCTAGGGAAGGAGAAGATGGGTACCGGATCCGGCGGCGTGCGTGGCCGAACCGGCGGCAGGGAGCCAGCGGATCACGGGAGGGGAGGCCAAAGGGAGAATGACAGCGCCGAGGACCAAAGGAGAATAGGGAGAAGAAAAGTAATGAAGAAGAAGCAGGAGAGTGTTTGGCTGGGAGAAGGTAAGGAAGAGAGAGAAGGTGATTTGGATGCCACGTACTGAATTTGGATGCCACGTACATGCTGATTTGGACAAAAACCGGCCACGTCACCAAAACCACCGCTCCAAACTGCTACGGGGGTTATTTGACCGGATTTGACAAATTCAGGGGGTTAAATAACCGGTTTTGTAGTTCAGGGGGTAAACCAGACTTTT
The DNA here is from genome assembly GCA_036346405.1 of Phyllostachys edulis. NCBI lineage: Eukaryota > Viridiplantae > Streptophyta > Magnoliopsida > Poales > Poaceae > Phyllostachys > Phyllostachys edulis. The sequence goes on along the minus strand of CM070545.1, from coordinate 20,247,888 downwards.
CTGATAGTTCAGGGGAGTAAACCGGACTTTTTTCTTGATCTTACAACAGGGCCTCCCACTCCACCTCTTAAGGCCCTACCCAAGATCTTGCCACCTAGCATCATCACAAATCTCAAAGCAACCTTCTTTCCCCTCCTTTCTTGCATCCATGGCTGCATACGGAGAGCTTCCGAGAATCAAGAACACAAAGAGGAGGATTAGATATCCTTTGTAAATTCTTGCCAAGAATTCCAACAATTGGCAGGCTTGTGAGGGGAATAAGTTTTGCTGCTTTTCTTTTTTCCCCTCGACTTCCTTCTCTCTCCTGGCATATGCTCTCCTTTGTGCGTGTGCTGCTCTCTCGGCCATCGCGTCGCCTCTGTGCGTCCATCAGAGGGAGGCGCAGCTAAAGAGCACGACAGGGAAGCGCGGATCGGGGATTGACCAGGGGCGGTTGACGAAGACGAGCTCGTCGACGTCCTTGGTGTCGAGGCTTCCTCTACGCCTCCCTCTCCCACGCCGTCATGAACGCCCCCGGCGACGGCATCGACCGCATCAGCAGCCTCCCTCAGCCTTCACGCCTCCCACTCGTATGCAGCCATGGACACAAAAAAGGATGGGGTAGAAGGTTGCTTTGAGATTGGTGACGATGCTAGGTGGTGAGATCTTGGGTAGGGCCTCAAGAGGTGGAGTGGTAGGCTCTGCCCGGGTACCCCCAGCAAATTTTCTTCGCGCCCGCCGCCCGGCCCATCTCCTGCTCCAAAGCCCCGTGCTGCTCCACCAAAACCCGCACCAAATCCATCCCAGCCTCCACCTCACCTCTCCTCCTCCATCTCGCGGCGGCAGGGCACGGCCAAGATGCCGTCGTCCAACTCGAAGAAGCCGCTCTCCCTCGCGCTGCCCGCCACCAACGCCCACTCCCAATCCCACCTCAACTTCCCCTCCCTCTTCTCCGACCTCACCTCCCTCCTCCTCCGCCACTCCCCTGCCGCCGCCTCCCCCCACGCCCCCGTCTTCTCCTCCTCCTCCCTCTCCATCCCCGCCGCGCCCGCGCCCGCCACGACCACCCCCACCCCGCTCTCCCGCGCCGCCATCGGGGCCTGCGCCGGCGCCGCCGCGGGGGCCTTAACCTACGCCGCCCTGCTCCCCATCGACGCCGTCAAGACCCGCCTCCAGGCCGGCGCGGCGTCCCGCGGCTCCTGGCAGGTCTTCCTCGACATCCTCCGCACCGACGGCCCGCTCGGCCTCTACCGCGGCCTCTCCGCCGTCATCCTCGGCTCCGCCTCCTCCTCCGCCATCTACTTCGGCACCTGCGAGCTCGCCAAGTCTCTGCTCCGCCCCCACCTCCCCCTCTTCCTCGTGCCCCCGCTCGCCGGAGCCAGCGGCAACGTCTCCTCCTCCGCAATCATGGTCCCCAAGGAGCTCATCACCCAGCGCCTCCAGTCCGGCGCCGCAAAGGGACGCTCCTGGCAGGTGCTCCTCCAGATCCTCCAGACCGACGGCTTCTTCGGCCTCTACGCCGGATACGCCGCCACCCTCCTCCGCAACCTCCCCGCGGGGGTTCTGAGCTACTCCTCCTTCGAGTACCTCAAGGCCTTCACCCTCAAGCAGCGCAATAAGGCCAGCCTCACGCCGGGGGAGAGCGTGCTGTGCGGCGCTCTCGCAGGCGCAATATCGGCGGCGCTCACCACCCCGCTGGACGTCGTGAAGACGCGGCTGATGACCAGGGTGGGCACCGAGGGGAGCCGCACGGTAGTGGGGACTATGCGGGAGGTCGTCGCCGAGGAGGGGCTGATGGGCCTGTCCCGGGGGATTGGACCGAGGGTGCTGCACAGTGCGTGCTTTGCTGCTCTAGGGTACTGTGCCTTTGAGACCGCGAGGCTTGCGATCCTCAAGTGGTATCTTGAAGGCTGCGAAAGGAAGGCCGCAGCGGAGATGAAGGCCGGAGTTGCCGCTGATTGAGTTTGTATGCTTTCTTTCAGGGAAGGTAATTGTTAGTTCCTACTCCCCAATGATGATGTCCTGCTTGTTTTGGGAGTGTGAAGTTTTGTTGTAGCTAAAGTAGCTATGCTATGATACAGACGATGTACTTGTTAAATGTTTCGACTTTAGCATAATTAAAAGTTCAATTATAGAGTTGAAGGATACAACAAGTGATAATAAGAAACAATTGTGAATCTTTCATTGGTTTTGGTCAGTTTGCTGTGCATACATTTTAGTCTGGTGATTTCAAGTGAACCTTCTATGTATTGCTTCTTTTTTGTGTGCGTGTGTGTGTGATTATGATGAAAGCTTGCGAACCTGAAGGTTTAGTGTTTGCCGTTAACTCGAAGCATATTGTTGGAGCAAAACTCCACTATAGTATCAGTCGTAAGACAACGAAAAGCATTAATATGTATAGGCATCTAGGGTGCTTTTTGTTTGCTACTGTTCAGGAATGAGATCACAGTTATAGAAAGTTTTCAAGCATACTGAAATGTATAAGTTTGTGGACATCAAAGGCCACGGAAATCATGCATGCCAGTTCAGGTGGTTAGAAGATGGCACTGCTACAAGCAAGCACAGTTCATGCTATGGTTCATCATTTGAAGTACTTTCTGCAGAATGAATTTGCAGCGTCTGGGTAGTGAATCTTGATGAAGTTCTCCAGGCACTTCTTGTAGGAGAAATCTGAGCGGGAACCGTCTGAGGACACGACATACAAGCACCTGCTCGGGAAAACTTCATGCTTAGCAACCTGCAAGCAGGGAAACAGTTTTCATGATATTCCCGTTTTGGTTCTGATGATGGATCAGAAAGGCAAGCTGCTTACCATTATGTAATTGTCCTGACCAGCCATCTTCTTTTCCTTCTCTGGGTGGTACATGAGAATATTTCTGACGATGAACATCTCGTCGTCGAGAGAAAGCTTAATGCCATCCCTACAAAGTATGGAAAGAGATGGACCGCGAATAAGGGATACAAATTTACAAACACAGAAGGAGCAATCTGGTGTCTACAATAGTGTCGTAGCAAGAAAAGGCTAGACAATGAGTACAGAGTATCCTTTTGTCATGGGAGAACCGAAGGGGAGAGGAGCCAAGACACAAGATGTATGAGTATGGCGTTATGAATGTGCAGGGGCGGTGCTGGGCCTCGGGCCCCCGAGGCAATGGCCCGAGTCAATTCAAATGGCAACGTAAAAAACTAGTGCAATTTGATTTTGGGCCAAAATATGCTGGGCCAGCCCGAGGCCTGGCCCAGCCCTGGCTACGCCCCTGTGAATGTGTGAATGAGAGAACGAGGGGAAGCCTCCCTTTACACGCTCTTGGTGCTTTATTTATAGGGGGCAAGAAGGGTATTGAGAGAGAGGCATTTAGATACATTTGTCTAAATACACCATATGGACTTAGTCTATGCACTTGTACATTATACCTGAAGGTACACCGGTATTTCTTACGACCCTAAGATGCGAGGCACCCTTTGGTGTCTTGCTACGACAAATAGCATATGTATTTTCCAATTGCTGCAGTTACTTAGACCCTGTGGCGTTCAAACTTAAACCTAACTTTCATCTTATCATATATCTACCAGCTTACTCTACCTGAAGAATCCAAGCTAGTTTAGATTTGTTTTTTCAAGTCGCATTGGGCGAGAAAGAAATATACCTTGATTCACGGATGATCCTCTTCACGTTCTTCATGATTGGTTCGACTTGCGCTTGTACCTGCTGCTCCACTGGTGTAAAACTAGCATTCCCTCCCTGTTTTGCACTGTTCTTCTGGGCTCTCCAGTTCCTACTGTTACTACCTCCACGATGTGATCCCTCTGATTTCAACACTGCTCTACCACCACCTCGACCAAGATTGCTAGTTCTACCACCACCTCTACCAAGATTGCTAGTTCTACCACCACCTCGACCAAGATTACCAGTCTTCCTGTTCCATCCACCTGAGCTAGATGATCCTGCATTCATGGCGAAGTTCTGTGCGCCTGTGACATTTGCTCTATTGCAGCTCGGCTTACCATCTTGCCGTGCTGCATCTGAGCTCCAGTTACTCTTAGGTTGCCTTCTCTGATAAACTCTGCCTATAGAACTACTCTTGTTCCATCCACCAGTGCTGGTTGATCCTGCAACCGCGGCACTTCTCTGATCATTCTGCCAGTTTGCAGCTGAGTTCCAGTTACTCATAGCCTGCCTTCTCTGGCGTTCTTGGCCAGTGCTGTGCGCCGCAGTGCTACTACCGTCGAGATCATGCAGCAGGTAATCGTCAGCTTTTGTCTTGTCTGTCCAGGAGATCGGAGCCTTTACTCCCAAACATAACACATCATCCTCTTTAACTTCATCCTCTTGAAGGTTGTCAACATCATACAGGCAGCAGGAACTATGAGGAACAATTGTCTTGTCTTGAGTAGCTTCTGCTGTGCCTACTGCTGCAAAGAAGTCATATACACCATACCCTCCGAGGTTTCCGTTCCTTGCAGACTGAAAAGATGAAAAAGTTCAAAGCAGATGGAAAAAAAGATTATGTTCTGTGCAGATAAGAGAGTGATATAGACAGGTGAAATGATCAATGTACCAGGTTCTCATCGTTCCAGTAGATTTCGAAAGCTGAGCCAGTCCCAATTGCCGTATGATTACCCCAAGAGCAGGTGGACACAACACTGTCCAGCTGATCAGAGTACACCTTTTCTGCAGCCTTCTCAAAGCTTTGCGTTGCTCTCTGCGGAATGTTTTATCATTTTTTGAATTATGATGGACAGACACTTGGCACTGGCACATCGAAATGGGGAATTCAAAGGAAGTGAGAATGCATGACTTACAGATAGTGTGGCCTCCATAAATGGTGCCTGAACCTTCAGGGATTGGAATGTGGCCTTGTAACCATAGCTGTTGAAGCCATGCAAGTCGCCTGTGCAGGTCATGCTGCTTGCAACAGTTGTCAGGTGCTCTTTGAGAACTGATTTTGTAATCATTCCAACAGCCTTGGAAAGGTGCTAAAAGGATGATCCACAAGATTAAGAAAAAGAGCAGAACATGAGTAATGCTTCAACGGAAGCTGCAGCTGATCTGAATTCATCAGAAGGGAGAAAGACAAGAACTGGACCTGTGTGACTCGATCGTAAGCGCTGGAAATGCCAAACACTTGTCGAACTTGTTGAATACCGTAAGGAACAGACCTGGTAGTATCTATCAGATCTATCACAGGGATGCATGCGTCCATTGCTGCTCCCCAGGCATCACCACTCTCTCCAGTTGATGCTTTTTCCACTGTGATTTCCAGTGCCAGTTCGCCCTTCTGTTCTGCACCAGAGTTCTGGACCCAGCATGTGGCTTGTGGTTCAACCCATGTTATGTTGGCCTCCTGGACTCGAGGATCACCTGTGAGAAGATGCAAGAATGGCTCTTTAGTAAGTAGAACTGCATAATCCGTGACTATGAGCATATGCATTTGGAATTTCTATATGCATGGTATCAAGGTATGTAAATGTGAATTCTTGTTTTACCTTTTATAATCGTGTCCAAGAGTATAGGAGAAATGGTATTGGTCATCAAATGGACAACTTGCCTAGAAGATTCAGATATTTCTGTGGTGATACTTTCGGTGAGGAAAAACTGCAAGCAGGAAACCTGAAAGGGTATCTCATCATCTGGATCCTGGTATCCCAAACATTCGCTGCAAACAAGAAATATCAGATCATGTTCAGAAGTTAGAACATAACATTCCCAAGAAAAAAAAGGAAAAAATAAGCTTACTCCAAAAGTAGGAACTTGAACTAGTTCATTTGGAATTCATGCTCGATTTTACTCAAAATAGCATGGAGGAAGTCCCTAATGCATAAATACCTAATGGAAGACAGGATTTAACTAAAGTCTGAATAATACATACATGAACCTGGCACTAAAAAAAGAACTCGAATCTTAGTGAATCTGAACCGTAAATGCAAATCTCAGAATATTCTTTCAGAAGAAATGGAAAATAAAGTCTCCCATACTATTCCAAGGTTAAAACCATAAGAGGCTGAATCACCTTGAAATCAAAGCAACTCTCTTCAGAATTTTACTCATCTGCCCCTTTTTCTTTCCGTGTTCACCGATAACTTCCTGGCATTTTTTAAGAATATCCCCCATACTTATCTTCATCTCATCCAATCGCTTCTGTAAGGGAAAGGCAAAATTTCTTGAACGTATATTTCTGAAATGACAGATATTATTTCAGAAGTAGAATGAAAGACCTTATCAAGGTGAATATGGCCAACAAGACAATGTGTTGCTTGAGTTGTTTGCTGCTGATACCTGAAATAAGACGGTGATTCTGAGCCTAGCACAATATGCACAGAAAAATGTAAGCAACAGGTACTGGTGATTTTGTTCTAACTCTACAGTGCGCTTAAGGCTGGACTTTTTTTGAAGGAAGAGGCAGGAGAGCTGCCCTTTGCATTGATAAAGAAGGAGAGGTGATGTCATTCCCTTAACTTTGATGTGTGTGTGCGACAGAGCTGGTTGGTGTTAGGATGTGGTTAGTTGGTGTCTCTAGCTCTGATGCTGCTCATAGGATGTTGCAAGACGTGCCTCAGTTGCGGGTTTCCCATCCGCTAGGGGGGATTTTCCCTGTCAGGGTGTAGCTTAAGGCTGGACTGGACTGATGAAAGTTCAATAAGATGCCAGTTTAAAGCATTTTAAGAAAACAATAGTTTGCAAGTGTTATTCGGGCTTTTCAATCACGTGGAATAAATACTAAAAATTCATAGCTTAGGTTCAGAGTATTTAACTTGAAGCATTACATTGCAGTATAATAAATAATTAGAAAGCATGAATGGTACATACTTGATGGAGAACTCAGTGGCACAATCTTCTACTTTGATCCTCTTCAAGCAGGCTTGAATTGCGAGTGCTGCTCTTTCCATGCAAAATTCAATCCCGCAAGAGCACTTGTTCAGATACAAAATTGCTTTTCGGTCATTTTTATCAGTTCTAGAGCTAGCTCTGGTAAGCAGTACTTCCTGTAAAATTAACAAATGTAAGTCAAAATTACGCTCAACATCTGAACCGAAGCTTGGAATGGAACTGATCAAGTGAGCCTCTCGCCTTCATTGAGTCCCAAGAGGTCATGTTGTTCTGATTTGGATCTAGCACTGCCTTGTAAGCAGCATTTGCAACTGCAGTGGCTGCCAGGATACCAACAGGACCTCCTGGTGTCACAGAAGTTGATGCATACGTCGAGTCAAAGTGAACAACTAAACTGCCACACGAATTTCTTACGGTTCCATCGTAGCATGCTATGACATCTCGGAGTATTGCCATCATGTTCTTGAAAAGATTTCCAGGCTCCACTAACCCTTTGGATGCGCGTATTATCTTCTCCCTTGCAGATATCGAATGCAGTAGTTCCTCATATGGGTTTAGTCCATGATAAAAGGAGCTCATCACGACACCATGTGCCTCTAAAGGATGGTAACCATTGGTGCGCCTGCAACACTTGTTCAGAGACTTAGATAAGCAGTCCTCCACTAAGCTGCTAGAGTATAGTCTTCCATTGCACTGCAGTTGACGGTCCAAGAAACCAAGCTGCTCTACTACTTTGTTCACGGCTATATCATTTTTTGGATCCACCAACAGACCAAGGTCAGAAAAATGAGCAATGAAATCCACAATTGGTTCTCTGCACATGTCGAGCTGAAGTGAACTATTTTGAATGGTCTTCAGCATTGGACTTGGGACATTGAAATCTCTCAAGCTTATGCTGAAACCATCAATAAGCAGTGATTCCATCAGTAGGGGCTGCAGAAGATTCAGAAATTTTATGGCCTCCCTTGGACCCTTCACAGAAAGAATTGATGAGAGGGTGGCAGTGCCAGCAACTAAGGCTCCAACTAATTCTTTGTCAAGATCTTCCTCAAAAAATTCTTTGCCGAGATTGTCCGGTAGTAAGGCCTCTAGAATCTGAGTAAAAGTCCAGTAAGGTCCACCTGATAGTCGCTTCTGAGGAATCATCCCTGACGTGAACATTGCATTTGTAAGTTGGTTTGCCTCCCTTCTAGAATAACTCCTACCAGACATTATCTTCAGAGCTAATAAGCAATCATTCTTGAGCTGAAAGTTCAGCTTCCCATTGTGGGAGCTCACCAGCTGCTTCTCCGCTGTGAAGAGCTCTGTAGCTTCAGCCCTTGCTGAAACTGACCTTGGGAAGAAGATCTGGACACAGTCGCCGTCGAAATCTGCTCCAAGTGGGCCACAGATGAGCGGGTTGATTTTCATTGTGTGATCATTGTGGACATGGACATACAAGGCTTGGACCGAGTGCTTGTCGGTGCTTGGTGGTCTGTTGAGGAAGACGACATCACCGTCAAGAACTCTTCGGTTGACAGTTTCACCAACATTCAGTATGGTGCGTTTCTTATTTGCCTGATCCACATCCAAGGAGTATGTGATGGAATTGGCATCTCTGTACGTCAGGCAGAGACCTCTATCCACCATGTCTTGCAACTGAGCAATGTTGTGATCCGTGACACGCTCTTCTACTGACATTTTTCTTGCAACTTCATGGGGCACCCCTACTACATTGACGGCAATGTATGGGTCACCGGTGATTACACCACGGCATGAGAAGCTTGAGCTCTTACTGATGAAGAGCGACTTCATCTTTTGCTGCCATTGTTTTGGTGCAGCCTGATTTGTAAAGGAGATATCTCGAGGACCCTTCAAAAGACAGATGATGAAGCCACGTTACGAACATACGGTTGTGATCAAGAAGAGCACAAGTCTACTTCATTTACAGGTTACTATGTACCTTTGCTGTTCCTCTCAGCTTGATGTAGTCGGCAATAGCTATCTGAAGATCGTCTGCCTCCACCTCATGCGCTTGGAAGTTTGGGGAGCCAAGTCTTGAGCCCTTGATCTCTAGTATCTTACGTAGGATTTTCCTTAAAAAGTTTGTTGAGGTGTCCTAAAGCAGGAAGGGAAAATCAGGAGTAATTATGCATCCAAAAGGGTGAAACGAAGGATCTTCTGATGGAGGTACTTACAGAGGAGCACATGAATGCACTGTCATCTAAAACATTGAAAGCGCGAAGGCAATTTGGTGGAACAGGGAAGTAGCCCATGACAAATCCTTCCTGAGGAATATATCCCCTAACAGCAAGCCTTCTTCTTGTTTCTCCGGAGATCTTCATCATTATGTTCTGAGCCTAAGAAGCAGAATAACGAAATGTGAGTCTCCCTGACAGTTACCTATTACTTAAAGATTTCTTAAGCTATGTATATCCTTGTAAAAATTTCTGATTGCAAAGCTACAGTATGTGAGTTCTGAAACTTGCGTTTTGTGTCCTCCAGGGTGGCTTTGCAACAGGAGCAGCAAGTGTCTAGTAGTACCTCTTTTGGGAGCAAAGTGCGGCGGTGAGAGCTTCCCTTCGTGCGAAAGCCGAATTGATCAAGGAAGCTCCAAAATCCCTCTCCCAGTTCTTTCCGGGCTGGCGCTCTCAGTTCCAAGCTACGGGAGCCATTGGATTTCTTGACTTCTGCAACACGTAGTGGTGGGAGATCCTGGAAGAAGAGGAATGCAGAAATTTGTGTTAAAAAGTTTCAAGGAAAACAACATTCCAGATGGCAAATTTGTATGAGCAAGGAGACATGAATGATTGATCAGCTATCAATTACCTGACAGTATGAACATGAAGTGAAGTTGCTTTCCTTCCCTGTACTCTTCTGTTTGAGTTTCAAAGTACAGAAATCTATGTTAATTCTGACACTAGATTACTGATCAAATATGCTTGCGCGTAGTTTCAGCTTGTACCTTGTTGTTCTTAAGCTGGAGGCAGTTGAAGCATATCATGCTCAGTACCTTCCTCAGCTCGGCGATATGGCTCGGGTGGTAAACGGGCACGGGCAGCACGATGAACCCGAAATGGCCTTCAAATCAGTGATCAGAAGACGAATTTCATCAGATAAAATACAATGCACAACGATCGATCACTGATGTCAAGTAAAGAGATTGACGATGCATACACGTACTGACCTTCGCATTTGTCGATCTCGGTGGCGCCGCACGACTCGCAGCTGCCGACCTCCAGAGGCAGGCCAAGCGACGGGTTCCCCAGCAGCTGGCACGGGTGTGAGACGGGGAACTCGTTCGTCGGCTGCGCCTTCACCTGCAGTTTTTTTTTAAAAAAAAACAATAATATTAATTTAAAAGATAATTACACAAAAATAGTCAAAATTCATTTTTACAACAATAAGTGGTTGTTTGGATCTAATACAATAGAAATCAGTTTTCATTAAACATGTTTTCCTAGGAATTTTAAGAAAGCCAGTTTTAGGTTGTTATTCTGTTAGCATGTATCTATAGAATTCTTTGTTTGGATGACACAAACTGAAAACTGAGGTTGTTGAGATTTGAGTTCACAGGAAAGTCGTTTTGTTAAAAACGACGTAGTACTCGTTTTTCCCAAAACGTGAAAATCTGGATTTACCGAAAACCAGCTTTTGTAATCCGCAAGTTTGTTACATCATCCAAACAAAGCTTTAGGTTGTTAGGCTCTAAAACTTGTTTAACAAAATCTAGTTTTGGTAAAATATGAGATCCAAATAAGCCCTAAGTGTTTGTATGCCGATAACGACGATGTGAACCGGCCGACCATGGGTATGGTGTGGTGTCACTGATGAATAAGTTTTTTAAAACATTTGTTCTTTTTTTTATGTAATTTAATTTCTTGTGCTAACTTTCGGTTGTTCCATTCGATAGGTCACCTTCACTTCGATCACTATGCACGCATCCTAGCCGGACTACGTTGCAATGTTCGATTAGTTGACGGATGACCGCATGCATCATTTGGACACCGTACACTCTCGATAGGGTGTACGCACGCGCACCCTGTGGCTTGTCGAGCCTGTGCACGTGAGACCACGCGTACTGGTACACGCAAAGATGCTTGGTGCACAATGTCTTCATGGAGGAGTATCACGTGCACTGGGTTATGCGTCAGTTCGGTCTGCGATAGGAGGTCCTAGCCCTCTGGGGACAACGAGTGGTGCTGAACGTTTATGGGTAAATTCACGTTTTACTTCTGTCATACCATTTGCCTTGCATACCTATGAAACAATCGCTTTGTCTTCCACAGGTACACTAGGAAGGGAATCTCTATTACGACTTCCTAGACGGACATGATGTTCCCCTAGGTTCAAAGGTGGCTCCATGCCTTGGAGGACAACATCCAGGAGGATGCTCCCTACGACCCCGGGACGTAATACGAGTACATCAAGTGGTATTCCAACCAGACGAGGGTTCGCTGTGTTAGGGTCGTGGATGACCCACCACGACACGAGGCCGTGACATCCGACATGTACCCCACCCAGTCGGACTCTGCATTCCATCGTGTGGTACATATTGAATGGTCTGTACATATTATTTGCTTCGCAAGTTTTCAGTTCCTAACTTGCTAATTACGTGTACAGGTCGATCTACATTGGGAGATGCACAAGTTGACGACCTCCGTGCATCGTATGACGCTTGGGGAGCGCTTCAACATGACGGGCTGGTCCTCATGAAATCGTGCTAGGAGTACCTCGCCACAGTTCGCAGGTCAACATGAAACACTCACGTCTGGTTGTTTATTTCGAACTCCACTAGTTACTAACAACAATTTTCTCTGACAGGTCCTGAGTTCCACCCGTACACGCGGCACGAGTACGCGGAGCAGTCCACTACCATCGTGCGACAAGTTATGTCTATCTTGTTTGCATGCACAACATACTATTTCATTTATTTTCGACATGTTTACATGCATAATGTACTGTTTCACAGCTCGTACACCCCTTTGGGAGGAGGAGCTGGTGTCGCATGAGGAGTCACGCTCCGGGGACTTCGATTTCGACTAGGGTGGCGGTGGGCCTTCGCATGGCGATAGTAACCAGGTCTCCGTGGGGGGGCTTCACAGCTGCACGGTACACTCAGAGCGAGCCAACCGACGTAGCACCCTCTCGCGACACTCCCTTAGGCTACTCACACTCGTAGGGTGGCTCGGCCGCCTAAGCCTTTGACCTACTTGTACCAGCGCCCGTAGCTGCCCTAGATGAGGCCAGGAGCCACACGTGGGGTACGCCACAAGAGGGCGCGTGAGTAGATATTTGTTCTTATAAATATCAGTCATGTTATATAAATGTAAATTTATGTACAACATACATTATGCTAGTCTCGTGTTTCGATAATATTTGTTCTTATGTCTACAGGTAACCTTGTGAGTGAGTCAGCATCTTGTCACCCCACCTTTTCAAACCTTAAAGACCGCACCAGGTCACGCCACACACTGCCACTTTTGTAGACTGAGATGACAACACACTTCGATGCTACCTTTCCGCACCAAAAAGGCTACACTCCGTCACACCCCCCTTTTTAGACCAAAAAGATCACACCCGGTCATACCACACACTGTCACTTTTGCAAACCGAGATAACGACACACTTCGATTCTACCTTTCCACACCGAAAATACCACTATCCGTCACGCCCCCTTTCAGACCGAAAAAATGTACCCTGTCTCGCCACACGTTGTCACTTTTGCAGATCGAGTTGACAACACACTTCGATTCTACCTTTCCACACCGAAAATGTCACACTCTGCCACGCCACCTTTTTAGACCGAAAAAGAACGCACCACGGCATGCCACAACCTGCAACTTTTGCAGACCGAGATGACAATAAACTACAACATTACCTTTGCAGGCCGAAAATACCACACTCCGCTACACCACTTTTTTAGATCCAAAAAGCCCATTATAAAAGGAGGGAGAAGAGAACTAGAGGAGAACACTACACCACCACACCCAACACTTCAACAAAGCTTGGTTCACACAACTGTGAGGAAGGAGATGTCGGACTCGTCGGCGAACTTCTACACGAAGATGTTGCGGAAGCACAAATGGCTTACCGAGAGGGCTAAATCCGACCTGGATTGTTCTACGAAGGATGTGTCGGTACCACCAGAGTTTTCCACACCCACAATGTGTTTGTTAAGAACCAGCTAAGATCATCCGGTCCACACACCCGGCGACGCCTACTCGGGCGTACTACACATGCAGAAACGTCCTCGTAAGCGAATCTTGCACACTCATAGATTTTTCACATCTTATGTTCTATTCCACAAATCCCTAACTACATCCACGTATAATGGCAGCTGGAGATGCGATGCAACTTCTTCCAACGGATCGACGGCCTAGACATGTACGATAGAGCGTTCATCAAGCAGGAGTACATGTTGAACTATGCGATGCGTGTCGAGACCTTTAAACACTGAAAAATTTACGTACCCGACCATACCAAAAAGGCATCGGAGGAGCCCAGGAGAGCAGGGTGGTGGTGGAGGACCCCTGAACAGGAAGCTGAGTAAGACTGGGCCGAGCGCACGGCGCACAAGGGGGAGGCTCCTACTAGTGAGACCGACGACCATCCTAGCGCTCCCCGTCGCCCGGGCGCAGTCCGGATTGAAGAGGTAAATTATGTTCAGTATGCATCTTGATTATTAATTTGTCCCCACGTTGTGCTATCCTAAAATCATTCAATTATCTAGCCCGCCTCGCAGAACATGGCTGACTTCGAGACTGACCACTGTCACGGGCAGTCCAAAGACAAGGGGAAGGGACCGATGGACCGCCAGGACTGGTCGATTTTGTTTCAATCAACATGTTTTTCGGATTCCAAAAAGGCGCACATGTATCATAGGTGTATTTTAGTTTATTAGTTCGTGCATGTTGGCGTTTCTAATATACGTAACCAAACTCAGTGTCCTATGTATTTCGTAATTAAATTATGAAGTCTTTCGAATTTAAATATCTTTTCTCAAATATTTCGACTATTAAATATTATGTAATCTTTTTCCGAAGGAATCGGTTCCACAAACAATACAATCGGGATAACAACATGCATAGCAACACTAAACCCAAATATTTTTTCATTTCGCTCCGAAGAGGGCTATTTGTGTTATTGCGCCGTCGAAGTCGCGTTCCAAATTGCGCCGCCAATCTCGCATTCTCTACTTCATATTTCGTTATCTTCTCCAATTTCGGATTACGAACTACGCGACATTTCAAGATATTACCCAAAAACTTCGTGACATACACTAAATCTTTAAACTGAATTCTCTAGACGTAAATTAAAAAAATAAATATATGGCCCTATCGCTAGTTGAACTAACGATAGGGTCCTATCGTCAGTTGAACTGATGACAGAGTCCTATTGCCAGTTCATTTTTTGAACAGAACATCTCCACACTGTTCCAATTGGCGACATGAATACTGTCGCCAATTGGAATGGCGATAGGAGAATTTCGTTATTCCTAATGGCGACAGACAACTATTTTTGTAATTTCTTTTTTTGACTTTTTTTTTGTAATTATCTTTTAAATTTTTTTTTTTTTTTTTTTTGTTCACCTGCATGCCCAAAACGTGGTTTTTTTGTGTGTAGAACATGAGGGTAAGATGAGAAGACGCAAACAGAGATGATATATATGAGCGATGAGAAGAGGTAGATATAGCAGAGGGCTTACGATTTCCTCTTTTGTTGCGATGCTCAGCTTGATCCTTGTGATGGAGCCCTCCGAGATCAGACCAGCAAGAGTCGGATCATCCGCCATTTCTCTACTCGACACATAAATTGGTATGTCAGTGACTGAAAATGAAAGGCAACATCGATGCATGCATCATGAGAGATACAGTGTTCTGTTCTTCTGAAAGAACAGTACTATCCATGCAAGGAATTTTTTCTGATGATGATGAACACACGCACATTTCTCCCTCATCATTTAGCAATTCTTGAGGGGAAACGCGAGTTAATGAAACCAAAACTAAGATGCGCCGCAAATCAAAAGCTGCAAAGAACTCTCAAATCCAGGAACAGAATAGAAAGAACGATAGAATCAAATGCTTGCATGCTTAGTTGAGTGGGAGGGTGCTACTAACCAGGAAGTGGCCAACCACACAAGTTTTGGAGTTTACCCCTTGCTAGCTTATATGTTTTGTGAAGTCGATGGCATATTTGGGTTCCCTTGCAAGCAAGCCTTATCAATCGCCACTTAACCTTGCCTAGCAGTGTTACTCGTTCGGTTGATTTTTTGTAAGGCCTATTTGGTTTGCATTCTTGTTGAAAATTATAAGGTGTGCATGCATCTTTAATGCTATATTCTCTCTTTTGCCCTTATTTATTTCCTTCTCTTTCTCATACATCTTTAAAGCTATTTTCTATTTTTTTGCCGTAATCTATTTTCTTATCTTTCCAAAGTATTTATGCACTACTAACCACACAAACTAGTCTCTCTCGTATTTCCGAAGATCCAAATGGAAGTGTACTTTATAATCATTCTCTTTGGTAACTTTCTCAATCTTAGAGCTTCCTTAATCTATGTTCCCGATCAAAATACGCCCTATAAAATCAACTGAGCATGATTCCTTCTGAATACTTTTAGGGCATGTTGGATGTTATTTTTCGAAAACCACAATTTTTTACCGCATTTGGAGACCATGATGTATTTGGTAGTTGCAGTATTCAGTGCAATATTTTATTTTTTAGACATAGGTACATCTTTCTATATAAATCCTTGCCAACTTTGGGCTCAAAGAGAGTGTCCACGTCGGCAGCTTTTCCTGTCCGTCCGATTCTCTGATTCTACTGCCGCCTTGCCGTTGGATGCGTCGGTCAGAAGGCTGCTCTCTCTCTTTTTTTTTCTCGCATCCGCTTCTCATTGTTGGTCTTTCAGAGGAGACGCCTCCCCTCAGCCGCCTCCCTCGGCGCTCCCCTCCCTTAACCCTCCCCTTCCTCGACCCGGCGCCGCCGCCGGCCCTTGGCCTCCCCTTCCTCGACCCGAAGCCGCCGTCGGCCCTTGGTGGTGTGCTCGTCGCCGCCGCCTTCCGCCGGTCTAGCAGGGCGCCTCAGACCTTCCTCCTCCTCGGCTCTCCGTTCCACCCGGGCGCTTCGCGCCTCCTCCCCAGCCTCTCCGCTCCTCGACCCGACCAGCGCGCCGCTTAGCGGAGCCGCCTCCGCGCCTTCCCTCCTCAACTCTTCCTCCTCGACCCTTCCTCCCTCGACCAGCCGCGCCGCTCTTGGCGGTCTATCCGTCGCCATCGCCTTCCGCCGCCTAGCCGCCTTTATCGCCAGCTGTCGGCTCGCTTCTTTGCTCCGACGATTCACGGTTTGAGGCGTCGTTGGTCGGGCGGCTCAGATCCGGTCTCACGCGCATCCAAGATCCTCATTCCGGCCGCAGGCGACGGCCTCCTCTTCTTCTTGCCGTGGTCTTGCTGCACCTTGTCTCCCCTCGCGGACCTGGTGCGCGCCTCCGCTGGCAGCTCCCGCCGATGCGGCCCCCTTCTCAGGCGTCGTTGAAGCTTACTGCAGCGACGACTAGCGCAGCGCCGCCGGGATCTGCTCCCGGTTCCGCGCTACCCGCGTTGTGGCTTGGCCGCCCGAGCAGTGTCTTTAGGCCGCGCTGCCGCTGGTCGCCCCTGCTGCGATTCGGATGCAGCCCCGTTCTCAGGCGTCGTGAAGCTCCTCAGCTCACCAAGTGAGGATGTCCGTGAACAAGCATGGAATCAAACAAACTATTTAAGTTTGAATTGCTCGTACCTTTGATATTATCATTAGGATTGGAAATTTAAAGAGGCTAATTTATTTTGATTTTGCAGGCTGTGTAGGCCCTGGGAAATGTGGCTGGTGACTTCCCAAAATGCCGTGACCTGGTGCTTGCACATGGTGCGCTGTTCCCCCTACTGCAGCAGCTCAATAAGCATGCCAAACTCTTCTTGCCGAGGAATGCTACTGGACCCTCTCCAACCTTCGTGGCAAAGCACCAACTTTGAGCATGTACGATGGAGCTGTGATGTTGTTATGGTTGTATACATTTTTTCTCTCTCTTTCTGACTGATCGATTGATCTGTCTGTGATTGAGCAGGTGAAGCCGGCACTCCCAGCATTGCAGCAACTCATCCAGTCTCACGATGAGGAGGTCCTAACTGACTCCTGCTGGGCACTCACTTACAGTCTTACTTGTCTGATGGTAATAACAACAGGATACAAGCTGTGACTGAAGTTGGTGTGTGCCCTCGGTTGGTTGAGCTCCTTAGGTAAGTTTTCCTTTTTATTTTCTTTTTATTTTCGCAATCTAAAGTGAAAGACTGGTGCATGAACTACTAAATATCGGCTCAGCCACCCTTCACCTTCGGTGCTCATTCCTGCTCTGCGCACGGTTGGTAACATTGTCACTTGGGATGAAGTGCAGACTCAGGTATTCTTTTTCTAACAGAGGTTTATCTTTTCTATTAATTGTTTTTTAGTTGCTAACTAATATATTTTGATGTTATCAATAAGTGCATGCAACTAGCAATTTGTGGTCATTCCAATGTTTTTACTTTGTATCTGCGGCCAACCATAAGTTGCACTGTTTGTTTACCATGATGAAATTCAGATCTGTGTTGCATGCTTGGTAAGATTTTACCATAGAGCAAATTTAATTAATCACTTTTCCCAGTTGTATCCATTGATATTTAGTCATTGTGTTAACTTTTATTATCTGTGAAGGTCTTTCTTCTTCTTTGGTTACAAGAATATCTCCCCTATTTTCTTGTGTCAAAGAAAAAGCGCCGTTATATGTGTTAACCATCGAGCACTCTAACGAATTTGTTTTCACTTGATTTGTTTCCTCCCGTAGTTCGTACTATGTCAAAATATGATCCAATTTTCAACTCGTGGTTCTCAAATTGGAATATTGCATATGTCTTCTTGCATACCTTCAAAACTTGAGGCACTATATGTCTCCTTCATGTAAGTATAATAATTATTTTCAAAGCTATGCGAAATCCTTACAAACTTATGTTTTTAATTTTAGACTGGTAAATTTGGGAAATTGGTGTTTTATTGTTATTGTCGTTATTATCTTCGTTGATCTCTCTATTGGGCTTGGTAGCCATGGATGAGAAATTATGAAAACATTTGAGTGCAATAGAAGTGCAAACAAGAACATTTCTAGCGGGTAACTTAGTCGCTGCTGTTTCAATAAGTACCATACTACCTAGTTTGTAAACCTTTCTCACTTTGACGTATTCAGTGCTTTGTCATTGTGCTTTGATTAGAAGAGTCTATTCAATACTTAGAGAAGTGAATGTTAAACGGCTAACGCATCCATTCCCAGTTCCATCTCTACTTGTGTGGTGGTGTGTTTTTTTGAGGTGGGAAGTGATTTACCAGAAACAGATTTTCATCGTTTCATATCCATTCCAGTTCCTTTCCTATGTACCATTATCATGAAATAAGTGTGTGCACACTGCTATATAGCCAGTGCTCCGAACGCTATTGATCATCAGACTTTTTAGTACACAATAGCAAAACATCAATATGTTGTATACACCAACTCTTTATCACATCTTTCTATATAAACTGTCCTAGCTCAGCAGCCTGTACTATCCATAGACTTCAAGTTAACGTTTTCTTTACAAACTGTTTGCCGATAGTGTCAAACGATTCACTGGGGAAAAAAAACTTGCTAACATATGCTGGCCCTGTGCGTATACCTTTCTTACATCACACGTCTACTTTCCAGGCCAAAGTCCACTGGATACAACTAAAAAAAGCCTTGGCTGTCAAAACAAAAAATAGAAAACAAGTATACAATACTTAGTATTACATTATGGTTCTAATAATTTTTCCAATGCAAATTATCCAGTGCCCCATCTATATACGTGTTTTTCCAGCTGATCGGTGTTTTCTTTTTCTAACAGGCCATGATATAAACCGGCTGTTTTGCTTGTCGCATGAAGCACGTGTGTTTTGCTTGTCGCATGAAGCACCAATATTTTGCTTGTCGTCTACCCGGCTAGATCAAAGCATATAGTATGCTTTGCTTAATATTGTGTAATCTTAATGTGTATATTTCCTATCCTATCACCCAAGGGTCATGTAACCGGTCCCGGGATGGATCCCGACCGCCAAGATCAGAATCCCATGGGTTACGGTCGATACGGTCAAACCGGTTTTTTCCCGGATGAAATTCATTCAAATTTGATTAAAAACCATTTGAATTTGAATTTGAATTTGAACGACCGGGATTACTGGTAGGGATCCGTATCGGCCCTCCCAGAAGATGTAATAGCCGCAGGTAACGGTGATTACGGCCGATTTCAATCCTCGCTATCACCTCTACAACAAAGACAAACGCATCTTGCCCTTTTGGAATCTTCAAGAAACAATACTTAACTGCACTCATCTTAATATAGGGCGTTTGCTCTACCTGCTTTAGTGTATATTCTTTATTCAACTACCATAGTTTATCTTTGATTGGATTACATTTACTGCAGCTACACATCCTAGCTACAACAGTTTGTACCCATATTGCTGTCTTACCTAGGCCAGCTTTCGCAGCCTAATAGAGCAAGTCATAACCAGCCAGCAACTTATTGTACACCTAAACAGATTTTATTGTTGTTAACATAACCATGGTTATCTACATAGATTAATTTTGTTATAGTTAGCATACTCATCACTGTCTTTCGTGATCAGGTCTATCATCGCCGTCTAGATAACTTTTATTACTCATGGCTTCATAATCCCAGTAATACTCGTCCAGTTTTCATTCGGCGCGCCAATGCGCGCAAGGGTTTCTAGTTATGTTAACTAGCTGCTATAAGAAAATTAAACAAGTTGGACACGTGCAAACGTGGTACTTAGCTTTTACATGTAACAATACATACATGATAGCTATACTTAGAAACATTGAATACTTTATACACGGACGGTCAAATATTATAGTCTCTGTGTCAGCTGAACGATGCCTCAAAATGAAGGTACATAGCATAGTGCAGTGTATAGTATTAGGCATTGTTGTGGTCACTACGTGGGGATGGCATATTTATCTATTTCATTCCGGTATGGACCAGAATAATTAGAATATACCATACCGGCACCTAAACCAATACACCATAGCATCAATCCTGTACCGGCCTCAATACCGGTTATTCCGGCCATTCTGGTACTAGGCAAAATTGAAGTGATCATTCATTTGAATCAATTCGGAATGCCTAGTCTAATACTACTCCTTCGGTGAGTGAAATTATACTAGACTATGATAAAATGTATGAAGTTATGAACTCATGTTGTATTATTTAACTACATACGACTTTTGTATTTACGAAGTTATCGTACTTTGTGTCACTTTTATTCTATGAATATGTTTTTGAAGTGAGATTCTAAGTGAAATATATATTATTATATTAAAATTCAGAATGGTACGTCAGAATAAATCAGTACTGTTATATTCTATACCAAGAGTTAAACTGGGATGACCTCCGGATTGAAATTGACAACTGTAGGGAATCGACCCGTAGGAGTATTTTTCTGGTTGAGGTCTATCGGAGATGGAACGGATGAGCTAGCTTATCGCGCCAGAGGCGCCGGCCGGCAATATGCGTGTGGCCTGCAGGACCGGCCGGTGCTACATGGCGACGGACGGACGGCGCTGATTGCCATCGACACGCTGGATGCATGGACCTAGCACCGCCGCGGTGGTGGAAGGCCCTGCCGTAGTCGTCGGCCTCGTGGTACGCGTAGCCGCCGGCGCCCTGCTGCTCGACACCGTGTCTCTGCGCGTGCGCCGGGTCCTTGTTCGCCTAGTGCCCTTCGTACTGCAATTGAAACGTCAATTAATTTCTCAGTTAGTTGTCCTAAACAAGCATATCAGGCATGGATGACAAGAACTGCCGTTCGAGTTATATGTTTATGAACTGTGTGCTCCCCAGTTTTCTTAAGATGTGTGTAGAATGGCTGCAGTCAATATTTTAAAGCTTTCACCGTTAATATATCCACAAAATTCCGAGTTCTTCTTCGTGCAACTAAACCGCGGAATTTCTTCGATTCTGGTGCCGACGAAGACTCATCTGTGGACATAATCCTAAGGCTAAACATGATCTAATGACATTAAACCCTATCTCAATTGATGAACACCTAGTCTAATCATTAGAGCGGAAGCGTGATTACATACCCGAACTTGAAGATGCCATGAGTAGTAGATCGGTTGATGTAGAGCAGTGCAGAGCCGGCGACAAGTGTAGATGATGCGGACGAGGCCGACGGTGACGGCGGCTTGACGGTGATGACGGCCTTGGGCTTCCGGTCTTCGCCCACCTGAGCGCTCGAAATAGATCGGATTGTTTGGGGCTTTCGTAGGCTAGAACCGCATGAGAGAAACCAAAGCCTGCCGAGCCCCTTTATTTCTTATAGCGCAGGTGAACGGGACCGAAACCAACTGTTGACGGTTGCGCCCCCGATCAGGGCGCGAGTGGGGTGTGGCCCCCTTAAATCTCGGGGTAGTTTGTTAGCCGAGATCATCCCAACATTCTCCTCTTTGATCGTAAGGCTAACATCATAATCCCATTCTCAATAAAACAGCATACCAAAGTAATGCGTTGCATGACCAATGAAGTGCCATACAACCACAGTACTTATAGTGTACTATTCCATCTTGAAATGGATATTCATTATACTTTATGGGAGTTGGTTTGCTTTAAGGTCCTTTTATCCGAATCGAGGCTTTCCAATAAACCCATGCCGCAACATGATCACGAAAGATATTGGGTGGTAAGCCTTTAGTAAGCGGATCATAAGCATTGACTTAGTATTAATATGCTTGATACTAATGGTTTGATCTGGATTACATCTTTCACAACATGGTACTTAATGTCAATGTGTTTGGCGGCACCACTTGACTTGTTGTTACTCGCATAAAAGACTGCGGGTTCATTATCGCAGTATAAGGTGAGTGGTCTAGAGATGCTGTCTACCACTCTAAGTCTCGGGATAAAAAATTCTTAAGCCACACAGCCTGCCTGATAGCCTCATAACATGCCACAAACTCAGCTTGCATCGTTGAAGATGCTGTAAGGGTTTGTTTTGAACTTTTCCACGAGATAGCTCCTCGTGAGTGTGAAGATATAACTTTGGCGTGGATTTCTTAGTATCAACACATCCCATAAAATCTGAATCTGAATAACCAACAACCTCAAGATTGTCGAATTCTTATATGTGAGCATGAAATGCTTAGTAGCTTGCATATAGCGCAAGACTTTCTTAACGGCCTTCCAAAGTGGTCGGTCTGGATTTGTGATATCGCCAAGCATCCGGTTACAAAAGCTAAATCGTATGCGTACATACTTGAGCATACATAATGCTTCCGACAGCTGAAGCATAAGGAACCGACTTCATCTGATCAGTTTCATATTGGTTCCTTGGACATTGAAATATCCCAAACTTATAGCCCTTAACAATAGAAGCAGGCGAGCCAGAGCACTTATGCATATTATATCTCTTTAGCACTTTGTCAATGTATGCCTTCTGAGATAAACCTAATACTCCTTTGGACCTATCTCGGTGAATTTCAATGCCAAGAACATAAGAGGCATCACCAAGATCCTTCATATCAAAATTAGATGAAAGAAATCTCTTGGTCTCATAAAGCATATCTTTATCATTGCTAGCCAATAAGATGTCATCCACATAAAGAACTAAGATGGTGAATTTACTCCTTGAACTTAACATATATGCGATTATCAACTTCATTTTCCTTAAACCCAAAATTCCTTATGACCTTATCGAATTTGAGGTACCATTGCCTTGACGCTTGCTTTAAGCCATAAATTGATTTCTTAAGTCGACATCCCATATGCTCCTTGCCTTCCACGACAAAACCTTAGGTTGAGCCATGAAAACGCGTTTTCTTGCAAGTCGCCATTAAGGAATCTTTGTCTTAACATCCATCTGATGTAGCTCTAAATCATAATGAGCTACAAGTGCCATAACAATTCTGAATGAATCTTTAGTTGAGATAGGAGAAAAGGTGTCATTATAGTCAATCCCTTCTCTTTGTGAGAAGCCTTTTGCTACAAGCCTTGCTTTGAACCTTTAGATATTTCCCTTAGAGTCATGCTTGGTTTTGTAGACCCATTTCTGACTTCTTTGTTTTGACTCCGTCAGGAATTTCTACTAAGTCCCATACATCATTAGTGCTCATAGACTTTAGTTCATCCTTCATGGCATCAAGCCACTTAGAAGAATGTTCACTTATCATGGCCTCCTTATAAGAGGTGGGATCTTCTACCCTCCCTATATCATTAATATCCTCATTCATATAAACAACATAATCATTTGGGATGGCAGATCTTCTCTCCATTTGTGATCTTCTAATAGGTTCAATGACTATTGCGAGGATCGCCGAGGCTCATCATTAGGTACAACATTAGGAATTTCAGAGACCTCAACGATGGGTGCGACAACGATATTTTGTCTTGGAGGTGCAACCACAGAATGCTGAGAATAAAGATCTCGGGATAAGCGGTGAAGGAACATAAACCGCTTCTCTTCAAGATCTATTTTCACGGGCTCAGTCCTCGTCATTCTCTAAGAACACGGCGTGTCTTGTTTCTACAAACTTAGTTATCCTATCACGACAAGTAAAATCGATACCCTTTGGATCTTTCGGGTACCCAATAAAATGGCAACTTCTTGTCTTAGGATCTAATTTCCCAATATGTGGATTAAAAATCTTAGCTTCAAAGACGACAACCCCACACTCGTAAATATTTCAAACTTGGTTTCCTCGGTCCATAATTCATAAGGTGTCTTAGGTCTTGATTTCTTGGGAACCCGATTAAGAATATGTGCGGCTGTCTTTAGTGCTTCCATCCACAAACCAGTTTGCAAAGTAGAATAGCTAAGCATGCTCCGTACCATATCCATAAGTGTACAGTTGCATCGCTCAGCTACCCCATTCTGCTGAGGTTCACCTGGTGTAGAATACTGGGCAACAATACCATTTTCCTGAAGGAACTTAGCGAAAGGGCGTGAATTTGCCCATAAGGGCATGTCTCCGTAATATTCTCCCCACGGTCCGATCTTACCACTTTAATTCTTAGGTTGTGCTGATTTTCAACTTCGGCCTTAAATATCTTGAATTTGTCAAGTGACTCGGATCGGTCTTTAATGGGAAAGATATAACCATAACGGAGAAATCATCGATGAATGTGATGAAGGAATCAAAACCATCCACCGATGTCACGGAAAAGGACCACAAATATCGGTATGAATTAATTCTAAGAGTCTGTCTTTGCGAGTGGCTCCTTCTTTATTTACTTTACATATTTTCCTTTAATGCAATCAATGCAATGGTGCGAGTTAGAGAAATCTAATGGGTGGAGAATTTCTTCCTTAATGAGGCGCTCCATTCTCCCCCTCGAAATGTGGCCTAAGCAGCGAAGCCACAGTTTGAAGAAGTCTCATCATTATTTTTACGCTTAGCATCACATGCATTCAAAGATACATGAGATTCATTAAGGGAAAGCATATAGAGCTTGTCTTGTCTAAAAGCAAGACCAACATTATTTGAATTAAATGCAATAATGCACTTATTGTTACCAAAATTACATTTAAAACCATCATCGTCCAATAAAGAAACCGAAATCAAATTCCTCCTTATGGAAGGAACATAGGCTACATTATTAAGACGAAGTATGAAACCGCTATCTAAAACTAATGAAACAGATCCAACTGATTCAACTTGACTTCTTTTCCATCCGCGACTCTAAGACTTCGCTCCCTTTCTTAGTGTTCTCGCGGTATGGAATCCTCATAAGAGTTGGTAGCGTGCAGTTGCACTGAGTTAATCCACCAAGACTTAAGGAGAAATCAGCATAAAGAGTTTCATCAATAAATGTTATTGTATCATTACCCTTTTTGCGAGCCACTTGAAAACCGACACAATCCTTACGAAAATGCCCGATCGCTGCGAAGTGACATTCATCCTTTAAGTGCTCCAAATAGAGCAACATGGGGCTTAGGTGTATTGTGCACCTTAGGCCTGACTTATCTGAATTAGGAGAGTAATGCTGACTTTTTCTTGGATTTGAAGTCCCCGAGAACTTCCTTTTGTTAGGACCGCCAACTTGATTCACAAGATCTTTCTTTTCGGTCCTTATTCTCTCTTCCTCCTGGACACACATGGCGATTAAATCGCTCATGCTCCATTTATCTTTCTGAGTATTGTAATTTATCTTAAAAGCAGTGTAGTCAGAAGGAAGAGAGGTCATAATAAAATGGACTAGGAAACCATCAGATATCTCCATGTCCATGCCCTTGAGCTTTCTGCCATATCGGTCATCATCATGATATGCTCTCTTATGCTCTGGGACCCGTCATACTTAGTGGTTAAGAGCCTCTGGATTAAAGTACTGGCATAGACTTTAGTGGAGTCTCTGAATTTCTCCTCAACTGAAGCTAGATACTCCTTAGCATTTTCGGAATCTGGGATTGCTCCCCTGATCCCAACTGAGATAGAGGTCTTTATTATCATTAGTGACAAGCGGTTGGACCACTCCTATTTTTCAGCATTAGTGTCATAAGTTTTCTTTTTCTTATCATAATTTTTCTCACCGTCGGTGGGGGGAATGGGAGGAGTCACCCTTAACGCATAGTCAAGGTCTAAAACTCCAAGGACAACTGAAATTCTTTCTTTCCAAGTAGGAAAATTGCTTCCCGTAAGCTGTTCAATGTTGCCAATTGTGGCGGCAACATTTGAAGCGTTTATTGCTGCAAAAATTTAAAATAACATAAAAATATATTGCATGCAATTAACCCTACGTTGGTTTGATTAACAACATGCAAAACTACAGTTCTAATCCATATCACCGTTGGGCAGAAAATGGAAAAAGAACTCAACAATATTAATACGGCGACACATGATTATAAACAACGTTGGTCAGAATATAATCATATGCATATATAATGCCAAAATAAAACATAAAAAATCTCTAATCAAAATATCTCGTTGGTTCAATTTTAATTAGAGACTAAGCATTATACATAATACACTGTTATTTATTAGCAACTAGACATTAATTAAAACAGTGCATTGCTAAACATTAATTTAGCAGACAAGTTAACAGTGCACAAAAATAAAACATAACTTAATTAAACAGTGCACCACAAAACAGCCGGCCCAAAACCATTTTGCTCAGCTGGCCCAATTCAATTGTAGCCGTTAGATCTGACGGATGGCCACAGATGGCTCCCAAGAGCATAAAACATCCAAAAACGAAACCCTAGCTTCATTCTCCCTCTTCTTCTCCCGAAAAATCGGGCGCTTGAGCGGCAAGAAGAATACATGCATGCCATGAGTGCTTGGCATGAGGCGTGGCATGGCCTCGAGGCACGGCGCGCAAGCTTGGGCCGTGGCGCGACTGGCGATGTGGGTGTGTGAAATATGTGGGCCTTGAAATAAAACAAGCACAAGCAGCCTTGAGGAAGCAGTGCAGGGCAAGAGGCGGCGGCACACGGGCACACGCGCAAGCAGCGTCTCTTGCGCACAGGAGCGGCGCCGAGCAAAGACGTAAGTCTCCGCCGCCGCACCTTAGGGTTCTTAGGGTTCCGATTTTGGGAGTTCTAATTTGGGGATTTTCGGGATTTTGTGAAATTTCTTGATTCCCCTCCTTCTAAATGCTAAATCCGAAATACTAATCATGTAATCCGGTTCGGTTGTGACTGATTAGGGTTCAAGATGAGTCTAGGGTGGCTCTGATACCAAATGTGGGCATAATCCTAAGGCTAAACATGATCTAATGACATTAAACCCTATCTCAATTGATGAACACCTAGTCTAATCATTAGAGCGGAAGTGTGATTACATACCCGAACTTGAAGATGCCATGAGTAGTAGATCGGTTGATGTAGAGCAGTGCAGAGCCGGCGACAAGTGTAGATGATGCGGACGAGGCCGACGGTGACGGCGGCTTGACGGTGATGACGGCCTTGGGCTTCCGGTCTTCGCCCACCTGAGCGCTCGAAATAGATCGGATTGTTTGGGGCTTTCGTAGGCTAGAACCGCATGAGAGAGACCAAAGCCTGCCGAGCCCCTTTATTTCTTATAGTGCAGGTGAACGGGACCAAAACCAACTGTTGACGGTTGCGCCCCCGATCAGGGCGCGAGTCGGGCGTGCCCCCCTTAAATCTCGGGGTAGTTTGTTAGCCGAGATCATCCCAACATCATCGTCAACAACGACCCCATATCCACACCGCCTCGTCGCGGCGCACCCAGTGTGCGTCTTGCCCTCGCCGGAGCCCCGATGAATCGACATCGCCGCCACAAGCCGACCTCGCCGCCACAAGCCGACCTCGCCGCCGCTGTTCCCTTCGCGCCCCAGCGCTGCCGTGGTGAGCACCTTAACCCCCGCGCCCTCCTCTACCCGTAGAGCACCTCGCCGACCGCCGCCATGCCGCCTAGCGCCAGCGACCATTGGGCGAGGAGCGCCGCCACCTTGTGCCTCCGTGGCATGCTGGCGTGGCAGCCACCTCGGCGCTATGTGGGCGCCACGTCGGCCAGACCCGCCTTGTCATCGCCCAGTCAACGCCTACGTGGCACCCCGCAAGCAAACCAGTCGCTGACGTCTTTAATCTGGTTTTTCTTCACAAAAAAATAATTCTGAAATTCTAAACATTCCCAAATTCATCATTTCATGTGAATTGTAAACTTCCCGGGGTTCGTTCTCCTACATACGAACTCTGATTTCGTCGATTCAAATTTGTAAATTCTTATAAAATCAAGATCTAGGTAACTAAATCAAAATTATTTAATTTGAAGTTTATTTGAATCTTTATTTGAATTTTGTTTGAATTTGGCTTATTTTCGCGTATAGATTTCGACAACTTCGGATAGTCAGATTTCGACGCCGTTTGAGAACAACCAATTAAGCAAGGTAAGTTACATCTTTAATCATATTTGATCCCATTATTTAAAATTATTTAAATTCTGTTTTAAATTATTGCATGCTTATTTATACTCAAGTTAATTTAAAATTCCTGTTTTAACTTTATAGTTATTCCTAATTCCTTTGTACATCCAAATTTTGACATTGAACAGACATACCTTGATACCTTAGATGAAAATCTAGTTTATACAATAGTATGAACTAGAATATTTTGAGAAAAATTATGCTTAGCCATGCTTAGACCTGAAATATTTGATTTGGGAATTTCATCCAAAAATCAAATGTTGTTTAAATTGTATTCATGGCATTGGTGTGCCATGGGATTTTGCAAATGATTTTGGAAAATAAAATAAAATCAAAAACTGGTTTGGACTTGGGCGAAACGGATAGTTGGTGGGTGCGGGTTTATGCACGGGCTCAATGCAGTGAATGGTTGAGGCACAGGGATTGGTTTGGAAGTCGTCCAGTCAATTAAGGACCAGTCTGTGAGTTACGTATTGTTAAGCCAAATCGTACTACCACATGTCCTAAGTGGGCGGGACTTGGCTAACTAATTTGCAACATTCCATCGTGGTTGTGCCATCCGGTTGTGTGGGTGTCGTGAAGACTTATTTTTAATACTCACATGGCGCAAGAGGGGGTTATCGTTTGGTACGAAGCCTACGGTAGCGAAACCTTAGCGGGCATAACTACTTTGGGATGACGCATTGTAAAGGCCTTGTGATAATCACTTAGTCGCACACCTTCGGAAGTGTGTTAGACGGACATTACAAGTTGATTATCTCTTGTGGGTAAAGTTGTACAACTCTGCAGAGTATCAATCTATTTGAATAGTTGTGTCTACGGTCATGAACATGCTGAGCAAAGCCTTTCGTGGATTAGACTTACATTTTGTTTTCAAAATGTTTTGAAAACAATTTTTGGCATGGATGGGTGTCCATGAGAAAAGTTATGGGTTGAGCCCCGGGTTGGTGCCTGTGTTTATGTTGGTGTTAGGTTGGTGCCTACACTAGCTTTATTAATTCAGTTAAAACTCAATTTTAGTTAATGTAGAATTTAAGCTTTTGAACTTAGTATTGTATTTAACTTGTCAAATATTGCTTTTGCACAAATAACCCTATAAGCCATCCTTTGTTACATCCATACATGCATTAACTCTGTTATTGGGTGTAACTTGCGAGCACGAAAGTTGTGCTCATACTTGCTTTATGCAAATAAATTTCAGAGGAGAAGAACTTTGCTACCTGTGTGGATCTCAACGACTAGGCCGCTACCCCAGTCGATTGCCTGTGGCAAATCAACTGGACTCCACTACTTCTTCATCTTCCGCTGTGTTCTTTATTGTTGGCTTGTAAGCCTTTCTTGTAATAAACTCTGTTGATTATTAATATAATTATGCGATTATGGATGTTACCATATTTGTTTAACTGTGTGAACTAGCTACTGTAACATCCCAAATGTATAAGCAGGTGTGTGTTGCAAATGTAAGAAAATGTGTAGAAATAAAAACTTTTTCTCACAGCTTGAAACTCTTGAACCCATCTAAAAGTTCTTATCAAAAGTTGTGGGGTTCAAAAACCTAAACCTCTTGTGAACTAAAGTCCAACCCTTAATCAACTTGTCTCTATCTTGTGCCTAACCCTTTGGAAATATTTTTTTTTCTTGGTCCTTGAGATGTTGTGGGACCCCTCTGAAAAATATCATAAGTTTTAAAACTTGTTTGATAATTTTTGGAGGTAAAACAAACCCTTGAACAGCCTTAATGAATTTCCTGAGAAAAATACAGTACATCAAAACCTCTGGAAATTTTATGTAACGTTAATCCTATTGTCAGAAAGCTCCAGTTAAAATTTCATAAAATTTGGAGTTCATTTGCTATCTCAAATAATTCTGCAATGTCTCAGCTGTTGAAAATTGAATTCATAGCATGCACTGTTCCTTGGGCTGAGCCATGTTCCAATTTGGGTTGAGCCCAACCACACCCCTGGCTCAGCCAGACCTCCTTTCCACTTTGTGGAGGTCGTAACCGTTGGATTCAAATCCAAAGATCACGACCTCCTCCTCTCGATCTGACTCAAGTCCTCCGCCTCATCGAGGTCATAGCCGATGGATCGAGATCCATGACCATGACCTCCCTTCGCTATCAAGCCTACGGTCCTCCACCCCATCGAGGTCTTGTGCCATTGGATCAAAGATCCATGGCCATGACCTCCCCTCGTTGTTAAACCACTCAGACCTCCCACCTTGTTGAGGTCGTAGCCGTTGCATCAGATCCAACAGCCCACGACCTCTCCTCGTTATCAAAGAGCAAAGACCTCCCCCATCTTGTGTTGTGCGCCGTTGGATTTAAAATCTACGGCCACGACCTCCCTTTGCTTTGTGCGCATCAGACCTCCCACCCACGTGAGGTCGTAGCCGTTAGATGTAAATCTCACGGCCATGACCTCCCTTGTCCTCTCCTTGCCTTTGGATCTTGTTTCAACGCGCGAGATCTGTGGGCCGTTCGGACCATCCTTTTTAATACCGTTAGATTTAGATCGCACGGTCTCTATTGAGTGGGCCGTTCGGACCACTCCTGTGAGCCCTTAGATCTAAATCTAAAGGCCATGACCTCCTTTGCGCTACGCGCAAGGCTCAGGACCTCCCCATCTGTTGTGCGCCCTTGGATTTCAATCCAAAGGCCACGACCTCCAATCCCTGGTCGTTTTCTTGGCGGTTAAGTCCTCCTATCAGTGCGAGCCCTTGGATGTAGATCCAAAGGCTAGGACCTCCTAACCCCTCTTCCTTTGCGCATCCACGCAAGGGTGATCTAAGGGTCAGGACCTCCCCAGCCCTGATCCAAGGGCTGTGACCTCCCCCTTTCCTTTAAAACTTACCGCTTCAAGTCAAATCTGAGGGCCAGGACCTCCCTTTCTTTTTGCATCCAACGGTGGAATTGAGGTCCTGTTCTTCTCCTACCTCTTGTCACGCGTGCGTGAGCCATGGCAGTAGGGGTGCAGGTCCGGTCTTGTCCAACGGCTCTGTTTTGCGTGCATTAAATGCGTGGCAGAGCTTTCCGCCCCCTAGGCCATGCTCTGACCTACCTACCATGTCCTCTCCATCTTGTCCAAGCCATGGACCTCCCATGGGCTAAGCTCACCGTGAGCTCAACCCGTGGCTCATGACCTCTTTTGCCCTAGGTATAAAACCTCCCTACTGTTTCCTTGGCTTCCTTTACACACCATTGCTACCATTGCTTGCACCTCTGTGCTTGTAAACTCAAACCACCCGAAGCTCTCCTTGGCCGCCATTGTTGGAGCTTGGAGCTCCTCGGTGGACAAGGGTCCCTAGAGTTTTTCCTCTCCCTCTCATTGCTTCAAGTTGTGCCATTTCCCTCTGTGACCAAGTCCTAACTTGTTTAGTTGGGACATTTTCAGAGGTGGCCAAAGTGGAGCTTGGAGTTGGCCGTGGAGCACCTTTCTTCCCCAGCGCCGGTCCTCCCCGTCCTCGACCTCCTCAGCACCTTCAGGATCTCCAGGTAATCTTCCTGGTAGTCCTTAGGCTGGGCACCATGCTTGTATGTCGCTGCGGAGCTCTTTATCGCTGTTGTCATTTTGGCCGTGTTGGCCGTCGTGCTCCTCTCCGGTTCGTCGGCGTTCAAGGCCGTCGCCGCCGTTGAGAGGAGGTCCATTCTGTGCGCAACACTATTGCGCACACGTTGGTGCCCTTGGTTGTCGCCGGCGAGGTCTGCATCGCCGGCATTGGCCATGTCTATGCGGTGGAATTTTTGTCGGAACAAGCCATCCCGCGTGTGCCGTTAAGACAAAGATTTGGGGCAGTAAATGCTCCATCATTGGGAGCATTCTTCTTTGTCTTCTTAACGCTGGACCTCCTCGTTGTCCCGCGCCTTAACTCCTTGCCGCAGCATACAAGTCGCAAGCGCTGTGGCTCTGGATCTGGGCCGTTCAAGACCTCCCCCTTGGTGAGATCTTGAACGTCCAGGACCTCCTCCGTTGAATCTTAGCCGTCGGACCTCCCTGGAGGTCGGCGAGTCAAGACCTCCGCGTAGGACCTCCCCGAGGTCATCTCAGCCGCTTATGACTTCCCCGTGTTGATCTTGACCGTCCTGACCGTCCCGGTCCTCCCTCTTTCGTTGTGGTCCGTTGGATGCAGCATCAACGGCCACGACCTCTCTCGTTCGGCGTCTTGGCATTCTTTGGAAGGACATGGACCGTAGGATCCAAGATCAACGGCCCATGTCCTCTGGACCTTCGCGAGCGCGCGTGCGCGTTATCACCTGGGAGGTCTTGAGCCGTCAGATCCAGGATCTGTGGCTCATGTCCTCCCCTGTCTTTTTGGGTTTTTAGATTTCCCGAGAGGACTTATTTTGTGAACTGAAAAAGGTAATAACTTTAAAATTGCATAACTAATTCATTTTAAATCCAATTGTAGTGATTCAAATTGTGTTAGCTCTGGTTTGACCTAGGCTCTAATCTAAAATTGGTTATGAGCTTAGTTCGGTTCCAGAAAAGTGAATTGCAAATAGGTTTCAAAACTAACTTTAAATGTTACATTAAAAATTCATTTAACTTGAAAAATACATAAGTATTGCTCTGTAGGTTATTTTTGAGTGAATCCAACTATGTTGGCTTCCTCTGTTAATGCACTAAATGTTAGAATAGGATTTAGGCATGTCACTATTTTCATAAGGATTGTGGGTACATTTTAGTTGTGCTCTTTACAATTCTTTGAAAAATCATAAAACATGCATAATAGCTCCAAATGAGGTGAACTCAACTGTGTTATTCATCTCATGAGGTGCTTGTTTTACTGTAAAAATCTCAGTAGCATCATCTCTCTAGAAAATATTGCCAAATAATTAAATTAGTGAATAGTAGCAGTTTGGTATTTTTAGGGCTAAGCAGATTTGTTTTGTTCATATCTTTTGCATTAAGAATCCAAATCAATTGGTTCTTATTGCTAAATTCTCTAAAAATCATCCTCTTGCTGCTGTAGAAATTTCAGAGCATTTGGAGTTTGTTTGCTGTGCTGTCTTTTGGATTTTCGTCGTTCTTATCGATTCTTTTCGCCTTTTCGATTAGGTGTTGGCGAGTGTGTTGATCCCGTGAGTGATCCTCAGCAACATCTTGAGCAAAACTAGCAAGGCAAGCAGTTTGATCATATCCCATTAATGTCCCATTACTTTAAAGTTACTACCTTGTTTCACTTATATGTATGCATTGCTACTTTGTGTTAAATTATCGATTAGTTGAGCCTATAGATGCATATCCTGTAGGAAAATGTTCATTCTCTACTACTAAGCCTAGGATTATTTTGCTGTGATTTAGAGTTCGATGGATGGACTCTTATCACTTAGTAGTTCACGTTGATAATGCTTAGAAATGCTTAGATAACGGTAGAAATGGGCGGTTATTGACATTATGTCGATGACCTTGATCACACTAAAATTATTATTCCATTATGTCCATCTTGTGCTTGTTACTTTGTAAATAAACAAAAATGAAAACAAAATTGTTATTGACTTGGGCACAATGGATGTTGGTGTGATTTGTTGGGTGTGAACGGAATGGTGCCTAGATCCCCAAGGACCGAGTTACTTGTGTCACTAAGCCAAGCGCTTATGTATGCTAACCACATGAGGGTATTGGGAACCCCTCTTGGCTAAGTACTTTGGGAGGTGTTAGTTGTGGGTCGCAGGTGAGTAAAAGCTGTTTTATAAGGGAAAGAGCACCATGATTGCTTGTTTTGGTGGGGTGTCTCCTACCTTAGGGTTATCGCGACTCTTAACTAGCATCATTCATTGGAAATGCCTCGTAGGACTTAGCGTGCGTGCAAGCACACCAAAGGTAGTGTGCTAAATAGCTTGGCGAAAAGCGGTCGGCGTGTGGGTACATTGGTACACCCCTGCAGAGTTAAAACTATTCGAATAGCCTCGTCCTAGGTTATGGACATGCTTGGAAAGGTCGTGCAAGAACTAGACTACAACATTTAATTAAAACTTGATGGGTTGGTATAAATGGATGTTCATACTATTGTTGTGGTGGCTATTGGGTTAGTCACTTCCAGGAATGTTGTTGTCATCTATCTATTGTTATATTGTT
This sequence comes from Phyllostachys edulis, assembly GCA_036346405.1. Taxonomy (NCBI): domain Eukaryota; kingdom Viridiplantae; phylum Streptophyta; class Magnoliopsida; order Poales; family Poaceae; genus Phyllostachys; species Phyllostachys edulis. The sequence goes on along the minus strand of CM070545.1, from coordinate 20,214,052 downwards.
ACTTGTCTCGCTGTTTCTTGCAAATTAAAAATGGATTGCAAAATTGCTTTGAATCTATTAAGTATTGCAAATGAAAACTTGCTTTATGCTAAAATAAGTCCAAAGCCTCATCCACTTAAATAAAGCTTGCATGTAGTTAAACTATAGTCCTGTTATACGACACGTCGGTCTTGCGAGTACATTTTTATACTCATTTGCTTTGCTTATAACTTTGTTGCAGAGGAGGTAGAGCCCAAAGGGCTTTACTTTTGTGAGATGTGCTGCGGTTGGGAATCGAGCTAGGCGTCTTGGTTGGTTGCCTTGTGGGCTAAAGGCAAACCTTGTGGCTCTCTTTTGTTTATCACCATCTTATGGCATGTTGCTTCCGCTGTGTTACCTCTTTGGTTGTATTTGGCCGGTCGGCCCCTTTTGTAATAACTCTATATATTGTATGTCTTTTATTCTAGTCGTGCTTTGGTTCTATGTCTTGAATGGAATTGATACATGATTTTGTAAAGGGGTGTGTATACTGCATTCTGGGAAGTATACATATCTCGAAGACACGGATTATTATGTTTGTGATGCTAGGGTCAATGGATGACTAAGTATTACAAGCCTAATAAATCGGGGTCCTCACAGCTACTGATCATGGGACTAGTTTAGAAATACACAGAGGATTTAGGGTGTTACTCCCGGGTCCAACAGAGTACTCAACGATAGAGAAGCTCACCGGCTACGGCCTGTGGTAGTTGCTGGTAGTTGCGGACCCATTCATGTAAAGGAGAAGCAAATCAGCAATTCAAAATTTCGAATCATGCTCACTAGAGGTGAAGGAGAAGGTGGTGAGGGGTGCACAGCCCAAGGATGGCCTCGAGGGGCCTTCTGTTAACAAGGTGTGACTCTCGGGTCATCTTTTGCGACTGCCTCAGCCTTTTTTTTGTCTCGTGGCATACGCCCCCTCCGAAACGTTGCTTAGGCTTTTATTGTTAGTGATTTCACACTTCAGAGGGAGGGGTGACTGTACTTTTGGGGTTTTTTTTTGTAAAGACATCCTTCATGGAATGAAAGTTGTTTTCGATTGGTTCTATTTCTTATTTATGTTGGGCATTGGCCCTTCGCCTTTCACATGTTCCTCCTTCCCTCGTCGCGGTGCATGACAAAGACGTATGCCCTGCAGGTTGACCCGAAGAGTGAACAACAACTCCGGTCTGTCTGGCCACTACAGCTGTGCTACGAAGCATTGTACCACAACGCGAAGTGGCAAAGATGGAAGCTCGCAAGCCCAAAAGAGAGTATGGCAGAGTTTGTTGTGTATCGTCTGAGCAGGGCATCTCACACTCGTGAGGGGATTTTTCGCTAATCCAGGCAGAGGCGATTCAGATAACCTGGGCCCACAGAGCAATGCACGCCCGTTCATTGTGCTCTTGGATATTTTTATGCCTCGAGCTCGCCATTCGAGGAAGGCTTGTCCGACTCGTCCGTCCAATTGGTCCGGGAGCTACTTGAGATTGTATTGCAATTGTATGGTAGGGATAGATCTTTGTGGCGAATGATGGCTTATTTGTTCTATCCCGTGCACCTGGAGTGCTTGTTGTAATATTATGTACTATTGTTTTATCAGTGTGTATTGTTTTTATGGTGCAATAAAGTGGGTTTTCTTGTTATGTTGTTCGTTTATCGTGGAGGGGATTTTTGATATAGCCCTAGGGAGGGTGCCGAATCTAATGAGGGGGAGACGGAGCCGAGCGTCGTCCACCAACCTTTTTTGATAGAGCCCTAGGGAGGGCGCCGATTCTAGCGAGGGGAGACGGAGCTGAGCGACGTTCCCCAACCCTTTTCGACAGAGCCCTAGGGAGGGCGCTATTGTGTTAGCCAAAGGGTTTCTTGCGTACTGCAAGTGGATTCTCTTATAATCGGCGTGGGTCATGTGTGGTGGCTTGTTAATACACCAAGCAACTTTATTCGCTTTGAGGTGCACACCAGGGCACGATGGATTTTTAATAACCAAGTGGTTCTATTCGCTTCGAGGTGTGCACCGAGGCACGTGGCCCATGCGTGCTGGCTTATTAATACAGTGAGCAGTTTTATTCACTTTGAGGTGTGCACCAAGGCGTGTGGGCCATGCACGGTGGCTTATTGATACACCGGGCGATTTTATTTGCTTCGAGGTATGCACCGGGACGTGTGGGCCATGCACGGTGGCTTATTGATACATCGAGTGGTTTAATTCGCTTAGAGGTGTGTACCGGGGCACGTGGGCCATGCGTTGCGGCTTATTGCATGTTTGTGTGAGTTCCTTCTCTCTCTTTTGCTGCCTTTGGAATTGATGGGGGCCACAAAAGGGCATCATTTTACAAGTGGGTGGGGATTATACCTTGGCTATTGAACTAGGCTTTCTTGCCGATCGCAGTCGATTTTTACATTAATCGCGCGCCTATGTTTACAAAAAAAGGGGCATGGCACACATAAAAAATGGCAAATCACCTTGTGCCCCTGAGGGTAATACTTACGAAGGCTCTTGGCGTTCCAGGTTTGGCCAATTGGTTCTAGCTTGCTAACCAAGGTAGGGATGGCAGTGCACTTGAGGACCATGTATCTCGGGGACAGGGGTCGGGGTTTCACCTTCTTGTTGTACGAGGTGGCCACTCCTTCGGTGTGTCGTGTCATGGTGTGCAGAGCTTGGAGTCACTTTTCTTCGAGGAGATCCATAGATACTTCACGGTCTTCGGGTACCTCACTACATATGATGCATGGATCACGCTTGCAGATTTCCTAGTGACATGGCTTCATTGCCGAAGAGAAGCTCGAATGGCGAGAACCCTATCGATCTTGTTTGTGAGGTCCTGATTGCCCAAAGTGCTTTGACAAGCTCTTCGAGCCACAGTCCCTTCAGCATTCCCAATAGGCGTTTGGAGAGTACTTTGAGGAGGATGTCATTGGCCCGTTCGTTTACTCCATTTGCCTCGGGGGCCCACCAATACGAAGCATATTTTGATGCCCATGCTCAGGCAAAAGCCTCTGAATTTTGCCGAGTTGAATTGAGTTCCATTGTCAGTGACAATTTCTTGTGGGGTCCCGTACCGACAGATGATTGTCTTCCAAATAATTTTTTGTGTTTCTGCTACTGTGATCTGCTTCACGGGCTCCACGTCTACCCACCTTGCAAAATATTCTATGGTGACGATGGCGAAGTGGAGGTCGCCCCTAGTGCGAGGGAGGGGACCAATGATGTCGATCCCCTATCTTGCAAAGGGCCACATGGACGGTATTGGCTGCAACGGTGTTGGTGGGGCCTTGGTGTTATGCCCCATCCATTGGCATCTCTGGCATGATAGTACGAGGTGTTGGGCATTCTAGAGGGTCATGGGCCAAAAAAGACCTTGCTGGAAGGGCTTCACTACTAGGCCTCTCGGGGCTTGGTGCGCTCCACAGAGCCCCTAGTGTATTTCATGCAGAAGGTCTTGCCCCTCCTGTTTGGAAATGCATCTCAAAAGCAGGGCGCATGCACTCCTTTGTAAAGAAGCACTTCGATGATCACATAATTTCGGCCTTGCTGTTTGAGTAGTTTTTCTTCCGTAGGGTCTTCAGGTTCTTCGCCATTGGCGAGGTAGTTGAAGATGAGGTCGCCCTAGTTGTCCGTCTCAGCTGTGTCAACGACGAGGACCTCAAGGGAAGCCCCTGGTGTCTTGAGTAGTTCGTAGAACACGTTGGGTGCGGGGGCTTGTGTGGAGTTGGCTATTTTTGCTAGCTCGTCCGTCGCTTCATTGTCGCTTCATGATCTGGTTTGGACCGTGATGCCTAGGAAGTGTTTTCCATGGCCCACACCGCTGCGAGGTACCTGGCCATGTTAGGGTCTTGGGTTTGATAGGTTTTGTCGACATGCCCCGCCACGATGCAGGAGTCACTTTTGATGATGAGGCGCCGAGCCCGTAGTGCCTTCGCCTTGCTAAGGACGAGTAGCAACACTTCGTATTCAGCTACAATGTTTGTCATGTAGATGTCTATCTGGGCCGCGTGCGGGATTCTATGGGTATTCAGCAAAACCAAGATGGCTGCAACGCCGGCTCCGGTGGCACACCACGACCCGTTAGTGTAGAGGGTCCATGTTGGGCCGGTTTGTGGCTCGAATGTTGATGACAACAAGGTCCATTCTACGATGAAGTTTGCAAGCACCTACGATTTGATTGTCATCCTGGCAACAAATTTGTGGTCGACGGGTGCTAATTCGGCCACCAATTTTCCTATACGTCATGTGGAGTCCTTGTTGTGCATTAGTGTGTGAAGAGGGTACGACGAAGGCACTATTATCTCATACGCCATGAAGCAGTGGTGTGGTTTGTGGGAGGCCATTAACAGTGCGTATGCCAGCTTCTCAAGCTCAATGTATCGGGTCTTCGCACCTTGTAGGGCCTCCGAAACCTAGTATACGGGGTGTTGTGCTCCGTTGACCTCTTGCACGAGGATCACACTCACAGAGGCAATCGAGGTGGAGAGGTAGAGTAGCAGCATCGCTTTGGGCTTCGAGCTCACTAGGCTTGGCATGTCGGCCAGGTATCGGTTGAGCTCATTGAAGGCTTTTTGGCACTCCTTTGTCCACTTGAAGGACTCCGCCCCGCGAAGAGTTTTGAAGAATAGGAGGGTGTGCTCTACCGAGCGCTATAGGAAATGACTGAGTGCTGCGAGCCACCTCGTCATCTTTTGTACCTCCCAGACATTGCGCGGGCGAGCCATCTTTTGTATGGCTTTCATCTTGTCGGGGTTCGCTTCGATGCCTCGCACTGAGACGAGGAACCCCAGCAACATGCCCACCTTAACACCGAAAGCACATTTTTCAGAGTTGATCTTGACACCCTCCACTCACAAGTTATCGAAGGTTTTCTAGAGGTTGCTTGGGTGTGTTCCCTTCTTGTGGATCTTGACTACAATGTCGTCGACATAGGCTTCAATGTTTCCGCCGAATCGCGGTGCTATGACTTTTATAATAAGTCTGGTGAAAGTTTCCCCCACATTCTTGAGGCTGAAGAGCATGCACACAAAGTAGTATGTTCCAAGGGGGGTAATGAATGTCGTTTTTTGCTTTGTACTCCTTTGCCATAAACACTAGCTCATTAATTCGCACCCGGATGTGGTATCCACTGGTTGGTCTATACGGGGCAGGGGAAGTCGTCCTTCGGACACACCTTATTTAGGTCTGTGAAGTCCACAAACATATATCATTTGCAATTTGCCTTTCGCATGAGAACGGGGTTGGCGAGCCATTCAGGGTGCTTGATTCCTGTATGACGCCGTCTTGGAGTAACTTTGTTGCCTTAGCTTTTGCGGTTTCTTGTCTATCTGTGGACATGCGTCATAGCTTTTGTTTTCTTGCTTCACACTTTCGATAACTGTGAACTTGTGCTCTATTGTTGTGCAGGCAACCCCTGGTCCCTAGGAAAATATATCTTCGTTTTTGCGGAGCATGCCTATTATCGCGACATCTGCTTCCGGCGTGATGTCCGCGCTGATGGCTATTGTCTTGGTTAGGGATCCTTCAGACAACAAGACCCTCTTCAGGTCTCCTTTTGGTTTTGCCTAAGGAACCCACTTTGCCGTAGCAGGCTCCGTTGGGTTTTACTCTACCGTGTGGATGTGCCACACCTGTGCCATGGTCTTGAGCTCCGTTTGACAGGCGAGGTCTTGGTTGCCCCGGATAGTGATGTGGCCTCTTGGGCCTGGTAGCTTCGTGTAGAGATAGTTGTGGTGCACCACGGCGTCGAAGGCGTTGAGGGCGGCACGACCTAGGATGACATTGTATTGGTATGGTATTGATAATGTCGAACGTAACGCTTTCCGTTCGAGCCGAGGGCCCTCGCCGAATGTGATCGACAGGTCTGTTTGGCTGAGGGCGGCTATTGGCCTACCTCCGAAGCCTATGAAGGTAACGCCCGGAGTGACAGCCTGCTTCGAGGGATCATCATTTTGTCAAAGGCTTCGGTGAAGAGTACGTCAGTGAAGCTTCCCCCGTCTACTAGGACACACTTTACTTCAAAGTCTGCTATGGTTGCCGAGACGACGAGGGGGTCTTGGTGTGGAAAGAATAGCCCCTCCGCATCTTTAGGGACAAATGTTATGAACACTTCAGAGTATTTTGGATGTATGTTGGTGGGGTAAGATGCTGGTGTCGTCCTCTCCATCGTCGGCTAGATTGGGTCTTCTTTCTCACCTCTGGCGTCGTGTACTACCTCGACGTGCTCCTGTTCCGTCACAACGTGCACCTGTGCTACCGAGGTGCTCCATAGCCGGGTGTGTGGGATCCATTTATCCTGCATGCTTGAATCTGGTGTTCTCCGACCTTGCCGCCTCCGGATCTAGCCATCTCTGACCACTCCGCCATCATCTTCCTCCTCCCCAGCGTCACTCCGTCTTATTCCACCCTGTTGTCATTCACCTCGCCGAAGTCGGCGTTGTCGAGGAGTACACCATCGCCAGGGTCATCGTCCTTCGATCCGGCAAGGAATACAGATGTACCCCTCCACCACCATGGTCCTCGCCACCTCCGCCATGTACTCCGTATAGCCGTCTTCGTCGTGTGGTTAGTGCACCAGCGTGGAGGGGTACCCAGTACACACCAGTGTCATGCTTCTCGCTTGCCGGTACAGCTCGATGGCCACGACACCTCGAGCGGATCCGGTGGTGCTCCTCTAACTTCTCTCTCTCTCCCTCTCTCTTACATACGGTGTACACGTACAATACATTGAGACATCCTCCATACACCTCTTTTTACACATTTCTTTGTACATACAGTGTGCAGTACTTCCCTCTCTACACCTCTCGTTTGTACATACGACGTGCAATGCATTGAGAGATGTGTTGGTATATTTTACATGAGAGATGTATTGGTATTTGAGTACTATTTGAGCTGTATGTGTTTTTTTAGAGCATGCACAATGGTATAGACCGCTGCTGTCTATAGCAACTCTCCATGTTACCTGTAGACAACACTAAAGATAGCTCATACAATGGTATAAGCTGTCTTTTTAGTTGTCTTTATAGAACACACAATCTTTAATGCTTTTCTTGTTTCTTGTGCTATAGTCGACTACAAGATTGTAGACAACATCTCTCTCTTTCTCTTCATTCTCTTTCATCCATGTCAGCAAAAATCCTACATGACAATTACTATAGACGGCTGACATAAACCCATTATACATGCTCTTAATTGTGCCCATTGTATATGCTCTTAATTGTGCAGTAGATGCACCTTCAAAATTCAAATTAGTATGGAGACCAATGGAGAGGAGGCGGGGTGCGAAAGAGAGAGAGAGAGGTAGTGGTGGTCCCGATGTAGTTTCTCTCTCTTGTAACCGGTGCTTAAATCCTCTCTCTAATTTTCTAAATCCATCCAATATCGAGAACTCTAAACTTAAGCACGAATCTTGATGCATATTGTGTAGGTAGGATAGTGGGAGCACGTTGATAGTGGGAGCACTGAACGTGAGTTTAGGTCGGCATTTTATCTTTGCACGAGGGGTATTGCCACTAGTTTATTCTTGATTTTTACTGCCAATGAGTCGTACTTTCAGTGGAATCTTCTCCCTCTTTGGCACATCGTTGTCTTCTTTTCCTCGATGGGATCGACAGACATCAGTAGTTCAGTAGATTCAGAGATGATTCAGAGATGCTCCCGAGACCAGCCAGTTGGCCCATTCATAATCTAGGCCCAATTCCAATGGTAAATCCGGCAAAAGTATAACTAATTAATCCGATTCAAAAATATCTCTCTAGTCGCGTGGTTTTCCTGAGCCCATCCCATTCGCCTCACTCGCATCGTCTTTGTATTCTCTTCTCCGGAAGGAGTGACGGCCACCATGGCAGCCGCCGGCGTGTCGACCTCCTTCCTCCTCCTTCTCTCCCCGTCCCCGTCCCCGTCCCCGTCTCGGCACCTGCATCCCGCTCTCTCCCTCTCCCCCTCCCCCTCCCCGTCGTATTCCTCGTCGCGCCCGAGGCCCCCGCGCCGGGCGCCTCCCCTCTTCCTCTCCACGACGCCGCGCGCCTGCGCCGTCTCCTCCGACTCCTCATCCAACTTCCGGTACACGATTATACACCCTATCGTGTGGTTACGCGGTGTTTTTTGCCGGATGCCGCAACGTGCTTGCTGTAATGCCGCTCTTTATTTATTTTATCTATCTATCCGTGGTGCGCGCGCGCGGCTCCTGAGTGGCTACGTGGATGGTGGTTCGCGCGCGCGCGCGCGCTAGGGCGGGTGGTTGTGTCGGGCTATGTGGGCGGGAGCGCTGACGAGGTGTTCAACGGAATGCTTCATCATAGTGTCTGTTTCCCTCAAGACTAGATAGTCTAGCTGTAGCACTGGCACACAACAGCCCAGATAGGAGTAGAGATTTATACTAGACGGTAAGGGTGTTGCTATTGAATCCATGCTGTGTGTAGGATGCTTGCGGCCAGCGGAGAGGCCTAACAAGGGTAGAGATGAGATTATCTGTGCGAAGAGTGGTGTATAACATAATGAGCATCTTTTTATATTTTTGTATTGTCATCAGCATCAGACTTAAGTTATTGACTCGAACCACACATCTGCATGGTAAAGGGTCATCGAATGCGACTTTTCTTTAGATTCTGTTGGAATCAGCTGCTTCCCTATCAATTTCATCATATCTGCAGACTGCAGTCAATTCTGTATTAGTTCCTTTGGATGTTGAAGACTTGAAGTAATTATGTAATTACTTTTCATAATGTATCTCCTCACTCTTTCATTTGTCAGAAGTCAAACATCACTGATGCCACCGTTCAGCCTTATGCTTGATGAAGGTTCTAGGTCTAAAAAGCCATATAGATGGCAAAGGGTATTGCTTAAAGTAAGTGGGGAAGCTCTTGCTGGGGATCACACAGAAAACATCGACCCAAAGGTGAGGCTGCTTTTGGTGGAGCATCTTTGAATTTAAACAATTGATGTGCATAGGTCATGTTATTAATGTAATTATGTGGTCTGTCGCAGATTACAATGGCAATTGCAAGAGAGGTTGCTTCCGTCACCAGGCTAGGTGTAGAGGTATGTCCTTAATACTGCCTTTCATTTTTTTTATTGCCTACTTATTGGATTGCCTGTTTTGTAATAGTAGGCATTAATTATTTCAACGATTAAATTGCATTGCATTCCAAGCCAGCATTCCTATGTTATGTGCATATGTTTTTCTTGTCTTCTCTAGTAGAATCATATGTTGTACATTAAAAAATGTGAGAGCCCTTGCAGGTTGCTATTGTCGTTGGTGGGGGCAATATCTTCCGTGGAGCCTCTTGGGCTGGATGTAGTGCACTTGACCGCTCATCCGCAGATTACATTGGGTACGATGTTCAATGCCTGATGTCTTTTCATAATTAAGTCATCTTAACATCCTTTGGTCAGCTGTCAAGTAACCTTGAAAAGAAGTTGAAACGCCATATAGTATGTTATAAGCCACATAATGAAACAAGAACTGAGCCCAATCTCATAATATCTTGGTAGTAGCATGCGATGCTATGTAATTCATGTCAACTTTTTGGCCAGTTCAACATCTGTACTACCATGTCTGATTGTGGCCATCACATAAGCCACATTTAAATATGATAGAATCAGAATTTCATCGGAATAGTTTACTGAGTGGAAAATTATAGTTACATTTGACAAACCATTTAAAAATCCATGACTATATGTTGTCTACAGTTTGTGTAAGCTCAGACCCACTTGTAATTTATTACCTATTCTCTGCCATAATTTTTTTTTTATCTGCAGCTTTTAGTTAAAAAGACATTTCTTGCTATAAGTAATCGCATGATTTCTTGCTATAAAAAAATAGTTCGTGGCAGAATCTGATCATGCTACTTTTTCTTAATGTTTTCCTAATTCAGCATGTTGGCCACTGTGATGAATGCAATATTTCTTCAAGCAACAATGGAGAGCATTGGAATACCGACCCGTGTCCAAACTGCATTCCGTATGTCAGAAGTTGCAGAACCATACATACGCCGAAGAGCTGTTAGGCATTTAGAGAAAGGAAGAGTTGTTATATTTGCTGCTGGGACAGGGAACCCATTCTTTACAACTGATACAGCTGCAGCTCTCCGCTGTGCAGAAAGTGAGTTTATCTTCTATTCTTCACTAGTGAACTGTTTTAGTTATAAAAACTAGAGAAAATATGCTTGCGGAGATGTGTATTTCTTTCACTTCGAAAAAAAGGATGCTTAAGCATGCTAATGTTGCTGTTGGTACTTGGTAGTGCATGTGCCCTTGTCATGCCATAGGTTTAGGTACATATGTAATACTGTGAAACAATAATGGTATTTTTACCATTATATTAGTTGTCATGCTTCTGTCAGTTGCAGGTTATTTAGGACTATAGGACTACCCACAGTAGCACTTTATGTTTGTTGTCTCTCCTCTCCGAGTTTATCTGATGATGAATGCATGAAGATCCTTGCGCAAATTAAGTTGAAAATGAAAGCTGTGAGTTGAACAATTAGGTTAAAGAAATAACTGTGCGTCCGGTTGTCTAGCTCAACAGTTCAGGGACTGTTACAAAGTTTATGTTACCATGCGTTCATTAATTTCATTACATAGCCAATCATAAATCACAATGTGTCATGGGCCAGGTACTGTTGCCTGTAGAAACATGTTATCATGAAGTGAGCTTGAATCTAGCTTTCCTAGACTGACTACTCAGATGAACAGTACTTTTTCAACAGAAGTTTTTTGCTTTATGTATTTTGCATTGACCGTTTATTCTTTTATTATGCACACAGTCAATGCAGAGGTAGTGCTTAAGGCAACAAATGTTGATGGTGTGTATGATGCGGACCCCAAGCGTAACCCAAATGCCCGCCTTCTTGAGACAGTGAGCTACCATGAGATGACTTCAAAAGACCTCTCGGTAATGGACATGACTGCCATTACACTATGCCAAGAAAACAACATTCCTGGTATGGACGCTATCAGTTTCTGAGGCTTCTTATTGTCTTTGATTCTCAAGTTTAATTTGGCGTGTAATCTTGCAGTTGTCGTGTTTAACTTGCAAGAACCCGGAAATATTGCAAAAGCTATTGTTGGTGAGAAGGTTGGTACCTTCATAGGTTGCACAAGAAATCAGGACCAAAATGTGGGAAATGCACTGGATCAAGAAAGAAGATTGGTTAACGAGTTGTGAATCCAAGAGCTCTCTCTTTGTGTCTATGTAGTTGGATTTAGACTAGATTTGCTATCCAAATTCTGGTTCCTTGTAACACTTGGGACAAAAAAATTCCAGCCAAGTCCTGCTATGCTATGTCAATAGAACTAGGGCTATCTAGTAAAATTAAATTTATATAAGGATCGCCTGTGGCATGTGTGATGGCTGACTGGCAGTACCTAAAGAATAACTTTTTACAGCTCCTGATATTCGTGAGCAGCGGCCAAGGGGAGATTTCTAATCTGTTTTCATCGCCGATTTCATATTCCATGTAATCCACGTGGTTGAAACCTGCAAGTGTACTTATTGGATCTTACACTGACACTGGAAGCTTGGGATGATGAAATCTGCCTAATCAAATGCCAGGTGAGCAAATAGAATCAAGCAATCGAGCATGCCAATGTTAAAGATTGCTGTTCGATGCATAGTGGTTAAAAAAACCCATCTTTTTCCCATAAGAGCATGGGCCATTTGGTTTGTGCCCAATTGTTTTACTAATCTATGTCATATTTTGGCACCGCCAAAATTGGAGCACATAGTATTTGCTCAAGAATTGGCTAGTAAGACGAAGCGATAACGTATACGAGAGAGAGTTCTCTTCAAAACTTTGGAAACGCAGGTGCTAATGTAAACGGAGTTTGTGTTTTCAAATTTTAAGAAACAAACAACAAATGCTTGCAAATTCTGACCTATACTTTTGGCAACTTTGATAATGTGACATCATTTGTAGCTTTGCATGCAACCAAGCGGTGTGTATTCACACCATCTCGAGAGAAAACGGAAGGAAAAGACGATGATGACTGACGAGGCTGGCTGGTGTGAGCAGCGGTGAGAATTACCAACGGTCACCTCGAGAGAGCGGTTGGTTATTTACCTGGATTGCCTCACCGCTTTCTTTTCCGGAGATCTGATTATTTACGGATTTGACACTCACGTATCTATAAATTATGAATCCGAGATCTACATGTCATAGACACAAATCCTGAATTACATATTTTTAAAGCGAGAAATAATCACATATTCTTCTTTTCCACCCCGGCACAGGCACAGCACTGCACACGGCTCCCCGAGGTCCCCCCTCCGCCGCCGCCATGGGCCGCCGCGCGCCATCCACGACGACCTCGCCGGAGCTCCGCCGCAAGCGCACGGCCGCGCCGCCCCCGCCCCCGTCTCCCCGCCGCTTCTGCTCGATCTCCGACGTCATGCGCCGCGCGCGCGCGCCGCCGCGCCGCCCCCCGTCGCCCGTGCCCTCGGCGGCCAGGCCTACGAGACCGCTCTCTGCGAGGTGTGCGGCTCCGGCGACCGCGACGAGGAGCTGCTGCTCTGCGACGTCTGCGACCGCGGCCGCCACATCTTCTGCCTCCGCCCCATCGCCGCGAGGGTCCCGTCCGGCCCCTGGCTCTGCCCCGACTGCGCCCCGCCCTCCGAGCCCCTCAAAAGTGCGTCACGCGAGGCGCCATGCGACCTCGATCTCGCCATTCTCGATTCTTGACACTCCTTTTCGTGCTCACCTGCCTTGTATTGCTATCTCACTATTTTTCGTTGTGGCTTTTGTGCGAGGGGGTATTAGGGTTTCCGATGACGCAAACGAAGATCGTTGATTTCTTCCGGATTCAGAAGGGCACGGAGGACGTCGCGGCGGTAAAATGTGGGCTTTCTCAAGGTAATTGCAAGTGGGGGGAGATCATGAATAGTGCTTAATTGTGAGATGTGAGACCATTTTGATTGCATGGCGTGGCTGATTGATGAAACAGTGGATAGGCTATTGGGTTGGATTCTATTGTATGCTTATTAAGCTTTGGCATTGGTGGCGAGGAATGGCTACGTAATAAACATACTGCATTACAACCTGCTGATTATCTCATAGTGTAAATAGTTTGTCTAAAATGTGACTGGCTACAAGTGTGATACACCCGATAGGAGTAAGCAGTAGCAGAAATTCTATTTTTCGGGGTGTTGTATATTGGTTCTGGAATTGTTTTGGCGCATGACTGGCCCGTCGATGCAACAGTTGCCTGCAAATATCTCCAGTGAATTGGATTTTCTAGGTAACGAACTATACAGTGACCTTAAAATATGAGGTGCTCACTTACGTCACCACTGGAAATAGGCGGGAAAGCATTATTGAACAAACATTTAATTCATGTTAATGGTGCATGCTTTCATCGTAGTAATAGGAATGTGATTAAAACAAAGATCTTGTGACTCGCTTTGTAGGTCGGTCAAGCTTTTACGGATTAATCGACTTCCATTGTGGGATATTGCACATATACCCTCTTGATGATCTGCCTTGCATTCATTGAGCCATAAAAATAGCTATCACTTTTCCATAAGAATCCATATACGCACCGGTCTTATTACTGATTGCTCAATGTATTGATACGAGCTCTACTAACCTGTATTTTATTTATTTAAGGGTAGCTCATTTACTCAATGCACTAGCTACAATCTTTTCAAATGAAGCAAACTGCAGCCTTAAACTAGGCTTCTATATGTTGAACTGTTTTCAGATAGTATCTAAAAGCCTTAAACTAAACTTGTATCCACCTTTTAGAGCACCATTAGATACTAGGATGGTCTGAAGTGAATTTTCTGGGGTCACTTTAAGGAGTTCAGTGGTTCACAAAATTTGATGTAAAAGATGACTTGCCATGCTATCTAATTCTTTAGTGGATTGGTTATTGTACCTGATAACTAGGAGTCAACTTCCCTCTAAATTTTTTCCTTAGAACTTGAATGGAGTTATTCACTTATAGGTAAGTATTTCTTTTGGTTGCACATGATGTTTCTCAAGCGCACACTTTTCTTGCACCTTGCACCTCAAGCAAGTTATGGAGATAGTGCCTCAAGTGCGCCTTTTGCCTTTGGCTTCATTGAATTAGACTACTGTGAGATTCAAACACAAACTTATCCATTATTGAAAACAAGTATGAATCAGATTGAATCTGAAATAAATTGAGGTGTGCGCTTTCTGTTGTTTCTTATTTCCTAAATTTTATAATCACAGTTTTTATTAATGTAACCAGTTTTTTATTAGTCAATTTGGTATACATACAGCAAATTACACTACCACACCTTGATGATAATGTAAACATTTTTCCATAGTGAACTCTTCATTGAATGTAAATTACAATACGAGCTTGTCATGCCCATCTATTGTCTGGCTAATTAAGCTCTTGAATGTTGGTCCAACATGGAGTTCAAGACTTAGCTTTAGCTGCATGCAGCAATGGACTTAACATAACTAATGTACTTCATACTTGTTTAGATTCTAGGAGGCGAAGGAAGCGTCCTCTCGTTATGCACAAGAAGAGAAGGAGGCTACTGCCATTTGTCCCAACTGAAGATAGAGTTCAAAGGCTTAAGCAAATGGCTTCTCTAGCCACTGCTTTGACATCTTCAAAAATGGAGTTCAGCAATGAGTTGACTTACGTACCTAGTATGGCCCCTAGGTCTTCCAATCAAGCAAGATTGGAGGAAGGTGGTATGCAGGTTAGCAAATCTTTTAGTTAAAACAATGTTTCATTTTTTTTGGACCTTTTGGTGTCTAATTATGTACTCAACTTTCAAGGTTCTTCCAAAAGAGGATAAAGAAACCATAGAACTTTGCAGAACCATGCAGAAAAGGGGAGAATACCCTCAACTTCTTGTGGTTTTTGATTCCCGTGAGGGGTACTTTCTTGAACTCATGATGCTTGGATGTTTTTAACATTGTCAGTACACAGAAATTAAACTAATGCATGTTTATTTTCAGTTTCACTGTGCAAGCTGATGCAGATATTAAGGATATGACCTTCATCGCTGAATATACTGGAGATGTTGATTTTTTGGAGAACAGGGCGAATGATGATTGCGATAGTATGATGACCCTTCTTTTGACCGCAGATCCTTCCAAATGGCTGGTTATTTGCCCTGACAAACGTGGAAACATTTCTCGCTTTATTAATGGCATTAATAACCACACTCTGTAAGTAATTACCTTTTTATTCTTAGTTGCGTAAGATGTGCTAAATGCATCTGTATGTCAGTTATGATCAGCATTTGCATATTATGCATATTTTTTCATGGCATTCTATTTTTATTTCTACATTCTTGCAGAACTTGTTGGTTGTAATTTGGTATTCTGTCCTCAAGAGAGGGAGTCCGCTAAATTCGAAGTTTGAAATTGTTAAATTTTTGCAGGGATGGCAAGAAGAAGCAGAATATTAAATGTGTCAGGTACGACATAGATGGTGAGAGCCATGTCTTGTTGGTTGCCTGCCGTGATATAGCTTGTGGTGAAAGGCTATATTATGATTACAACGGATATGAGCATGAGTACCCAACTCATCATTTCGTCTAACTTAGACCCAAAATTTTTAACCTGCCCACTATTGAGGAATCTGGGCAAGGATAGGGCTTAATGGCAACATTTTCAGCATTGCCACCGAAATCCAATAATTTATATACTTTGTCTTTTGGTACAAATGACAAATTTAATCCAATTTTCAGAAGAGGTCCGAAATGACGAAAATGATAGGTGCCGGTGATATATTGGTAGTGAAAACAGTGATCATCATTCAGTTGTTGAGACAAGAGGATTTTTTCGTTTTTCCTGCCCTCCAAGATGCAATCTTCTCATTCATATTCTTTATTCTGGAGCTCCTGCTCGAATTGACTCTTTTTTTAGGGATTCACATCCCTTTTGTGGGAGTAAATATCTGCCCCTGCCTCTATCTATTTATAAGGATGGTGTAGTAAGTAGCTGTTCCCAGTTAAGAGGCACATTTCAAATCGAAAGAAAGTATTTCATCCCTTCCAAAGTGCCCCCATCTGTTGGGCTTTGTTGTTGTGTTAAATGCTGATGTAATTGGCTCGAAGCTCCCCTCCAGTTGTTTCTGTAGATACAACCCACAGCTGTGGCTATGGGTGTTGTGATTTTTCTTTACGTTTCTTCCTGCTGGCGAAGAGCTGTCGTGGGGCTTAATTAAGTTTGATTGAGCTCTCAATTTACTATGACAGCCCGTGCAGCTAGGCCATGGAAGAGTAAAAAAGAAAAGAAAAGAGAGCAGCTTGCTCTGATTCACCGTGGGAGCAGGGGGAGTAGCCTCGTAGTAGTGTATAGTTTGGTTGCATGAGCTCTAGACCAGATCAGTTGCTTCTATTCTCCACGGCAGAGAGGAGTTCAGAATTCCTATCATATCAGTTAGGAATAGTAGAATTGTGTTGTCTGGTACAATTGTTTGCTGGATGTGGGTTCTGCCTGGTGGCGAACTAACATTCCGAACGATCATCCGGGAATGTAGGGAAAACCTTGCCGCTGTGGATGGAGATGCACATTTGTTCTTTTTTTAGTGTGATACAGGAGCAGAGAGACGAATTCAGTTGGATGTGCTTGTTCAGTAAAAACTACCAAAGGTGAGCGTGCGAAGCCGCCAAGGCAAGGCAGCCGCGGCCGGGCTCCTCCTTCCCTCGGTGCTCCCTCCCTTCCCTTGCAGCGTTCCTTCTCCCCCAAGCGGCGCACGGCCCGTCATATGAGCAGCGCACAACACGGTGGTGATTGGAGTCACGACGACGGTGCCCGGCCAGCTCTCAACCATGCCTAGTATGGATGGTCATGGTACTGTCAATGCTGAGGCTTCTTTATGTCTCACCGGAACACCGTGCTCAACATTACAATCCAGGGAAATTACGGTCCACCCATCGATACAGCGATCGAGGAATCGCATCAGCGTTCCAATACACCGCCGTGCTTTAACATTTGGACGGGTCTTCATGCCCACTCTGGCTAGCATTAGGTCCTAGCAATCTCGGAAAGAACATAAACCGAGTGCAGAAATTTAATCACACCCGTGTAACAAAACGAGGCCTGGCAGAGGCGCCAACGGCAACAAATCTTTCTCAGTCAATCAATCTGAACCCCACGCATCGTCACGCATAGCTTGTCGAGCAGCGATTCGGTTCCTTCTCGCCTCCTCTTGTTTCTTCAGTTCATCTGACCCAAAGTTTGTAAACTGCCTTAACCCCATCCCATGAGCAATTAGCCTTTGCGCTGTTCTGGCTGACGTCCTCGGCCTTGGCATGGGCGGTTCTAGGTCTGCAACGTGAAAGCAAATTGAAAGATGGCATGCAATAAGGCTTATCAAAGAACATAAGATTGGAGTACAGGCTATAATAATATATGCATCATCCACAGAGAGAAGATCACGCGGAAAAGCTTCATCACAAGACACCAGTTGTTACCTCTACCATCTATTTTTGCCAAGAGATCATCCTCCTCCTTTAGTGACCGCACTTTATATCTTGGAGGCACGCAAGCTTGTGCCTCATTAGCTACAGGTTAATTGGTCAGAATGCAGGGATCAGGATGCATGGAATAAAGCCACAAAACAAAATTAATAGAAACCTTGCAAGTTCATATCATAAGCATGAAGTTCTAGGTTCTAACAGAATGGAACAACATTGAACCAGAATGACACTTGAACAATAAACCATGATTCGTAGTAAAGTATGCATTCTGCTGTCTATATTCGACTTAAAAAATACAATGTTTTGTCCCAGTATACATATCAAAATTAAACTTATATCATGAAATAACAAAGTTCCTTACAAACAATCGAAAGAAGGGAATTGTAAGGGATGCCTATCGTCTTTTTTGTGAAAGGATTATGGTGACACAACCTAACATTTCAGTTCAAAAGTTGTGGGGAGACAGCTGAGAATGTATTGTCCTTCTACACCAAATAAATATGAAACACTATCAACTTTTATATTCCTTCTCCAAGATTACTATGTTTGTCTAAGTCTAATCCATCATATATGGTATCAAAAAAAAAAATCCAGGTTTAGCATTGACATGGGGACCATGTCTACCTGAGCAGATCATGCTATATGAAGAACCATACACAAATATTATTACAAAATAACTGTAAGAAACAAATTACCAGCTGATGGAGTTTGAAAAACTGCAAGTGCAACAGTATCATTAACCCAGCGAATGGCAACTCCATGGTCTCCGAACTTTTCAAAAATTCTTTCCAAATCTGTTGTGCTTGTGCTAGGTGAAAAGTCATAAAGAACAAGGACATGCCTTGTCCCAAATTGTGTTGCAACTACAAAACCAAACCAAAGAATAAGTCCTTGATTTACTCACCCTGAACAAGCTAACTATACAGATAAAATTGGATATCCTGAATACCTGTACCAGCTTTGTCCTCCTGCTCATTCACATGAGCCTTTGATCCACTCCGAGGATTAGACCCCTTGTCATCCAAATCTCTTTCCAAACCACACTGGTCACTGTATAGAACACTCTCATCAAAAAGAAAAGAACCCCTTCCCCTCCTCCTGGGTCCTGAAGATGGAGTGCTACTTTTCTCCAAAGAACTACAAGAAGATACCCTTGCTTCTTGCTCGATGGAGTGCACTAGTGTGCCATCATGTGCACCACGATCTGCAATAGCCTCCCAATCTGCATGCACCAAAGGAAGAGTTCAAGATCTCTGTTGTGTCTGAGCTGTTTCCAAGATAATAGCTGGCACACACACTAAATCATACCATCCTCTTCATCTTCATTCTTCTCATCAACATTAGCTGAGACTTTAGAGTCCTTTGACCCCATAGCACCCTCTTGTAATGAAGATTTCTCCGTGGTCCCATGATCCCTTCGTATGTTAAACAGAAGTTAGGCAGGTGGCCCAAATAAGAAAGCAGTTAAAGTTAATTTGTTCAAAGTATATGCCAATTTTTTGTGAGTCATTCTCTAATATTTAAGGAATCATGAGTTACAAGCTAGAATTTACAAAGAGAACTAAACCAAGTCTCAGAAAAATCAGCACTTCTTATCAAATAATAAACGATCGTTCCAATCAATATACAATACTAGACAATAACGACTACACAAAGCAACTATAAGTTCATAAAAACCACGGCTGGAGAATTAGCTATATCCCAATCGCCAACCGGACAAACTGAGATGGAGACTTCTCCATAATCTCAGGATTCCATCGACAAAAATCATAATCAACAAGCTTTGCATTGAGAAGTCTGACTGTTTCAGTAAGTAAAGATTCAGTTAAAGGCAAGAACAAGAATGGAAGCAAACCCTAAGGCCTCGGGGACTGCGGCGCGGAAGCGGATGACGATGCCGCGGGAGCGGAGCTCGTCGGCGCGGAGGGTGTTTCCCTTGGAGGCGTGGAGTCCCGCGAGGTCGCCGAGCGCCGTGGCGAGACGAAGGTCGGCGCCCGGCGAAGGAGAGGAGGAGGGGGCGGTGGTGGAGAGGTTGGAGACGACGGACTCGAGAAGGGAGATAGCTCCATCGACGTCGCCGGCGTCGACCAGGTCGTCCACCTCCTCGGTCCAACGGTGGCCGCCGCCGGCCGCGTCCATAGGTGGTAGTCTACTAGTCCGGTACCTTTCTTTCGTCTAGGCAGACGTCTTCTGAGTTTGCCTGCTAGGCTGCTAATACAGCTAGTGTGGTAGGCATTAGGCAACTCAAGTCACAAAACCCGCAAAAGTGTGTCTAATTCAGTACTGATTTGGCAAATCTTACACCCCGTTTGGCAGCCATCAATTCAATTGGGAATGAAGAATTGGATTCAAATACCATTTCTACCTGATTTAGAATTGGTAGCAATTGGATTCCAACTTCAATTTTTTGTGCTTGGGTGTCACTTGGAATTGGAAAAGGAAAGCAAATCCAAATGTTGTTTGGGTGCTATCAATTGTAAACAAGCAATTCAATTTTGACTGACTTGATTGGGTGTAGGGATGGCAATTGTGCCCGATTACCCGCGTACCGGCGGGCGAATACCCTAATGGAGGTGGGTATGGGCGTCTTTCTTTGCCCACGGGTATAAAAACGGGCACAATTTCTTACCCATCAGATGTAAGCAAGTATGAGCATGGGTAAGCTCCACTGTGCCGCTTCGCCCGACACCATGATCTACATTGACAGGTGAAACCGTAGACACTCTGTAAAACCCTAGCCTCTCGGTCAAGTTCACAGCCTCCCACTACCAGCTGCCATCCCCAGTTCCCCACTCGCTCTTCCTCTCCTCCCCGACCAAATCTCCTCCCGGGCATCATTTGCCCAACCACGCCTCCCGTCCGGCCGTCCTCCTCCCGGCCAACCGCGCCTCCCGTCCGGCCGTCCTCCTCCCGGCCAGCCGTCCTCCTCTAGTAAGTCTCCTCCTCCAGTAAATCTCCTCCTGGCCGTCCTCCTCTTGAGTCCCGACCGTCCTCCTCACGACCAGCCGCCCTCCTCCCAGCCGTCCTCCTCCCGGCCAGCCGCTGCCGCCGTCCTCCTCCAGGCCAACCGCCACCCCCGTTGGCCCAATCGCCTCCTCCTGAACTCAGGTGCGTGAAGCTTTTCTTGATTGGGATTGAGATGTGAGAAAGTCAGGTGCATGATCTAGTTTCTTGTTTGGGATTGAGACACAAATTCGATTTGGACATTGCACATTGAGTAGTATGCCCGATCGCCTCCTAATATGCTTGATGTCCCATGGACACGTTAAGAGTGTAGGTGCTAGCGGTTTAGTTTCAACCAAGCCAGTCTGTGGTAGTGCTAGATTCAAAGGGATATATTAATTATGAAACATCATAGTTTTTTTAGGTAAGAAGCAGCATATAGTCATATGTTATATTTTTCAGAATTTTTATTTTCTCTTGGAGGAATGAGAAAATAATTTCATTGCTTCAATTCAGTCTATACCTTAACATTTTCATCCCTTCTGTTGTTCTTTGCCTACCCCAAATTCACATACTAATCATGTCAACTTTCGGCAGGGACATCACCACTACATTTCCAAGCTTTGTCTTCCATTCTTAGGTTGACGATACCTGAAATTCTGAAATTTTTTGTCCGCCAATGGAATATCAGTAGATAGTCTCAGTACTTTGTTAAGTCTCCCAATGATCTGTTGATGGTTCAGCAGATGCTATAGCGATCCGAAGAATGCTGCATGCTAGATTCGAGAAATCATTTCGTTTCTTATTGTTAATAACATTTCTTTCTTGCTTTTATCCGGAAGTTTGGCTGAAATCTTTTAGCGTCTGTGATGTATGTATGAAGTTTCTTCCCCCCTCATTTTCCATTTTGCTTTCGGTTGGCTGGTAGTGGATCCAATTGTTTGATGTTTATGTCTTTGTGTACAAAGCTGCAGTTGCCCCTTAGTGAATTGTATTTTACGTGGGGTAAGTTTTCTGTTGTATATGCAGATGAATTGAATGGAGCAGAAATGCCCTGGTTGATATAGGTTTGTCACAATTAGCTGATTCCCCCCCCCCAAAGTGTAGACCTGCTTTTGTTAGTACCCGCGGGCGGTAGTGCACTATTTGTGGGTAAACGGGCATGCCCGCGGGCGACGGGCATGGGCAAGGTTCTTCGCTCGTCGTCCTTCGCGGGCATGCCCATGAGAGAAATCGGGGTCGCGGGCATGGGTATGAGCGAGCAC
Source organism: Phyllostachys edulis (assembly GCA_036346405.1). NCBI lineage: Eukaryota > Viridiplantae > Streptophyta > Magnoliopsida > Poales > Poaceae > Phyllostachys > Phyllostachys edulis. The sequence goes on along the minus strand of CM070545.1, from coordinate 20,192,442 downwards.
TACCCGTACCCACCGTGCCCAATTGCCATCCCTAAATGGGTGAGATGTTGCTTCATGGGTGGGGTGGGGTGGATTGGGTGGGTCACTGACGTTGCACATTATCAACAAATATGTATCACTTACATTAGCAAAATAATTAGAGGGCCAAGGATATTACTTACATTAAGCCGACAAGAAAATGAGTTGGACAAAAGGCCAAAGCCAATACATACAGCAGGAAAAGAGTTCAAATGGACCAAATTCAGAAACAAAGAAAAGGAACAAATAAAGCACACCTTAGTGCAAACCACATACATGGGTTAAAACTCATATATTGAAAAGACAAAATAGTGAACAGAAAATAGAGCTAACAACAGATGAAATAACATCACATTTGAGTACAGAATGCCGTATAGTAGATCGATATGGATGTATATTAGTCATTAGAAGCTACTCCATAACACAAGGCAGCTATACAAAAGCAATATATCCACATAATGAGAACTATGGGACAAGGCATTGGAAACCACTTCAGATGCAAAAATCAGCGACAATACGATCATTCCAAGAAAAGACTTGAGTTGACACTCAACATCGCATTTGGCAAACATATCATTTGTTGTTGCAAAAAAAAGAACATGGGAAAGTAATATACCAAGGGGCAGTTGCAAAGAGTGTCTGGTCATACACCTTGATTGCGATTCTTCTATGTGCTCCCTTAACAATACAAAGCAACAAAAACCTGCAATATCCTACAAATATTGAGTCTCATAGGCAAATCTTAGAAGACAAAACATTAAAATTTTCACATATATTAAACACACACAAAACCAATAAATAGAATCTAAGCACACAATATGCAACAAGTCAAAAAAAAAAGCTATATATACTTATTCAATTTTCAGTACTACAATCCTGTAGCTAGCAAGTAGGAGTACTACCTACGGCTATATTTTTATTGAAGCTTTCTCCATGTTAGTGTATGACGACAAATCCCCTGATTTTTTTTAACATAGTCATATACTACTAGATGTTGCAAAAATGACACTTCTACCAAACTACCACTAAAAATCTAGCCTAGATTCATATATGTGACGCCCCGTGTCATTACCCCAAGGGTAATCACACTTAGGCATACGGATTACTATTCGTTTGCTCAGTAGAACACTGCTCCAACGAATAGTAAGCCTTTACCAGAGTCACGCAGCAGAACAATAAGATAGAAACTGTATATTTTATTCCAGTAATAACCACGCAAGGCTATGATTCTTAGTACATATTTAATACAGCTACAAAAGGAATGACTCCGCTTTTCTCGCCAACCCTGAAGCCTTGGCCTTCTATTCGTCCCACGAGTCAAATATGGCGTCCATCTCGCTCCGTTCCTCGTAGTCACGCCTTCTCCTCCGTGGTTTGCAAGATACACTGCAAGTCCTTCATCCCACTCGGGATAACTCCCACGGACTAGGATCTACAAAGGAGAATACTAACAAGGTTGAGTACACGAATGTACTCGACAAGCATTAATAACAAAGGATGCCTTTGGATGTGTCTCTAGTTGTTATCACATTTTCTAAGTTATCTCTATTCGAAAATAATTTATTAAAACATTAGGTGGCAAATTTTATCTGAAAACACTACTTGTCACTCAAGAGAAGAAAGACCCCAGTGGTTCCGTGAGACTCCAATCCAGAGACCGGCATGAATTCATGATTTTGCTTAGCATCGCATGTGCTTTGTACCACTTTACCCATAGCTATTTCGAGCTCTCGTGAACTGGGTCCACCACATTTCCTTTGATGCGGTTTCGAGATCGAATCTGTAACGTTTTCGAGTTACGTGAATTAATTTCTCCACCCATTACTTTCCGTCCGCATGTCTCGAGCGCACCTGATCCTCCACCGAGTTCTAGCAATGTTGGTTGGGGGCTTCTATCTGCACCCAACACTCCACCTTAGCGCTATAGCGCCTTGGATCCCCCACTTCCGGTCTCTCCTCATGGTTCTGGGTTCCTCCATCACACACACTCACACCTATTACTTACCCATTGCGGAGAGCATAGTCACGTAACAAGGTAACATTTTCTGCCCGCCGAAACGGGAAAATGGTTGGTACGGATTTTACGGCCTCTGACCGAGCAAGATTTGGTTGATCCTTATATTGTAACCATATGTAAAGGGTCCCACTGCCTTGCCTCATATCTTACTTGCCAAGGGCCCCCTTTACCAACCATAATAATCTCATATTACTTTCTTTCCTCATTCTTATCTCATATCATCAATTCTCATTTATTCAAGTTCATCATTAATCATCTTTATCTCATTCGTTCAATTTAAGTTTTGAGAAACCGTTTTGATGCAATACGTATAATAGTGTAAGATATGGTTTACATTTAAAGTAGCTATATTTATGTTCAAGAGGGTCGCTTGCTTGTGGAGTTATAGGAAAGATTGGCGTCGACGAATCTCTGATCAATTTCTCCTGCTTGTGCTGGTTCGTCCTCTGTAGCAACACGGTGGCACGAATAGTAATATAAATACATACATAGTTGATTTTGAGTGATATTATGCATACATAAGTTAGCGGCTTCTAGTTTGTTAGCACAATTTTAATCAAATAAACATTTTTCGAGATCTACACTAAGTTAGCACTCTACCCATGATCGTTTTACCTGAAACGCGCACTACGGTTTACAACGCGAAGATCACGCTTAACTGATAGACCTAACAGAATTAGATATCGCAAACTACCCGACTAAATGCTCGAGAAGCACAAAGTTGCTACACAAGCTAGTTATTTTATTTATAACAGAATTAACAACTATTCGACTTATCTGGCAAATTTTAATTCACAGATTACTTGCAAATTAGCTAATTAGACGAGATCCAAGTTAGCTATTTAACAGCAACAAATAGACAGCTAACAGTTAATTAATTGATAACCGCTACTGAATAAACACAGCACTAAAACAATTTAAGTAAAGGCTACACAATTCCTAACATTAAATCCAACCCGAAAATTACTAAACACAATCCTAATCCTAACTCTAATCCTCTCTAATCTCTCTCTCTCTCTCTCTCTCTCTCCCTCTCTCACTCGGCTGGACACCAAAACACACGCACACACGCACACACTCACACACGCGCGCACACACACACACACACAGCCACAAACCCACCCTACCTTATCTTCTTCTCTCCCCATCTCCTCACAAATCCTCCTCTCTCACTCCCCAATCTCTCTCCCTTCTCTCAAATCCCTCTCTCTCCTCTCAAGCCAAGCCGCCAGGGAGAGCTCCCAAGGCTCGGCCTTTGGCCTGGCCGCTCTGTCGGCGCCCTGGCCCACCGCTGTCGCCACGGACTGCACCGCAGGGGTTGCCATGGCAGCTGCCGCCTCACCGCCCGTCTTTGGTCCGAAGCCGCCGACCTCGGCCTCCACAGCGCCTCCACGGTCGCTCGGCTTGGTGTCGTTGCCCTCACCGCTCCGGTCAGCCGCGCCGCCCTCTACGGCGGCTTTGGTTCATGGCATGCCGCCTCCGGGTCCTCTGGCCGTCCCCTCAACTCGGCGCCTTGCTCCCTCGTTCAGATCCGGCCGAAGTCGCCATCGAGCATGTGCGCTTATCGCCTCCCGATCTCCTGCATGGCCGCCACAGGGCAGCGCCGCCTGCCCAAGCGCCTCCTCATGGCCGGCGGCCCGACCACGACCGCCTCGCCCGCTCTTTGAGCACGAGCCTCGATTCTGACCTCGCCTTCGGTGGCTCGGTGTGGTGTGGCGCCGCCGCCACCGCTGCTCGGCTCCTCCTCCAGCTCCCCCTGCTGCTGCTCGGCTCCAACCCAGCCGTTGGCTCCTCCTGAGCTACCCCTGGCCCGACCCCTTCTCGGCTGGCGAGGGCAGCCGCCACTGAGCTCCTCTCTGCGGCAGCCTCGACGATTGTTGCTACTCTATGGCTCTCCCTAGCCCGGCCCGGTTCCTTACCTCTCCTAACCCCCTCTTGATTAATTCATAATTATTTGATTTGGTTGATTTATTCACTTTGCTTGTTGGTGCTTGATTGATGCATATGCATGATGCTGGAGGTGGTTCGGCTGCTACCTGATGATGCAAAAGTGGAGGTGATGGGGATGGTTTCGGCTGAGGCTCCCTAAGGTATCACTCCCCCCTGAGCCCTCTGATCCTTGCTCCCTCCACTGCTCTGTAATGAAAAGTAAACTGAGAGCTATCTGAATGATATGATGAGATGCTTTATGGGTGAATGATGTGCATGCTACAGTGCAACTGAGGTTACCACTTGTTGGTTCTAGGATGGGGAGAAAGAGGGTGGCGATCTTGGCTTTGTCTTTGGTGCTCCCTTCTTCTTCCTACCGTGTTTGGCTTGCTATTTGTGATGATGAGGGTTACAGTGGCTTCTCCTCTTCTTTGGTGCTCTGGTGATGGCCGTCGGTGGTCACTTGCGGTCTGACCCTTGCGGTGTCGCCCTTCTCCATGGCTCCCTGGCTCCTTCCTCCTGGGCTTCTCGCCTCCCTTGTGGTTGCCTTCGGTTGAATGGGGGTGTGGCTGCTGGTTGGGGAGGATGAAAGGTGTAGTGCTAGCTTTGCTTGGCTTGGGATGAGCTTGTGAGTGTTGGCTTGCTTTGGGCGTGTGGCCCTCGGCTGATGAATGAAAATGGGGGAGAAGGCAATGTGGCTTTGTGAATGGTAATCCTTATATGAATGTGGCTTTGGCTATGCACTCTCTTGCCCAAACACAAAGACCATTTTGCCCTTGCTCTTATTCTCGTGGCAAGATTTTTGGTGGGGGCTTTTTGGTCTGTGGTTGGGAAAACACTATGCATGTGATTTTCTGTGGCTGAGTACTTTAATATACGTGGGTGTCGGATTAAATTAAACGCCAGATGATGAAACCTACGAGAGCAAAGAGGTGCCGGTTAACTCTAGCTAGTCTGGGTACCTTGACGATCAAGGGGCTGGCTAGCTTTAGTTGATCAGGGAACCCTAGTGTGCTTCGGAGAATTCTGACGGCCACTTCCAACCCTCTACTTTCTATTTTCTATTATCCACATGGCGTTGACTTACTAACCACTTTCTAATTTTTCTAACGAGCGATGGGGATGGATCGTGAGATGGCTCTATGGACTGGTGCTCAAGGTACAAGGTGGCAAGGATAGCTGCTGCTACAAGAATGCAAGAGGCGGATTATGATTTAATTAATTGTTGTTATAAGCATTGCAATTGGTTGTATAATTAATTTTGAAACAAGCAATGGGTTTGTAATATATTACTTCTGTTTTGTACTAAGATTGATGCAATGTTTTCTTTGATTGCATTGAATGGTGTAAATATTTCTGAGTTTGTATTAACGATCCACTTATGCCTGCAATGGTTTTATTTTTGTAATTGACTCTTGGTTGATAATGATATTGGAGAAATTGTTTTTATAACCTTCTTGCTAGATGTAGCGATTATGCGCTTGATATAACTCTGAAATTACTATTTGCTCTGGATTTAAAGAATTTTAATTATTGCTAATTACCGATTACTGTTAGTTAGGTTAGGTTAATTATGCGGGTTCTCACAATATAGTAAAGAAACTTCTCTAGTGGGCAAATCCTAAAGTTCTTGTGCCATCTAGTGGTTACCTTTTGCTCAAATCATCAAAGATACAAACAAAAATAAATCATTTCATGAAAAATTAGCCTAGTTCACTAAGTAACCTACAAAGGAACTATGTATCCATCATACGAAGAAACAGAATGAACCTTCATGGCTTAACCTGCTTTAGTATCCATTTCTTTCTCATTCCTATTGGCAACGCCATCAAAGACTGGAACTTGTGATCATTTGAATTAAGGATATCATAAGCATCCAGGAGTTCATCTTCGCCTAGTCCAGATATTTCATTAAGAGCAGCGAGTATTTCTTCAGGAGTAGCAACTTTTGAAGCTTAAGAATGGTCATCTTTAAGGAAAGCAGCAGTGAAAGTATCTAGTTTCTCCCTAAGCATGCAAGCTATAGAGTCATCTGACCTGTACCTCTTCTTTTTGTGTTCTTAACCTATTTGAGTTGATGATGAGGGGGGCGCAGAATCAACCTCCCTGCCATTACCAACATCCTCAGTAGCCATTTCAGTGGCACACTTAGCTGTCGTCCTGACACCTTCTCCAGTGGCATGATCCTTTGAGTACACAAGGTTGATTGAATACCAAAACTTGACAACTTTGTGTCTATAGCAAGTTGCTTCCTTGTTTTCCTGCAAATAAAACACATATTAACCAGATGTTAGTAAACAGGACATGCAAATACACATCTTATGTACAATTAAAGTAAGTACCATCTTGTCAACAAATTTAACAAGAAATTCTGATGTTAAGTTAGTACCTTACTACCCTTCAGGATGGTACTTATATATAACAAGAAAATTCTGGAAGCAAACTACCAAAATTTGACTGGTTTTAATTTTTCACTCATTGCATAGTTGTCAGGACTTCTCTATTTGAGTGCCTTGAACTTGAAGGGACGAATGCCACAGTGGTCCTCATCCCTATAAAGGGATGCTGGTGAGGATGGTGGTGAAGAATCTAGACTCGTCATTAGGAGTTAATAGAGTATTTTGGTAATTAATGATAATCGTCATGTGGACTAATATTTTCCATAAGTTAGTGAAATAGGTTAAGTGCCATGATGAATGTATTGAAAGTTAGTTAAGTGATCAGCGTCATGTGTTGATGCTCAAGCCAAGAACCTGGTTTTGGAGAGGAGATGCTAGTCATCATCCAAAAGCTCTAAGCGCATGCGTAAGGCAAATGTATAACTAACATAGGCTAAGGATGTGTTTCTTGGTCATTTTACCGGTCTCGGTGTTTGGTTTGGAGACCGGAATGCTAGTGTAGCTAGGTTGTCATACTATTATGAGGGGGTCTTGACTAGTAGCTTTAGTGTGACATGTGTTGATAACTCATTATGCTTGCTCTAGCTCTCCGTGGTATGTTGCCGGTATTTACGAATATGTTTTGCAAATAGTTGAGGCTCATGCATAATCCTTATAGTATGCGACTTTAGTTTGTGAATGTGTTGTGCAAACGGTTTGAGTCCATGTTCCTAATCCTTGTGGCATGATTCAATAGTTAGCAAATGTGTTTTGCAATTTGTTATGAATCATGTTTTTATTCCTTGTTTGCATGGCACGACAATTTGCGAATGTGTTTCCAAGTTGTGTTGAAGTGCATGTAGTCAGTTCCTCTAATTTTCCAGTGGCCGGTCTGACCACCATGTGTTGGTTGGTCTGACTGATCCCTGCTGTCTGACCAGGCTGTGTTGACGGTCTAACCTTTAGGTGGTCTGATCGCCAATGTGCAGCGGTCTGACCGGTGGGGCTGTGGTTCGACCGGAGGAACGGTCTGACCGGGCATGTGTTGCCGGTCTGACTGGTCCTCGATCTGACCCCCTCCCCCCGTCAACTTTTTCCAGTAGGCTTTCTCTTCTGGAATGGCTTGAGATCCTTAGTGGAGCGATCTGACCAGCAGTAGCAGTTTGGCCGGTCCTTGTGTGGGTGGTCATACCGGTTGAGCCTGTAACAACTAGTTTTTATAGCCGTTGCAGCGAGGTCGGTCTAACCTGCCATTTGTTGGAGGTCAGACCAGGCTCCCCTGTTTTTCAGGCATCTTTCCTCAAACGACTAGTTTCTTTGTGGCTAGTTGAGAGAAGGTGTTGGTGCTATTTCCATCTTGCTTGAGCTAAGAGCAAGCCATCTCTCCTCTTACTTGCATGTGTTGCGCTTAATGTGCTTAGAGAGGCAAATTCTTATGCATGTGTTGTATTAGGTGGTGAATTGTGTATCCATCGAGCTTCGGCACTTGATTCGTTCAAGTGAATGTCTTCAACTTGTTACTCTTGGTGTTTTTCGACACCTAAACGGCTTGGAGGAGTTGCGTCGATGATCTTCTCAAAGAAGGTCATGACAAGACCCAAATGTTGTTAATGGTTCGGTGCTCACTATCTCCGGAGTGGAGGAAGAGCAACTCTAGTGGATTCGAGGTGTTGGCTTAATTCGTGGAGCCGATCCAATTTTTTTTAGGCTTAGCTCAATGTAGATTAGGGGAGACCAGCAAGTCTCCGAATACCATAGGAAAACATCACAATGTCATCTTATGTTTGGTTTGCTCTTTATGCTCATTTACATTCTTGTGATTTACTTTGATAGAATTTAAATTGTGTGCTTTAAATTGTGTGCTTGACACATTAGGATTGCAAACCTTGTATTTTCACTTAAAACTCAATTTTGGCCAAAAGAATTTTAAAACCCACCTATTCAAACCCCCTCCCCCCCTCTAGTTGGCTTCCTCGACCTTACAGGCGGCACATATCAACAACTTTCTAGAAAAAAGAAGGCTAAGGATCCTTAGATACCCTCCAAGTATTTGATGGAATATATAAAGTATGATTAGTCTTATTCTAAAACATTTGTTTCACTGAACATATACGAAATGGCAGAAGCAAAAGGGTCTATTTTATTTCAAACAAAAGTTCTTACAATGTAACTAGAGCAAGACCTGTCTATATCACCAAGATTACTAAAAAATGACCAAACATAAGTAACATAGCCACAAGGAGAGAATTCGAACTTCTAAATATCATCACTGTCAATTGATACCTTGTTTTTGTCCCAATACCAACCGAATCAACTCCTAAATAACATCTTGTTGATAGTATGGTAGTGTTTATCAAAAGTATTGCATCTTGAAATGATATTGTCCTTGGTTATATCCACACTGCACTTCTCACGAACATTCTTTACTTCAGTAGTGTAGACATGAGGTTTTCACCCATTTTGAGCACAATCACCTTTGTTGTAGTGATCAATAATGACATTCAGCAAGGCTTTAACCATTTCATCTATCCATACGACATAGCCTCTTGCATGTTTTTTAGCCTTGTCCAGATCCTAGCCTCTTGCATGTTTTTTAGCCTTGTCCATATCCTTGCTATAGCAAGCAATGGGAAGCCAAGTAAATAACCAACAAGTAAATGGATGTCCCCATGAGTTACCACAAAAGATAAATTACACTTGACATGATACATAATACAAAAATAAAGCAACACATATAGCAACTTTGTTACTAACAAGACAACTCCAAAACTCTAACCAACAAGTTCATGTATGTCTCCATGAATTAGCACAAAAGATAAATTACATAAAAAAATATAGCAGCACATACATCAAGTTTGGAATCAAACATTTCGCCCACATCTTGCTTGGTAATCAGCCCACATTTGATTAGATAAACTATCCTGATAATTGTTCCACTCATCTAATGGTTGAATGTGCCTGATCATATTAGGTTCCTCTTGATCTTCAACGGCAACACCATTTATCACCCTATCTACATCATTTAGCAATACGTCGTCCATCTCTCTCTGTGTATCTCTTAGGAACCATTTATCATTATGTCGTCCATGCATCTCTCTCTGTCTATCTCTTAGGAAGCTATGGATGATGCAACAAGCATTAATGACACGAATCTGCGACAAAGTTAGTATGACATGTCAATATAACTTCTAAATAAGTTATCGATGGATGGATGGATAGCATGGTACCTAAACTATGAGATACCTGAGTTGGTAAGTCAAAAAATGAGTTGTTCCCCAATATTGCCCATCTCATCTTTAGCATACCAAAAGTCCTCTCTATCGCATTCCTAGTCGAAGCATGACACAAATTATAAAGCTCTCTTAGAGTACATGAATCATTTCCACAAGCTGCCCACTCATTCAAATGATAGCTGACAAATCGTTAAGGAGCAAGAAACCCTGAGCCATTGGTATACTCCCTCCATTTCACAAAATAAGTCGTTTTGGACATCGACACGGTCTCCAAAATACAAACTTTTAACCACTAATTAGTATTGTAATATATTTGTAAAACTCAATAAAATTACAATATTATGAAAGTATTTTTCGAGATGAATCTAGACATATGATTTTTATGTATCTAATATAAATATTCAAAAAGGTATAGATGGTCAAAGTTTCTAAAATTTGACTGCACACATTCCAAAAGACTTGTTTTTGTGAACTAGAGGGAGTAACCATCGTCTACCAAGTAGTATTTTCCTAATGGTTTTACAAAATAACAAGTATTATATTTCAGCTGAAATATCAATGGGGAAATATATTCTATCCTACTAAGATAGAAAATTACCATGTGGAACAGCAAAAGCATCGTGTCGTGTCATTGCATCTCGTAGTACTCACGAATCTGATGTTGAACCTTCCCATCCAGCTAAGACATACAAAAACGTCATTCTGATCACAAACACCCAATACATTAGTTGTTACCTTTTGCTTCCTATTCATGTATCTACCTCGCTCAGCCACAGGTACAAGGACATCAATATGTGTGTTGTCCAATGCTCCAAGACCATTTTCAAACCACTTCCACTTAGAGCATGAACAATAGTGTGACGTCAGCTGTCTGCAAGATTTGCCATGTAGGACATTAAATGACGTGGATGAGAGAGGGAGTATAGATAATTCACTACTACAAAAAAAAGCTAATACTGGACATCTCATCACAGACGGTTGCCCTAAACCGTTTGTATTAAATGCAATCACAGACGGTTTTGGTTTAGCGACCGTCTGTGTTATTGGCTGCGCTAAAAATCGTCTATGAAGAAGTAATATCACAGACTGTTCGTGTTGAAAACCGTCTGTGATACTTCACAGACAGTTTTCAACACAAATCGTCTATGACTTCCCGTCCTCATCACAGACGGTTTGTATTAAAAACCGTCTGTGATAAGTATTTCTGATTTTAATACAAACCATGGTAAAATCGCAGAGTAAGGAAAATTCCAAGTCACAGATAGTTTTAATACAAACCGTCTGTGATAAGTGTGAAGACCCGGGGTATTTAACTTGTAATACTTAACCATCCAATTGGTCCTAGTATTACAAATCAAATATGCCGTCCTCGGTGTATTGTGTACCTCCTAGGAGCGGTACACATACACCTCACAAAACAATATCAGAAGCAAAGCCATACAACAATATTACAATACCATAGTCTCAAAAGGTTCCAACATAATCATTATACAACTTCAGTTTTCATACATACGGCCGACCGGCCAAATAGCAATAATAAGCGTCAAGTACGCAGCGGAATACCAAAAGCCATAAGATGGCACAAAAGAAAGCCGGCCGGCTGCCCTTAACCACAAGCAAACCTGACCGGAAGCCCACCGAGCTAGTTGTCGTCCTCGTAGACAGTCTCACAATGATTGACCCCTTGGGGGTCAACCTCCTCTGAAATTGCAGCAACCGGGTTGAGTACAAAGTTGTACTCGCAAGACTTACAAGTAAAAGAATATTTAGGTGCATTCATGTATTAAAGGAATGCTACTGCACTAGTCAATTTTCAGCATAAAGCAACATTTCATTTGAAGTACACGTAGTAGATTGAAATGGCAAGTGAGCAAACATGTTTGATACTTTAAATAACAATGAGTAAACAATATTAGAAAACATCTAAACAACAACAGGTGGCTGCCCCACAGCTCATAAACATAGCATGAGACCATTCTCAATGCCACCCGAACAAGTTTTTAAGTTTAAAGTTCCAAAACGTTAAGTCTAATTCCTGCAAATCCAATCCCAAGAATGTCCATAACCTAGGACAAGGCTATTCAAATAGTTTATACCCTGCAGGGGTGTACCAATGTACCCACATGCCAGACTGCCCTTTCGCCACGCGATAAAGCACACTTCCTTAGGTATGCCAGCAATGCTAAGTTCTACGAGACGTTTCCAATATAATGTATTAACTATGAGTCGCCCATATGGATAGAAACCCATACGTTGTGTCGGAGTCATCGGTAAATCCTAGGTCAACTACCCCTCGGGGTAAAGCCTAGGACAACTACGGATGCTCCTCGGTGTGGAGAACCTAGAAAGGAATCCATCCCCGCACACCCAACAACAACAACACAATTCGTTTTACGCACGACACACACAGCCCACCTCCTGCGACTCGGAGCCAACACACGCCAAATTACTAAGGCAAGAGAGGTCCCATATCCCTCTCATGTGGTTAGCACGCAATTATGCTTGGTTTTGGTGAAACAAGATATTTGGTCCTTGTTGACCTAGGCAAGACATTCACACACCCAACAGCATACCATCCAACCACTTGCCTAAGTTTAAAACATTTTATTTACACTTTTAGTTTTCAAAGTAATATACAACAAGGTGCTGGACATAGTGTAATAAAATGATTTGTTTGATCAAGGTCATCGACAAAGTCGACAACCGCCCAATTCTATCAGAATCTAAGCATGACTAAGCATTGATTCACATAAACATGTATAGACTCTATAACATCCACCGAGCACTAACATCAGCGAGAATAATAACTTAGGGCTAGTGGCAAGAAATAAACATTTACTACAGCTCATGCAGCTAATATGAATAACTACCTCTAACGAAAAATAGTCATTCAAGTAGAACATGCATACATACAAGTTGCAAACAAGATATTTTGTAACGAAAGTAATATGATCAAAGGGGGGCTGCTTGCCTTGTTGAAGATAACCCTCTTGCTGCTGTTGAGGATCACAATTGAACTCGTTCGGATCTTCGTAATCTAACGTTCGAATACGAAAAGCCAATAAGAACACATAACATCAAATATAATAAAAAAAATTCAAATTTCTCCAAAATACATGAAAATTTCACAGTAGGTAGATTATGATTTTACATGAATTTAGAAACAAAAATGTGGATACAAGGATTACATAGGTAAATAGGGAATAAATTTATAAGATCAAAATAACTTTTTCATCTCAATTGGAATTTTTATGATTTAGTTATGAATTTTTAAAGTTAAAAGTATTTTCTAGTTCAAAATTATCCTATTCCAAGTGCAATAATGAAACTAATTTTTCTAGAAAAGTAACACATTCAAAAATTAAACCACAATAAAGTTCACTAAAAATGAAAATTACCACAATTGGTTTCACTTGATTTAGAGTTAAAACGAATTAGTTATGCATTTTAGAAGTTAATTGATTTTTTAGTTCAACAATAAATCATTTCGAAATTTATAAAAGCATTAAATACTTTTCTTACCGGGCCGAGAGCTAGCCACAGGGGATGACATGTGGCGTCCACTAAACAGTGTCATTTTCTATTTCATTTCCGATTTAAACCCTACTCACAGGTGGGTCCTATACGTCATACTCACGGTTCACAGAATAGTGCATGAACTAAAGTCCATGCACTCGGTCTACGGGTCCATGGTTGGGATCACTATGCACTTAAAAGCACGGGGCCCGCATGTAAGCGACACATTGCTTCATAAAAACCAATCATTACCGTAGTTAAAACAAGATTTGCTGACAGTAATCAATGATTAGGTCCTAACGACCGTCATTAACTCCTAATCAAGTTGCTACAGTGCTTGCCAACTCGTCCAACAACAGAGGAGCTCCGATCGTGACTTCTCCGGGTGTTTCGCCAGCGAAGGAGGCCCTGGCGGCGTGAGTTAGGAGGCTAAAATGGATTTCTAACACTAATGCGCACCCGAAGGTGGCCGGAGCAATGTCGGAGGTGGACTGACGTGGTGGCACGACGCGGCGAGGCAGAGTGGGAGCTATGGCCAAGGTGGCAAAAATGACCCAACAACTTTTCGTGTGAATAAGTGCGCGCACAAGCAACAGGAGAGTTCACTGAGCTCACCAGTATGACGCAGAGAGGAAGGGCTTGCTGGAGATGAGCTAGCGGCGGGGACCCATGGCGGCGGCGGTGAGGTCGATGAGGAGGGGAAGCCCTGAGGAAGGAGAAGGGAAATGGGAGGTAGGAGAAGTATCAGTGAGGTCCACAGGCGGTGTACAAGCAAGGAATTGAACAATGACTTACCACACCGGAGATAGTGAAGAAAATTAGGGTTTCGACCGACAAAAGATGAACTTCAAATTCCACGAACTCCTGTGGTACAATGGCCAAATTAGTTGAGGGGATCTCCTCCTTAGGCTAAAAGGCGCACGGTGACGCACTTCGGGAAAAGGATGGCTCACCGGAGTGGCAGTTGACACGGTGGAGCCTTGCGGACCGCACACCGGAGCCGAAGGAGACGAGCTTTGTGTCCTGGGACCTACACACGAAGACAAAGGCTCAAACCGGCGCACAAGAAACGGTGAAGGATGAGTAAGTGAAGGGACAGAGTGGAGGGAAGCTCACCTGATCAGAGGTGAGGTTCTTGCCTCCTTTCCCTTTTCAGCCGAAAGGGAAAGTGAGCTCTCCTAGCCGAGAGAGGGTGGATTATAGCTACGCAATGGTCGATACGAAGGCGGCGTCAATGGGCGAGAGTCTCTGGTTGGGTTCGAGGGTATTTGGATTGGCACCTTGTGCCGTCGTGATGGAGCATGGCAGCAGGCGCCGCCACGTGGAGCAACCTGTATGGCGCTAGCGCGCTGGAGAAGATGGGCCTAACAAGTGGGTCCCGCGGCTCAGTAACACAAAGTCGCGCGGTCAGACGTGGGTTAAGCGGCTGGGTCGAGTCAAGTACGAGCGGTCGGACTCGAGTCCAAGGAACAGTGCTTGGCTCGGAATAGGGTTAGGGTTGACTGATTTTGAAATTTAAACCTCCCACTTTGACCGGCTAGAAAATAAAGCAAATAAATTCTAAAATCTCTAAAAATTTTCAGGGAGTTTCCTGGGGTGACCTAGTACCCACAAAAAAATTTAAACCATATTGTTCAAGATATATTTTGTATAGTTTATATTCAAACCTAAAATAGGCCATTGAATTGTGTTTGAATTTTTTGAGGTTTGAAACTAGTCCCATAAATTTGGGAAAAATTATATTTATTCATGATAACTATTGTAGTATTTGAATAAATTGTTTCCAAAAGATGATCACAAGTTTTTGTTTCAGTTTTCTTTTGGAACTTCGATTTGAGTTGTAAGTTTCCTTTGATTTCACAATTTTCAATTACAACAATTCATGCAAATGTTCCAGAAAAACCAATGCATGTTCAAAAGTTTTAAATTCTCCTTATTTTTATACATTTAAAATACAAACCCAATATTTAGGATGTTACAATAAGAAATCTATCACAGACGGTTCGTATTAAGAACCGTCTGTGATATGTCGTCACAGACGGTTTTTGTATGAAATAAATGCGTGATTAAATATGAGAGTTCGAAAAATTTTGAATGCGTGCGCAGGAGGCAAAATATTTTGGTGTTGTCCTTATATATTATAGCCACCCCAGCCTTGTCTTCCATCAGTCTCTCCCTCTCCTCTCCCCACACCGAGCTCCAGTGACTACCCTCGATTCTCCGTCGCGGTTCGGCAAGGAGACACAGCCGACGACGATGGGGAGGAGGGATGTGGAGGAGCTCCTTGTCTGCCGCAGGAGGTAGACTGCCGGAAGGTACGTGTACATCCCCAAAACATCCGCAATTTGTTGGTTGTTTGTTGTAAAGAAAATTATCTTAATTTTATGTTACCTAAGGTCGGAGTGTCGCCAGAGGTTTTCAGTCGTCTCTCCTTGCCGACGATCTTGAGTCGAAATCGACGACATGCAAGGACATCTTGTGATATGCTGGTGAGGTACAGAGAGGAGCTCACAAGACCAATCCAAGAAGCCGATGAGTTCTTCAGGAGCTTGGAGGCATAGATAGTTTCTAGCTAGTTTAACTTTGTAACTTTATTCTTTTTTTCCATTCGGAGGGGATATTGTGAAACCTTTTGGTTTCTCTTTCCTATAGTGTGTTTGCCATCAGAATTTTAATTGGATTTTAGTTGCCTTGCTAGAGGTTGCATATGAAAACTACTGTCTAGCAATTGATTGGTTTGGCTCAAAATCCGATTTTTTTGTGCAATAGAAAAAACTATCACAGACGGTTTAACAAGAACCGTCTGTGATAGTTACTTATCACAGATGGTTCTTGTTCATAACCATCTGTGAAAATAGACTATCATAGACGGTTCTGAACAAGAACCGTCCGTCTGTGATAGCTTTTTTCACAGACGGTTCAAAAACCGTCTATGATGACTTCATGTCATCACTGACTCATAAACTCAGACGGCTCATGAAACCATCTGTGATGACGTTTTTGAACCGTCTGTGAAGACCTTTTCTATAGTAGTGATTGGGTCGTCTCTCATGTAGTAGTCGACTGTAACACAAGAAACAAGACACATTATACATGAAGGAGTTGTCTATAGAGATATGTAAAAAGACAACTTATTGTAGGAGTTGTCTTTAGTGCTGTCTATAGATGACATGGAGAGATACTATAGACAATAGTTGTCTATACCATTGTATATGCCCTTATAATCCTCGGGTTGCTCAATTGAAGGGTTGGACAGCTTTATAAATTCATGAGACAATGATAGAGTAGCTCTTAAGACCTCATTAAAATGACTACTTGTTGTCTCAAGCGGCCATCTATACGTGCTACGAATTAATCGGAACTTCATGTCATGGCCTACAATCAATATGAACAATGCTATTGATTCTTCAACTGATACGTAGAAAGTGTTACGCAAACCACACCTTTCACGTAGCATATATAGCACATAGGTCAAAACGGATCTCTTAATCAAGCGCGGGCTATCGTAGCAATAGAAATTGGAACCCTGGTAAAGGTCTCTCAGCATTTCCTTTCTAATTCTAATTTTAGCCTCATCCTCACTAAAGTCACCAAGCTCTCTAATCCTTTTCCGACTATACACATGGCCAATTATCGTAGCAACTGTAACAAAGAATCCAGTAGTCACTCTCTCTCTTTCTTCTCTTCGTCTTCCTCTCATCGTCACTTGTGTTATACACATGGCCAATTATCGTAGCAACCGTAACAAAGAATCCAGCAGTCACTCGCTCTCTTTCTTCTCTTCATCTTCCTCTCATCGTCACTTGTGTTAACTTGCAGCTCTAAAGGTATGCCCGACATCTACGATGTTTTATAGTTCGCAATGCATGAATGTGTAGTACACACTGTTTTTATACAATTCAAGTGTTGTGAGTAATGCATGAATGTCGACATGTACAGATAAATGTGTTGTTTTGTAATTAGAAGTACTAATAGCTTGAAGGCAAAAAAAAACTATAACCATTGTCTACAATATAATTGGGTACAAACAATTTTGTGGGGTTCCCTTTTAGCGCTTGTTTGGATAGGGAAAGATTAGAACCAATCCCTTCAAATTGAAAGTGATTTTAGTTTAAATTATGAGTCAATCTGAAGGGATTGAGTCGGATCACAATGTATCCAAACAAGCCCTTAGCTGTATCAGGGCAGGAGCACAAAAGCTTTGGAAAAGATCAATACAAGGAAGAACAAACACAGAGGGGATGAATGTGCAGTACACATAGGTAGAAGTCATTAACACGTGAAATTAGTTCCATTTTACAAGTGCAATGCGAAAGCAAGCAAAGCTACAGCTCAGGTCTAGTGAGATTGTAGGATCGTTAATGGCAATCAGAGTGGATAAATGATTGTGGAAGATTTTTACACCCTAACTCACTCTTTTTAAAACTTCTTGCCAAACACCAGTGCTATTTCTTTTTAATTTACGCCTCGCAAATCGGCGAAGCAATTTCTTCTCCTCTCTTGTACTGGCGCACAGTGAAAATTCCACACAGGAATCTATCTAGTGCTTCTCGCTCTCACGTGTAGAAGAAAAGCAATGCAAACTGTATTTCTTTAGCACACCAACCTGAGCAGGAAACAACACATGGGAGGGAGAGAAGCGACGGGAGCAGGAAAACAATCACAAGAAATTTGCTTGAGTTAGATCTAATTGCTAGATCATCAAGTTTGTGGCTACAAAGTGCCCTCCTCTCACAAAATTAGCATGTCACGGCCTCCTCTCACAGCCGCCACAGTCACAACATAAAAAATCTCACATAATGCACAACCGCTGCTAGCTATCAACTCATAGCAACATCTCACGTCAAGCCCAAAAACTTCACATGCTAGAACCCCAAAATGTGTCTAGCATCTATGCAACCGCACTAGCACTTGACCTCCTGCTGAGAGACGCCTGCTGCCGAAAAACTATACAGCCGAGAACCCAAATCATGGCCTTAACACAAGATTATGTCATTCAATCCAATCCTAACAAACAAGGGATTTTTAATCTCCCAGCCTTCCAAATTTTGCTCAGCTTTCTTATTTTGGACACCCCAAAAATGTCACGTGTCGTAGCCTCCAAATCATACATCCGTAGCTCCAACACACATCATCCATCTTTGATCTCCACACACCCCAACTCGAGCTCGACCATCTCCTCTAGCATCTTCGACCCTCTAGACTATGACTTTGCACCAAGCCATCTCCCGATCCTCGCCGTAGAACACGATTGTCTCCGAGTTACCCTGCACATGCAAAGACCAAAACAACATTTTTTTCCCGGCACAAGTTCTTCCCAACTTGACCAATATAAGTTCACACACACGTCACACGCCTCAAATAACATCAGTAAGCAACATTGTCAATTATTCATCAACAAAATTATTTTAGACCTAGTAACATGGTCTAACAGAGATCAACCTGAGCATGCCAACGACAATCCATCAAATAGAAATTAAAGAGAGAGAAACACAGGAAAGTAGTGAGAAGGGTTATCCAATATTCTAGCTTCACAACAACTTGTATGCCCAGTAGCCCACTACGGCACACAGTAGCCAAGAGAATTTATCAGTCAATACACAAAGTTGGCAAATAGAATTATAATAGATACACAAAGCTGCCATGAAGCATCTGCGGAACTACTTAAACATTTGCATTACCAGTAGAAAGCACTCAAAACTATTCTTTACTTCCAACAGGAAAGAAACATTCTTTTCATTTAAATGACAATCAAATATTAAGTACAAGGAAAGAAGACATTAATTCAGCGATGATTCATGCATGCACCAAGCTAAAACTTTTTAGGAGGACACACAAAGCACCTCATAGATTGGCGCTTTTGCGAGCTCCCAGTCGCCTGAAATTTTTTTAAAACCCAATCACCTACAATTGTACGGTACTAAGTCTAAAATTGTATTACCAAGCGACGTGCAATTTTAGCACGGCTTTACTGTAACTTTTATTTCTATTTGTTTTTGTATTTGTATGGTTCACCTAGATTTACTTTTGTCTAGTTTAGAACTTTTCAACATAAAAAAAATAGAAACCATTGGATGATGATCCAACGTACCAAAGGAAGTTATTGGGTTTTAAGAAAATTTCAAACGACTATAGCTTAGTCGGCCCTTAGATCGGAGGGTGCCTCACTTCCAACTCAAAATTACATCCAGAAGTAGGGGTGGAAACGAGCCTGGCCGAGCCTGGCTCGTTTGGGCTCGGATGAACAGTGAGCTCGGCTCGGCACTAAGCTCGAGCTAGCTCGAACAGGCTCACGAGCCAAGCTCGAGGTGTTCCTCCTAGACAAGAAGCATCGCATTCACATATTCATATCACATATTCACGCATCAAAATTGCACAAGGAAGCATCATATATTCATATCACAGATTCACGCATCAAAATTGCACAAGCAAAGGCATAAAATTGGACAAGGAAGCATCACAGATTCACAATCACAGCCAGGAGGGCCTCCCTTGCTCCTCCACCGTCGCGCCCTCCCTCTTCGTGTCCCGTCTTTCGCATCGACGTCGTCGCCAGCATCGGGAGCGGAGTAGAGCATGTCCCAGCCTTCACCCGTAGCTCCACACAGCACACGAGGTGGAGGCGGTGCTCGAAGCGGCGGACTGGGCGAGGAGGAGGCGGCGGGTGGATGCGTGGAGCTGGCGAAGGCGAGCGAGGTGGAGGTGAGGTGGGGGCGGGTGGAGGCGAGGTAGCGGTGGGTGGAGGCGGACGAGGTGGAGGCTGGTGGAGGCGGCGGTGGAGGAGGCGAGTGGGGCGGTGGAGGTGTGGAGAGGGGCGGGGAGGTGGTGGTGGAGGAGGTGAGGTGGAGGAGGCGGGTGGAGGCGGCGGGTGGAGGTCCTGGAGGAGGCGAGGTGGAGGTGGCGAGGTGTAGGCCACCGCCGCAGGTGGTGGTGGCCGTGGAGGAGCGACGGCGGGTGGAGGTGCTAGCAAGGGCGGCGAGGGAGGATGGGGAATCAGGGGGAGAAAGGGGATGGGGAGGGGAATGGATCGGGGAATGGATCGGGGAGGTTAGGACTTAGGGATTTGAGGAGGCAGGGCAGTGTCTCGCAGCTGGGCCTGGCACATGGGCCGAGCCAGACGAGGCTGGCGAGCTGCTCACGAGCCAGCTCGGGCTCAGCTCGTTTGCTTGGTGAGCTGGACATGCGGCTCGGCTCGGCTCGACAATTCACAAGCCCGAGCCGAGCCGTGACGAGCCCGAGCAGGCTTACGAGCCTCGAGCTTTTTTTTCTAGCCCTATCCAGAAGGACTAATCTAACATAGTATAGCATTCATAGATTCCAAAAAATTAGGCATCACTCTGTCCAGGTTACCAACACAAGACAGACGAACTAAATTGCATCCTATATGATCTTAATTTGGACCGATAAGTATTGTATGTAAATCCTTAGGGCCGATTGAGCAGATAAATATAGCAGTATCAATTACATGGATCGAGCTCCCCCAAAAAAAAAACAAGTGCACAAGCAGTGCTGGACCTTTTCTTATAGCTAAATGGCAGCTGCTTACAATTAAAGGAGCTAGATAGTCGTCAATTGCTAGCTAGTGACATGCCGGATTAGAGGCTGTCATAGTTGGGCTGGATGGTGGTTGAAGGGAGGCGACGGAGTCAGACCGGCCAATGGTTGGAGGTGGTGGTCAAATCTACCAAACCTAGGGTTAGGTTAAGGGCATGTTGTGTCAAGCGATGGCACGGGAAGGGATAGGTAGTGGGGGTTTGCGCTATGGCACCGAGGCGACTGCTGAAATCGAGTTAGACGATGATTGGATGCGGTTGCCAGAGCTAGGGTTGAAGGTAGTGGGGTCTTGTGCGTGACTGAGGCAGATGATGAGGGGCGAAGGGGAGGAGGGAGGCGGAGGCGAATGGGGAGGGTAAAAGGTCGATGACGGCGAGGATGGAGAGGCTTCACGAGGGTGTCGGGGTCATGACTCGCGAGAGCATCGGGGAGGGAGAGGAGCCACAAGCTCCCCGCGATTCCACGCAAATGTCATGGTTAGAGGAGGAATTGGGTTTAGTTGTGGGCCAGGTACACGGAATTGGGCGTGGAATTGAGGATTCTGATTCCAATGGCAGCCAAACACCTCCACAGCTGGAATTGTATTCCAATTCCGAGATTCCGACCTCAATTACTGGATACCAAACAGGGTGTTAGTCTAATTTGGCCCACCTGTCAGCGCATTCATCGTAAACAACAATGCGGCCTAGATCGGCTTCTACACTGATGGCCACCGATGTTGAATGTCGTTGTCTCCTTCTATCCCCCCTGCTTCTGTGGTTCTGCCTTGCTTGTTGCTGGAGCATTGAGGGCAGTGGAGAAGAGGTAATGCAAGAGGACATGCCTGTGAGGTCAGCGACTAGAGTTTGGTGGTGGCGATGATATACGTGGAAGTGGGGCAATCCAGTGTAGAGAATTGGTAAAGGAGGTCGAGAGGAGAACGTAGAAATCACCGGTGGTGAAGGAGGTAGCTGGAGCTGTCAAAATCGGTGGTGATATCGGGTTGCTGCGACATGAGAGAGAGACAATTGTAGTATATGATTGAAAGTACATTTATATTTGTTATACAACTATAATAACTATATATTCTTAATCTGCACCGTTATAATCTGGCCCCAAAAAATCATCAGTGTAGATCTTTCTCTTTTTCTCTCGATTAATGAGAGAATTTCTATGACTTTTCTTTATCTTTTTAGGATTATTGTGGGATTTTCTTGCCCTCATAACGGAAAAAGGCTTTTTTTCCTTTTTAGGATTATTGTGAGATTTTCTTGCCTTCAAAATGAAGAAGGTATCTTGAATCTCATCGTATTTATATAGATTGGTGGCGAGAGCATGGTTTAGATGCCCAAGGCCATCTAACATCTAAGGCGGGGTCCACACGATTGCCTCCACATGTACAAGAACTTTTTTTATTAATTAACCATTTTTTTAAATTTTATTTTAAAGTTAATCCCCCACGAACTTTATTTCCAATTCTAACCTCTTTGGTCATATCACCACCCGTAGCGTGACAAAACAATACTGTTACGCGGTAAGATAAGTCTGCTAAATAGCACTTTTTGTCACACCACTAGTAGTGGCGTGACCAAACAACACTGTCACGCCACCACTAGTGGCGTGACAAGAGCTTGTCAAGATACAAGTTGGCGTGACAGTGTTATTTTGTCACGCCACGGATGGTGGTGTGATCAAAGAGATCAGAATTGGAAATAAAGTTCGCGGGAGGTTAACTTTAAAATAACATTAAAAAAGAGTTAATTAATAATAAAAATCCATTTACAACAGCCAACAGTTTCCTTTCATGTTTATCTCCCCTGCCAGTCTTATAAGTCGTGACCACCAAGTTAGCAACATAAAATAGGCGTGATGATGTGGCATATGTGGGTTCGCTCTCTATTCCTACCCATGCCAAAACTGAACGCATTCTCTCTCTTTTATTCTTTTTTCCCAACATGAACAGGCAGAGTCTTCACCAACTCCGACTCCGGCTCCGGCTCCGGCGAGAAATATCTCCTTCTCCCTCTCTATAGATTTTGATTATTTATTATTTTGTGGTTGGTGCCAAAGGCAACAAAGCTCTTTGTTAGCGGAGGCAGGCATGGTAGGTGGCAACAGACGCCGCGGGTGGGAGGAGATGCGAGGGTGGTCGTGATTTAACTGGCGGATAGGTGCTGGATAATCTTCGTTGATATATATAATTTATATCATAATTCAGGAGTGCCAATGAACATTTCTCTTTTAATATACTATATAACTGCAAACTTCACATATGTTTTATATCATTAAAATATATAGTTCATAAGTATAAAGCGCACAGTTTTTTTCTCTCAGATAATTTTGGATATTTGTTTTTGCTTGGATGCATATGCACATCTCTTTTGTTTTATGTGAAAATGCATATAATTAGAGCATTTTCTCTTTATAAGGCACAATATTTCATCTATCATT
Source organism: Phyllostachys edulis (assembly GCA_036346405.1). Taxonomy (NCBI): domain Eukaryota; kingdom Viridiplantae; phylum Streptophyta; class Magnoliopsida; order Poales; family Poaceae; genus Phyllostachys; species Phyllostachys edulis. Next base: position 20,169,367 of record CM070545.1, on the reverse strand, counting down.
ATTGAATAATCGATGGTAACTATTAATTTGCGTGACAAGGTTTTATTAATCGGATTTTCTATATAATTAACTTGACTAAATTCTTTAGGAAAATTAGTCGAATTTATCACTGTCTGATCTATTATGAGATATGCATGCAGATAACGGATTCGAAACCAGAAGGCGGCGAGCCGGAGGAAGGCGCAGCGGTGCCGAGCGGAAGGATCAGGCAGCGTGCAAGGGGCCAAGGGTGAGGCGGCGGCTGGAGTTTCAGTGTGCAAGAGAATGAGGAAAGGAGGTATAGGAGGAGAGTGAGAATCCAAAATTCGACTCTTATTTCTTTTTCAAAAAAATCACTTATGGGTCACATTTGCAATTCCTTTACCAGTCCATTTGAGATGTCTTTACCTCGTTGTACAGCTAGCTACAGATTACAGCAGGAAGTATTGGGCACCTACATGTCAAACAATGCATAAATATAGAGAATTTTTACGGCACATTCTACTGGTAGTATATGGTGGTAGTATAAATTAAATCTGATCATTGATTTGTTAAAGGTATAATGGATTTTTCTTTATATTTATGAAAATACTACTCTTGTGACACGTGATCTCCACATAAACAATTACAATTCTACCCCTCGGAATTATACTATTAATACTATCAGATGTAGTACAACTAAATCGTAACTAATCTGAATCATTGTATCAAAAAGAATAAACATCACATATTAAATTAAATGTGCCGTAAAATAGCTCTAAATATATGGTTGCTTTGTTGAAATATTGATTCCGCACCTGCTTGTCATCCAATGCCTAATCCATTGCATTGTTGGTGCAATAATTCTTCTTCTTCTTTTTCTTCTTATTAAGAATCAAAGGAGGGTTGAACCCTCCTGAACTTCTTTCGTTGTTGGTGCAATTCTTGATCGATAGTAACCATTAATTTTCTTGCCAAGGTTTTATTATTCTCCTTTGTATTTGAGCTTTCTTCACCGCGTTGAACGGCTGCAAATGAAATCAGCGAGCATTGATTAATATGATTCACTCAGAGTCTGCATATCAAGCAATGCATAAAAGGATGCTGCGTTGGTGCAACCCTGTGCGTCGCTGCGTCGTTGTTTTTCGTTTTATTTACTTCCTGTTTAGTTTCTCAGCTGAGGGTGCAAACTTTCATTTCATCTTAATTAATCCTACGCCCCGATCGAAAATTGTTGTGTTTGTTGCGAAGAAGATCTGGCACCATGTCGTCGTCATCGGCGCCGGCGAGAACGGAGAATGGCACCGGCCACGCCGCCGTCACCACCACCACCACCAGTAGCAACCCATTCCACGTGCTCAACTCTAGCGGCGGCACGGCCGGACAAGCGAGCGCCGGGGCGTATCTGCAGTCTCCGCGAGCCGCCGCGTTGCGTTCACCAGCAGTACGAGCCGCCACCAACTACAGCACTCCAACCACGGGAGCTGCCGCGGCGACGACAGCCGTGGCCGGGCGTGCTTCCAATGGAGCGTCGACGCAGCCGTCGCCGCATCTGCTGCAGCAGCTTATGATCTTGGCAGGCTGGGGTACCCGGCCGCCGTGGGTCCAGAACTACGCGCGCATGGCCCCGCAGGGCCAGCCGTCGTTCTCCGGGAGATCCTCCGGACCGCGTGGGATGCCATCTTTCGTGCCCCGGACACCGGGAGCTAGTATCGGCGGCGTTGGTGGCAATGGCGCCGTCGCCGTCCAAAGCAGTGCCGGCGGGAGCCACTGTCCCGGAGGTAGCAGCGCAGGCCGCGGCAAACCGGCAAACGCGACCTTGCTTCAGAGCGCCGCTGCTACAGGTGCCGGCGCTGCCGCCGCCGGCAATGCCAACACCGCGGTGCAACGTCTGGGCCCTGTGCTCGCGATGCCAACTACTGGAGTTGCCCAAGGGAAGGCCGCTCCGTCGCCAAATGGCCGCGTCCGGAAGCGCGCGCCCAAGGGGAGCAACAACCCGGCTGCCGGATCCAAGAAGCCGAGGCAGAAAGTCTCCGGCAAGAACGCCACTGCGGCTGACGGGAAGCTCGTCGGCGACAACCCATCGGGCTCGAATCCGGACGCCCAAAGCAACGACCTGAAGATTGTTTCTGCCGCAGCGCCGCCAAGCAACAGCAGGAAGAGGAAGAACAACGCCGCCTCGCCGAGCACCAGATGCAGTCTCATTGCCAGGAGGAACAGCGCGGGCACGGCGCCATCAGTAGTAGCAAAGAAGCACACCATACTGACCTGGCTGATAGGCGCGGGCTTCTTGAAGGAGAAAGAGAAGGTTTTCTACGTGCCGGGAGGCTGCAACGAGAAGGTCATCTCCGGCTCGGTCACCATGTCGGGCATTCATTGCAGCTGCTGCGAGGCCGTTGTGCCGCTGCCGGTGCTCGAGGCCCACGCCGGCTGTGGCCAGCCCGGGCAGCCATGGGAGAAGCTTCTGATCATGTCCGGGAAGCCTCTGCTGCGGTGCATGCAGGAGGCATGGGAGCAGGAGAGGGTGAAGATCTTGCATGCGCAGGAGAAGGTCAGGGCATCACTGGAGCAGGAGAAGGAGAAGAACTCGCAGGCCAAGAAAAAGCTCGTGAAGTCGTTGCTTGCCAAGCAGAAGAAGGGAGCTCTTGAGATCAAAGGTGGCAAGGATTGCAGTGACGATGCCTGCGGCATCTGCGCCGATGGAGGCCAATTGCTGTGCTGCGATAGCTGCCCCTCGACCTTCCATCTAGGTTGCCTCGCTATCAAGGTAACAACAGTCTATATATGTGAGTGTTTCTTCATGCCTCCAACAGTTCAACTGCATCGATATATACTTTGGTGCTTACAGAGTTGCAGAGTGCTTGTATAAATTAAGTTGCAGCATGTTCTGTTTGCAATCAAATCTTTGAAGGATCGACAGATAAACCATGCAAAAAAAAATAGTTTCTAACTTTCTCTTAGCTAATGTGCTCCTAATTTCAGGTTCCAGAGGGCTCGTGGATCTGTCACTATTGCCGATGCATTCTGTGCATGGCAAATGATGATCATGGTCTGTCCACATGCCAACAATGTGCACGCAAGTGTAAGCATATATCTTTCTCTTTATCAATTTATCATGATTAATTTTCTCTTCTGTTTCTGAAGAAGAACTGAAGAACTGCACTGACAACACCTTATTTTGCAGATCATCAGTACTGTCGTCCATTGCTAAACACTGGGCACGAGATTGGTCCGTACTGTACCGAAACCTGCAAGAAGGTGAACACTTGTTGATATATATTTCCATTGTACATCCTATCCCCAGCATTGGTTAAAAATCTAAATTATGCATTTCTGTGTTATGTCAGTGATAGTTTCCACTGATCGAGTACTGAACCTCACATTAAGCCTTTGCTTCATATGCATTTCAGCTGGCAGCTCAGCTATCGGATATGGTAGGGGTCATGAACCGTACTGAAGATGGCTTCTCGTTGGCTCTCATGAAGATTCAGAAGGATGAGCCGGTCAGTTCTGAAGACATGCCTGTCGTTCTTGAGTGCAATGTGAAGCTTGCAGTGGCTCTTGGTGTGCTCAATGAGTGCTTTAATCCTGTGAAAGATCGAAGAACTAAGACTGATATGCTCCACCAAGCTGTTTACAGCCTACGGTAAGTTCTGTCAGGCATCAAGAGTAATGCCACTTACTATCTTAGGACTCAATTGCTTCAGCATTTTATTTGAATTATTGCCACGGCTTCTAAATATGCTAACCCTGATATGTCCTATGGTTAGCAACTAGCCAAATTTCCCGCGCAATTGCATGCATGGATAGATACTACAATATGTATGTTTATCTTTGGAAATATAGTTTTATTTGTTATCCAACGCTAATGCTCATGGTTGAAGACGTAGTTGTATCTATTATACAACTATAACAATTCTTTCCCATGCAATTGCGTGATTACATACTACAATACGTATGTTTATATTTGGAAATAGATTTTTATTTGTTATCCAACTTTAATGCTCATGATTGAAGACGTAGTTGTGTCTATTATACAACTTTAACAATTCTTTTCCGCGCAATTGTGTGGTTATATACTACAATACGTATGTTTATATTTGGAAATAGAGTTGTATCTGTTATCCAACTATGATGCTCCTCATTGATTTACACGTTATAATATAGACTCACCAAAATAAACGGTGTAGATCTTTCTCTTTTTTTCTCTGATTAACGTGGTAATTTTGAGCTCTTGAGAACGAATGTGGTGGGTTTTTTTTTGTTTGGATAATATATATAACATATTTCGGATAATTAAGCACATATCATCACTTAGCTATTTTCTAATATATATGTATATACCTCAACAATAACATTTGACTCATTTTAAGCTGACATGTCTGAATGGAGCTGGGTTTTTTTATATGCTATGCCATTCTATAATTGCAACAGGTCAGAATTTAAACGACTGAGCTATGAAGGATTCTACACCATGGTTCTAGAGAAGGATGGAGAGATCATTTCAGTAGCCTTGCTGAGGTTCGGATTTAAAAAAATTATTCTTGTTGTTTCCTTCCCCTTGGTAGTTCCTGTTTATAATGTTGCTGTTTTTATTTTGTCTCTTGTTTACTCGGAGTTTAGTCAATGCCAGTGGACTAAATGTTCGGCTCTATTTTGCTGCATTCTTAGATTATTCGTACCCAGTTGACTACACGTTACTTTTTGTTCACTGCATTATACACTAATTTATGGTTGAGATGGGCCTCATTGGTCGTTTAGGCTACTTTCTGTTGACCTCTGGGCCTAGTAATCTAGTATATATGTTGATGTTCTACTCGGCTTTGGCCTTTTGGCATGTTATTACTCTCCTCACAAGGACTAAGGGGCTGTTTGGTTTGCTGTCCTTCAAACAAAACCAAATATCGGTAACACCAATAAAAATTGGCTATTGTTTGGTTTGCTACCAAAATTTGGTAACACTCACGAAAATTTGGTAACGTCAATGAAATCCAATGTCACACGCTGGCAATCCAAGAGCGAGAAAATCACTCAACAAAATTTTGATAACGCCAAAATTTGGCTTGGTCACGGTTCAAACAATGTTTTTTTTTTCAATCTTTGGCTTTGCCTACGTTTTGGATATGCCAAAATTTTAGTTTTGTTCACATTGGCCATCAACCAAACAACCCCTCAACTCGTCCTAGCTTATCAATTCCAGCTGAGAGTGCTTCCATGCTCTCCTAAAAACTAAATTGCATGGATCCTAAAGTAGTATTGTTAGTGGTGGAGTAGCGGGTATTTGCAAATCAGACCTTTAATGTGCTTCATTCTAGTCAATTTTGCACGTCATACTGACTCATCAACTCAATGTTGCACCTTAAATTGGATATAATAGCCTGGGTTTCTGTTCTTTGCTTGTGCACTTTAGCACTATGTGCAACCTCAGGGGTAATGGATTGTGATAGTAGGTAGCAGTCATTCGATTTCAGTAATATCCTGGCGCCATGAAGCTTACAAAAAACATTCAAAACCATCACCTCAAACTGAGAGTGGGCTGCAATGGTTTCCTTAATCATATGGAGCAACGGAGTTCATATACATAAAGTTCAGATACTTACATTTACAGGACTTGACAATAATGCTTATGCTTAATTGGTGGTAACTAGCTTGCTGGATTTATTGGGATAGTCCCACAACGGTTGTGGGAAGAGGTATAACACGATTTATAAGAATGAGAACTCACCCATCAGGCTAGTATTTTGGGAGAGATGGCCCAAAACTCCTTGATTTTTGCTTTATAGTTGGGCATGCAGGTATAGCGGCCTATTGAACTGGGATTGGGATGCTGGTTTAGTGGGCCTGGGTTTAGGGGAGTTGAGCAACACTGCTTCTTTTTGTCGTCGTCAATCGTCATGTCATGTAGCTGTCAAAATCCTGGTGCCACCTAGCTTGTTTTGCTACACATTGCACTCACTTTTCTGCTGGAAAGATACAGATCAACATGCCATGTTTCTTTGTTACAGGTTCCATGGCACAAAACTGGCAGAAATGCCTTTTGCAGGCACACTGCCACCTTACCAAAAACAAGGAATGATGCGTCGCCTTGTTAAGGCTGTTGAGCAGGTGCAAAACCGTTTCTTTCTCTGTTCCCCTGCTATTAGCTCTAGTATTTTGCATCTGATGAAATCATCATATGTCTTGTGGTTAGTACTTTGGGAGAGGTAACTTTATAAAATGTAATTTAAAAAAAAAACTTTTTTAAAAAAATGGCAGAAATTGTATCATCACTGAAATGAGAAAGGATGTCTTTTTTTCCGTAATCACTTGAATTCTTGTTCTCACATTTCTTAATTGTTAGGTGTTGGCGTCAGTGCAAGTGGAAAATCTGGTGATACCTGCTGTAGCTGGTCTAGTGGATATATGGAAGAGATCCTTCTCCTTCAGGCCTATGGAAACACAGTTGAGAGAGGAAACCAAAAAGCTGAGCTTGGTCGTCATCACCGGGACAACCCTGCTCCAGAAACCCATTGCAGCGCAGCAGTCAGCGTCCCAGCAAGGTACCTGAGCCGTACCACTCCCATCGATTTCATTCGCATCAAGTTAATTATACGCATGCAAGTCTCACACCTGATGTCATGTTAGCTCAAACTTGCCATTCAGTCAGCGAGAGGCTAACCCACTGTTTACTGATGATGAAAAAATTTCAGAGCTACGCAAGTATACGTTTGCGCCGATCAGTAAGGACCACACGGCGCGCCTGACCGACGACGAGCTGGCTTTTTTGGAGATGACACCGTTCTGCAGCTTCACCGATCTGGTGGCCGGAAACGTGTCCCTGCAATTCCGCGGTGGGGGTGATCTGATCTCCATGGCTCCAGGAAGCAGCTCTGCCCCTCCCGGCCTGACGAGCGGCGTCCGGCGTTCCTGCGGTGAGGCGAAAGCAAGCTGCAGTGCTCTCCACCCTGGCTATGCGCACGGCAATCTTCTCCGTGGCATGAAATGATGTTGTTCTTGTCTACCTGCTGTCTGCGTCTTTTCTGAATTGAAAACTTTGTTGCTTATTTTTGACTTATGGTTGGCAAGAGGATGCAATACAATGCATACTGTGGATATTTGCCTCTTTTGTGACTTAATTTTCGTTATGTTGGTGTGTGTGGAGTTGATGAGATCATGATTCATTTCATGATATACGATATGATGGATTGCCGGATCGAATGATTCGATCGATGCTATGGTCGGTAATGGACCAATGGTACATGTGTCGAATAGAAGCTTTCGACGATGAGTACTGGAGCTACTTTGCATAAAACATGGTTATTGCCTGTCGTTGGGGTGCAATGCTCTGACAGTGATCGCTGCGGTACACCGCAGTGCAGACTACAGAGCGGTAGTGGTTGCAATTGCTAGCTAGATCGCGCTCAAGGCAACAATCAAGTACAGTTCAGAACACTCGCCTCCATACATGGATTAGGAACCTCTACATCGATGAATTCTCAACGCAAAGGGTCGAGCGATCTCCACCGTCCAAAAAGATCAAAGCTCAATTGGGAACGTGTTTTCGTCACTGTAAATATTACAGTGTTACTATAGTAATTGCTGCTGAAGGGTACTGTTTGCGCATTGAACTTTACTGCAGAGAATCGGGATCCCATCATCTCCGTTACTCAGCGGGGCAAATTAAGTTAGTAGTAGCAGTGGCGGATCTAGGATTAGATCACGCCTCGGGCTAAATTCTAATAGGCTAACATCTTAAAACTAACACTAATTTCTACCCACAGCAAGACATAACAAAAAATTAGCCACAAATACTTCATTAACATGAAACTTTATAAAAAATGCTTCAACATAAAATATAATAAGAAAATCATGACAAAACATAAATAATATATCATTTTAGAGATACAAATTGAGTACCTAAATAACGAAGATTTCATCTCTAACCTAGCCCATCATTTCTTTGTCAATAGTTGGACAACTACCAGAACCTACAAAGACAACATAATCAAGCAGACAGATATTAAAAAAACTAGGGCAAATTAAGTTACCTGTAGTTCCTCCGAAGGGGCGTTGCAGTGGCTAGGCGGGAAGGAGAGGACACGGATTGCCAGGAGGTGGTGGAGCTCCGGTGAGCGGCGTGATCAGTGGATGAAGCTGACATAGGCCAGTCCATTGACACCCTGATTTTTGTGCCTGTAAACAGAAGACCGTTAAATGAACAAAGTAAAATTGGTACATTTATGAAGAAAATAATCAATTTATTAACAGAGACATGCCAAAGATGAAGGATTCCAAGCTTCCATTCAGCATGTATTCATAGTCTTCTCTCTTCCATGAAAGCAACATCCCAAAAGCTTAACTATATTTGCGTCGAGGGGGTTGGCTGAGGCGGGCGACAAGGACAGCGACGGAGGTGGCAGTGGGGAGGTGCTCCTGGCGCTCGGAAAGCTCGCGGCAGGCGGCAAGGAGGTGGTCGGCGAGGGACCTGAGGTCGGAGAGGTCAGGGGAGGAGGAGAGCGGGGAGAGAGCGAAGGGCGCCGAGCCAGCCGCGAAGCCGACCATGGAGGCAGTGGCGCGAAGGAGATTTGGGGATTAGGTCACTGAGCCTGGATGCCTGGATGGAGTGGGTGTGTGGGGGAAGGAGGCGCAGGCATGGGCTGGGCCTCGCCGCCTCAGGCTAAATGGCTGCACCGAGGATTTTCGCCCTATGCGTAATTTTTTTTTTGCACTACTGTTTTTCCTGGGCCTCGGGCTATAGCCCACCCTGCCCGAGGCCCAGATCCGCCCCTGAGTAGTAGTAGTAGATAACTGGTTGACTCTCTCATGGTGTGACCAACGAAACTGTGTAATCTCAAGCTTATCGCTGGTCTCGTCCAGCACCAAGGTCAATCTTCCTTTAATTAATCACCAGCAAGAGTTTCGTCCATCCAAGAATTCTTTCTTTATTCATAAGATCACTTTCCTGTTGATTCAAGTGAAGTGCTCTGCCGGTTTGATACTTTTGGAGATTCCCTGCTACGTCCACACGAGATCAGTACCAGGAGTCTCGAAAGATCTTTATTTTGCGTACACAGTTCATGTACCAAAGAGGTCGTGATTTTTGCTAGGTTTACACAGTTCAGTACTAGTAATTTTCAGGTTTTATTCCTCATGGCGACGTTGAAGTATGATCTTCCACTCCTGGATCGAGACATAAGATTTTCGCTGTGGCAAGTTAAGATGAGGGTTGTGTTGTCACAGATGGATTTGGATGATGCATTGGAAGGGTTTGAGAAACAACCTATCACATGGACTGCAGATGAGAAGCGTAAAGACCGTAAGGCTTTATCTCAGATTCACCTTCATCTATCAAATAATATTTTGTAGGAGGTTTTGAAGGAGAGGACAGCTGCATTTCTTTGCATTATGGTCAAGTGGAACAAATTTGCATGACAAAGGATCTCACCAGAGAAGATGCATCTCAAGCGAAGTTGTACTCTCACAAATTGCAAGAAGGAGGATCCATGCTTGATCATCTTTCGTTGTTTAAGGAGATCGTTTCCGACCTTGAGTCGATGGAGGTAAAATATGATGATGAGGATTTGAGTCTTATTCTTTTGTGTTCCCTACCTAGTTCTTTTTCAAATTTCAGAGATATCATATTATATAGTAGAGATACTTTCACTCTTCATGAAGTTTATGAAGCTTTGCATGCTAAGGAGAAGATGAAACAGATGGTACCTTCTGAAAATTCAAGTCCAAAAGAAGAAAGCTTGTTTGTTTGTGGCAGGCAAAAGGAGAAGAACTCAAACAATGGATCTCAAGGCAAAAGTTCGAACGGCTACAAGAACGATTCGAAATCCAGAGGCAAGTACAAGTCGTGCAAATATTGCAAGAAAAGTGGGCACGACATCTCACGAATCTTGGAAGTCGCAAAATAAAGAAAAGAGAACTGGCAATTATAAGCCAAAAAGTAAACCAGATGATGAAGGTAATGCCTCTCTTGCTGCTGATGATAGTTCTGATAGAGGAGTTCTTGTTGCTTTTGCTGGATGTGCTAAGACCAATGATGAATGGATTCTTGATTCTGCCTGTACCTTTCATATGTGTCCTAATAGGGACTGGTTTACCACCTATGAACCTATTGAAGGTGGTACTATGTTGATAGATGAAAACTCATCTTGTAAGGTTGCAGGAATTGATTCAATTCAGATCAAGATGTTTGATGGCATTGTCGAACTTTGATGAGATGTGAGGCACATTCAGATTTGAAAAGAAACCTCATCTCTTTGAGTACTCTTGATGGTAAAGGGTATAAGTATTCGGTGAAGGTGGAGTTAGAAGGTATCAAAAGGCTCTCTTGTTGTGATGAAAGTCGATATTAAATCATCAATCTGTACCATCGCAAGGTACTATAATATTAGGTAATGTTGCTGTAATTTCAAGTTCATTATCCGATTCGATGCTACTAATCTTTGGCATATGCGCCTTGGGCATATGAGTGAAATTGGTTTGGCAGAATTGAGCAAGAGAGGACTCCTTGATGGACATAGCGTCGGTAAGCTAAAATTTTGTGAGCATTGTGTGTTTGGCAAACACAAGAGGGTAAGGTTCAATACCTCAGTTCATACCACAGAAGGTATTTTGGATTATGTGTATTCTGATTTATGGAGGCCATCTCGGAAGACATCTCTAGGAGGTGCTCGTTATATGTTAACAATTATTGATGATTACTCTCGAAGAGCGTGGCCTTATTTCTTGAAGCATAAATCAAGCATTTTTGACATTTAAAGAGTGGAAGACTATGGTTGAAAGGCAAACCGAAAAGAAGGTAAAGAAACTTCAGACCGATAATGGGATGGAATTACATTACGATGAATTTGAATCATATTGCAAGGCGAAGGCATTGTTAGGCACTACATCATTCCTAGTACTCCTCAACAAAAGCGGTGTAGGTGGCGTATGAACAAGACCATCATTTCGTGGTCCGTTGCATGTTGTTAAATCTGAGTTTGCATAGACGTTTTTAAATGAAGCCGCTTCCTTCGCTTGCTACCTTATTAATCGGTCACCTCTCTTACAATTGAAAAGAAGACTCCAATTGAGGTATGGTCTCGTTCCCCGACAAATTATTGAGAATTGAGAGTTTTTTTCAGTCTCGCTTATGCTCATGTTGATAATGGAAAATTAGATCCTAGAGCTATTAAGTGCATCTTTCTTTGTTATAAATCTGGTGTTAAAGGATATAAGTTGTGGAATCCTGAAACAAGGAAGGTTGTGATTAGCAGAAATGTTGTCTTTAATGAATCTGCTATGCTTCATGATAAACTGCCCACTAATGTTCCTGTTGAGAGTGAGTAGAATTCAAGTGTTCAAGTAGACCATTTTGTTGGTTCAAATGACACATCAGATAAGGAAAATATTGTTGTTCATGATGCACCTATTGTTGATGATACTCCTATTGTTGAGCAGTCAACCACAACGGTCTATTGTAGTTGATAGGCCTAGGAGGGAGATTAATCCACCTAAGAGGTTGATTGAAGAAGCTAATATTGTTGCTTATACTTTGAGTGTGGCAAAAAAAATTGAAGGTAATTCAGAACCTTCATCATACTCTAAGGCTATTAACTCCACTGATTGTAATAAGTGGATAACTGCCATGCATGATGAAATGGAGTTACTTGAAAAGAATGGCACTTGGGAATTAGTGAAATTGCCAAAGGAGAAGAAGCCTGTTCATTGTAAGTGGATTTTCAAAAGAATGGAAGGTATTTTTTCTACTAAACCAGCAAGGTATAAAGCAAGATTAGTTGCAAAAGGTTATAGTCAGATTCCATGTATTGATTTTAATGATGTCTTTTCTCCAGTTGTGAAGTATAGTTCTATTCGCACTTTACTCAGTATTGTTGCTATGTGTGATTATGAACTTGAGCAATTAGATGTTAAAACTGCATTCTTACATGGAGAGTTGGAAGAAGACATTTATATGGACCAACCTGAGGGTTTTGTTACTCCTGGAAAAGAACATCTTGTTTGTAGATTAAAAAAATCTCTTTATGGTTTGAAGCAATCTCCTAGGCAATGGTACAAGAGATTTGACTTCTTTATGCTCTCTCATGACTTTAAGCGATCGATTATGATAGTTGTGTTTATTTAAAGGCGCTAATGGTTCAGCTATTTATTTGCTTCTCTATGTTGATGATATGTTGATTCTTTGCAAAAGATAAATCGAAATAGCAAAATTGAAAGCACGATTGAGTAATGAGTTTGAGATGAAGGACTTAGGTGCAGCAAAGAAAATTCTTGGCATGGAGATTATTAGAGAAAGACAATCGGCAAGTTATACCTTAATCAAAAGGTTATACTGAGAAAGTTTTTCATCGTTTTAATATGCATGATGCAAAACCAAGTGAGTACTCCATTAGCCGCATTTCATATTATCTTGACCTTATATCACGAGTCGATTATGATATTGAGTACATGTCTAAAGTTCCATATTCGTAGTTGGTAGTTGGTTCTCTTATGTATGCCATGGTTTGTTCTCAATGGATTTTGATTTATCTCATGCATTGAGTGTTGTCGATTATGCCGGTGATTTGGACAAGAGAAGGTTAATACATGGCTAATCTAAAGAAGCTATTTAGGAAAAGAGCATTGGAAAGCACTACTATATTTTGTGATAGTCAAAGTGCTATATGCCTTACGAAGGATCAGATGTTCCATGAGAGAACAAAGCACATTGATGTGAGATATCACTTTATTCGAGGTGTTATTGCTCAAGGTGATGTCAAGGTGTGCAAGATAAGTACTCATGATAATCCTGCTGATATGATGACAAAGCTAGTTCCTGTTACTAAGTTTGAGTTTTGCTCAAGCTTAGTTGGTGTTAAAGTTTAGTCCTAGTGACTAGTTGGCGCACGGTGATTTTTATCTTATTGGGGAATCATTTGGTGATTGATGATTCTTTATTTTGGTACAAGAGGAAATTCGTCTCAAGGTGGAGATTGTTAATATTTGGATCCGTATGTGATCCGAATTTCTAATATGGAAGTATCTGGAATATGCCATATTAGGGGATTAGTTTTCTACTTGGACTCTAAGTCCTTTTACCCCTTTATATACCTCTTATAAGCCACACGGAGAGGGACGTCTTATTGTAATCCTCTGCATTTTGTAATCGCTCCTCATATAGTGATCATCGCCGATTGACGTTCGTAGTTTTTTCTCATAAGGGTTTTCACGTAAAAATTTATGTCTCCTCTGTCCCTATTTTTCTAACAATTCTTAAAGCACGCATTCGTGCAAATATAGATGGTACATGAGCAGGCAACTAGCTACTGTGATATCTGAGCTGAAGTCGAACGTGGACATGGTAGTTCACGCACATATATAGTGGTTGGTACTAGTGATGCAGTTCATCCTGTCGGCTGTTTGGTCACACATCCTCATACAGAATAGATGGTACATCCTCAGATAGATTGATCGGCACCGACGGGGAAAATCCAGGTGGTTGCATATATGTATATATGACCTGAATTGCATATATGTACATATGCTAATCTTCCGGACGAGAAGAGAGGAGAAACCCCTTGACAAGTCCATGCTTGCAGTATTCCAAGCCAGTCATTAAGGAGACGCTGATATAGTTGCTAGTGATATGCTCTAAGAGGTAATTATGAAGATAGGTGTATCACATCTATATTTATAAATTATAGAATAAATGTTATTATGTTCTTTGAATGAATTATCATTTATAAAGATTAGCAAGGATGTGACTTGTTGGTGAAGCTCTTTAATAATTGTATGATATAATTCTAAAAGATATCTGGTCAGATATCATTGGTCGGGACACTGGTGACTTATAGACTAGCATATGTATTGACTGATGACCACGTTTCACCGGTCATAGATATGAGAGATATTGAATCAATAGTATGAGCACATGTTATAGAACATGATGTTGGATTGACCCAGTTTGAGACACTATTAAGATTGTTATGTTTATATGTGTCATCAGTGGTCTCAAACAATTATGATGTATAATTCTTAGACCTGATATCAGTATGGCTTCCTATATGTGTAACAATACACTTAGGGGTTACCAAATGCTACTCCGTAACTTGGTAGTTATAAAGGTAACTTTCAAGTATGCTATGAAATATATGGATGGATGTGACTGATTGGATATGAGATTTTCCCCCTCCTAGCATAACAGGAGGGATATCTCTGGGGCCCTCGATGTGATCGGATAAAGGAATTGCGTGACCGTGTGACAAGTAGTCGAAGAGTCGACCACACAAAGTTATCCACCACTGGATCGAGAAAATATTGAACGGTCCATGGATGACATATATCTCACCTTGAATTCAATCAGATATCATGGGGCAAAAAGGAGAATACACAAGCAAATCGTTTAGTCCGATCAGATACGAACTAGTCGTACTCGATCACAAACTAGTCGTAAGGAGTTATGAACTGGTCGTAAGTGACAAAGACCTGGTTGTATTCGGGAGTCATTATGTCTTGCTAATAAAAGCTATCAACTTGTGGACCGGAAATGAGTTTTAGGGTCACGACCGATTATGTATAAACCTACAGGGTCACACATTTAATGTGTTGGAACAAACTAGTTTGGATTGGATCTATTCTGAGCTATTTATAAAGAGAGACGTGGGGCTTTTGGGATGAGAGTTACACCACCCACCGAAACCCTAGTTGCCACCTCCCCGAAGGCCTTTTTGTGTGTGTTGGTGTTAGCACACCAGTGCACGGCGTTCTACCTCTGGACGTCTAGATACCGTAGATGTGCTGATCAAGAACGGTCTGCGACGTATGTAGGCAACGTGAGAAGCTGCTAGAGGAGACGATTGACGGTCAAAGACGTTGAACAATCAACTACTTCCACTATATTGACGTGCACGATGTTAGATTAAGCTGCTCCAACTCTTCTTCTGTTGTATTACGCGTCTAGTAATAACGATATATGATATTATATTAGCATAACTTTTTAATCTACATGATAGAATTTTAAATTAGTCGCTAGTGTAGACCTTAACTTGACCGGAACTCAAAGTACTCAACCAGCGGCTGGCTTTCGTTGTCAGGGGTACAGTGCCTTAGCCGACGGCAAGTACTTTCTTGGATTGACCCTTTCAAAGTGTTAGATGCTCCTTTAAGTGACTGTTAGGGACGTACTACGGGTTTCGGGAAAAGTCTATTAAACAAATTCTCTGAATTTACCGCCAGTGACCAATCCTCCGGTCCAACTTAATTACCTCCGATGCAATGAACTGAACAAAGGCAGAAACGTGCGACGTTGACGTTGTACGAACAGTGATTTCAGGATACATGAAGAGTACCGGTAATAGCGTGACAGCAAATACTTTAGAAACAAAGAAATATATATGATAGCATAACACACTGTAGTCATTTTGCTGTAGTATTTGATCTAGACCGATTATTTTGGATCAGACGATAAAGAAAAGAACCTAATATATGGCATTGTGCTCCTCTACATTAGCATTAGCATGGATGCACTTCCTGCGTGAAAAGAGATGGAGACAGACAAACAAATGGACTTGCAACGAACTAGGTAGTTATATGGAAATCAATTCTATAGGGGAGGGCTCCCGTGAGGCCCCTCCCCCAGACGGTTGTAGGGGAGGGAGGGGTCCTCCCTATAGAATTTATTTTATATACACACACATACACACACGTATATATAGAGAGAGAGGAAAATGGTATGATACTCTTGGGAGTACATACTCTTACTTCTTATATATCATTTAAATCATATGATGATACCTCTTTATCTATTTGAGCATACTCCAATAATGATTATAAGATACTCTAAAGTGAGTTACATGAAAATTTTCATAAAAGTCCATTTTTATAGCAAAATCTATGTATATACTTCTTTTATATATGAAAAAGGGTATATAACAAAAATAAAGGGCTCCAATGGAATTTTTTCAATCAAGTCATATTGGAGTATCTTATAATTGGTATTTGAGTATCTTGAAAGTGATAAAGAAGTATAATATGTGTGTTTAAGTGGTATATTGGAAGTGGGAGTACTTAAATGAGTATATATATATATATATATATATATATATATATATATATATAGAGAGAGAGAGAGAGAGAGGGGGGAAATGGTATGGTACTTTTGGGAGTACGCACTCACACTTCTCATATATTATTTAAATCGTATGATGGTACCTCTTTATTTATTTTATATATATATATATATATATATATATATATATATATATATATATATATATATATATATATATATATATATATATATATATATACGGACGTATCTAGTACTAATGGGTAATTGAGTGCTAAGATACTACTGTCAATCTTGACCGTTTGATTCTGCAGGGTGTTTAATGCAGGGCATTGGAGGTGGGAGCATGCAGGGTGTTTAATGAAGACGTATTGGAGGTGGGAGCATGCATGGTGATTAAATGGTTTGGAGGTGGGAACCCGCATTAATCTTGGCTATTTAATTCAGATTCAACAGTTAAGATTGATATTACCACTTTAACACTCAATTACCCATTAGCACTAGATATGTTCTCCCATATCTCTCTCTCTCTCTCCTCGTCCAGAGGGAGGCGGCTTTGAAGCAGCAAAGCAGCAATTCCTGTGTCGTCAACAGATCGAGGCCCGTCCAGCTGGTTGCTTCTGGTCAAGGAGTCACCGGAGACAAGTGCTGTATGATTCCATCTGTCACACGTTTCATGCTTTCTAGAAAGGGTTCAGCGTGAGTTGAGAACGGAAGGTGCGCAACACGGCATGCAAGTTGGAAAGGGGTTGTTTGTTCAGCGTCTATTGCAAGTCCAGAACCTGTGCAAGAATGCTGGCTCAAGGGAGTTTAATTTCAACATGTCCTGTCTTAAGACGTCACTTGGATATTTCAATTGGTATAGCACATGTTAAAAGTTCAATTTCTCATTCATACAAATCTCAAACTAACATGCATGCCCTTGTGGGAGTTTTTGGCAGTATTAACACTTTTTGGTATCGTATGTACAGGAATGATGATTGTCGAAATTTTTTGGCAAAAATAGCGCCGCATCCGCACGGCCGCCATGCGGAGACTCCCCGCGCCCGCCACGTCGCCGCTGCCGCATGGCCGCCGTACGGTAGCGTCCACAGGCCGCCACGTGTTTAGGGTTAGGAGGGTTAGGGTTTAATCCGAAATTAGAGTTAGGGTTTGATCCGGTTTCGGCGATTTCCGTTTGAATTTTAAAATATAACAAACGACTTCAAAAAAAATTAAAAAAATTACATGGAGCCTCCCGACATAATATACCTGCTTGTGTAAATTTTTCATAATTTTATTCATCCAGATTTATTCCCGTAATTTTATATAAGTGTATTATTTGTACGGATTTGTAAATGTAAAAAATGGGCTCCAAAAATTATAATTTTTTTGTGGTGTAATGTTTCGATAATTTTATATGTGTTCTGGAATTGTCTCAAAAATTTAGGATTTAGGTTGCGAGAATTTGGATTATAGGTTACGGAAATTAGGGTTTCATGATTTCATGTGACTTGGAATGTATTTGAGATTTGCTGATGTTTTAAAGGAGGCCTGCTTGTATGTAAACATCCTGGGTTATATTTTGGTGATATACATGTCTTAACAGCAAGGTATATTATCGGTCTAGAGGAGGTTGTGGGATATTCTAAATATGCTATACTTTTCCCTACTTCTGGAAAACTATTTGTTAGACTCGCAATAACATTTTGTGATTGTTGTATATTGTTGTGGTGCGCTAAATTTCTGAAAAAATTTGTGAGGTAGCAATAATTTGTAAGTACGAAGGTAAGTGATATTGCGATGCGCTAGGAAATTCATACACTACAGTAACATACACGATAGTTTTGGAGAAATAGCGCAATGATAACAACACGACAGTTGATCCGACAAGGGGGTTACATGACACGCAAGCTAACAAACCAATGACGGTACACATATGCCTTTAGGAAATTAGAAATACATGGGACATATGGATGAAGAGGGTCGAACTACTGCGTGGACCAATACCATTTGCCCTTCCTTGCGAGCTCAGCGTTGTACTCTTCGCTGGCCGCATTAGCCTCGGTCGCCATTTTTCTCGTTTTATCGTGCTCCCTCTCGCGAGCCTCGCGCTCCCTGCGCCTACACCTGGATGTCTTGCGTCGGGCATGCCCCGTGGAGTACGTGAAGCAGTCGGGTGAACACATGTCCGTTCGGAGGGGGTATGGAGACTATTGAGGTGGCAGAGGTGCATCGGTAGGCTCAGTATGGCCCAGCAGAGTCTGGTAAGCGTACATGTCATCGTGATGAGGCATGCTGACCTAGGGGACACCTCCGAAGAAATCATGAGCGACGGGCTCGATAAATTCACTCCCCGGGTACAATGCCTGCAACTCCGGTTACGCGGATGAGCTCTGCCCTTGCATGTACGGTGGGACAATGAACCCGGAGGAGCTCTGCCCTACGTAAGCTCCAAACCCTGGCTGCCATGCTCCATACCCTGATGGCGTGTACTTCTCCCTGGTAGGCGTTGGGAGGCCCGTGTCATCGTCATCAGTCGTCGTCACCCCCACGGTCAACTGAAGGCTACAAGACGAAACGATGTTAGTACGGATAAACACTCAGGACGTGAACTGAGAATCTCGTACCTCCCGGATGTCCAGTGCAGATGACCGATGGGAAGTGCTAGTCTGTGTACCGAATGTGACCGGTAGAAGTGATTCATCCCAACAGACCTACAGCGGGAGAACGACATGATGTTAGCGCAACGTATGACATAACCAAAAAACGTAACGTAGATTTGTACATAACTTATCTCCCCGCCGACCTGGCCCGCGGATGACCGACGGGGAACACTGCGACATCGACCGGACTCGCTAGGTCATGCTGACCTAGCGGGTGAGCACGCCCCCCACTTGGTGCCCGATGCGCAGGACGTCATCTGTTGAACGACCGCAGCTCACGTTCTTTACTATCTTCTTCAACTCCACGCGACGTACCTCAAAGTTTTCAGCATCCCCACCGGTGTTTTGCTGGGTTGCCGATGGCGGCCTCCGATGTGCCCAAGATGCACTGTGTTTGCTCCAACTGTAGTGACATACATAACATGTTCATTAACGAAGAGTACAATTATCGTCAATGAAATGACCAAAGGTTGTAAGTGTCCTGGTGCGTCTCCTCTAACACCAGCTCTGGGCGCTCCGGTGGAGGAATGGTAAGTCTTGCGTGCACGTGGCACGTACCACTCTAAGTGCGCATCATACGTCTTAGGGTCGTACTGACGCCGCTCAATTAAGACATCCATGTGCGCCTCCTCCGTCCATGCCATAGTCCACTCCTACTGGATAGGGCGCCGATCCTTTATATGCCCACCCACCCTCAATTGCCTGCATTTCCGGAAGGATTGATGTTAGAAAAGAAGACGTAAGAACTGTAAATATTACTCGGATGGGGTTTGACTCACAGGTGTACGGTTCGCTGCAGGAGCCTGCCATCCGGGGGGCACGGCCTGGTACGAACCAAAATGGCGCATTATGCGCTGCGGCGTGTAAGGCTCCACCATATGTGCGAACACCAGGTGGCAGGTCATCCTCCATAACCCCATGTACTGGATGCATTGTAGGGACAACCTGTGCGGCGCTACCATGTGCACGAACTGTGGATACCATGGATTTCATATGATGTCGCTCTCGTGTATCGACTCGAACTCGTTGTGGTATAATGAGTAGCACCTCACCAGCTTGTCCTTAACCCAGCGCAGATGGACAGCAGTCCACCGTGAGCCCATGGTGAGCCCATCTATCACGTTGATCGGGGGGCGTACGGGTGCACCGCTATCTCGATGGACAGCCGCCCAACCGAAAAGTGCTCCCAACTCCACAGCTATAGGAGCACGTAGCAGAGGGCCAGGCCAGGGGTACCACCGGTGCCACGCCGCGAAGCATCATACAACCCCCGGTATATGGCACAAAGGATGGCTGACCACCAGCTATGACGAGGCATCGGCCACCAAGAACAACCAAATGACTTCGGGCGGCGTGACGAGCTGGGTAGCACCAATCGCCCTGTGTGGTTGAAAACAGGACCCAACCAAAGAGCCAAGAAAGGTAAGCTACGAGGTGCATCCTAATGATCTCGTCAAGTGCACCGTGCAGGCAATCATCGAACAGCCTCAACCAAGCCTGGGGGACACCACATGCACCCTCTAGGAGAGGTTGGCCGAACCGCTGCTCCAGCATGGCCTTCTAATGTGCTGGCAGCGGGCTTGGAGCAAGCGGCTCACCCCGGATCAGGACACTGGTCATGAGAGAGACGTCCTACAGGGTGACCGTCATCTCACCCCACCGAAAGTGGAAGGTGTGCGTCTCGAGCCTCCACCCGTTGACAAGTGCCGACAGCAGGCTAGCGTCTAGGAGGAACCGGCGTTCGAGGGACACCAGCCTCATAAGGGGCAACAAGCCCGTGCCCCAGAGAATCGAGACGTAGCGACCGTCCAGCTCCCAAGAATCCCTCCCCGCCCGAAGCTGTAAGGGCGAAGGGCCATCGGTGTCACCGGCGATCCACAGCTTGCACAGGTGGTCCTCATCATAGAAGTGTTCGAGAAGCGCCGATAGAGACATGCCTTGCAACACATGAAATAGACGGAATATTAGTGAGAAGATTGATAATGACCATAAAATAACTAGCACGAAATAATTAGTTGCATGAATAACTAGCAATGCATGTTGTCGTTATTTTTCTATTTTCTAATTGTTTAAAACTAATTATTCCGTAACTAATTAACCTCGCCTCAATAATTACACACGTTAACCCTTGTTCTTTTCCTTTGCTAAAAAATATTAATCGCATATGTGTGTGTTTATTGTATGATGCATGCATACTTGAGTACGTAGCAACTAATTGCTTGCATGGTAACTAGCAGTGCATGCTGTCATTATTTTGGCCAGCATGTGCATGCATGCTAGAATAACTTGCATGTCATTATGAACTATCACGAAATAATTAGTTGCGTGAATAACTAGCAGTGCATGCTTTCATTATTTTCGTATTTTCTAATTGTTTAAAACTAATTAATTAAGATGAGCTAATTATTTCGTAACTAATTAACCTCGCCAGCAGTAAGTGCATCGCATGACATTTTCTTAACTACAAATTACGGATTTAGAACTAATTATTTATGTAACATTAGGTAAATTAGCTTCTAATGAATAATTTACGAACCTAGCAATACACTTCTTGGTAAATTCGTAAACCTAGCACCTAACTACTTAAGTACGCAATTAATAAATAATTTATGAACAACAAAAAATCGACGAAGATAAAAATTACCTGCTAAATTGGCTTATAATGAGGGCTGTTAATAAGGCTAAAATATCTCTGAAAGTATAATCAACACAGAGAGCAATCGAAGGAGCGAGTGAACAAGCGAGCGACTGCGAAATGAAATCACGCTCGTCGCTCGCTAATTTATAGCCAAGAGGGAATCCTTCCTCGCGCGCAATCGGTTTTAATTTGCATGCGGCAAACAAGGATTACATAGAATAGAAAGATGTGACGGGATGACAATATTGGTTAGTGGAGCTTTCGGTGGAAAAGAAAGACATATTGATTGGTGGAGCTTTAGGTGAAAAAGAAAGAAAGGCGAGGGTGAAACCGAAACCCTAATGGGGGGAGAGCACGTGGCGGTTCTGGACGAATAAAAATATGAAAAAATTACACAAGCAAGTATATTGTGTCGGGAGGCTCCGCAAGGCGGTCGTGCGGCAGCGACGACGTGGCAGACACGGGAGTCTCTCTTAAGGCGATAAATGGCGGCAAGCGGCGTGGCAGACACGGGGAGTCTCCGCAAGGCGGTCGTGCACTCGTGCGGATGCGGCGCTATTTTTGCCAAAAAAAAATTGACAACCACCATTCTATACATACGATGCCAAAAAGTGTTAATACTGCCAAAAACTCGCCCTTGCGGTAGTCTTTTTCTTTATTCTAGAAAATTAGCCACCAACACATAAATTGGAAAATAGCATACAATCCAATGTGAGAGATTAACAGATGAGGCGTGGATTGGACTCACATGTTAGGACACTCTCAATAGTTTGATACTAAACCTTGATACTAAAGGAGAAAGTGATTAGATGAGATTTTAGAAACAGACATTCCAATGATTTGATACTAAAGCTTGATACTATAGGCCCCACTTGTCACATAGATCTCTCACACACTGATACTACGTTGCCCTACAAATTTGGTAACAAACTCTCCAACACATAATTGCTTGATACTAGAATCAATTTTGGTTTCTTAAAAATTCTTGATATTTACAAGTTGCATGAGTATCATGCTTCTTCTCTCTCCACCTATACCCCTCTCTTCCGCCCACCGAAAAGTTGACATGCTATACTCCACTCCATACAACGTTGTTCTGTTTGAACTACTACGTGTGACAGGATCCCAGGTCGTAAAGAATGATGAATCAATGCAATCACAGGGAGGGAGCAGAGCAATTGCTCTCGACTTCAAAGCACTCACCAACCTCCTCCGTGGAACCTGGTATAGACTCTAGTAGTACTGGAGTAGTATAGTTTGTAGCAGGATAATATTGCTCGGTACCATCCCAAAGACCACAGTCACTGACACGCCGTACCCAGTCTCACACGTACGTACGTACTCAGCGTATGCCAGCCGCGTATCATATCTTACTACTGCTTGCAATTATACGACACAAATACTCACGTGCAAAACCTCCGGGCGTATATACGTACGTACATGGAGTTGTATATAATGGGCATATTTCGCGTAAACAATTAGTATAAATAGTAGCTACCATCTGTAAATTCTCCAACAACTACGATTAAGCTCTTAATCACCAGATAATTAAGCTTACACCAAGAACTAACAACCATGGACTATGGTAAGTAGTAAGTACCAGGCAAGAATGCAACCCTTCACCAAAACAAAACGGAAAGGAAAAATTAACGAGCAAAATATATATTACATCTGCTAGTATATTTTGTTCACACTAGCAAATCTAAAAACAAAAGAAAAAAATCCAAAGAAAACGAATCTCTTCGTGCATCGGCCGAACGGCTTGATCAGGCGGTGGCTTCCACGCCCGCCGCCGGAGAGTGGTCGCCGCTGGGCCGAGGCGGCGAGGCCGGCGGCGTGTAGAACGGCGTCTCGGGCTCTTGATCCTCGCTCTCGCCGTCCGACGACTCCTCGTCGATGGTGTAGAGCGCCCGCGAGGTGGGCCCGAACCACCGCTCCCTCCACGTCGCCACGTCCTCCACCGGCCCCGGCGCCGCCTGCTCCCCCTGCGCGTCCGGCGCCGGAGACGACCCCGCGGAGTTGGCGGAGGCTGGCTCGACGCGGGTGCGGTGGCGGGAGCAGAGCAGGAGGAGAAGGAGTTGGCGGAGGCGCTGGCACCGGCGGTACTTCTTGGTCATGGGGAGCGGGGGCTCCGAGATGGGCAGCTGGGGCGGCGGCCGGTTGCTGCTCCAGCGGCGGTGGAAGAGCAGGAGGAGCGTAGCGGCGAGGAGGCCGACGGCGAGCGCGGAGGCCGCCGCGGCGAGGAGGATGAGATCGGCGACATGGAGGCGCCCCATGGAGCCAGCTTTCTTTCCTATATTACAAACTGGGGTTTTGGGAAGGAGCCTAGCTACCTTGGGTTTGCTCGCTAATTTGCTCACCACGATGGAATGGATATATGATGAGCATGGACAAAGAGAATTTTTGTCTTTCTCTCTTTAACTTTAGTTTTCCTCGCTTGGACGGGGGTTGGAGGAGACGCCTAGACGAGCTAGAGGGCTTTAAGGCTTTAGCTTTAAGTCGAATATTTTTCCGGCGGTGAGCGTGAGGGGCACTTTAGGGATTTCGACCTACCGTGTCTGTGACCAGTTCGTTTTCAAAAAAATTAAAAAATAATTAAAAAAATAAATAGCCGAAATAAAAAATTACAAAACTAGACGGGGCCTAACCACTAGCGATAGGAGACTCAATAGTACCCAGAGCTCCCTGTCACCAGTTGAATTGGCGACAAGTCCCTATCGCCAATTTAAATAGCGACAAAGATCCTTTTTTATTTTAAAATTTGGAAAACCGTCATTTTTTAATTCCTCTCCATTCCTTTTGTACTGAGTATTTTCGAGCAAATGTTATATCGACAAATCACACTGATATTATACAACATTCAGCACAACGTCATAACATCTTTTGTCGATAAATCAAAATTTCTACTAACTATTTTTAGCACATTTTTTGTCGACAAAACACAATGACATTACATAGCATTCAGCAAAACATCATAACATCTTTTGTCAATAAATAATGATGACATAACATTCAGTGCAACGTTGGCATATACTTTGTGGGCAAATCACACTAATATTACATAACATTCAACACAACATCATAACACCTATTTTTTTAACAAATCAAAGTGATATTACAAAGCATTGGGCACCACATATTTCAACTAGATGAACCTTTCTCGTGGCCCGACCTCAACACCCTCCATGTGGACCGCCTCGAGTCGGGCGGTCGGATGAGGTCCCCGCGACGACGTTCTAAGTGCCGATGTCTCCTTCGTCCTAGGGATTTCTCATAGGCTATTTCTTGAAGGTGTGTCCAGACTACCTGCAAATATAGCACTTCTTCGTATGATGCCCGGCTTCTGCTTCGTCCATGTCATTCCTGATGCGTCGTACTTGTCGCCGATCAACCTTTCCCTTCAGTCTATCAATGTCCACAACCAGATAAGTTGCTCCCAGGTCGGATGGCCAGTGAAATGGCCAACTACGGCGTAACCATACATCTCTGCACTCTAGCTTTGCATCACCTCCTCCTTGTTAAAATAGTCAGGGAGGTACTGGCCGGAATGATGCGCCACCGTCGAATATGCGGTCATAACATGGGAGCAGGGCCTATGCAGAAGAAGGGGCTTGTTGTAAGTCCATACGCAACTAGTGCAGCGTAGCGTGTACTCGTGGGTGATCCTCTCGCGGTTCGTCTCGCGGCGTCTTTTGTCCCTACACATTATCTCAAAGTGAAGCTCCCTTGTGCCCATCTTGAATGCCCGGTGCATCTTACCCCTCTTGTTCTTCTCTATGCACTTGGTGATCATAGTGGAGTAGAATACTCTATTATTTTCCATGGCGAGCGACGCGTTGTTGCTTCTGTCAACAAAGTAATTTATGGTACCAAGTAGAATTGCCTCCACAATACCAACAAAAAGAAGGCACATTGCGTCGCACATAACCTAGTTATACACCCCGGCTAGATTGGTTGTCATGACACCATATCGAGCACTACCCCTGTCATGTAGCAGCGACCACTTCTTCTTAGGCTCGTGCTCAATCCAGTCTGAGAAGCATTTCACCTGCGCCCTCGTCTTCCTCGTCACACTGGGACCATCTGTGGGTAGCTGTGATAATGCTTCGGGGGCCTGATTAGCGCTTAGGGTGGCCCTTTTCGCTGCCTCCCTTCTGTGCGTCTGGGTCCGCTCATCCAAAATCTTCTAGAGTGTTTCAAACTTTCGTTGCTAGTTTTGATTGCATAACCACTTGAACAGGTTGATCAAGTCCTTGTTGTGGAACCACTTGTAGAAGTTTGCACCCAAATACCTCATGCACCACTTGCTCTGTAGATCCGCCCACGGAAGTGGGTCATTCTCTCCTAGTTGTAGCTGAGTTATTGCACTCAGCAGGCCCGCATGCCGATCATGTATGACGCATACGTTTGGACGACCCTGTATAATAGAAATCCTAAAATTCCTCAGGAACCACAACCAACTGTCCTTGTTCTCGCTTTCAACGAAAGCGAATACCATGTGAAGAACTTGATTGTTCCCGTCTATCGCTATTGCAGTCAGTATCTGGCCCTTGTACTTTCTATTCAGGAATGTATCATCCACGCACAAGATTGGACGCCAGTACTAGAATGCATTGATGTATGGACCAAAGACGAAGAATGCTTGCTGTAGTACCCTATTATTGACCCACTTCGGATGCGTGGAATGTTGAAAGTCGACATAAGTGCTGGGATTCCTGTCTTGTATGACTCGGAATAGCCTAGGGAGGTTGTGGTAGGAATCCTTGAACGTATCGAACCTTGATTCCAACGCCTCCTGTTTTGCCTTCCACGCCTTGGCATAGTTGACTGTGTACTGGAACCTTGCCTCAATCGCCGAATGATGGATCGTGGCTCAAAATCTAGATTATCCATGATCTCACCGTACATGAGGTTGACGATAAAGCCTGATGATAGGTTCCTGTGGGACTGCACTGACTCAGCGACGACACATGTGTGAGGGACCACTATAGATCATTTTTAGTAGGTGTCCAACTTAGGCTGAAATGCATGCACTCGCCAAGGACATCTCTCTATGTCGTATTTCACGTCGTAGCATCTTGGGTTAGACTTGACAACTGTGAATGTACGTCGCACCGACAAGGCCTAGAATTTGACCGTATCCTGCACGGTCTTCTTGCATTTGTACATAGCTCCTTGCCTGACCTCACTCTAGTCGTACTCCCACGGCACACGGGAGCCTTCGTTAACGACGAGGTTATCGAACTGGTATGTGTTCCATTCAGATGGAACCGTCTGCTGGTTCACATCATCCTCGTCGTCGAATCCTTAATCTTCTGACAATGCCATGTAGTCCCGGTTTTGAGATCCATCCTTTGCACTAGAGCTTCTAGCTCATCACCCTCATCAGCAAGCCCACTAGCTTGTCTGATTGAATGAGCTGCTTCTGCAGGGTCTTCATCAACAGCATCAGCAACTCCGGGAGCTTCGGTCATTGTGTGCGCCACGCTGTGGCTGGAGTGCCTGACTTCTTTTTTTTTTGCACCGCCACCCCCTCCTTGTTCAGTCGTCGATGTAGGAGTGGGTTTGGCATAAGCCTAGACCAAAAGGACCAAATCACACCCTTCCTCCCTCGCCATGCGTACATATGACTATCATGACCTTGTCCCCTTGAGCTGCACTAACTCCCAATATATGCGCTTCGTGTTGCTCGGGGGACAAGGCAACTCAATCTCAGATCATACACAGTATGGTCCAATTCGAATGAGTGAAACAACCACTTCATCACAGCGCCCCATGTACGCTACTCTGCTCTTGGTAGGGGCACGGTTGCCGATTGGAAATAACGCAAATCAATCCCCTCGAGACCCTCAAGAATAGTCCCCTGACCGTAGTAAATTTTGAAATTGGTGATGTCCAACATATTTGACGCACTACACCGTATACAAGATTTCCACGATTAACCACATATCTAAAACTAGACTACCCACCGAAAAGGATTATGTACAACGTACTACACTACGTAACCGTACATCTAAAACTATGTAATCTATTTGGTTAAAAAATTACCTGAAACGTGGGCAATCGGACGGATAGCGCTTCGCTAGCCCCCCTGCTCCTCTCCCTCCCTTCCCTCCCCTCTTTCTTTTTTTTTTCGAATAAAAGTAAGTTTTTCTCGAATTTTACAATTTCGAGGGCTTTTTATAGGGAAGATTGTATCGCTATTTGGAATGGTGACAGAGACTTGCGGGATCCCTATCGCCATTTAAAATGACGGTTTTCCAAATTTTAAAATAAAAAAGAGAACCCTGTCGCCATTTGAATTAGTGACAGGGACCTATCGTCATTCCAACTAGTGACAAAGAGTTCTCGGTACTGTTGAGCCCCCTATCGGCAGTGGCTAGGCCTCTGTCGCTATTCCAATTAGCGACATGCGGCTAGTTTTGTAATTTTTTTATTTCAACTATTTATTTTGTTAATTATCTTTTAAATTAATATTATTTTAAAAAAATTGACCAGTTCTAGGCTCAATGGATAAGGAGTTCATCTTAGTTTGGCATTGCGGTTGCTTGGAAACTAAACTACCGTTTCTATTTTAGAGAAATTTCGATCTTTCCACCGAGTAATCTCACTGGGGTGTCAACGGATCGAATAACGGCCTTTCCATATTCGTATTCATGTTTTCTAAACGAATACGAATTCGAATATTACCGAATACGAATCGAATGTTGTAACGAATACGAATTGAATACTTACTCAATTCGGTCGGATTCGAATATCCTCGTAACTTATGTAATTGTAAGATATTTATGATACTTTATCCTCATACATAGCCCACATAATCATTCTAGTTTATCTATTTCACCTAAAAATATGAATTCATATTAAACTAAAAATAATCATCCAAGTAATTAGCCATACCGCAATAAAATATGTATATTTTTTATCGGATTCGAATACGAATAGTGCGGATAAAATAACATTTCGGGTGGCAAAAGTCTATACCATATTTGTTTCAATTGTTTTTTTATGCAAATGCAAATACAAATACGAATACGAATACGAATATGGGACAAATTGTTAATGAAATGAGAAAAACCTAAACTATATTCGCTACCAACCGAATTTAGATGCCGGATAAAACGGATAGTTGGGATTCGGATGACAGCCCGAAATCTCACTGACAATGTGATCGCCTGTCAGTGACGCATCGTGTGGCAAAAACGTGACGCTAGCTCCGCTAAAGATATTTTTGGGGCGCATTAACCTTTGAGAGCCATAGAGGGAGAGCCGGGCCTTACTGGAATTGCTAAAGATTATCGTAACGCGGCGGGGATCATTTAGTAGGGTTGCTGGCACAGCACAGCAACAGTACCAAAGAACAATCGCCCTTAATACTTAGTAGTTTATCGGTTTATCCACTGAGAACAGTTCGTGCAAAAATGCAAGCTGGTGCCGTTTTTTTTGCCAAGAAAAGGGGGACATATACTCAGGTATGAGCTGTAATGTGTAAATATCCGTATCAAACATCCAAGTCCACCTAGTTGCACCAGGCTACGATGCAATACCCTGGAGGTCAGGGAACCAACTGAAGTATCTACGTCTGCATTAATTACTAGTATAGTAATATTTGCTTATAAAATATTGTTCAGCTGGAAGAAGCAGAACAGAGTCTTGCGAGGCTCTTTTGCCCTTTCTACTGCTAGTGCCTCTTTTAACGAAATCTACAGCGCAAGCAAAGTAAAAGCCGCTTGACGATGGGCGGCGAGACGAGAGGGCTTTAACTTTATACAAAAAACACCGCGGTCGACCGATCCATGTTAATCTGACAGCGAGGGGTATTATGGGCATTCAAGAGCAAACTGCGCTATCTGGTTTGTTATAATAATCATCGTGCGCGCGTTCCGTGTCGCTGTTCTCGTGGGCCCACCGGAAGCAGAGCCCACTTGTCATTCACGAAGAACGCAACGTACCTTGTTTGCGAAGGAGGAGGACGACGAGATCGTCGTAGCATGTCTGTCTTGCATCACCGGAGCCCGGGCCACGAGCTGGCACGTTCTCGCTCTCCACTGTAGCTTTTCCCAATCCCCTCCGACTCGTCCGCTCGGCCCCCTTCCTTGCCGTCGGCGTCGCCGCCGGTGAGGACAGGAGGACCCTCCCAGGTTGTCTTGCTCGTCCTTTTGTCCTTAGGCTAGATGCCAGTGTAAATTTAGACTATATGCTAGCTCCTGTAGTGGGTTTTCGATTGCCGCCAGCGAGTACCAGCATCTGCGCAGGATTCCATCGAGTCCCCCCGTCCCTCTAGATCCCTTGGCTTCTTTTTATTGGAGTACAATTTACCCCCGTTTCAGATCTAAATTAATACTCAAGTTGCATCACATATCCGATCAACAAAGGACAACTAGCGATGGCGACTCATCCTCACCAGCACGAAGAACACCGCCACCGCTTCTGTCTTCAATCTCTCGCTCCGACATTTCCGAGAGCAAAAGAGGCCTTTGGTGGAAGAGACAGTCAAGCGGCTCTTGTCACCGGTGAGCAACACCTCCTTCCGTTAGTTAGCACAGGTAGCTCGAAGGCTCATCCCCTCATGTGGGCAACGCCACCTTGTGCAGGCTGGCGGCGATTGTACGGCGGCTCGAAGGCCATCAGAGCGACGCCAACCTCTTTTGTCATTCCTAAGTGGGTGCATGACGGCTTCATTCAGAGCAACTCCTCCCACTGAAGAAAATTTTAAGGGTCCCGACGTCCAAATCAACTTACTCCTGCGGTCTAATCAACGCCCGCATAGCTCCACCAACACTCCATACGACTGGAAGGAGCACGAAGCAGCACACATGGTGTGGATTTCTTTATTTCCTTCAATATGTGTCGCAGTTATCGTATCCTATCAGTTCAGAGGGCAAACTGTAACTCAACGAGGTTTGGGTCTGTACTCTACTTTGTTTACTATACTAATAGGCGGCGCAAGAGAGGATTAGAATAAAAAGAACACGGTGCGGTGAACTCAAGATGACGGTGCGACAAGGGAATAATGCCTTCGTCTCTACCTCTTCCTCGATCGTCGTCGCTGCCACCCCTCCCTTCCCCGGCGCCGTCGCTTTTCCTCCAAGGTATCGTCTCTTCCTTTCCCTTCCCTCCCAGTGCCTTCTCCCACTCCGACGCCACCTCCCCTACCCCACTACCTCCTCCTGTCGCCGACGCGACCTCCCCGCACCGCCACCTCCTACGTTGTCGGATTCCCTTATCTTTATGCACACTGCCGTTGCAACCCGCGGACTGAGTGCCGGACGGGGTGGGGATCTTTGAGGCACAAAGCGAATATCAAACGGGCGTAGGTGGCGAGTCGCAGCACGAGACAGGAAGAATTGGTATAACAACGAATTTCAATATGTGCATGTGAAGAAGAAGTGGAGTGGCGACAGTTTGGGTGGTTGCAGAAGAAGTGAGGGTATGGATATGTTCACGAGTCACTGAAGGTGGGGGGGGGGGGTGTGGCAGGACGAGATCTTATCCCTGTCAGATTGTGTCAATATGTTAGTGCACCTCGATGAGGGATTTGGGAGAGGTGGGAGAGGTCAACCACGTGTATAGCAGAAAGGACACCATCCTCTTTTATTAGTTAAGATAAGATATACAAACAAGAGATCTCTTTTTAAAATAAAAGAAAGGAAAAAAAAAAAAGAAGAAGCTAGCACGTTGGAGTGCAGTTGTTACTCCTAAATGCGAACGGCTCTTTCTGATTCCATGTGCCTCGCCTCGATATGCGTGCACGCACTGATCGACATGTTACTATGTTACACACACACACACAACAGAGGGCAGTAGGTATTGTACCGCAGTAGTCTTTACGTACACGTGGCCAAAGCACATCACATGGAGGAGTCCTTAACATGTATGATGTATGGTCCATAAAAAAGCAAGAAGGTAGAAAATGCACTAACGAGTAACGAGAGACCATGGCAACCGGTCGAGTTACAGATGATAGGGTGCGTATATAACGAGTCTTTACACTACAATCAATAGGCCATAGCGATACACAATTAAATCCCAACCGAAGCATGCAAGAGGTAGATCGACAGAGAGACACGTACGGGCGGCCAAGAATCACCGGAGCACGCAAGTAGAGTGGTATCTTCAGGGGGTGGGGTCCTTGCCGAAGCCCATGAGGGCGTGGGTGAGCAGCATGGCTCCCCGGCGGCTCGCCTCCGCCAGTCGCCCCACCAGCGGGAAGCTCACCGTCTCCCTGTTCTTCAGAGGCTTCTTATCCCACCTACATTAACTAACTGATTAATTACCTGGTGATCCCGGCCATTAGCCAGAGCTCATCATCCTCTAGCTAATCAGTAGGCATGCACTCGATCTACTTACCAGTCCCGATGCTTGACAACCTTGCCGTCCTCGACGTTGAGAGTGATCAGAGACGTCAGATCCACGG
Source organism: Phyllostachys edulis (assembly GCA_036346405.1). Taxonomy (NCBI): domain Eukaryota; kingdom Viridiplantae; phylum Streptophyta; class Magnoliopsida; order Poales; family Poaceae; genus Phyllostachys; species Phyllostachys edulis. Next base: position 20,137,673 of record CM070545.1, on the reverse strand, counting down.
CCTTGCCCCCCACCTTGTAATGCTGCTTGTTGTCGATCAGTATCTGAAACCACGCATGCACTTGTCAGCAGAATAGCCCACCCACTGCGCATTCTTCATCAGTTCCGTTTATGAGCGGACATCTTTTTTGTGATCAGATGTACATAATTTCTCTTAAATTTACCTCAACTTTTCCCGGTCCTATCTCATTTTCTTGTATCGTGTACTCCACAATTTTGGATTCACGGAATACCTGGCGATGTATGTATGCATGCATGCATTGAACAACCTTGAGTTACTTTAGACAACAGCATGGAACAAAAAGTTTTATTTATTTATTGCGTTTGATATATGACGCGAGTGTTTTGATTGAGTTACACGGACCTTAGGAAGTGTGTAAAAGGCTGATTTGATCTGCTTCACCCTGTGAAACCAACAGATAAAGAAGGCACAATGGGAAACAGTTAGCAGACTACCGAATTAGGTTGAAGGATATCAGAATTTATGGCGCCATAAATCTCCAGCACCACTGGTGCTGAAGACATAGCTTGGTCCAGGATGTACGAGCGACGGTGACTTACCCATGAGCACGCATGAGCGGGTCCTCAAATGTCGCATGTCGCGCGTAAATCTCAAAGTCCCGAGCCGTCGCGCAAGACCCGTATCTTCATGTGGTTTTTGCCGAGGCAACGACAAAGGAAAATGGTTAATTTGGCCTTACAATCGAACATTGGCAAAAACATTTCATACACCGATTGACTAGAACTAGCTCCTTGCTCCTTCCTTAAATGAATTGAACAAAGCTGGGTAAATAATGAGAGCAGAGCTCACAAGTTGAGGAGATGCGGCATGATGCGCTCGGAGACGCCCCCGGCCGGCGGCTGCGACGCCTTCGCTTGCGAATCCGCCATGCCTGCCCTACTACTGGTCGTCCTGGTCGTGGTCGTTGAGAACCCCTGCTTCACCGACGAGAGGCGCGGCGCGAGGGCAGCTGCTGAGAGTGAGAGGAGGAGAAACGGGCTCGTCGTGGACGGCAGCAGTCGCGCGGCGGAGGAGACGAAGCAGGGGAGAGGACTAGGATATGGCATGTGAAAGCGGATCGAGACAACGAGAGAGCGACGCCGTGACAAGAAACAGAGCACCGAGGACAGGGGAACAACCAGGAAGAGTTTGTTTTGAGCTGCACCGAGGACAGGGGAACAACCAGAAAGAGCTTGTTCTGAGCTGAATTGTTTGCATGCGATGCGTGCGCGGCAGCGGAGGGCGCTACGTCGGCGGCCGATCTGGTGGCGGGGATTGCCTCCACGACGCACGGCCCGGCCCGGCCCGGCTCGTTTCCCTGCAACTGGGCCTACGACCTAGTTCTTTGGATGCTGGGCCTGGACAAAGGCCCAGCTGGATAATCTAACCCCATCGGCTGTAACAACCTAAACCATCACAGGCTCCTCCCTCTCTCTCTCTAAAAATAATAAAAATCATCACAGGAATCTTCCGCACGACCTCTCAAACAAAAGGAGAGAAAAGAAAAGAAATTCCTCCCTCATCCATAAGAATCTACGATGTCTGTACCCAACACGAGCCAACAAACCATGGAAGAGTGAGTTGGTTCGGTGCATGTAAGCAGTTTATTTGCTCTAATTGCCGAGCAATTTCGGGACCCTTCCTTGGCAATGACGCGCCGGACTGAAACACTGAGGAATGAGGGGGACAAATCATCATAAATTAAAGGACGATCAAACTTAACACGGTAGACTTCAGTTGGTGTCCTTTTCGTATGTTCTGTTTCTACCCCGGCGGCTGGCATGCATATTCACTCACACCGTTACATGCCTGAAACTTTGTGTGTGTGTGTGTGTGTGTTAGCACTGTGTTTGGTGTTACGTTAGTATCAGCACCCGTCAAGATCACAGTTATGTTCTGACAATGAAGTCGGACAATATAAATTCTGATGATTGTGCACGAGGCGCCGAGAGAGTAATTTTTGGCACAATTGTCACTGTTGCGATAGTTTATTACGCAATTAGCGCATGTCGCGACGAAATTGCAGAAATGGAGTCTCGTCCGTACAGCTGCCGGCTGGACGCGCCCATGTACGCGACACGTGGCCTCGTACGGCCCGTGACCAGCCAGATGTCCCTCGTCCGTCCCGTGGTTGGCTAGATGCCCCTCTTCCATCCCGTGGTCGGTCGGACACTCGGACCCGACCTCCCCACGCGTGCCCATCCCCCTAAGCCTGTCAAATCAATCACCTCCACATCACGTCATTGTCTTCATATGCATGCATGCATGCAAGGGTTGAGCGTGGGAGGGAATTAATCAGTTTCCCTCTCGCGGCATTCTCTCACGCCGGCTATTTAATTGCAGGAGACGCGATTTCAGTTCGCACACTCGCTGCTCTCGCTCGCTCTCTTGCTTTCCCCTTCTGTCGATTTCGTTTTCACGGATGATTAAGTATTATTTGCAACCGTCATTAACAGTCGTATCAGTAGGTAATTTTTTCCTCGTACGTTATTTCTTTTTTAATTTTGTGGTTAGTAAATTAGTCATAGCGAAATATTTGTAGTTATTAGTTGTACTTATCTGCGTAGTTAATTTAGTTGTTTTAATATTTTTGTAATAAAATTTTTGTGAGTTAAACTAATAAGTCAGTAGTTAAATTAATCTTACGTAATTTAGTAGTTCTAATTTTTAGGCGTAGTTAATTAGTTACCAATTAATTAGTTGTAGGTACATTATTTTACTCAATTAATTAGTCCTAAATAGTCAGTGGAAATTAAGTCCTAATTAATTACCGTAAATAATTTAGTCGTATTTTATAAGACATGATTAATTTGCTGTCATTAATTAGTGATAATTAATTTAGTGGCCTTAGTTAGCCGTAATAATTTTTAATCTGTGGTAATAAATTTGGTGTAATTGTTTTAGTGCTATTTCGATCACCGTAATTAATTCAGACATGACTAATTTAGATGTCACTATGTAACACTCGTTCATTTATGGTAATTAATTAGTCTTAATTATTTTGGTCACAACTATTTTAGTCGTACTTAATATGGTCGTAGTTATTTAGTGTCCATTAATTTGCTCTCCATATTTATGCGTAATTTATAATTTCTAGTAATTTATCGTCATCATCAATTTTTTCACTAATGGTCTGTCTCAGGCCATGCCTCTACCGAAGCTTATGCAACCCTTCTACGCCGAGAATCACTTGTTCAAGTCATGGGTCGGTGGGGACGCAGATGGCCCTCTACCGCTAGCGCTTCGAGCCGGGAGAGAGCTAGGCGCTCGCTACGTTCCCATCCTTTGGGACACGCCCTTGTTGCCCTTTGCGAGGCTGGTCTCCGTCAGACACCACTTAACCCTGAACAGCAGTCTGCTGTCGGTACTTATCGACAGGTGGATGCCCGAGACTCACACCTTCCACTTTCGGTGGGGTAAGGTGACGGTGACTCTGCAGGACGTCTCATTTCTAACCGGTCTTCCGATCTGGGGTGAGCCACTTGTTCCAGGCCGTCCGCCAATGGATTGGAAGGCCATGCTAGGGAATCGATTTAGCATACCTGTGTCGGGCAGTGCCCGTGGCATCGCTCGGACTTAGCTGAGGCATTTTAGTCAGTGTCTGGAGTATGCAACTGACGAGGTTGTTTGGATGCACCTCGTCATTTACCTTCTCTATCTCTTTGGTTCGGTCATGTTTCCCATGACACAGGGCGATTGGGTGTACCACAGCTTCGTCCACATCGCTGAGACTTTGGCTGACGCGGAGGCTGGGGAGATGCCTCAATACAATTGGGGATTAGTCGTCTTTTGCGCCACATATAGGGGGTTGTGTGACGCTTTAAGGCACGACACCGGGTGTCAGACCCAACCTTGCCATCTGATACATGCACCTACAGTTGTGGAGTTGGGAGCACTTCCCTGTTGGACGATCATCCTTCAAGAGAGCAGTGCACCCGTACCCCAAGTTGTAGGACCCGATAGACGGGCCTACCATGGGCTACCAGTGCACTGCTGCGCAGCTACGCTGGGCGAACGACAGAGCGATGAGGTGCTACTCATTGTTCCACAACGAGTTTGAGTCGTTGCACGACAACGATATCATCTGGGCTCCATGGCACCCAGATTTTGTGGTCACGGTAGCGCCACACGGGTTGTCCTTGCAATGCACATAGAACGCCAGATTATGGGCGACGACATGCCACCTAGTGTTTGCACATATGGTAGAGCCTTACGCGCCACACGTGTAACGCGATAGTTTGATTTGTACCAGGTTGTGCCCCCTCCCGACGGCAGGATCCTGCAGCGAGTCGTCCACTTGTGAGTCCAACTCCGTCCGAGTAATGTTTACACTTCATACCTATATCCTCTATTCTAATATCAATCCTTTCGGAATGTAGGTAATCGAGGTCGGGCCGACATGCTAAGGACTGGCATGCAGTCTAGCCCGAGTGGATTACGGCTTGGACGGAAACGACGCACATCGAGATCAAGAGCAGTGATCATACGACGTATGGTCATACCATGAGTACATTCAGTGGTACGTACCACGATCATGCACCAGACTCACCTGTCCCCCGCTAGAGCGCCCAGAGCAGGTGACGCACTAGGAGAGCCTCCGCCACTCGTTCGATTGACACAGCGCTTCGCGGCGTGACGATGCCGTAAGACACTTACAACCTCCGGTTGTTTAATAGATGATATTAGTACTCTTCGTTACTGAACCTGTTTTGTCTCTTACTTCAGTTGGAGCGGCTGCCGCGCATCGCAAATGCTTCGGAGGCCGCCATCAGCAACCCAGAGCACACAGTATCGGGGCTGCTGAGTACTTTGAAGTACATCTTCGTGGAGTCGAAGAACGTAATAAAGAACATGAGATGCGGTCATTCGAAGGGCGACGTCCTACGCTTCGGGCACCAAGTGGGGGGACCATGCACACCTGCTAGGTCAGCACAGCCCAGTGGAACCGACGGGCGTCATAGCGCTCACTGTCGGTCATCCGCGGTCCAGATTGGCGGAGAGGTAAGTTATGTACAAGTAGTCTAGGATCTTTTTTATATTTTACCGGTCTTAGGAGAGTTAGTTGGTAGACCGGATTGTAGGTTAAATGCCGTACTATCAAGTTCACCAATGGGACTAAACCTTGTAAATACTCAATAAACACGTTAATCTCATATTCACATATTATCATTAATTACCAAAACAATTTTTAGGGGCCTAGATGCTTTCAAGCTCCCCCTTTTTGGTAATTGATGACAACACAACTAATATGAGAGAAAGATTATTTTGAATATACTATGAGTGTATATTCTTTTGAAGATTTAACAACAAAATAATTCTTGCAAAGAGCTCAAAGAGTTTTAGAGAATTATTTTCTTATTAAAGCCAAAAATAAAGAAAGCTCCCCCTAAACATGTGCATATAAAGGATAGAAAATATTGCAAGCACATGCAGAGATTTTGTGAAATTTTGGCGGAGTTTCTTTAGCATATTTGAACTTGAGGAAATGCAATATTAAGATATGACGAGAATTGAGATTGCATTTTAAGATAATAACATAAGCATAAACAACATCCAACAAGTTCATCATGATAATAAACATAGATTTAATCTATTAGAAGCACATAAGTCCAAAACACATAATCTATTATAAAACACATATAAGCACATATATGATAATAGTAGCAAAAGAACTTGCTTTGCTCCCCCTAAAACTTTGTATTCACATTCTCGTCTTCTCAGTTCTCCCCCTTTGGCATCAAAGTACCAAAAACATCTCAAACGGCTGGGTCTTGAGGGGGAGGAACTGGGTCCTACGAAGCGGGATCCTGAGAAGCCGGGTCCTGAGTTGGAGCTGGAGCGAGATCCTGAGAAGCTGTGGCAAGATCCGGAGGAGGAACTGGGATCGAGGCGCCAATCAAGAAGTGGTCTTTGGATCTGAGCCACTAACTCAGAGCTAGTCTTTGGAGGAGCTGAGACTAGAGTTGGGATCAAGCCGAGTAACAGGGCCGGAGCCGAGGCAATCAGAGTGGGCCACCGGAGGAATAGCAGAAGATGTAGATGCTCCTGAAGCTAGAGGAGGACGACGAGTGTATCACTGAGGAGTCCTCAAAATCTGATCTATATCACTAATGCTTTTCGTCATGGCAACTATCCTATTATGAATCTCATTCTGAAAATCATTCTGAACTAACTACATGTCAACTAGCTTATCGAGGGTCTCATTCTGAAATTCTATTTGAGCAGTCTTCATTTCTTGCAACGTGCTAAGGATCAACTACTGATTTTCAAGAAGTTGTGCAAGGGTACCTTCAGCAGGAGCGGCAGCAGGCACAACATCAGCAACGGGATCATCCTCATTACCACGACGAGGAGGAATACCGTCTCGTGGCTTGTAAGACCTATGAATTGTTCCCAAACCACCACGATACTCAATTTTCTTGGAAATCAAAGCCATGATGTATGGTGTATAGTAAATCCTCTTAATCCTATCATTCTTGGAAGATACTATGCCCTGGAGAATCACATCCATAACATCAAATTTTATCCCCTTCATAATATGATCAACAATATCCCAAGCATGTCCCCTGACTGCATCAAAATTACCACTCTTGGGGTAAAAAGTACGAATAATGATCCTGTTAACCATGCTTGGTAAGGGCTTAAGTTCAATAATAGTTCCAAGCTTACACCTGACAGAGGAATCATAATAGTCAGCCCCAACGGGAGGTAGTAAAGCAGGGTTGTCAAAGATCTTCTCCCAAGAGCTGGACTGAATCATCAAAATCTGCTCAAACTCCTCCTTTGTGCTCTCCAAATTTTTGATAACTGATATCCATCTAAATGATGTCAAATCTGGAGAGATATGCACCGTGGCATAAAACTGTCTGATCAGCTCATCATCATAATTTTGCTTCAGTGCAACAAGGTCATGAAGGCCCACTCGATGAAATAATTGATAAACACCACTGAAGTTATCCAAAGAATTTAAGTGAGACCACTTAATCCACTTGTGATCTGCAAACTTCCTGTGATGTCCATAAAGCTGCTCATATACTTGTTCTTGGAAGACAGCATGAAATCTTGGATTAATTGAATCAGACTTGAAAAGATATTGATTTACGTGTCGCTTGAGTGCATATTCATCAGGTGTAATAAGCCTCAAATCAGTTGGAGGCTCTGGAGGCTCTCCCAAATCATCATCTGTGCCTGCCTGTTCTAACTCAGTCTCAGAATCAGAAACCTCGTCTTCGCTTTCTTCAGTTTCAGGTTCAGGTGCTGGCCTCTTACCCTTGCCATGCACTACCTTCTGTCGAACTGAGCGAGTTTGTTGAGTTGGAGCGGCAGGTCGAGTCCATTGAGGTTGTTGAGCTGGAGCCGTAGAGGATTGAGGAGAAGATTGCCCTCTTGGTGGTCCATGCGATTTTCTTGTCAAAACTCTCATCCTGGGCATCTTTACAGAGATAGGAGAGATTACAAAAAGTTCAAAGAATTAATCGAAATGGAATTCAGTGAAAAAGAGTTGAATATTACGCTTCGTCAGAGTATCGCTGCATCTGCCGTTCTATGGCGAGACGATCAAGATCTCGCGATCATACCACGCTCAAGAACCGATCGTTCTGATTTTCCTGATCGAGTTCTAGGGCAATCAAAATGTTGAATTTTTTTATGGCTTTTCATGGAGTGAATCCATGGATCGGATGCGCAAACATCACTAGACATCAATTTTGAACTTTTGCCCAATTAGAACTACAGAAATCAACCGCATTTCCACCAAACCCTAAAAGGGACTCCTAGGATTCCAAAAGATGGTAAAACGCAAATCAAAAAAGGTTTTACCTTAAGGAATGGAGGAGATGAACCCTGGAGAGGCAATAACCAGAGAGGGAGCGAAGAAATGCCAAAGAGATTCGAGGATTTGAGTGGCGGTTTTGAGTGGCGCTCGGGCTGGAGAGAGAAACACCGAAGAAGAAGTGAAGCGGTAGGGGGGCGGTTGAGTCGACGTGAAGGGTTAAGGCTCGGCCCTTTCGAAACTAACGCGGTCGTACCGCCAAAAGACCATCGGTAGTACCGCTGTTATACTGCCGGTCGTACCGCGCGTATAACGCCGGTTGTTCCCATCATCCTGGAGCTTCAAGAAATAGCACTGGATTTTCTTCGGAATTGAGAATAATTGCAAATGATCCTTAGTTTTGCACTCAAATAAATATTATTAAGGATCATTATGCATATGATAGACTATTGTCTATAAGAATATAACTTTTATGATCATAGTTATCTTTAATAAAAGATTTGAAAAATACTTTCATAAAATACTCAAATAACATCAAATGAAGCAAAGTACATGAGGCAAGAATTCAAACAACATTTGAATAGTCTATGATATTTAACTCATTCCTTAATTTGCAAAAGCGGTCTTTCTCTAATGGTTTGGTGAAAATATCCGCTAATTGGTCTTCGGTTCTTATGTGGCTAATTTCAATATCTCCCTTGCTCACATGATCTCTCGAGAAATGGTGGCGAATATCTATATGCTTGGTTCTTGAGTATTGAACAGGGTTATTAGTAATTTTCACCGCACTATCATTGTCACACAAAAGATGCATTTTATCAAATTTAATTCCATAATCCATCAATGTTTGCCTCATCCGTAGCAATTGAGCATAACAACTTTCCGCGGAAACATATTTCGCTTTGGCGGTAGATAATGCTATGGAGTTTTGTTTCTTGGATGACTATGATACTAAAGATCTTCCTAAGAATTGACAACTACCCGAGGTGCTTTTTCTATCCACTTTACAACCCGCATAATCGAAATCCGAATATCCAATTAAATCAAATTTAGCACCTTTAGGATACCATAGGCCAATGCTAGAGGAATGTTTTAAATATCTTAGTATTCTTTTAACGACCATTAAATGACATTCTTTTGGAGTTGCTTGAAAATGTGCACACATGCAAACACTAAACATGATATCGGGTATAGATGCGGTAAGATAAAGCAAACTACCAATCATGGATCTATAAAGCTTTAAATCTACCGGTTTACCTCCCTCATTTAAGTCAAGAAGCACCGCATCTAATACAGGTACGTTGGTTGGCATCCATGTCATTCCAGAAGCACCGCATCTACCGTCATCCCTTCCCTGTTGTCTTCAAGGCCTTATTCGGGCCCCATTGCACCCTGTCCAGCTAAAGGTCCTTATAGTTCATGTCCAAGCCATACGAGTAAAACTCTGCACTCCATGTACCAAAAATGTGCTATATGTCATAGTACTCGGAGATATATGGCGTAGACATCTGCCTCACTTGCGCACACGCCTTGTACACATGCGAGCATGGCTTGTGCAGGAGCTTTGGCTTGTTGCAGGTGCATGTCGCCACATCACCCAGGGTGCATGTCTGTTTCCTTCCCCCCTGGCACGATTGTCGACATATTTTTGCCGCAGTCTGGTCTCGTACTTCCTCCTGAGGCCATCGATCACTCGGATGTCGTGCATTCAGGCCTTCTGCGTCTTCTGGTCCATGTATCTCTGCATGTTCTCGAACCACTGCTTGCCTTCTTCCATCTGTCGCTTCGCTGCGGTGGCTCTATTGACGAAGTAACCAACAATGTGAGTCTATGTATCCTCGACGATCGCGGTGATAGAGAGGCACCACACACCTTTGAGAACGATGTTGTACACCTCAGATATATTGGTAGTTATAATCCCATACCTCGCACTGTCTGTGTCATAGAGAAGAGACCATTTTTCCAACTCAGGAGCGTGGCGATTAATCCACTACGAGAAACTTATGGCGCTCTTGGCTTGCCCGCTCATGGCCTGCAGTCACTCTAGTACCTCCGGAGTGGACTCCCTTGTATGCCTCGTAGTCCGGTGTTTGAGGTCTGTCCAAATGGACTCAAAATTTTCGCCTCTGGTTCTGCAGGCACAACGTCTTGAACGTCTTCATAACTTCCTGGCCGCAGAACCGCGTGAACAAGTTCATTGCAAGATGCCTCTTGCACCACCTGCTTTGCACATTGTTCTACTGGTGAGGGGGTTTCGTTCCATGCTTTATGGTGTTCAAGGCCGATAACGACCCAGCATTGCAGTATGTGGTAAGGCATATGTTGCGTCGGTCTCCCACCAACGCCCACTTCACATTCACCAGGAACCACAACCAACTGGATGTGTGTAAGATCGAGGAGGCCGACTAGAGGGGGGGTGAATAGGCGGTTTTAAAATCTTTTGGCTAAAACTGAGTTTTAATGCGGAATTGTAAATCAATTCAGTTTTGCACAATTAAAGCCTAAATCAACTAGTCTTTACTAAGTGCACCAACAATATAAGTCTATTGATAATGATAGCAATCATACAAAGACATGTAAGCAATTTAATCAAGGTTCTAAAAATCGGTCTGAGGCGTCGCCTAGGCGCCGATTACGCGCTGCTCGGGGCTCTCCCATGGCGATTGGCTCCAAGGCGGCGCGCTAGGCGGGATTGGCTCCTCGGCGGTCGTCGGCGCTCCTCGGCGGTCGTCAACGGTCGTCGGCGGCTCTCGGCGGCGGTAGGTGAGGCGGGCGCCGAGGCGGAGGATAAGAAGAGCAGCGCCCGACTCCCCGACCACTTCTTCCACTCGTTGCGGCGCGCTAGGGTTCGGCCTCCCCCGCCGTCGAATCAAGGTTGTCCCGGGTTCCGGCCATCTCGCGTCGCCGGTTGGACCTCGCCGCCGACGAGTCGAGGTACGTATTCCTCTATACGCGCGCCTCGGCGACATCATCGCCGCCGCTTTCGAGGCGCGGACTGCACGCCCGAAGCGAGTGCAGCTCTCTAAGTCGGAGATCCGCTAGCTCTGCACCGTCTCCCGCGATATCTTCCTCGGCCAGCCCAACCTCCTGGAGCTCAAGGCGCCCATCAAGATCTGCGGTGCGCCCCCTCTCCTACCATCTTTCGCCTCTCTCTTCGTTCCCGTTCATAGAGTAGATCTGGTTTGCCTACGCCGCAGGTGGGGAAAGTTAGGGTCTTGGGGGATTCTGGCGATTGCGTCTCTATGTGGCGGCGTTAAACAATGCTTTGTAGCATCAATTCGGGTTGTTCTCATTTAGTGATTACATTTTACATTGGAAGGTGGAGGTAAGGATGGTATCTATTGATTTATGCTCAAGGTTTTGTGATTATACACATAATTGTTATTACGATGAGGTATATGAGCACGGAAGAGTCCCGGCGGCAAAGATGCATGCTTTAGCGTTTATTTGGGTGCCTGAGTTTTTTCTGCGCAACCGGTTAAAATGAGCATGTTCATAAGGGCAAAGTGAGTTTTTTGTTAATTACGATTATGCATTATGTATCAATTTGTTTTTCTATTTTCCTTGAGAGTTTGGTGTCGACATTGTTCTTACCTACACGGGCACCTACTACTATCGGCCAAAGATGGTCGATATTACGCCAGATAAGTATATGATGCGTGTCAAGGAAAATGTTTGGTGACAGGAATGCTAGAACACATCTAATTAGGCTCTGCAAATGAGTCATTTTGAAGTGTTTTCCTTTTGGTGATACCGATTTGTCGTAAATCTTCAATCACTTCGCTTCGTTTAATTTTGATTACGATTATGAGGCTCTAGACTCGATTCCCTGATTTCAGCAGGTTTCTATCGGCTTCTTGGTTGTGGGCACTAGCTGGCACATAGAAATGTAAATTGCACAAACTAAATCACTAGAGAGCAAACCACAATGACACAATGACGTTTTACCGTGGTGTTCGGAGACTTGCCGGTCTCCCCTAATCCACGTTGAGGTAAGCCCAAACTAATTGGATCGGCTCCACGAATTAAGCCAAACACCTCGATTCCACTAGTGGTAGCTCTTTCCCGCTCCGGGTAGGTGAGCTCCAACATTCACAACACGCCGGGCCTTCTTACAAGCTTCTTGAGAAGATCACCGGTCCACGACGCCTCCACGCCATCTAGGTGTCGGCAAACACCAAGAGTAATAAGCCAAGCCCCTTGCTTGACTCTCACCACGTGCAACGCATGCACAAGCTCAAGTGGATACGAAATCCACCTCTAGATGCAACACATGCAACTAGAGACCTCTCTCCTTGCTCACAAGGTGCAACACATGCACAATGAAGAGGAGAAGCTCACACTAGCTTAAGTGAGTGAAATAGGATGCCAAAGGTTGCCCTCCAACCGGCCAAGGTGAGTATTTATAGCCCACACACAAAAACTAGCCGTTGGAGGAGAATCTGCTGAAAATCGGGGAAACCCGGTCGGGCCCATGAGCATAGGGCGGTCGGTCCAGGCCCTCTGATAAAGGTAACTATAAAATAGCAGATTACATGCAATTTCGGTCGGTCGCCCTCACAGGTCCGGTCTAACCGGACCCCGTCGATCCGGGCCTTCCGGTGCAAGAAAACCGAAAAATATGCCCTTTGGAAAATGTTGACCGGCCTTACAAGGCGGTCATCCACTGAGCATGTGGTGGTCGTCCTTGAGCATGTGGCGGTCGACCATGAGCATCTGGGCGGTCGGTCCGGCCTGGATTTCAACAAAGCGACACTCGAAAAACGGTCATAACTTTTGACTCCGGTGTCAGACTTGAGTGATCTTGGACTCTATGGAAAGCTTATTCAGAGGGCTACACAACTCTCCTATTTGATTTGATCTCAAACACATTTTATAAAATCAAAAAGTACAACTCCAAAGAGCTACTACCATGGTCTAAGTCCAAAGAATTAGCAACAAGCAATCTTAGACCATGTCAAGGGAAAATGCATGAAACCCAACAATTTGCAAAACACATTTGCAAACTTAGATCATGCCACAAAGAGTAGGTACATGGACTTCAACCATTTGCAAAACACATTTGCAAAGTATAGTCACATGCTACAAGGATTAAATGCATGAGCCTCGGCTATTTGCAAAACACATTCGCAAATAATAGCATCATGCTACGGAGAGCTAGAGCAAGCAAGATTGAGCAATCAACACATGATGAGACTCAAGCTACTAGACAAGACCCCTCTCAATAGTACGACAAACCTATACGAGCAATCCGGTCTCCCAACCAAACACCGAGACCAGTAAAAGACTAGGAACACATCCTTAGCCCTAGCTAGTCATACCTTTGCCTTGAGCAACCACTTGAAGCTTGATGACGCCCATCCTCACTTCAAGTCCGGGTTCTTGACTTGAATGCTCATCAACACATGATGAGTTCTTCACTTGACCTTTATCAACACATGATGAAGCTTCGCTTTGGGATCTTGACTTGACGCTCATCAACACATGATGACATCCTCCATCCCGAGTCTTGATATGCATCAACACATGATGCACCCTTTACTTGACTTCCATCAACACATGATGGGTCTTCTTTTGACTTGATGATCAACTCATGATCATCTCCTCTTCTTGAACTTGATACACATCAACACATGATGCATCCTTTACTCCAAGCTCTTCAATATCATCAACACATGATGTTTTTCTTCACTTCGGTATTCTGACTTGAACATCATCAACACATGATGATTTTCTTTATCCCGAGTCTTGACTTAATGACAATCAACTCATGATGTCATCTAAAGTCTCCATCCTCATGGAACACAACCTATTCATCCAACTCATGGAAAAATGTTAGTTCCACAACATGATTGTCATTAATTACCACAACATACCATTAACTCATAATGGTGGGACAAGATACCACAATCTTTCCTCTTTGGTAATTGATGACAACCACTTCAATTACAAATAATTGAATGTAGATTGGTATGAGTATATATGAACTACACAAGTTGTATATACTCAAAGGATATATGAGCATGTATGAGCTACACAAGTCTCATATATTCATATGAATATATTAACTACACAAGTTATATATACTCAAGGATATGTTTCAAAGTAAAGATCCTTAATATATGTGGAAAGCGGAATATGGATCAATACCAATGAAACCACAAAACATAGATTGAGCTCCCCTAAATGTGTGCATACACAAATGTGTAATAAGAACATATGCATATTCAAGTTAGACTTTTGGTGGAATTCATCCTATATTTTGGATCCGAGGAATGCAACAATATATAGAAATATAATGTAGAATGCATACCTCTTTGATTTTCACCTTTATATCCAATTTGAGACTAAGCAATAGGTATATCAATAAACATGTTAGTCTCACAATTAGATTTATCAAAATGAATGCATACCTGTTTGGATTTTTACTTTTATATCCAAGCTGAGACTAAACAATAGATATATCAATAAGAGTGTTAGTCTCAAAAATAGATTTGTCATTAATAATCAAAACTCCATTAACACATAATGGCGGGTCTAGATTCTTCAATGTGTTCTCACTCTCCACAATGGAAATGCCACCGAGAGAAGCTGGTCATTTGCCTTGGCCGCCACCGCGGTGAGAATAGTGCCCTTATACCTTCCCGTGTGGAAAGTGTCATCCATCGTGAGCACAGGACAACAGAACTTAAAGCCCTCAACGACCTGAGCGAAAGCTCAGAACACCTGGTCCAGTATGAAGAAGTTTGGCCCTCCATCAGCATCTTCACTTTCAAGCTTATTTATGTACGTGCCGGGGTTTGATTCGACAATCTGATGAATCATTCTCGGTACAAGGTTGTGAGCCTCTTCGTATGTCCCGTACATGAATTCGATGACTTTCTGCTTGGCTCTTCGGATCTTGCTGTAGCTAACTGGATAACCAACCTGATTGGCGACTTCCGACATTAGCATATTGGGGGAGACGAACACGTCCTCCGCAACTAGGTGGCTGATGAGGCTTGCCACATATGCGGAAGTCACGTTTCGATGCTGCCACAGGGTCTCGCTAAGCTTGCAAGTGTGTTCGGTGAGCGCCTTGACCGCAAAGACTGAGCCGAAGAACTTTGCTCGGTGAGTGCTGACCTTGCCAAGGCAGCCTTACACTATGCACTTCACTGTGTAATGTCCTGGATTAGACCGGTGCACTCGGTACACACTGTTGATGGATAAGGTGTGTCATGTTATAGCTTGTTGCACGACCGCATTGCTAGGGAAGTGCTGACCAACTAAGAGGGTGTTGGCATCAAACCCCCACTGGAACCCTTGTTCTTGCGGCAGTACAAGTGAACGCACCGCGATATCATCAAGTCTCGATGCCACATAAGGCACCTCCGATGACACAATTCCCCCAGTTGGAACACCATCCTGTTGTGAGTCCTCGGCGCTACCATCCGAGCTCGGGTCGGCATCTTCGTCGGACTACAACCCGAGAGGCTGTTCCGGTAGATACTCGTGGCAATCGATGCGGGCCGACCACCACAAGTTTGCCCCCTCATTTTGCACAAAATTATGCGCGAGTCTCCCCTCCGAGATAGCATATCCCGTGTTACCATCTTCAAGCTCCGTCTGCGGTTTTCTGCTTGCCGAGGCCCCGGCATCGTCAAGGTTTCACGGTGCCCTGCGTACGAAATTCACATACACCAATGACTTTTCGTATATCGCCGCCTCAGGCTGGGAGGCAATCTGCATGTACTGGCCCTATGCTACGCTTCCATTCACCTTGACCAACTCCCATACGCCCTTCGTGCAGGTGATCCCCTCGACGACAAGTTTCTTCGTCATTGGCTCCGTGTAGAACTCCCTCTCGATGCAGCTCCGAAGCTCTTGAATATTCATCGTATCGAGCCCCTCCACCCGGACCACCTTGTACTGGCATCTCGATAGGTCCAACCCATCGGGTTCAGCCCGTACAAGACCGTCGCCATAAAACACTACCAAGTCTTGCATGTTCGAAATTACTGAAAGCCACAACAACCCGATCTACGATATAACAAACATGGTATGTAGTTACCACAAATTTAATATGACTGAACTAATTAATAGTATAATTACAAGTATTTTAATCATTAGCAATTACCCATGGCACAAACAATGACGGCAAATTGCATGCAAGTAATCGATTAAATACGACTAATGAAATACGAATAAATAATTAATTAGCAACAAATTGAATACTTGTCCAAAAATTACATATGAGTTATTCATTACTAGTGTAATTACCACTAATAAACCATGACTCAAACAAACACGAGTTATTAATTACCAGCGATTAATGACTACTAAATTAATTATGACTATTTAATTTCCACTAAATTAATTATGGCTAACTAATTGCCACTAAACTAACTACGACTAATTAATTACCACTAAATTAATTATAACTAATTAATTTCTACTAAATTAATTATGCCAAAATGATTAATACTAAACTAATTACATTGATTAATTACCACTAAACTAATTACGACTATTTAATTTCCACTAATTTTTAACCACTAACTAATTCATACTCAAATAATAAAGCATACTTAATTACGATTAATTAATTACCACTAATTATGATGCACTAATAAATTACCGATACATTAGCTATGACTGAAGTATTAAAAGTAAAAAACTACGACTTAATTATTAACACCTATTTAATCAAGAATACAAGCTACATTAATTGGAACTAGCTAATGTAAACTAATTAACTATGATTGTGGTAATAACGACAACTGCAGTGGGTAAAAAATTCCTTGCCCTTTAGGGAAATGTTCAAAAGTGCTACAGTCCTAACAACTGCTCCGAACTATAATCTCCAAAAAAATTAATTATGTTCTACATGTCCTTGGCGATGACTGCGAGAACGAGAATGAAAACAAAACGCGATTGAGATGAGAGATGAGTAGAGCTGGCCAAATGGACGGCCCAGCTTATCTCAGCACGACCCATTGTGGCCTGGCTAATAGGTGGGATGTCTTGTGTCTTGATCTGCATCTTGGAGGCGGCGGCGAACCTGACCGATGGCATGTCATGTCGTGCCAGCCCGGCCCAAGCCCATTTAGCCCGATGGGCCATTTCGGGGTAGAATTCAGAAATAAATATGAAAATTGTAAAAATTGATACAAGCATAATGAAAATGTAATAAAGAACTATATTAATGTTCAAATGGCTGCCTCATTAAAACCTTTGCCAAGTAAAAAAACTCAACATGAGAAAACATTGGCAAAAGAAAATAGAGTACAATATATAGCTCTGCATACATACTTGTTCTACGTGTCGTTGTTTAGGTACAGATTTTTGAACACCACCGACAACTCTGGATATTCCACGGAGTGTTGTGTTCGTGAATCAGTTTGTTCCCAGCCCTTCACAGTTAGACTTATCTCCACCATCTCACTTGTGAGACTTGTTCTTCTCTCCTCCAATATTCTTCCAGAAAGACTGAAAGCGAACTCAGAAGAAATCATCGAGACATGAACAGTTAACACATCACATACAAGTATGGATAGCGCATGATATGTTAACTTATGAGCTTGCCACCATTGCAAAATTTCGAAGCCTTTTGAGTTGAAATCCACCGTATTGCTGTCCAGATAGGTGGATAGTTCCACACTACTTGGGGTTCTTGGCTGAGCAGGTGACACTGTAGAAGAAGAAGACCTGAACCTGGAGGAAGAGCCACCGAAGATCTTGCCCCACATATTTGTCTTGTTGCTTGAGGCGGGGGTTATTGGAGGTCGTTGCAAGCGGACTTCCAGGAACATATTTTCATACCTTCGGTAAACCTCGTGTAACCGACAACGAACTTCTGCAAAATAGTTAGTATTGTCTAGCCCTATAGCATCACTAAGAAGATCAAGTACACTACCAAATGCTTCAATTTTAGCTATAGGATCTAAAACAAATGCAAATGCATATAGGTAAGGGATTTCTTGTAATAACCCAATTTTCAATTTCCAGTTGAAATTAAAATTAAAATATTTCATTGGAATTTTCTGGAATTTTAAAAGCTTTTTCCTATTTATTTCAAAGACAAAATAATTGATTTGCAAAATTAAATACCACATAAAAGTTGGAAATATTTTATATAAGTCCAAAATGACTCAAATAATTTCTATGAATTTTCTCATAATTTTTGGATTTAATTTGCTATTTTCTAAAGCCTTTTTGAATTAACAAAATTAATTAAATAGCTAAATCAATTAAAAACCAAAAATAGTCTTTGGGCCGAAACCCTAGCTCGGCCCACTCTTTTCAAGACGCAGACGCGTCTGCTGTTCGCCCACTCCTTTTCGAGACGCATTACGCGCCTGCTCGCGCCCTCACTCGCCACCTCTCTCTCTCTCTCTCTCTCTCTAGCTGACAAGTGGGGCCACCTTGTCGACCTCTGTCGTTTTGGTCGGCTTTGAGCAATTTGTCGCCATCGACGTGTGGGGCACTGTTAAATCGACCCCATGCTCGTTTGGAATGGTCCGAATGTTTTCCTCTCACAACGTCACCGCCATGTGGCCCCCTCTTGTCAACCACTCCCTCTCCCTTTCCTTTCTTAGCTGTCGCCGACATGTGGGGCTCACAACGCCACATCACCTTTTCCTTCCTCTCTTCATCTCTGTTCCAAACTCCAGCGTGTCCACCATTTTCACTGTTCGGAGCTTTCCAAAAACCATCAAATCACGAATCAATCTCCCCGATTTCGCGCGCATTAAAAACCGGTGTCAATCCCGCACCCGATTCTACCTCGCCCCTTCGATCTTCGACTCTAAATCCCCTAAATCACGCCGTCGTGCCTAGGGGTGGCAACAGGGCCATTCCCCGGCGGGGAGTGGTAGAACATCCCCGTCCCTGAGATAAGGAAACATCCCCGTTCCCCGGTCCCCGTCCCCGTCCTGGGGTGCTATTCTCCCCCGTTCCCCGTCCCCGTCGGGTTATCGGGGCCCCACGGGGACCTAGACCCGAAAATTGGATCCCCAACCTCTCCTATACAGACACACATAGAGACGACAGAATCGGTGTTTCAATTGATTTAAAGAGTGCTTATCAGTGTTCCAAATGAGAATTCCAACAATATTCTTAAAGATGGTGTCCCAACTCCCAAGCAAATAAGCAAGCAAACATTTAAAGATTTAAACAGTGCGGTAGTGGGCTAGTGTTCCACATATCATAGGGTTATTGGGGCCCCATGCGGGTAGCGGGGATGGTGAGTTGGGGAACGGCCCCGTCCCCGCTTCACGCGATGGGGAATTATATTTGCATATTAGCATCCCCGTGAGGGAAGAAATAGCCCCAAACCCGGCCTCTAATGGATGAATTCCCCATCGGGGAACGGAGAATGGGGCCCCATTGCCATCCCTAGTCGTGCCGTTTGGACCTTCGTGCGCCACACGAAGCCTCGGCCTCGCCCTTGGCCTATTTAAGCACGCACCCGCATCGCCTCGACGTCCTCAACTCAGCGCCACTACTCACTTCTCCCCAATCACCCTAGTTCGCGCGGATTTTTTGAGTGGAAGCTCGGGGCCCGAAGTTCTTCCACTGGGAAATTCCTCGCCGTCGATGACGCCCCGGCCGCTTTGACCTCACCATCAGCATCGCCTCGACATTCCCTACCCCGTGCGCACACCCACTTCGCCGGAGAACCTCGGGAAAGCCATCGCCGTCTTTGCCCTAGCTTCACCGCCGCTTCTTCGCTCGTCACCGGTGACTCCTTCACGCCCCTCCGCCGCAAGGTAGCGCTTTAGCACTAGCATCGTATTGTCTCATTTTGCGCACACCCGCAAGGCTCGCCGTGGCGTGAAGCGTCGGCGAGCCCAAGCCGTAGCGTCGCCGCTCATCGGACCTACGTGGCACGTCCACGTAGGCGCCACCTCAGCGCCACGTAGGCCCTAGGATTCCGTTAGCATCCACGTGACTGACACGTCAGCAGATGCGCCAGCGCATACCACCCCTTCATACTGTTCTATGAGCCACGTCCACCGTGGATGTTGACCGTTCGTGGACCTAATCCATTGATTATGGGCCCACCTGTCATAGATAAAATTATTTTCCTTTAGGAAAATAATTCGGCCGGATAATTGAATTTTCGGCGACGTCACTATGCAATAAAAGAATTTCCTTTAGAAAAATAATTCGAGAAATTCAATAAAATCTTATTTTAGGGGTTTTCTTTAGATTTAAACTTCCAGGTGTTTGTTCTCCTTTATACGAACTCCGATTCCATCGATTCAAATTTCTAAATTCGTATAAAATTGAGATCTAGCCAACTAAACCAAAATTATTTAATTTGGAGTTAATTTAAATTGATTTGATTATTATTTGAATTTTGCTTATTTCGCGTATAGATTTCGACGAGTCTGGTGAATTTGAGGTAGAAGAAGAAGAAGAGATTGAGCAAGGCAAGTTATATCTTTGACCATATTGACCCTATTATTTTAAATTATTATTACATGCATAATTCAATTCAGCTATTTCAAATTCCTATTTAAAATTCCTAGTTAATCTATTTCCTTTGCATGGCCAATATTGTTGTTTGGATTATCACTCCCTTGTCACCTTAGTAAAATAAAATAAAAAATTATGCTTAGACAATGCTTAGATCAAAATATTGAATTTGGGGAATTTAGCTAAATATTCCAAACTTGTGTTAAAAATTGAGACTATGGTATTGTCTTTACCATAGATTATTTTAGAAAATGTTTTGACATGAAAAATGAATAAAACTGGTTTAGACTTGAGCGAATTGGACTGTTGGAGGGTGCAAGCTTATGCATGGACTCAATTCAGTGAATGTTTGAGGCCTAGGGACTGTTTTTGAAGTCACCCAATCATGTAAGGACTGGTTCGCGAGCTGTGGATTGTTAAGCCAAATTCGTACTACCACAAGTCTGGAGTGGGACAGACTTGACCAATTAAACTATATTGTTTCACCATAATTATGTCATAAAAAGGTGCGGGTGTCGTGAAGAATCACTATTGATACCCACATGGCACAAGAGGGGGTTATCATTTGGTGCGAAGCCTACGATAACGAAACCTTAGTGGGCATATATATGTTAAAATAATGTAGGGTAAAGGCTTCATAATAGTTGTTTAGTCGCACGCCTTCGAAAGCATGTTTTGGCCAACATATAAAGCAACCTATCTCTTCTGGGTAAAGCTGTACAGACTCTGCAGAGTAGTAATTTATTCGAATAGCCGTGTCCGCGGTCATGGACATGCTGAGCAAAGCCTTTCATGGATTAGACTTAGTTTTGTTTTTAAAATCATTTCAAACTCAGATGTTTTCGGATATTTTTATCCAAGTGGAAAATTTGGGCAGAAAGCCTGGTGTAAGGGGGTTAGTCATTCACCATTCGTGTATGGAGGTTTATCCGACACTTGAGATTGATGAATCAAAATAAAAGTTTGATTTTAATTATAGACTAAAATTGCCTTGAAACTTAGTAATGGTATCTAAAACTTGAAAATGCTGCTTTATGCCAATAAACCCTATAAGCCTCACTTGTTTAACCATGCATGAATTATATTCTGTTATTGGGTATGACTTGCGAGCACAGAAGTTATACTCATTCTTGCTGAATAAACTTTATTCAGGTAAAGACTTTTATCTAGACGGTGAGGATTAGGACGACTAGGCCTACGCTCCCAGACGATTACCTGTGGCGCATCGTGTGACCTACCCATTTACTTTGTTTCTGTTGTGTTATTTTATTTGGCCTCAGGCCCCATTTTGTAATACACTCTGATCTATATTAAATAAATGCGTGATATGAGTTTGCTATCACTTTTGTTCGACTGTGTACGCTAGCTAATCCTGGACTAGTGTATGTAACACAGAGAATTTGGGATCTTTCGTTCCCGAGTTTGACATTTCTCTCAAATATTTTAGGTATTTAATTTTTATAGCAACAATAGCCTCGCGTAAAACTAAGTCATTTTCATATATTTTCAACTGAGTAGCAATCTATAAAATACTATGCACAATGATATGAGATGTTGGATAGTAGACAGCGGAAAAAGCAACAACGGTCTCATAATTTTTTTCTTCTAAAAACTGTAGTATCTTCTCAACAACGAACTAATGTTGTTCAATCAATAGTATACATCAGTGCTTTGATAGTGTGTTTTAATAAAAATAGAAAAAAGTGCTCTTATATGGTAAAAGACTCTTAAGCATAAGGTAAGTAGAGTTCCATCTTATCGGCATGTTCAAACCGAACTTTCTTGGACGTACACCTATTACCCTGCAGAAATTCTTATATACGGCTATTCTCACGTTAGAATTATTCAAGAAAGAAATCGCATCGTGAAAAGCTTTAATATATGGACCCAACCTCTTCAAACCACATTTGACTATAAGGTTAATAATATGACAAGCGCATTGTTGATATAGCAAGAAGGAATCGGCGGATGTACTCAGCACTGGAGTAAGAATATCCACGACCCTAGAGTTCGAAGCGGCATTGTCTAAAGTAATTGAGAATATTTTGTCACAGTCCGTAATATTTTCACCCGTGTGTGCTACATTAATTAATTTCAAACCTGTAGTTCTTTTGTCCATTACCCAGTCGTCATTAACATAATGAGCAACTGCACTAAGATAATCCTCTCTAACCCAACCACTTCATATGTCCGAGGTCAGAGCCACCGAAAATGTGCACAAACTAAATAGTTCCTTCATTTTATTACAACATTCATTGTAGTATTTTACTAGATCCCTAGTTGTTATATGTCTAGAAATGATAGAAAATATAGGATTTATGTGCAGTCCTAATGTAATTTTGGAAAACAATAGACTTCCCAAAGCCTAACGGTAAATCCTCAGAAGCAATTAAACGACGCAGAGATTGACAGGCTACCCTAGGATCGTAGTTCCAGCTATGTACCGTACCGTCGAGGTTGTACTGCAGTTGCGTTTGCCTCATCACTAATCCTTACTTACATCTTGTAGCATGTCTAAGCAAGTGCCTCGTTTCATCTGTAGACCTTGCAAACAATTCATTGTGACAAATTTTGCAAATAACATATGGTACCTTATTTTCTTGTGCGTCTTGCTTGGTTGTTTTGTCGAAATTCTCCCATACTCCCGATGTAGATGGCCTCGACCTCTTTGCTCCAGTGGTCGCCAACGTAAATGCTGCTGTGGAGCCTGATGACGGAACTCCGTCTTGCCCTTCCGGTTGGCTTGACGTAGCCACAACTGCCTCCATAGATGCAACTTTCTCCGGTGAAAGTCCGTAATCACTAAGAGCAAAGCTGTCGTAGCTGTTTATAACGAAAATTGCAAAATCGAAACTAACACTATTATTACTTTCATCTTAGTATAATAAGTACTAACAATAAAATTATGCAAAAAAAAAGAATTCTACCTCTTTTGCTGACTTGCTGCTGAAAATCGATTTTTTTCCAAAATTTGACCAAGTTTTTTTTGAATTTTGCCAAGTTATCTCACAACGAATTTGAATGTGCACGACATAATTTCAAAGAGAGATAGAGGAATGCATGGGTGCTGAATGAGGGGGGTATGGTGGCTATTTATAGAAGAAATTTCAGGATTTTTTTGTTTTTTTTTGCTATTTTTAAAGGGCCAAATGGCCAAAAACGGTCAAAAAAACACCAACAATCAGATTCTCCCAGGCCGTGCCGTGCCAGGCATGGCCCATCATGCCAGCGCGACCTGCCTGCCTAGCCGCCCCTTCCCTATACTCCCCTGCGTGTGCCCCTGCCCCCGTGCGGCAATGCGCCTGGGTGGCACTACCGCACGCCACTGCCGCTGTCGTGGTGCCACTCTCCACGCCCTCGGGCTCACCCGCCGGCGCAGCCCTCCACGCCGGCGTCGGCGTCGACCCCTATCGGCTTCCTCCCTCCACGCCGACGCCGACCCCTCGTCCTCCTCCTCCACGTCCTCCCCCTCCTCATGGCTCCCTCCTTTCCGAGCTGGGCCCGCCCCTCCCAGCCTCTTCCCTCCTTTCTCCACGCCGACACCGCCTCCTCCTGGCTCCTTCCCTCCCTCGTCGGCTTACCGCGCCGCTCCTCCTCCCTCCTTCCCGAGTCGGCCACCTTCCTCCACGCCGCCCCTCCCCTATACTCCCCTACGTGTGCCCCCCCTTGCGTCTTGTGGCGCCTGAGTGGCACTATCAAGACGCCCCTACCATTGTCATGGTGCCACTCTCCACGCCCTCGGGCTCACCCGTCGGCGCAGCCCTCCACGCCGGCGTCGGTGCCGACCCCTATCGGCTCCCTCCTTCCACGCCGGCATTGACCCCTCGTCCTCCTCCTCCACGTCCTCCCCTCCTCATGGCTCCCTCCTTTCCGAGCTGGGCCCGCCCCCTCCCAGCCTCTTCCCTCCTTTCTCCACACCGACGCCGCCTCTTCCTGGCTCCTTCCCTCCCTCGTTGGCTCACCGTGCCGCTCCTCCTCCCTCCTTCCCGAGCCGGCCACCTTCCTCCACGCTGCCCCTCCCGGCCTCCCCCTTCTTCCTCCACGCTAGCGCCACCTCCTCCCTCTCCCTCCCTCCCTCGCCGTTGACTAGCTGCTGGCGTCGCTCCTCCCCCTCCCTCCTAGTCTCGGTGCTCCCTCTCAGCTCTCCCTGCGCCTGCGGCCTGCACGAGCTACACCTCCCTCGAGCCACGTGGGCCGTGCGTGTCGGTGTGCTGGCATTGCCGTCTTGTTCATCTTTGTCTTGCGTCTTGCCCACCACCGTGTCGAGTGGTGGCCCAAGCACGCAAGACTGTGTTGTCGTCTTGGGATCGGCACAACCTATGAACAGTGCGGATCGTGCCGTGCCTCGGGTCGGTCCGGCCGGCACGACTCATCTGGCCAGCTCTAGCGATGAGCGAGTGCGAGAGTCTAGTATTTATAGCCGCGCGGAGGGAGGAGAAGCTGCGTTGGTCGTGGGAATCCTGGATGCGCTGTCGTGCCGAAGCACTTTGGGCAAGGACGGATAGCAGCGATCGAGCGACATTTGTGCAGAGGAGCCTCGTCCGACCGGCCACCATGCGGAGGTGCCGCGCCCGGCCGGCAACTAGACGGACAAGGCGTGTTCGGCCGGTCACAGGATGGACGAGGACACGTATCGCGCTAAGGGCGTGTCCTGCCGGCCACCGTGCGGACGAGATGCCAAAAATACAATTTTATCGCGACGAACGCTAATTATATAAAAAACGATCGCAGCGTTGACATTTGCCCAAAAATTCCCGAGAGAGTTGCGTGCGATTGAGATGCGAAAGCCACCGGGACACGAACGCAATCTTGATTAGCATGCCGTGATACATATATACGCGATCTTCTGGGCCTCCAAAACTAATAGCTGACAATAAAGTCCGGCCATTGTTGTACTAGAACTCCAAAACTAAAGCTGACATGTTTGTGTACGCTATCTTAATACCCTGTCCTAGATTAATCAAACAGTTAGTGCCAATGATAATGGATAAGCAAGACGTCATCTGTTTCTAACGATGATGGATTAAACAAAATAAAGTTGATCTCGTACGGCCTGGGCTGTTCGATCACGTATGGGCTCACGTGGTTCACAGAGGTTTTGGCTGTTTAGCCTGTTTTTCCAGGAAATAGTGAAAACAGTCTCCGCGAATGAAATGATACTTTCACCGTACAAAAACGCTGTAGGAGCTTAGTGCACCTAGTGTTCGATAGGACACGTGGCGTATCATTCGGCGGCAGACGGTTTGTCGTGTATCTAATCCGCAGCAAGCGGTCTATCGCTAACCTAAAGCGCAGCAGGTCAACTGTGCACGACATCTGTTGCGGATTGGGCTAGCGGCAGACGATCTGCTGCGATGCTAATTTAGGGGACTTGTCGTGGTGTTTTCACGTGGCAGTGGTTCTATATTTGTTATTTTATTGTTAGGAAGATTATTTTTATTATTTCACTTTAAAAATGTACTAAATCATGAGGGAAAAAAACTGGTTCACATCCCGGAGAAAAAAACACAACTTTCTGATCGCCGAGCCGAGCCACAACGTGCTAAATGTGGAGGGGAAAAAAAACCTGGTTCACACGCCGGAGAAAAAACACGCAGCTTTCCGACCGCCGAGCCGAGAGACCACGTGCGGTCAGCATCACAAAAACAAACTGTACTCGTGAGAGGAGAAGCGAATAACTGAATAAGAGTTTTGGCGTGGAGGGAGTCCCGCCCGAGACGCGGACCGTGACCAATTTGTTCACACCGCCCGCTCCTCTCGTCGTCTCGTCGCTCCCTTTGTTTATCCGTCTCGCGAAATTTTATTCTTACCTCTCCGTCTTCTCGCCGCCCCGGCCTCGCTCCCTGTCTCCATCTCCGCCCCTCTCCCCGTCTCCGTGCGGCGATCCCCCGATCGGGCAGCTCCGTTCACACCCAGGTAACCGCCCGGCCCACCGCTCTCTCCTATCCTCTCTAGCTGCCTCGGCCGGCGCATGGTTCGCTCGATTTGGGTTTGGGTACCCTCTCGAATTCGATCAGTTATTCAGGTTGCGTGTGCTTTTGGGGCGGCGGCCTTGGATTGGACATGCTTGCTTTTTGCGCGCACTGTGCTGCTAAATTGCGGCTGTTAAGTTTAGGCGGCGCCATTGCTGTGCTCCAACTAAATTTGTCTAGTAGTAGTTTATTTCTCATCCAAACTCTGAAGCGTCAGGCACTTGGAGTTGGGCAGGGTGCACCGGTGCAGTAAAAACGTCACTTTTTTTTTTGTATACTCGCGTGGGTGTTCAACTGAGGTGCGTCAAATTTATATTACTGCGACGGACAAGTTCATTTAATAGCGATGCTGCTCAAATCAAATGTGTAGCTCCGTAACTGCGAGGTTCAGAGAACGGCTCCTGGTAGCAAGTTTTGTAACCCTAGGTGGCTCCCGCGGAGACCAGGTGGTCCAATTACTTGCTGTAATATGATAGTTGTAGTTGGTGATGCACACGGTAGGTGGGATGGGAGGCAGAGCACCTCTATGTTAATGCTACTGCCTCTGCTTCTGCGATAACTATATGATTTTGTTAAGGCTGTGAAGGAGCAGATGTGGGATGGGGCTATCTGGATGTCGACCCTTCTGTCATTGAGCATCAGTATATTCATGGGATTTATAACTAGGTGATATTAACTGCAGCATTGTATTGGTTGCTAAGGAGTAAGGACACTTGTAAGGTGCTCAGTTGCCACAATCGGTTTGTGTGGTGGGTTAGGGAATTGGGGTTAGATCGTCATCCGTGGGGCATAGGAATGCAGGCATGTAGCTCCTTAGTAAATCTGTTCATGACTGAGAGCGTGCATCTCAATTCACCCAATTGACAATGCAGAAAGATTGGAACCGTTTCCCCTCAAAACTTGATTGTGCTCTTAATGTATTGTTAATCCCCCTCTTGTGTGTTTACGTGTTAGCTTTACTCGCTATTTAGGTCCTCTTGGTTGCCAAGTCAATTTTCTTTACTTAATTTTTCTAACAACGAAATTATTTGCAATGCAATCCATGATGAGTTATTATATAATATAGTTATCTGCTGATTTTTCACAGGTTGAAATTGGATCCATTGATGCTGTATTGTGACAGGAGGCGCTCTTGCTTGGCGATATTTGTGTTTTGTTGGTCTTTAATATTTTTGTACAGCTAAACCGTTCTATTTTGGCTGTATATATCAGCTTGGAGAGGGCGATCTAGCAACAATGGCATCTCTCCAGTTATTGCAACTAACGGAGCACGGTCGGAACCTTTTGTCTTCAAGAAGGTGTGCTTATTCAACAGCTTATTTTTGAATTCGGTTAGTTGATCCGTTAGTTCTTATCTTATGCTTCATTTTTCAAATGCGCACAGGAGAACACTTGCAATTGTTTCTGGTGCACTACTTGCCGGTGGAACTTTAGCATATGCCCAGTCAGGTCGACGAAAAAAACATCAGGAAGCAAATTCATGTAGTGATGCAAATGCACATACCAGGAATAAAGAGAGCATTTGTCAAAATGGTGTTGATGGTAAATTGGCGAAAACAAGGAAAAAGAAAAATGGATTGAAATCTTTGCATTTTTTGGCTGCTATTTTACTCAAGAAGATTGGCCCAAAGGGAACGAATTACCTTCTCGGCTTGATAATAACAGCAGTAAGTTTTACGATTTTATTTAGTGTGCTCGTTTCATTAGTTTGAACTATTTATAATACTGTTCTGAATGTCAGAACTTGTATGGTCGTCTAGGTGCTATTTTGAGAATGTTCATTCTACTTCATCGCTTAAGCATGTTGTAATCGTTATTTGCATTTCCCACTCGAAGTCTATCATTGCTTTTTGTGCTAAAGGCTATGTTTTTTGGTATCTTACTGGGTTCCTAGAGGCTTAGTCATTAAGGATCTTATCTGTATAATGTGATACTATAGTAACTATACCCAGGCTTGTCTGAGTCCGACTACATGTAAAAATTCATAGAGCTTTCATCTTCATATTTGTTTAATCAATGAATCTTTCTGCAGGTGTTACGTACAGCTGTCGGCCACAGATTAGCAAAAGTTCAAGGGTATTTGTTCAGAGCTGCATTTCTTCGGCGTGTTCCGACCTTTACACGCCTAATTATTGAGAATCTTCTTTTATGCTTCCTCCAGTCCACAGTATATCAGACCTCAAAGTACTTGACAGGGTCCTTAGGTTTGTGCTTCAAGAAAATTCTGACAGATCTCGTCCATGCTGATTATTTTGAGGTATATTGTGTTATAAAGTTGAAATCTCCTAATTGTTTGCACCTTATACATCATATTTAACATATTGTTCACTTTTTTCTTTCCCCAAGGATATATAGTAAGGTCTTTGATACTTAATTTTGAGGTGAACTGGTATAGTTCAATTGGTAGACTTTGCGGATGGCAGCATTGTTGGTGAATAATGATTTCAAAGACTTGCAACCAACAGCTAGTGCTACAAATAGGACAGCTGAAAGGAGACAAATATTTTATGGGCTATGATACCTCATTATAGAAAAACAATGAAGTGCTGAAACTGTACTGAGGCTATCTAACTCAACTCATTTAATCCGTAGAGTTAAGTCACTTCTGTTGCTGCAAGATGCAGAAAAAGTGAATTACTGTTTCATCTTGCTGGATTCATTCTGTCCCTGTGAATACTGAATTCTGTCACATTGGAAGGTTCTAGCTGTTTCATTTTGATTTTATGTACTCACCACCAAGGATCAAAGAACCGTTACCAGGCAAAATCCCGTTCGGAGCTCGGTAACGGTTATCGGCCGATAACCGGAAATCCCGGTGAAAAACCGGAGAAAATTCGCAAACCGAATTTTGAACCCCGGTTTCTGGAAACCGGTAACCGGTTCGGTTACCACCCGGTAACCGGAAAAACTGGCTGAAAAAACCGTATGCACAAATAAACATTGATGAATTGACCGTTCTATATTAATTCAAGCATATTTAGCTCATGCAATACGTATTCTAGCACAGAAAAGGCCTGAACCAACCTAGGAATGGCATTATGCAGTCAAAAATTCATATTCAAGTTTGAAAGTTTTCGGCTGGCAAGCATATTTAGCTCATGCAATACGTATTCTAGCACAGAAAAGGCCTAAACCAACCTAGGAATGGCATTATGCAGTCAAAAATTCAAATTCAAGTTTGAAAGTTTTCGGTCGGTATTTTTTCTCCCGGGACCGGCCGGTAAATCCGGTTACCGGCCGTTTTTTTCCCCTACTCACCACAGCTTTTCATTACCTCTTATTCTAGAGCTTATCTTGTGAAACATAGATCACTTATTTAGCTCCTGTACTTCAAGGGCGAAGATTAGCCAATAGTTTGGTCAATTGCTTAATGTTTCCTGTTTTGAACCGCATATTTACTGTAATGTCATTAACTTTTTTCCACTTTATGTCCAGAACATGGTTTACTACAAGATCTCACATGTTGATCGTCGGATTTCAAACCCAGAGCAAAGGATTGCTAGTGATATTCCAAAGTTCTGCTCAGAGCTAAGCGAACTTGTACAGGATGATCTGACTGCAGTTGCAGATGGGTTAATATACACCTGGCGCCTCTGCTCTTATGCAAGTCCAAAATATGTCCTCTGGATTCTGGTAATTATTATTATTTCTATATAGGACTGTTAATCTGTTACCCTTCATGGATTATCGTATGATGTAGTATCTCTTATGGTCAAAGAATAATGCTCCTCTAGTTTAAGGAAACTATGCTGCCTTAATGTTTGTGTAATATATTATAATAACTACTTTGCTCCTTAATTAGATAAATTGTTAATGAGTAATTGCTTTCAGGCATATGTAATTGGTGCTGGTGGTGCAATTATAAATTTTTCTCCTGCTTTTGGAAAGCTGAAATCCATGGAACAACAGCTAGAAGGGGAATATCGGCAAGTCCATTCACGGTTGAGAACCCATGCTGAGAGCGTGGCATTTTATGGCGGTGAGAACAGAGAAGCATCACACATTATGGAGCGGTTCCAGGCTCTTGTGAGGCACTTGAATGTTGTTCTTCATGAGAACTGGTGGTTTGGCATGATTCAAGATTTTCTTCTGAAGTATCTTGGTGCCACCGTGGGAGTTATCTTGATTGTTGAACCTTTCTTTGCGGGAAATCTTAGACCTGAATCATCTACTTTAGGACGGGCAGAGATGTTGAGCAATCTTCGATATCACACAAGTGTGATAATATCATTATTTCAGTCTCTTGGTACCCTTTCCATCAGTTCAAGACGCTTAAATCTTCTCAGGTAAATGCACCATCCCTAGTGCGAAATGATTGCACTACCTATACGCCAAGTAAACATTAATAAAATAGTCTTCATTTTCAATTTGATAGCTGTAAATTGCTCTAAAAAAGTTCGTTAATGATATACTACTTGCATGCCAATGTTGTTCATGGCATCCATTGAAGATCTGATTATCACAATACTTGATAGTTCTTATGATGTCATTTGATACAAATTTCCTGGATTTAACCTTTATTTAGCCATATTCTGTTTATTTAATGAAACTATCTCAAATATTTTATCCATCATGCTTCATCAAGAAGATTCTCCCTGGTTCCTTGCTACCCAGAAATGATCTATCGATTCTTTTTAAGTAGTTCGCTGGAGTAGAAGGTAAAAATATTTCCTGGTTTGTAAGTATTGTATTGTTAATCCGTGTTTTTGTTTCTCAACACCGTTGAAACTTATGCAACTTAAGATTGTGTATTCTGTTCAATTAGATTTGAGTCTCATCCTGTTCTGAGGATTGTTCCATGCATTTCCAGTATACATGAATTTGGAATTTTGTTTGATAAGTATTTTATGCTAATTAACTCTCCACTGTGATTGACAGTGGCTACGCCGACCGTATTCGTGAGTTACTGGATGTTTCGCGTGAGCTATGTGGGGTTCGTGATAGATCGATGAGTCAAAATTCTTCTCCTGGAAATTATATCAGTGAGGCAAACTATATAGAATTTTCAGGTGTTAAGGTAATCATGATGGGGAAGTATTATGCTGATTCTTTTGTCTGTTCGGTACCAAGATTCTAATAAATGATTGGTTACAGGTGGTGACACCCTCTGGGAATGTCTTGGTTGATGATTTAACTCTACGGGTAGAATCGGGTTCTAATCTTTTGATCACTGGTAATCCTCTCTATCAAATATTTGCTCCTCTGAGTCTGGATCTATGATTGAGTAATCGCAAATTTGCAGTGCTGCTGTAATGAAATCGAATTGATTGAATGTTTACACCTCCAATACAAGAAGAAATGAGACTAATTTGGCTATTCCTTTTTCCATACTTGCTGTCCATAAAGCTCCTTCGTTTATTTGAAGGTTGTGGTTTAAAGCAGGATTTGTTACATGATCTCGACATTGTAGTCCCGTAGTCTCTCTGTTTCCCGCTTATAGCTTGGTGTCAGTTGGTTAACTGTAGACCTTCAATCACCTCTCCATAGCTTGGGGAGAACTCTTAAAACCAGTGCTTTGGCCTGTAGGTGCCTGATCCTATCTGTGGAGGCATCACAGTTGGAATTGATCTTCTTGTTAGTTTGACGCTTTTATCTGCTGTTTCAATTTGAGATTTGAATATTCTTAAGCTTCTTCCTTCCACTTTAATTATCCTCGGATGTTCAATTCAACTTGAAGGCCAATTAAAATTATTAAACCAGAGTAGAAATCTTTGATGCAGGCTCTTTGCCCCACGTGTCAAACAAGCTTATGTGGTCCACTGGTTCTTCAATGGTTAACCTTATATAGATCATTTTAAATGTTTGTTTCGCTTACATGGCATTTATTGGCCAGTCTTAGCAGTTGACTAGATTTGCGGATCACTTTTAGCCTATTATGTTGATAACTGCCTTAAAGTTCATCTACTTGGGTAAGGTTAACGTCTCAAGTAGAAATTCTTTCTTGATATTTTTTGTATACCTGATGCTATTTTTATGTCTTTGCCGTCACTTTCGCATGAAAATTTCAGCCATGGGAAATTAATCTTGTGATGTGTCTTTCCTCGTATTTCAGGCCCCAACGGCAGTGGAAAAAGCTCCCTTTTCCGGGTTCTTGGGGGTCTGTGGCCACTTATATCTGGCCACATTGTCAAACCTGGTGTTGGTTCTAATCTTAATAAGGAAATTTTTTATGTCCCCCAGCGACCATATACAGCTGTTGGAACACTTCGCGACCAGCTAATCTATCCGCTTACAGCAGATCAGGAAACTGAACCACTTAGCTATGGTGGCATGGTGGATCTTTTAAAGAATGTAATAATACTCGTATCAATTATGTACTTAATACACTGGCCTCTTCAGCTACACCTCATTCCTTTCCTTTGCATAATTTTTTTGTTCCAAACAAGTACGTAGTAAACTTTGCTGGAAATCCTTAGTGTTGCCTTTTTTTTGCAGGTTGATCTAGAATACTTGCTAGAACGCTATCCTCTCGATAAGGAGGTTAATTGGGGTGATGAATTGTCTCTTGGTGAGCAACAAAGATTAGGAATGGCCAGATTGTTCTACCATAAGCCAAAGTTTGCCATCCTGGATGAGTGTACTAGTGCTGTGACAACTGATATGGAAGAGCGTTTCTGCAAAAGGGTTCGAGCAATGGGCACATCATGCATAACAATATCTCACCGTCCAGCATTAGTTGCATTTCATGATATCGTTTTGTCCTTGGATGGTGAAGGAGGGTGGAAAGTTCAGGATAACAGGTTATATTCATGAAAATTTGTTTTTTTTTTCTCTTTTTGTTCCTTTGAATTGCTGTTTCAAAGTGGTTGAAATTTCTTTCTTTTCTTTAGTAGAAATGGCTCCTTCCTTTCTGCTGAACCGGAGCTTGATGTATTGAAGCCATCAGAAACTGAACGTAAATCTGATGCACTTGCTGTTCAAAGGGCTTTTATTGCCAATACAAAGGTAGTTATGATTTCATATTGTCTATTTCGTTATTATTGGTCTTCGATTTGTTACTCTTTTAACACCCTTTAACATATTTTATTACCAGGGTAATTCTCTATCGGGTTCCAAGGAACATTTTTATTCAACACAGGTCATAGCTACTTCCCCCAATATGGAAATAGAACACACAGAACAATCTTGTCTAGTCCCACAGTTAGAGTTCTCACCGAGACCTTTGCCTGTCAGAGCCGCTGCAATGTCTAAAATACTGGTACGCAACTACGTTTTGTAATTGATTAATGATTTTGAGATATTTTTTGTTTCCTTAATCGAACTACTTCCTCAGTTAATATTGCTTATTAGTATTCACTATTCAGTGACTTATTCCACTGGAAACTAATATTATATCTGAAGACTTTGAAACTAGGAACTTTAATTGAATTAGTGCAAATCTACCACAAATTCATCTGTTGGCCTTATACAATCTTTAATTCTAATGATGATCTTGAATATTTGTTGACAGGTTCCTAAACTATTTGATAAGCAAGGGGGACAGTTGCTTGCAGTGGCACTACTTGTATTCTCTCGGACTTGGATTTCAGATCGTATAGCTTCACTGAATGGTTTGCTCTTCGTGTGTCTTCATTTACTAGAAGAAATAGAACTGCTAGTGTACCTTTTTACTAATATGTTGCTCATCTTGACAGGGACAAGTGTCAAGTATGTCCTGGAGCAGGACAAAGCTGCCTTTATTCGGTTGACTGGGATCAGTGTTCTGCAAAGTGCTGCAAATTCAATTGTGGCACCATCGCTGAGGTAATTTTTGGTTCCATGCATTTGAAGTGTTTTCCTGTACCTACCCAGGAAGCTTTGAGGCAGTGCTGGGTACTAAATTTTTTAATGAAGCGCATGCACGTTTTGTATATGTGCTTTCCATTGGGCAATAGTATAGTACTGATGTTTGTTACCTCAGGGAGTCTTCGCCACAAGAATTTAAGTACTATTTTTCCAGTGATATATATTTAACTATTCCATTGGCAACTGATTTTCCATAATTGATTTCATGACCTGATTAAGTATTTCTTTGCAGAAACCTTACTTCAAAGGTTGCCCTTGGATGGCGAATCCGCATGACCAACCATCTACTTCAATATTATTTGAAAAGAAACGCTTTTTACAAGGTATACTGTTCCAACAGAATATGTGATGTACCGGTCATTTTATTGCACTTTGTAGCAGTGTTTTCCCCTTAAACTTGCTAGTATTGTTCTGTTATTAGAATGTTTGTGTTTGCATAAAAGCTAGGCAGTTTGAGATTTTTTGTTGTGTGCAGGTATTTAACATGTCAGGCATGAATATTGATGCAGACCAAAGAATAACACATGATGTGGAGAAGTTGACCAATGATCTTGCTGGCTTAGTTACTGGAATGGTGAAACCACTAGTTGACATTCTTTGGTGAGTTTTTCACGGTCTCAAGTGTTGCCCAGGTTTCTTTGATTAATCAGGTTTTTTTAGTAAAGCTACTATTATTCTCCAGGTTTACATGGAGGATGAAGCTTTTGTCTGGGCGAAGAGGAGTTGCTATTTTGTATGCATATATGTTGCTAGGGCTTGGTTTTCTAAGAGCTGTTTCCCCTGACTTCGGTGATCTGGCAAACCAAGAACAAGAACTTGAAGGTACCTTCAGGTTAGTGACATATACTTTGTTGGGTATTGGCACAGTTGACTCTCTTATTAATTGAAGAACTTCCAAGTGCTGACCTTGTAACATCTGTACAAGGTTCATGCACTCAAGATTGCGGACGCATGCTGAGTCCGTAGCTTTCTTTGGTGGTGGATCAAGGGAAAAAGCCGTAAGTTTCTTCATGACACATGAATGTTGCTTAAAATTTCTACATTTCCATATTGTGATTCTTTGAATCACTATTCTGAATTTCAATCATAATACTAAATATGAAGTGATTCATATGTAGTTAAATCACAATTATATCTTCTGCCTAAAATAATAATGGGTAAAATCACAATTCCTGTAGCTTCTTCTGCACATCTGTTACAC
The DNA here is from genome assembly GCA_036346405.1 of Phyllostachys edulis. Classification (NCBI taxonomy): domain Eukaryota; kingdom Viridiplantae; phylum Streptophyta; class Magnoliopsida; order Poales; family Poaceae; genus Phyllostachys; species Phyllostachys edulis. The sequence goes on along the minus strand of CM070545.1, from coordinate 20,102,479 downwards.
GATCTGTTAGTAAAAGTATATGCCCTCACATTGTGATTATTTTGTCATAAATCAGATGGTTGAAGCTAAATTCACAACGTTGCTTAACCACTCGAGGATTCTTTTGAGAAAAAGATGGCTTTATGGTATTTTTGATGATTTTGTGACGAAGCAGCTGCCTCACAATGTGACATGGGGACTGAGTATGTTATATGCTTTGGAGCACAAGGGGAACCGAGCTTTGACTTCAACTCAAGGTTAATAAATCTTGAAAATCCATCCATGTTCTAAGTGATATTTTTTTGCATAGAATTTTATAATATGTTCTCATTTTGGGATTACAGGAGAGTTGGCACATGCGCTGCGGTTCTTGGCATCTGTGGTGTCACAAAGCTTCATAGCTTTTGGTGACATTCTCGAGCTGCATAAAAAATTCCTTGAACTTTCTGGTGGTATTAATAGGATCTTTGAACTTGAGGAGCTTCTACAGGCATCTCAAAACAGTAAGTTTTCAATTCGTTGTGAACTTTAGTGCCAGTGGGATGTCAGGTCATGATCTAACTTACTACCAAACGCCCCCGCAGCATATGCTTGAGTCAGAAATATCAAGATGTTAATTACTAACAGGATAATAACCATTTGGCCAACCATTGTCAAATCTGCCACGAAGTTCTTGAACTGAAATTACGAACAGTAACCGCATATATCATAAATTTCAATGTGAGCACATTCAATCTGGTATCATAAGAATTGACCACCTTAAATCTGTGAACTTTGTCCAAATAGAAGATACAAGTGTAGATTTTGATACAACAAATTCGTAAAAGGAGGAAAAAATAAAATTCACTGTGCCTACCCAGAGTTTCTCTGGACACTGCAGAAAACAGTCAGTTTTAGTTGGATTGCTGGCTTGTCCACAGTCTTCAGTACAACATCTTTGCTGGTGTAAAACTGTTAACTGTTAGAAACTGCCTATAGCCTAAGAAGCATATTGTTGACCACCTTGACCAAAGCTGGAAATTTGTTCATCAAGTTGATTGGCTTCTGAATATTTACATTAAGTTTTATCCTTTGTTATCTTGATTCTATGAATTGCACCTGAATATGATAATGTTGCTCTTCTAGATGCTGTCATGCCTTCTAATGCTATTAGTGCGGATTCCGAAGAAATTATTTCCTTCCGTGATGTGGATATTGTAACGCCATCGCAAAAGCTATTGGCTAGCCGATTGTCTTGTGATGTATCTCAAGGAAAAAGCCTTCTTGTGACTGGTATGCTATCTGACAGCTTCTGCTTAACTTTTATTCAGCACCATGTTAACATTGTTTTTATAATATCTGTGATGTCGTCTTCTGAAGGTCCAAATGGTAGTGGCAAGAGTTCCATTTTTAGGGTGCTCCGAGGTTTGTGGCCCATTGTTTCTGGGAGACTTACCATGCCATCTGAACGGATTTTTCATGTTCCTCAACGTCCATATACTTGTCTTGGAACCTTGAGGGATCAGATCATATATCCTCTCTCACGCGAGGAGGCAGAGTTGAAGATGGTTTCATTATACAAAACAAGTAAGTGCTGTTGTGAATATTGTGTGTGTATTGCAATAGCCCAATGGGCAATATATAGAGTACAAGACTAAACCCTAGAACAATAGGGAAATACCACAAATGCCCTTAACACCCCCCTCAAATGCAAGATGTATGCAATAACATTGCATTTGGAAAGGGTTGACACTAAAATAGGAAAAATCCGAAGTCCGAGTCTTGATAATATCATCGTAGCGTGCAGCTCTTGGAAAATATGTCGAGTACCAAAAGATCTCCCATCCGGGGTCGTGCGATAGCCCATAAAGCACAAAGTGCAGAGGTTGAGAAAATGGAGGCAAGCTAGAGCGAAGTCGACCGCGGGAACACGACGAAGAAGATGGTGAAACCAACAGGAATAGAGAAAGTTGTCAAATCAAGCCGAAAAGGAATAGATAGAAGCATGGCGGCACAGATCGAAGTCCAAGATAGCGGCGACGCAATGCACAAGAAGCGAACGAGGCGCGAAGACGAAGAAGCGCGACAAATTTTAGAAGCTCAGTATGCAACTCGAGAGGAAGCGGCAGTATCATAACGACTTCTACGATATGCAGCGGCTCGGAGAGAAGAGTGACGGCTGCTGTCATGCAAAAGGGAAAGAAGAGCGCTACTCTCGATCCAAGAGGACAGACTGTGGCTAGCAAAGCAATCAGCTGACTGACAATGAATTTGTGGACTCGCATGGCTTAGACGAACTCAAAGATAGAGTGTTACGGACTTGGATAGACGCAACAGAAGCAAAAGAAAAGGACTCGAGATACTAGCAACAAATACTGACAGCAGCAAAAGACCCATCTCCTCATCCAACCAGCAAGCACCAGCGCAGCCCACCTAGCTTGAAGCAACACCATCAGCAGCCCAAACGACATAATGGCCCAGCCCATAAGTGCAACCCAACAACACTGTGGCATGCAGCTGGCTCACCACTACCAGCACTACTGCTGCTACTTGCTGCTGCGGCTCCCAAAGGCGACGGCGGCGGCACATATATGAGAAAGGAGCTGCAATAGGCGTCTAAGGTCATCGAGCTTGCCATAGTTGTGGTCGGCGCTTCTCCAGCTTGTTAGCATCCGCATGTTGTCGCGGTCGAGGAAGAGGTCGTTGTTCTTCTGAGCGGAGGAGCTAGGGAGGCTCGGGTGGCGCGGATCTGGATCGGTGGCAGTTTCGAGCTCCGGGTGGACTCTGCCGCCTCCCACTTCTTCGCGCAGAGCGAAGCAAGCGACAGGGAGGTCGGCAACGACCAGTGGCCGAGCACGGCGGCTTGGCTTGGGCCAGGTCTGAGTGGATCTGATCGGGAAGAGGACGACGGCGATTCATGCGGCGCGGCGGCGGTCGAGCGTTCTCCCTCCAGATTCGGGCGTCTTCCTCCCCCCAGCTGCCGGATCTGTCTTCTTCCTCCACTTCAGTGGAGCACGGACGGTGCACGGAGCTCGGGGTTGCGCGGATCCGAGTCGAGGCAACCAGATCCAAGGCAGACACGGGCTTTGGGGCAGCGTCGGTGTCGGCTCGAAGGTGAAGAAGCACCCAACGGTGAGGGCAGCACTCGGAGCAGAGGGTGGCTGCTCCTGGGAGTGGAGATTGCTCTTTCGGGGGGCTGCGGAAGCAGTTGGAGGCTAGGTTGGAGGCGACACGAGCTCGTGGCCGGCGGTGGCAACAACAAACCCTAATCCTAACCCTAACCTTGCTCTGATACCATGTTATGAATACTGTGTGTATTGCAATAGCCCAATGGGCAACATATAGAGTACAAGACTAAATCCTAGAACAATAGAAAATACCACAAATACCCTTAACAAGTGCCACCTAACTCTGCAGAGACCAAGGTTGTCACGGCGACCTTGGCGACCACGACGCCTAAGGGGCGTCAGGACGCCTAGTCGTCCAGGCGGGCGCCTAGTCATCCTCTAGGCGAGGCAAGGCGAAATAAGTAGCAACTACAATTCTACAACTAGCAAGTAGCAACACTAGTCAATACACATTGGGAGCAGAAGATCCCGGCTACCCCCCCACTTTGCGCTTGCATAAAGGCTCCTCGGCTCGGGCTCCCCCTCTCTCTCCCCGTGGTGACCCGACTTCCTCTCCTCCCGTGGCGGGGCTTTCTCTCTCCTCCCGGCGGCGACGACTCGGTCCAGGTCGGATCCGGAGCAAGAGAGGCCGGATCTGGTGACGGGAATGCTCGGGGAGTGGTGGCGGGCCGCGGGAGGGAGGGAGAGGAGGAGGGCGGGAGCGGAGGAGGGAGATGGAGTACCTGGGGGCCGGCGGCCGGTGCGGTGACATGGTCGGAGATGGCCAAGGCGAGGCGAGCGACCGCGGCATCTGCTCCGCACCGCCGGGACGCCTAGGCGACGCCAAGGCAACGACTTGGCGACGCCGTGACAACCATAGCAGAGACAAACATCTAGCTGTTGATTTCAACTTGCAATTTAACCTTCAAAATGTTATATTTATAGAGCCTCCTCTACTAAATTAATAGGTTGCACCAATTATTAACTCGTTTTCTTAGATGAAGCATTAATTCTAAGTTGCTTGTGCTGGTTAATGGGAATTTTTAACAAACTTTTAGTATGTTGACGTTCTCCTGTATTGTTATAAGCAAGTTTATGTTGATCTGTAGTGACATGACACATGACATCACGCCATAAACCTTGTTAATGTAGATGACAAGTCTACTGCTTCCGGGTCGCTGGATGATCACCTGAAGACAATTCTAGAGAATGTTCGCTTGGTCTATCTTCTAGAAAGAGAAGGTTGGGATGCTACTCCTAACTGGGAAGATATTCTATCCTTGGGAGAACAGCAGAGGCTAGGCATGGTCAGTTAAGACTTACAGTTTGTTTTAACCTTTTGTCTAACGAATTTCCATTCATTTTCCATGAATCTATAGTTCTATACCTTTGTATTAAGTGTGAATAACCGCTTTCTTTCCAGGCTCGTTTGTTCTTTCACCGTCCTAAATTTGGTATCCTCGACGAGTGCACCAAGTATGTGCTGTGCCACTGTGTTTTTGGTATTTTTCATTTCCATTTCTTTATCAACACTGTGCGGTACTTAAAAGCATACTCATTGCAGTGCCACAAGCGTTGATGTTGAGGAGCATTTGTACAGGCTAGCAACTAACATGCGCATAACTGTCATCACCTCCTCACAAGTAAGTATATCTATTTATCCTGATCCTTAAACTGAAACCTTGACAAGTAACTAGGAATTGAGAAGAAGAAAAAACTTGGATCTGATTTCCATGTCCCCCAGGGTCTTTTTCGCATTTAAAATCCACATCTTTGTTAGATGTAAATGTGTGTTGCTGAAGCCTTCTCTCATCTATTTATTTACAGAGGCCTGCTCTCATACCCTTCCATTCCTTGGAACTGAAACTCATAGATGGTGAAGGAAAGTGGGAGCTATGTGCAATCCACCAGTAATTGATGACGTCACCCTAATTTTTGTTCGGCTTTAGTTACTGTCAGTTGTGTAGTGCAGTTGTTATTAATTGCTGCTTCACGGGAGGTTGCCTATACAAGCTAGGGAGGCAACAGCAATGCACATAAGGACTCTTCTGCTCTTATGCAGAATCCGGGCCAGATACTTCATTGTTATAGATCTTCTTGTTAGAAAATTGAGAAAGAACTGAACAATATACATGAGTTGTAGAAGGGAAAGGTTTTTAGATGGCTTTTGGAGCTGGAGGCTCCAATAGGATAGCGTAGGACATAATCTTGTTCCAGCCTAATTGATTTCATACAAAATACACAATAAGATTAAGCTGACAGTTGCCATCAAAAATCGAATGGTGGCATGTAGCAATTATTTGTGGAATGGTGGCATGTAGCAATTATTTGTATAAACACGGGCACAAAGTGTGCCCTTGCAAATGGCAATTAATTTATAGAAATTCATGTCTTTTTTATGCCTTTGCCTTGCACTGCGCTTTATTTTATTACTAGCTAATTGGTAGATTGATTTGTTGCTATAGATAGGATTGTTTTCCTTCTCTGTTGTAAACTCTTGTAACTCTACATATACACCGAGTGTATGATCAATCAAAGAATTGCGTAATTCTATCGCGCTTTCATGGTATCAAAGCGCATCCGCTCCTGAAACCTTCTTCGCTTCCGCACCAGGCGCTCGATCATCTCCGACGAGCGACACCACTTCTCGCCTCCGGACGCCTACTCCATGGCTCCCGACGCCCCCAAACCCTCCCTCGCCATCAACGTCACAAACGTGAAGGCCTTCATCCCCTTTTCTCTCAAACTCCACCTATCCAACTACTCTCGATGGCACAAGCTCTTCATCGTCCTCATTGGGAAGTATGGTGCCCAGAAACACATCGATGGCACTGCACGTCCACCGAACAACACCAATTGGGAAGCGAACGACTTCGTTGTCCTCTTGCTGATCTACATGTCCATCTCCGAGGAGATACTAGGGATCATCTTGACGCCTGACGGCTCGGCGCGTACCATCTGGAAGAACATCGAGGATCTCTTCCGTGACAACAAGAAGGCATGAGCTCGGACATTGGAAGCCGAGTTTCGCAACTTGGCTCAAGGAGATATGTCTATCATGACATACTCCCAGAAGCTCAAAGCCTACGCCGATGGCCTCGCTGACATTGATCAAAAAGTCTCTGACGACACCCTTATCCTCACTCTTCTCCGAGGTCTTAATGATAATTTTCGTCACGTCTTCTATCATCAAGACACAAAATCATTTTCCAAGTTTTTTTCAAGCCCGCTCCCTCCTCCTTGAGGAATCCAATCAGAAGCTAGCCAAACCCTCCTCTGTCGCTGCCCTCGTTGCTCCCCCTTAGCCGAAGGGCAACAGCAACCCACCCTGAAACAGAAGGGTAATGGCAAGAAGAAGAACAATGGCTACAGCGGCCACGACCGCGGTCCAGGCGGCCACCGCGGCTTCACCAACTCTAACTGCGGATCGCTTGGCTCGCCGTGGTTCAACCCGTGGACCGACACATTACAGATGTGGCCTGGCTCCACCCCACCCGGTGGCCTTCCCAGCCACCGCCCCGTCAGCTCCGCCGGCGCAAAGACCGGCGCCCTACGAGCTTTCCTCGCCGCTCACGGCGCCCAGGGCGCGTACCCCAACATGCCATTCATGCCTGCTGGTGTGCAGTTCACGCCGCCTGCAGTCTACGGTGGCAACTATGCTGCACCAAGCTCATCTAGCATCCCTGGTTCACACGCTGAACACCATGACGCTTCGTCCACCTACCACCTCCGACTGGTACATGGACTCCGGCGCATCCACACACCTCACCTTCGAGCCCAGTAATCTCTCCAAATCCCTGCCCTTTTCTCCCTCCACTCCTCGGACTGTCATCGTTGGCGATGGCACCCACCTCCCAGTCATCTCTTCTGGCCGCACCTCCTTCCAATCCCACCAGCAGCCTTTGCATCTAAACAATGTCCCCGTCTCACCACAGATAATCAAAAATCTCATATCCGTTCGTCAATTCACTACCGATAATATTTGCTCTGTTGAATTTGACCCTTTTGGTTTTTCTGTGAAGGATCTCCGAACCAAACACGAGATTCTCAGGTGCAATAGCTTCGATAGTCTCTATTCTCTTCGGCTGGCCTCTGCCCAAGCCCTCGCTGCCTCCACATCGTCTTCACTAGAAACGCTATGGCACCGATAGCTCGGTCACCTAGGCCTTCAATCTCTTTCGCGTTTGGCTTCATCGTCGTTTATTTCCTGTAATAAACACATGGCGTCAGTTCTGTTATGCCATGCTTGTCAGCTCGGACAACATGTCCGTCTTCCTTTTCATAGCTCAACTTCTAAGTCACATAAAGCTTTCGAACTTGTTCATTGCGATTTATGGATTTTTCCTATTTCTAGTGTATCAGGCTACAAATATTATCTTATTTGCCTTGATGATTTTACACATCACTCATGGACGTTCCCTCTAAAACTTAAGTATGATACTTTCTCCACTATTTCTCACTTTTGCGTCTTTGTTCGCACTCAATTCAACTCCACCATTAAATCTTTTTAGTGTGACAATGTATGTGAGTTTGACAACCACATTGCTCGCTCTTATTTCTTAGAGCACGACATTCACCTTCGCATGTCTTGTCTGTACACTTCTCAGTAGAACGGCAAGGCCAAATGCATCATTCGCACCACAAACAACATCATGCTCTCCCTATTGTTCAAAGCACAATTGCCTCCACCCGAAGCCCTACACACTGCCACCCACCTTCTCAATCTCCATCCTACAAAAATCCTAAAATCTCTTACACCTCATCAAGCCCGCTTCGGGTCACCACCACGCTACTACCACCTTCGGGTTTTTGGGTGCCGATGCTATCCGAACTTGTCAGCCACTGCCCCTCATAAGCTTACCCTGCTCCACAGAATGTGTGTTCCTCGGTTACTCTTCCCACCACAAAGGCTATCGCTGCCTTGACCTCTTCACGAATCGCATTATCCTGTCTCGTCATGTCATCTTTGATGAGGGCCGTTTCCCTTTTGCCTGTCGGCAATACACCACCCCATCCACATACAACTTCCTTGGCTTGGGTCCGTCTCCGCTCCTTGTCAGCACACCACCTAGCAGTGCCACCACTGCTACGCCACTTGTGCCTGAAGCTTCTGATGAACCAGCGCCTCCCTCCAACGGTACTCCTCCTGCACCGCCTGTGCCTGAGGCTTCTGATGAACACACGGCACCAGCGCCTCCCACTGTCTCAGTTCCTCCCACCTCCGGTTCCCCTGAGATAGCCCCTCCAGTAGCCGCGGTCCCTGCCACCTCAAATGCCCACCTCATGCTGACGCGTGGCAAGCATGGCATTCATTCACCTAAACAAGTTTTTGATCTCCATGTGGCCTTACCCACCACCATCTCTCCTCTACCAAAAACTTACCGAGGTGCCCTCAATAATCCCAATTGGTGAGCTGCTATGGTTGCAGAGTTCCATGCTTTATGCTCCAACCATACATGGGATCTTGTTCCTTCCCTATCTCGGGCCAATATTGTCACCGGCAAGTGGATTTTTCGTCATAAACATAAGCCGGATGGTTCTCTTGAGCGTTACAAAGCACGATGGGTCCTCTGTGGTTTCTCCCAACAACCAGGTGTCGACTATGCTAAAACCTTCAGTCCTGTCGTCAAACCGACCACCATTCGGATTGTGCTTTCTCTTGCTCTTTGTAACAATTGGCCTCTTCATCAGCTTGTTGTTAAGAACACCTTTCTCCATGGCACGCTTGATAAAACAGTTTATTGCCAACAACCACCTGGTTTCGTTGACCCGGATAAACCCTCTCACATTTGTCTGCTCAACAAATCTCTCTATGGCCTTAAACAAGCGCTCTGCGCTTGGTTCAGCCGTTTCACTTCCTTTCTTTTGTCCATCGGATTTATTGGCTCTAAATCAGACCCATCTCTTTTTATCTCTCACCATGGGTCGGACACGGCCTACTTATTACTGCATGTCGATGACATCATCCTTACAACCTCTACTACATCTCTGATCCGCCGCATTATTCTCGCACTTCAGCGTGAATTTGCTATGATGGACTTGGGCGATCTTCACCACTTTCTTGGCATCACTATCCATCGTAACGCCCACGACATGTTCCTTTCTCAGGCCCAATATATGCTATTGACTTCTAGAACGGGCAAACATGGCCTCTTGTAACCCATGTTCTACCCCTCTTGAGTCTCGGTGCAAGCTACCTGCTGCCGTTGGTGCGCCAGTCGAAAACCCCACCCTCTACCGTAGCCTAGCCGACGCCCTGTAGTATCTCACCTTTACTCGACCCGAAATCACCCACGCCGTCCAGCAGATTTGCTTGCACATGCACGATCCTCGCATGCCGCATCTCAATCTGCTCAAGTGCATTCTTCGCTACGTCAAAGGCACCATCAGGTGCGGTCTCCATCCCAGTCATGGCTCGTCCAGTGACCTAGTTGCATACTCGAACGTTGATTAGGCTGGCTGCCCCGATACCAGTAAGTCAACGTCCGGCTTCTATCTCTTCCTTGGTAACAATCTCATTTCCTGGTCCTCCAAGCGTCAGCATACTGTTTCTCGCTCGAGTGCCGAGGCTGAGTATCGCGGTGTGGCTAATGCTGTTGCAGAGGTATGTTGGATCCGCAAGCTTCTTTAGGAATTACACTGCCCTCTCTGGAAAACTACTATCGTCTACTGCGACAATGTCAGCATCGTCTACCTCCACCAACCTGGTACAACACTAGCGTACCAAACATGTGGAAATTGACTTGCACTTCATCCGAGAATGTGCCGCGCTTGGCGACGTCTGCGTCCTTCATGTGCTATCCAGCTCTCAATACGCCGACATCTTCACGAAGGGTTTACCTCCGTGCTGTTTCAAGAATTCCGGTTCACTCTCTATGTCCGCAACGCTCCCAGTTGATGTTAGAGTAATCCTCGTGTGTCGCACGGCACTGTTGCCCATCTGGCAACAGACCAGATCCTCGGCTGATTACTAGCTAATTGGTAGATTGATTCTCTTACTGTAGATAGAGTTTGTTGCAATAGATAGGATTGTTTTCCTTCTCTGTAGTAAACTCTTGTAACTCTACATATACACCGAGATATACACCGAGTGTACGATCAATCAAAGTATCGCATAATTCTATCGCGCTTTCAGCTGTATCGATTTGGTGCTGAGTCTACTTTGTGGTATTTTTTTTAAAACGAAATGGTGTTTTTATTTTGATTTCAATTACGACGAGTTTAGTTTAGCAAGAATGTACAAGTTTTCAAAATGTCAAACTGGAATCCGAACAAGAAGCCAATTGCTTTTGTACTACCGTTTCTTCTTCTTTTGCTGCTCTTTATCCTAACCTGGAACGCGATCACACGTACATATATAGGCTCATTTTGCATTGAGGCAAGGGGGAAAACACATTAACGAGTAATGGCCAAACTAAACTAAACTAAACTAAACCTGCTGAGAGAGAAGCACGAGCAGGCCCTGAGGGCCGACGAGTATCTCGTTCAAGAAGCTGACAAGGCCGAACCAGACGACCGGCGTGACGTCGACGCCACCGAGCGGCGGGATGACCTTCCTGGTGACGGCGAGGAACGGCTCCGTGGGCGCGTACGCCACGACGTAGGGGAACTCGGTCACGGGCAACTTGGGGTACCACGACATGACGATCCGCACGATGAAGAGGAACCCGAACGCCGACAGCGCTGGCCCCATCACGCCGATCGCTACCTTTGCCGTCGCCGGGTCCAGGTCTCCCACCACCATCAGTGCCCTGTGCATTATCTCCTGCGATGGCGGAGAAGCATGGCATGGGAGGGCGTCGCTCAGGGTCACGGCTGTTGCGGCCATGGCGAACAGGCCGTGAGCTCTCGGCTCGTTGCTTGCTGCTTGCTGCACATCGTTGCTTCTTCCTTGTGGGCGTGCCTCGAGGTCCTGCTTGATATTTAGCATTGGAATCTAAGAGAAAAAAATCGTAGTGTTAAGAGAGCACGAAGGAAGGACATGAGAAAGTTAGGAAGGATCGATCGAGACAAGCAACAAAATCGTTTGTACGTTAAAGCTCAATTTAGCTTGTTGTTAATTAGGGCATATGTTGTTATCTACTCAATCACCTACTGTTCTAACACAAGATTGTACTGTACTGCTGTAAGCTCCAAATCAAAAAGAAAGAGAAATGGGGGACAGCAGGTCAGCAGCTTGACACGGAGCTAGCTCCTCTGACAAGAACTTGAAGAAGAACCAACCTTTCCGCGGCCGACGGCGCCGGCAACGATGCACCTCCTGGTGGGTCCTCCCCTGGTAGCGGAGAAGAGCAAGGAAGGCTTGGGAGCAACGAGCAAGGAGGCTTCCATGAGAGATGAGAGTCGGAGCAGGAAGCAGCAGCAGCTCCTGGCCTTCCTTGCGTTTGCCTTGTGGATAAGGCAGGCAGGCAAAGATACAAGAAGAAGGCGAGCCCAAAACCAAGTGCTGTTTCTACTGGTTGGGCCTCGAATGAACGGCCCAAAATTAGTACATTCAGAGGTGGCCGCCGCGATGGCTCTCCGGCGCCACCTCAGCCGCGCGCGACACCTCGCTCCTGCGCCCTCTGCCAGGGCTCCAGCTCCCGCCGTGCCTCCCCGACCAGCTCGACTGCCACCCCACCCATATCACCACGCTCCCCGACGGCGTCCGTGTCGCCTCTGAGGACCTCCCGGTACTAGTGTAGTTTTTTCTTTTAAAATTTTTGAGTTCACATCGCCTGATGTGCCTGTGCTGCGGCGGCGCCGGCGTTGGTGCTGACGCTTTGTGAGGTCTTCTGACAGGGGCCTTCGGCGTGCTTAGGGGTGTTCGTGGCTTCCGGCTCGATTCATGAGACGGAGGAGTCGGCCAGCGTCACGCACCTGCTGGAGATGCTGGCGTTCAAGGACACCGCGCACCGGAACCACCTGCAGATCGTGCAGGATGTCGAGGCCACCGGAGGGAACGTCGGCGCCTCTGCATCCAGGGAGCAGATGGTGTACAGCTACGACACGCTCAAGGCCTACTTGCCGCAGGCCGTCGAGTTGCTCTGTTCCTCCAGGACGAAGTGAGCGGCAGGTGCTGGACTCATCGATAGTCTCTCTCATGACTTATAATTGGGTATTTTTGTTGTGCACTAATTTTGGTGGTGGTTGTGTTGCTTGTCAGCTGGCCCTTGCTCGAGAAGAAGTCCAGGAGCTGCACAAGAACCCTGACAAGTTTCTTCAGGAAGCACTTAACCATGTTGGATACACTGGTGCTCTTGCAAATCTGCTTGTAGCTCCTGAAGAGGCTCTTGGGAGAATCAATGACAATTTTATTCAAAAGTTCTATCATGTAAAGCCTTGCTTCCGTATTATATTTGATCTGTACGTTCCTCAGGAATATCCGAACATGACTTAGTGCTCGCAGATACATAGTTTTCGGTAGACTGACTGTGTCTCAACATCAGTAGATCGACACATTGGTTGTGACAATTTCGTATGGCTGTGACACTTTGTTGTTTGGCTTCGTATAATTTGCCTCATCATTTGGTGGATGTACTCTAAATGGGTTCTTGAAATTGACATTATCAATGCTAAAATTCAAATGTAATTTTAGTTATCACATAATATGCTAGAACTGATTTATATGTAACTGATCCAATGGCACCCATAAGGAGAGATGTTACAATAATAACCAGGACGGTTCTATGATTTATGTCATTATGTATGGACTATGGATTATAATTGCGTTTAAGAGAATGCTGCAACAATGCGATGCTAATATGCTGTGGTATTGCAAATCGTAATACCTTAGATAGCATATATTACTCTGCACATCTTTGACCTCATAGGGTTGTTTTTATATTCTATCTACAAATCAATGAAGAAAATTTATGAAAAAAAATGTGAGAAGATGCTATTTCTGCAACAGGAAAACTTTACTGCTGATCGTTTGGTTCTAGCAGCATTTGGTGTTGATCATCAATACTTGTTAGACATTGCAGAACCTATGTTGTCTGATTGGCACAAGGGGCCCCCTGTGGAAACGCCGAAGTCTACTTATATAGGTGGCAATTTCAGACACAGCAGACTCAGATGTAATATTCCCGTTGTACTCTGTGCTCTGTTTTTTTCCTTTTTATTTTGAGGTTTCCTTGTGTTCTAGATTGAAATTTTGCTCGTCTCCCTGCCTGCAGATGACACATGTTGCGTTGGCTTTTGAAGTGCCAGGGGGCTGACTTCAAGACAGAGATGCTGCAATTATGACTGTCATACAGGTAGAGTTAATGGTTGGGTATTTGCCAGTAATGATCTGGGCTACGTTGACTTCTGCATCTTCTTCTAACCATTAACCCACGAATGTCTGTAAACAACAACAATATTTTGCAGACTTTAATTGGTGGTGGTGGTTCATTCTCCTCTGGTGGTCCTGGAAAAGGGATGCATTCACGGCTTTGTAAGTGATGAACTCACTACAGTTGTTCAACTCTAGTAGGGTTGCCATGGTGTTAACCAGGGAAAGAAAAACTGTCCGGTTACCGGCGGTAACCGGATTTACCGGCCGGTCCTGGGAACGAAAAAACCGGCTTGTTTTTCCCGGTTTAGCCAATTCAAATTTAAAATTTTGAATTTTGGCTGGTTTTTAATCAAATTCAAACGAATTTCATCCGGGTTTTTCCCGGGAATTCCGGTAACTGGCCGGTTACCGTTTCCGGCTAGCAACCGGGAAAGTGACTGGGTCCGGTTCTTTTATCCCTGGTGTTAACTGTAATTACATTGTGGTCGTTTAATTAATAACTGTTTTTATATTTCAGAATTGTGCCAGTGGCTGCACTGTCTAGTTTATTTTTTGCAAGTTTAGTTATTTCTGTTTTCAAGGGGGGTGAATTTTTTCTGGAAAAGGTTAAGTTGAACTGTTGTTTCTTTGCAGATCTGCGAGTCCTAACTAAATGTCACACGGTCCAATCATTTTCAGCATTTAGCAATGTATATGATAATAATGGCCTCTTTGGTACCTACCTGGCTACGGTGAGCATGGAAAAAAATCCCGGCCGGTTACCAGTTATCGGCCGGGGTCTGGGAGAAAAATCCCGTCCGAAAAAAGTTTGAAACTTGATTTTGATTTTTTGCCTTCTCCAGAGCATTGGATATTGGGGATATTGGCCCAACATCAGTTTAATTGTCATGGGTGTTGTGTTCCTTTAGTAATTTGCATCCCAAGCTTCCAATTGCTAGAAATGTCAATCAAATATAAACATCACTGATGCACATCTTTATAATTAGTCACTAAGAGTTGCATAAAAGAGCATGAAGTTTACCCTTAACCACACCTGGAAATTGGCTATGCTTAGATACAATATCCATTACTAGAATTCTCGAAGAAGAGATCTTAGCATGTATCAGTTAAAAGTTAAAACCAATTTTCTCTGTTTTCCGGTTTTACTGGTTTTCCCGGTTACCGCCCGGTAACCGGCCGGGAGAAATTTGAATTCAAATTTTGTCTTCTGAATTTTGACCGGTTTTCAGCCAGTTTTTCTGGTTACCGTCCGGGAACCGTTACCGGGCCCCGAACGGGATTGTAACTTTACCATTTGATCATATTCTGTAATTATGACTTTAGAGCAACTAAAATCATAATGATTTGTGCGGATCAAGTGCTTCTCTATCTCTACTGATATTACGTGTTAGTACGTTGCTTTTATCCCAACACGACTTCCACTGGCTGATCCGCTGATGACTACCTGCTGGTGATATGATGGCAAAATAAGCCAATATGAAAAAAAAAACTCAATGTGAATAAGTTGATGGAATTGAATCTCTCAACTCCTATCTCTCTCTACCTTGGTTGTCTCACACAACACACAAGCACAAAGGAGAAATTTTGGTGACGTGCTGTATCACACAGACTAAACGTCGTTTTCTTTTCCCTTTATTTATAGAGTCAAGATGACCCCTCATATTACAAGCAAAATAATAAGCCAATTAAAATGCCCGACATTACTGCCCACTACCCCCTAAGAAATGCTCCACTTAACCCCATGTAACCTCCCCACTAACTATCTTAATTCACTAACACTCCACTAACTCATGCATGCAACTATTAGATAATTACCTGGCCAAATCACTTGGTCTGTAACACCACCTGACTCAGAGACTAATTCATGCAGTCTGTTGGCTCCATTGCTTTCACATGCAGCACCGCTTCGCGCGGTAACGTCCGTCTCGTACGGCACGTTGGCATCTCCCCATGTCCATGTACGCTCTTCCTGCTAAGCCACACCGGCCTACACAAATATACTAACTACATGTAAAACACAAATAAACATGTAGATACAAACTATCAAGATTAGTTCTAACATAAGTGCAGTAATGGTTGAACGCAGTTAACATGATTATTGCCCTGCTGCTCCTTAGTATGATGGATACACTTGTTTTGCTTTCTCATAGTCAAAGCAAAACTATGCTACAAATACGTATGCCATCATATAACAGTTAATTCTAGCATGAACAATAGTGGTTTGCCTTTTAGTATGTTAACATTGCCGGCTCTTTTTTGTATTGGAGGTCTAATATAGGATTTTTTTTCTCTGTTTTTAATTAGTCCAACCATCAGATTTTGTTGCAAAGGTTGTTGATGTCGCAATACAAGATTGATTGCTATTGCAAGTTTGCAACACCTGGACAAGGTTAGACCTGTTCATGGGTGGTCCGGCCTGAGCCCGACGCCGGCCGGGCCGGGCTTGGGATTGCAAAACCGGCTCGGTAGAAGCCTGGCCCGGCCTGGAATTCCGGTAAAATCAATTTAAAAAGCGAAAATCTATTTATTTAATGCTGAAAATAAATTAAATATTAGTTTTTTATTCCAAAAAATGATTAAAACAGCACTGGTAATGGGGAAAACCAGTTTTTCGGGCCGGGCCGGGCTCGGGCCTGCAGATTTTTGGCCGAGCTTTTCAAGCCCGGTCAGGCATTTGAACAGGTCTAGACAAGGTATGGGTCATGCCCTACTTGGTAAAGTTTTTTGCATATTCACTGAAGCTGCCTGTTCTAAACCGTGATGTGATTGCATGTATTCAGTGACTGAGGTTGAATTGACACGCACAAAAAACTCAATGATTTCCTCCGTGTTAATGAATCTTGAATCTAGGGTAATTTTAGAACCACACCCCATTCTCTTCCTGTTTCTTGCCAGTTGTCACAAATATTTAATAAGATTTGATATACCTGTGTTAACTTTGCACGGCAGGTAATTGTTACAGAAGATACTGGGAGGTAGCTTTTGACTTACGGTTGCAGGTAAGTCATATCTTCGTCACCTTGAACCACTTTTTTTTCAAAAGCCTAACACATAAAAAATCATTGATCCCTTCTTTTTCTTTGTTGACATCATCACAGGAAGCCTATTGATTATTTTCTTCAATGTATGGACGAAATGACTATAGACGATATTACAAAATTTGCCCAGAAGATGTTATCTTCGCAACCCACAATGGCTAGCTGGGGAGATGGTATGCTCCTTAATTCCCCCTAGTTTGAAATACAACTGATATACAAAATTGAATACGCAGTTTAGGAATTAATGTGAATTCCTTGTCTTGCCCCTTTTGCAATTGATAAAGTTCCTCCACATGAATTTGTTTGCAAGTGGTTCAGAATTTTTCGATAGCGCCCTGATCTCTGGTGGACATGAAGAATTCTTCTTCTTTTTGTGGGATTGGATCGGTTCTGCTTGTCAACGAAATGAAGGCCTCACCCCTTCTGAGTGCTTCTCCAATCCTAAAGTTCTCGTGAAGAGAATACAATGCAGCTCACACCTCTCTGTGTCTTTATCCGTTTAGCTAAGCCTCCTCTCTATTTCAATTGTCACCATTGAAAGCGTAGGATTTGGGCTTAATCACGCAATAGATTAGATGTAACACAAGGGTACATATATATAGGCCAGACACACGCGTATCCTTCCAATCCTGTTTATAGAAACAATGCCAGGAGGATGGAAAGCGTGCGGCCCGGCGTGCATGCCATATTTGTCTAACACCCCCCCGCAGTTTGATCGTCGGTGCCCTTCGAGACGTGCAAACTGGAACGGAACTCGGTGAAGACAGTGGTAGGAAGGCCCTTGGTGAAGATGTCCGCATACTGGGAGCTCGTCGGAACATGAAGAACCCGAACCTCGCCAAGAGCAACGCGTTCCCGGACGAAATGCAAGTCAATCTCAACATGTTTGGTGCGTTGATGTTGCACCAGGTTTGTCGAGAGGTAGACGGCACTTACGTTGTCACAGTAAACGAGAGTGGCTCGGCGGAGGGGACTATAGAGCTCCTGTAGCAGTTGGCGGAGCCAGGAGGCTTCGGCCACGGCATTGGCCACCGCCCGGTATTCGGCCTCCGCACTCGAACGCGATACCGTGTGTTGGCGCTTGGAGGACCAGGAGACGAGGTTGTCGCCCAGAAACACAGCATAGCCCGAGGTGGACTTACGCGTATCGGGACAACCCGCCCAGTCGGCGTCGGAGTAGACCACCAAGTCGGACACGGGGGCGCGGTGAAGACGAAGGCTGTAGTCAACGGTGCCGCGCAAGTAGCGCAAAATGCGCTTAACCGCAGCAAGGTGCGGCTCCCTGGGATCGTGCATGTAGAGACAGACCTGCTGGACGACATAAGCAATGTCAGGTCTCGTGAATGTGAGGTACTGGAGAGCGCCAGCCAAACTCCGGTAGAAGGTCGCGTCCTCAACGGGAGCGCCATCAGACGAGACCTTGGACTGAGTGTCAACTGGAGTGCTACACGGCTTGCAGGCAGTCATGCCTGCACGGTCCAAGATCTCAAGAGTGTACTGCCGCTGAGAGAGAAAAATGGTACCCGAACTGCGAGTGACAGAGATGCCGAGAAAATGCTCCAAAGGGCCAAGGTCCTTCATCGGGAACTCACGTTGCAGTGCGTCAATGGTGCGGCGGAGAACGCTGGTGGAGGAGGCAGTAAGCACAATGTCGTCAACATAGAGAAGCAAGTAAACCGTCTCACCCTCACGGCGGTAGATGAACAGTGAAGTATCGGACTTGGCTTCAACAAAACCAAGCTGCAGCAGGTAGGAGGCGAAGCGGCTATACCATGCACGAGGCGCCTGTTTCAGATCATAGAGAGACCTGTTGAGGCGGCAGACAAACTCTGGCTTGGAAGAATCAACAAAACCAGATGGCTGTGAGCAGTAAACGATCTCAGTCAAGGTCCCATGAAGAAACGCATTTTTCACGCCCGGTGATGAACAGGCGATCTGGAGAGTGCCAAAGCGAGGATCAGGCGACTGTGGCGGGCTTCACAACCGGATCGAAAGTCTCATCAAAGTCAACACCCGGCCGCCGAGTGAAACCCGGAGAACCAGCCGGGCCTTGTAGCGATCGAGGTGCCATCGAGTTGAGCTTGTGCCGAAAGATCCACTTGCCAGTAACGATGTTTGCATTGGGCGGTCGGGGAACAAGTGTCCAAGTGTTGTTGGACCGAGAGCCGAAACTCTCGTCCATAGCTCGCCGCCATTGGGTCCGCAAAGGCGCCACGATAAGTCGTGGGGATGGCGAGGGCGGCAAGATGAGTTGAGTCTGCCCACGTCGCCGAAAGCCACGCTTAACCCGTGTGACCATAGTGTGGCTGTTGGTCATAGGGGGTATGGGCACGGCGCCAGGAGGGAGACCCGCAGCAGAGCCGAAGCTGCCACGACCACGCAGGGGAGGCGCGCAGACAGACCAAGAATGGAGCATACGGTGCTACCACAGCCGTTGGGGAGGCCGATGCCGACGCGGGACGCGGGCCGAGCACACGGGCTACCACACCGCAGGGGAGCAGTGGGAGCGGTGGTCGATTGGGGAACCAGGCGCACCAGGTGACGAGGCGTCGTGGTCCACGGGTGCGCATGACACGGCTCGACCGATCAGACGGTGAGACGCATTGGCTGGCGCGCACGGCCAGGGCGGGCACGGTGGATGCGATGTGGGCGCCAAGTGGATCGCCGCAGTACACGAAGATGCACGGCCCAATGGGCGCGGTGCATAGTCAAACTCCATCAAAAAATCAAGGTTAGTGGAGGGGACAGGGGTGTCACATTCAGCGAACGGAAAAGATGACTCATCGAAGGTGACATGGCGGGAGATGATGACTCGATTTGTGGCGAGGTCGAGGCATCGATAACCCTTGTGCTCCGACGGGTAGCCAAGGAACACACACAAGGTGGAGCGAGGAGCAAGCTTGTGAGGTGTGGTGGCGGAAAGATTGGGGTAGCACTTACACCCAAAAACCCGTAGGTGCGAGTAGGAGGGATGGACTCCGTAGAGGGCAAAGAACGGCGTGGCAAAATTCAGGGGTCTTGGAGGGTTGGCGGTTGAGGAGATAAGTGGCAGTGTGTAGCGCCTCAACCCAATAGGAGGAAGGAAGACTCGCCTGAAACATAAGAGAGCGAACAACATTGTTGGTGGAGCGAATAATGCGTTCGGCCTTGCCGTTCTGCTGGGAGGTGTATGGACAGGACATGCGAAGAGCAACGCCATGGGTGAGAAAGAAGGAGCGTGCGCTGGAGTTGTCAAACTCACGCCCGTTGTCGCTTTGGACGCATTTGATGGTGGTGCCGAACTGGGTTGCAACATAAGAGAAAAAATGGGAGATGGTTGCAAAAGTATCGGACTTAAGGCGCAATGGAAACGTCCATAGGTAATGCGAGTAATCATCAAGAATGACAAGATAATACTTGTAACCGGACACACTAGGAACAGGAGATGTCCAAAGATCACAGTGAATTAAATCAAAAATCTTGAGAGCACGCGACTGGGAAGTACCAAAAGGTAAGCGCACATGGCGTCCTAGCTGGCAAGCATGATAGATAGGGCTACTGGTGTTTTTATTACAGGAAATAGCAGAAGCACTAGCAAGCCTAGAAAGAGCCGTATGACCGAGGTGACCGAGGCGTTGATGCCAAAGCGAGGAGGCGTCGGCGAGAAGAGCGGTGAAGCGAGGCGTCGACGCCGGAAGGTGCAACGGGTAAAGCGGCCCGGAGCTATTGCACCCGACGATCTCGTTCCTGGAGGTGAGGTCCTTCACAGAGAGGCCAAAGGGGTCAAACTCGACAGAAACGGAGTTATCAGTAGTGAATTGGCGCACAGAAATAAGATTCTTAATCAATTTAGGAGTGACAAGGACATTGTTAAGGTTAAGGGAACCGAAACAAGTAGAGCCTGTGGAGACAACAGGTAGCAGTGACCCGTCACCTACAATGATAGATGAAGGAGTAGATGTAGTAGGTGGGAGAGAACGGGAGAGAGTACCGGTGTCGGATGTCATATGGGAGGAGGCACCCGAGTCCATGTACCAGTCCGTCGTCGGTGGAAATGCGAGGTCATCGTCTTTGAATCGTTGGCTAACCTTTCGATCCTGTGAGGCGCCATTGGGGCCGGTATGGGCCATGGTGCCGCCGGAGCGACGGGAGCACCAGGCACTGGGTACCACGCCTGGGGGGGCACGTAACAGCAGCGGCGCGGCCGCGGCAGTTGCCAGAGGTGTGTGCCATGATCGGCAGATGGGGCACGCACGCCTCTGTGGCGCAGCTCCTGGCGCCGAGGTGGGCACATGCCGCACTTGGCGCGTGAAGTGGCCGCCGCCACGATTGAATAGTTCCGCCCACGGGTTGTAGACCGTGGTGGCGAGCGGCGCCGGGTGTGTTGGCGGAGGAGCTGGGGCGACTAGGGTGCCGGTGGAGCCGTTGCCGCTGGCCGCCTTTTTGCCGCCGCGTTGGCGGCGCAATGGAGGAGAGGCGTTACCGCCACCACCCCCACCTAAGGGCGCGCCAGGACGAGCCGGGGTGTGGCGGCGCGATGGCGGCGAGGGCCGTGGAAGGAGTCAACGAAGCGGGCCCCATGGTGAGCTCTTCAACAAAGCAGTCGGAACGGACGTCGATGAATGACGAAGCAACCGCCGCTTGAGGAGCGCCGCCATGTAGGAGAACTTCGCGTTGAGCCCACGCAAGACGGACAGGACGAGTGTGCGATCGTGCACGGGCTCACCGAGATCGCCGAGAGCGTCCGCCATGGCCTTCAATTTGCGACAATAATCGGAGATGGAGAGATCACCTTGCGCGAAGTTGCGGAACTCGGCGTCGAGGTAGAGTGCGCGCGTCTCCTTGTTGCCGATGAACTGCTGTTCGAGGGCCAGCCAAACGTGGCGTGCGGTGGAGGCGGGGCTGTATACGATCTCATGGAGTTCGGCACTGATGGTGCCGAACAGCCAAGAGAGGACAAGGCAATCCATGCGCAGCCACGAAGGGACATCGGGGTACACAGCGTCGGCGAGCACGTGATCCGACAAGGCATACTTGCCCAGGGTGATAAGGAAGAGGCCGCGCCACTTGGTGAACGTCGACGAGGCGAGGTCGAGGACGACAGGAACAAGTGCTCGGATGTTGATGACGCTGTACGCCTGCGCGTGGAGGGAGGCGATCGCGGCAGCTTCGGAGAAGGCCAGGGCGCGAGCTGTCTCCTGATCCGCGTCGATCACCAGATGGGCGGGGGCGCCGGGGGTGCCGAGGGCGCCAGGGGTGCCGGCAGCGGCCAGCTGCACACGGTGGGCCTCCGCAGAGGATGCCTCCTGGGCGCGGTGCGCGGGAGGCGGCCTCCAGCTCGCGACGGGCGGCGGCCTCCTGCTCGATGCGCAGGGCGGCGGCGGCACCAGCGTCGCGGTGGATGGCGGCGGCCTCGGCTTCGCGGCGTGCAGCGGTGGCGCGACGGGCGGCGGCCTCCTGCTCGATGCGCAGGGCGGCAGCGGCATCAGCGTCGCGCTGGACGGCGACGGCCTCGGCTTCGCGACGGGTAGCGGCGGCGCGACGGGCGGCGGCCTCTGCTCGATGCGCAGGGCGGCGGCGGCATCAGCGTCGCGGTGGACGGCAGCGGCCTCGGCTTCGCGGCGTGCAGCGGCGGCGGAGGAGTCTCGGGGCCTGCCATGGATGGCAGCGGCTGCGGCGGCTGGGTTGTCTAGGGTTAGGGTTTGCGGAAGGGTAGGTCGCAGGAGCGACGTCTCATGATACCATGAAAGCGTAGGATTTGGGCTTAATCACGCAATAGATTAGATGTAACACAAGGGTACATATATATAGGCCAGACACACGCGTATCCTTCCAATCCTGTTTATAGAAACAATGCCAGGAGGATGGAAAGCGTGCGGCCCGGCGTGCATGCCATATTTGTCTAACAACCATATTTGGGCACCTTGCTCAAAAATTGCTTTCTTTTACACACACGAATTAATGAGGTTAGGTTTTAAGCAAATATGTCCAAACAGCATATGCAGATGAAATGTCTAGGTCGACAGAAATGAATTTTTTGCGAGGTTTGTTTGCAGCAAATTTGGCCATTTCTTCGTGTGGTGCATTATGTGCCTGCTGATCCAACTATGTTGAGTGGTTAGTATTTCTGCTGTCAATTTCATGACGGTAACGCATAGCAGTGGTGGCTTGGAAAACTGATGGCCAGATAATTCAAACCGTTTTTTGAGAGGCATTTCTCGTTCAACCATGGACCGACTGGTTTGACCTGGCTCCTCGTTTTCTAATCCTCTTAATTTTGTTGCAAAGCAACCCTGTCACACGATCATCCAGTAATATGTTTACACTTCACAGTATAAAGCACTCGCCGAATTTGTGGCCTTACTAAACTACCAAGGTTCAAATAATGGAAAAGCAAGCACCTCATCGAGTACACGGGAAATCGAGTTTTTCATCATCTCAACTCTCTAAGTTTCACGAAGTTCCAAGCAACAGGATTTATAAGTCAGGTTTACATATTTGAAGTGCCGAAGGACTGTTAAAAGAAACCAGATGGCGCCTCTCCTTGCAACACTACTCACTTGGCACTAATCCCATCCTGACAGTCCACCCGCCCCCACCTCCGGCACAGAGGATAATAGCTTAAGAGCTGAGGAGCCAAGAACCGTGCCTTTTGTTTTCTTCCTCTTCTTGGTGTGATCGATTACCAAGCCTCCCACAAAATTTTCATCTGGAGCTGTTCCCTGGATTCTGTCCTTCAGCTTAGGCTCTGGACTGTCGTCCTCTCTGGAAAATACCAACTCTGCAAATGGCACTTCTGTGTCATCAATTCCTTCCGCGTCTTTATCTTCTTTGTCGACAAATTTCTTCCTCTTGGCTTCCTTCTTGGCCTTTCTGTCGGTATCATCGAGAGAAGATTTATCATCCTTCCTCTTTGATTTGCTCTTCTTGCCATGTTCCGTGGCTACCTTTTCCTTTTTCCTTTCCTTACCATCTAACAGTTCAGATTTGCTTGGGGCAGCAACGGTGACATCTGGAGGAGTATTTTGCCTTTCAGGTTCTTCAGGGCTCCTCATTTGTTGTTTTGACCGTTCTCCTTTATCCTTCTTTTTTGTACTAGGCTCAATGGGATCATGATCAGGCATCATATCTTCATCCTTGATTGACATGCTCTCTTTCCTAGAGCTCGCATTCTTGGAGCTGGCCTCCATGGGCTTTGCATTGAATATGCGCAAGGTTGGCACAACTTTCATAACCTAATAGGACATTTAGAGTTACTCAAGAATTGCAATACACGCTGGAAGGAACAAAGGCAGGTTAAATCACCTTTTTGGCTAGAGTGTCTTTCTCAGCAATAGGATTTCCCTGCAAATTTAGGTTCCTCAAGTAGCGCAGTTCGGAAAGGACCTAGCAACCAAACAAATGATTCAAGCAGTCTAAGGAAATCATGATAGATAAAAAGGTAGGGAAAACTAATAAGATGCAAACCTTCAAATCGGACGCCCTCTCAATTGAGTTATTTCCTAAATCAAGGTTCAAGATTTTGACATTTTTGGCCAAGCCTGATGGAATTGTCTGTAAATCAGAGTTTAAATAAGATGTTACACAGTGATTAAGTACAATAGATCATGCTAACAAGTAACAATAGCAATCAATGTGCAAAAAGAGACCAAGAAATAAAATTGCTCTCCGTACACATACAGTGATCTTATTGTGAGCAAGCCTAAGTTCCTTCAATTCCACGCATGCAGCAAGAGAAGATCCAATATTTTCTATTTGGCAGTGAGACAGGGATAGCTGAGGAAAGTGGGAACAACACATTAGTCAAATACAATTAGAAATGCTCCATAATAAAGCCATCAGAACACATCTTTATATTTATTTAGAATAAAGAAAGAACAAGTACCTTTTTCATAGACTTTGCCTTGGCCAAAGAATCACCAATAGTAACAACAGGATTCTTAGAGAGAACTGTGGCAGAGCAAACATTCACAATTAACTAAGCGAAGGGAGACATGGTTATTCTTTGTCTCTTAGCTACTGGATGCAAAACAATTTTTACTGGCGATTGATTTGAACTTTACTAAAGCGGTATGAATGTCCTATACATAAATTAGTATTTACCACACAAAATTTCTTTTAGTTACAACATCAAATTTACATATAGAGTTATATATTGCAGTTGGCAAGGTTAGTACTTTTAGTTTGTCGAAGTCACTCTTCTTTACAACAGCCAGTGAACCTTTTGATTTCTTAATATTATCAGCGCGAAACAAGACTACATTGTAAAAAAAAAAAACTGTGCTTCCAGAGATTAAAGTGATCCAGTCCATTATACTAAATGAGTGCTATATCAATATGCATACCAAGAGTATTCAACTGATGCAGCTGATCAAGCTTGCAGATGGAAGAAATGTTGTTATCTGCATGAGAAATTACCAAGATCCAATGTGATTAAATCGAGTAAGCTACCAACAGGGAAAGAAGAGTAATTGACAGTGTATACCATTCGTGCAATGCATTACCATTCAGAATCAACGCTCCAAGGCTTGTTAAAGATTTGACTTCATCAATTTTTGTAAGTTTATTTTTGCCAGCATTCAATACCTGCACAGCCAGGGATAAGAACATTTCTCTCATTCCTGAATGCAGCCACATGAAAACACAGGGGCAGAAAAGTAACTCACTAGTAGCTTTGGGAGGCCTTCAACACCTTTTAAGCTCACAAGCTTGTTTTCAATAACCGAAAGCCACTTCAAATTGACACAGGAAGACAAACCCTTCAACATGTAAAAGCCATAACTGTAAGTGAAAATAAGATACAGAGACAAGCTCAAGTTCAAAGGACAAGAGCTAATGAGTCGTCTACAGCTACGGTTTCACTGAACAAGTTACCCATTATCTACTTGCATGAACTGTAATAACCAGATCCTAATTCGAGCACGTCATCGAAATAGCTTATTATAGAGTGATTTTACAATACGTCTGTTACATGCTTGTAAAAATAATGTCACGCGATAATAGTGGTAGCAAATATCCACAGAGGTGAAATTTCACCAAGAATCTATACCAAAGCTACAACTTTGATTTGTGTAATAGATGTAGCTACCTCGAGGGTGACGAGGCAGTTGTAGCCGAGGTCGAGGCGCTCCAGGTTGCTGAAGCTGCTCAGGCACGACACCTGCACACAATACAGCACAAGGATGAAAAATCGAGCAGGACGCCAACCGATGTGCGAGGGAAGGAGGGGCTCCACTGACGTCGGAGAGGGCGCGGTGGGAGAGGTTGAGGGACGTGGCGCCGCTGCCGGCGGATCCCGCCTCGCGCTTCGCCTGCTCCACCGTGAGCCGCGCCATGGCGTGCTCCTCCTCCTCCGCCGTCACCGGAAGGGTGAAGCGATGGCTTGTTGCGGTGCGGCGGCGAACGAGCTGACCTCCAAACCTCTAAAATACCCTAACGGCGGCGGCTGTTGCTACTTCTATTGCTAAGGACACACAGCCTTGCGAGCCATATCGATCGACTTACAGGTGGGCCCTCAGCTTCAGGTGGGCCCCACCTACCAGCGACGTAACGGAGCGGAAGTCTCTCTCCTCTATGGTAAGCTAAAGCACACATGACACAAGTCAGAACGAGAACGGGGGGAAAAAAGGAAGAAAGTAGGAAGGAAGGAACTGGTCCTCGGAAAGCTTGGTGTTCCCCGCCGCTTGCTCGCGAAGATGGCGATGACCGTGGAGGGTGAGTGGCTCAGACTTCTCCCCCCTAAAATTTACCCTACTATTCGAGTTCTACTCCGATCTCTGCGGCGTTTGAGCTCCGATTCGAGTATAGCGGTGCGGGGATTGGGCTGCTAGGGTTCCGATGCGTAATCACGCGTAGTGTTACGATTAGTGGGTACTTTTCGCGAATTAGGATCTGGAAACTCCGACAGATTATATATGATGCGCTTTAGGGTCTGCAATCGTGAAGTCTGTATCGTTGGTTGGTCTGGAGCTCGCTGCAGCGCCAGCGCTGGATCGTTAGTGTGAATGATGAGGTTGACATGTAAAGATTACTTGATAATTTGTGGGAAATTTCCAGATTTACTCTTGGCAAACGCGATTTGCTCAAATCAGCGTGTTTTGTTTAGGTGTATTCGTAGAAATCCAGAGCGAATTACATCGACGATGTTTGCATCTTGGTGTTGGGTCTTGTGTGTTTCCACTTTCCACTAGCAATTGTAGTTTGGAAGTTTGGTTTGTCTAAACCAGGGCATGAAATGCACTTGGTTCACCATGAAACGCATTAGTATCCTGCAGTACCGTGTTGCATTCAATTCGTTTGCAGCTTCCAACAGAACAAGGGTGATAGTTGGAAATTTGTCTGCAACATACAATTGGTCTTAGCTATAGGATTAATACTGAGCTCCTAAGACCACATAAATGTTGCCCCTGAGCATGTTAGTAATTTGAGTTGAACTCTAGGATATAAAATTTTGATGTGTGCTATTAGTTTAGTCTAGAGTTTACCAATCTGTACTCCTCTGCTTATAAAATAGTTTGGGATGCATGCAAGTACGATTGAGAGAGAGCGAGAGATGTACTTTCTTAGAATGGCTGTTGAAGGCATGGTGAGGGCACAAGGTTTTGCTTGCTGGAAAAAAAGATCGAAGATTCTCTCTACATATGAATCGAATTTTCTTGGAAATGGAAATATTGAGTCAACATGCACATTTTGAGTGTCAATGTGTCATCTAATGCATAATGAGGAGCTATTAAGCCCTTAAGGCTTAAAGTGCTTTGAGCTATAACAGGAAGAAGGGGTTCCACTCAATTAAAGTTATGAAATACAGACTAGCTCATCCATTTTAGAGAGTTACTGTTTTTATAAAGGCAGAGCTAGCTTTCTGCTGATACATTGACACAATCCAATTTTGCTAAACCTGCCATGTTGCTAAAAAAATTACAAAATAAAAAGATACAAGGTTTTTCTCACCAGAAAAAAGATAAAAAAAGATTTTCTCTACATATGAATAGAATATTCATGGAACTGGAAAATATTGAGTCAACACGGACATTTTGACTTTTGAGTATTGGCCTAATGTATAATGAGGAGCTATTAAGCCATTAAGTGCTTTGAGCTATAATAGGAAGAAAGGGGTTCCACTCAATTAAAGTTATGACAGACTAGCTCAACCATTTTAGACAATTAATGTTCTATGAAGGCAGAGTTAGCTTCCTGCTGATACGTTGACATAATCCAATTTCACCATTATTATTTTTTAATCTTTTTAAATCATTTGTTAGACTCTAGTACTCTGAGTAGCTCATACCATCTATCTTTGTTCTGCTGCAAATTGCTTCAAGAGTTTGACTAACTTATATGCTCTTTGTCTGCTTTTGCTTTTGGATAATGCTGTCCACTTACCCTTGGTGTGTATCCTTACAGTGTAAGTTCATTATTCTGAATCTTTTCTAACTTCTGTTTTGCATTTAAACAAAGTCTTATCAATTTAATTCCTTCTATCACAGGCTTGCTGGACTTGCGTTTATGTTCTCCACAAGCATTCTTTTGCAAATCCTGGTATGTTATACTCACTTGTATCAGCATTCTTTTGCAAAGCTCATTGTAGCCTCTTGTATGAACATAATTAGGTTTCTGAAAGCTTTATAGGATGGCAATTAGCTATTATTTTACGCCCTGTCTATTTCGGTAACTTTGAGAATTGAGTACCAAACAGTTTAATTTCACATTCTGTTTCCCAATTCATGTCCATTATGTTAGATGTGTATATAGGTTAGGGTGTTCTTTGCATATTGCTCTACCCTGTACATGTTATATTGGCATTTGGCCCTTTAGAATAGATTAAGGGTTCATTCCAACATGGTATCAGAGCACATGGCTCTTTCTCCTCTCACCAACCCTAATCCTAGCCCACTATTCACTACCGCCGTCCTCAGGCCGCCGCCTGAACGCAACCACCTTCCCCCTCTCTCTTCCCCTGCTCCCAAGCTCTGAGCGCCGCTTGCCCCTGCTCGGCCGTTGGCTCCCCTGCTCTGTGTCTTCCCCTGCCGCACCGAGATGCCCCCGCCTTTGACACTCGCTGCGCCGCCCAGCGCCCCGCCGGTGGATCTTGCTACACGCAGCCTCGCATCGCCGCGGCCCTAACGCCCCATCGCGAGATCCGTGTCCCCCGCCGGCGTCTGCGCCTGGCGACACGTAGGACCCCACCTCCGACTACGCCAAGAAGCTTCGCAAAGCGGAGTGGGCCGCCACGGAGGTGCTCGAGCGTCGCCTCCTCGCGCACGTTGTGGCCACCAGCGACGAGGCCGCCTCCCTCCATACGCGGCTCGCCGAGGCAGAGGTGGAGACCATTGCTCTGTGAGTCCGCGTCGAGCAGCTCGAGAGGCTGCCGAGCGCGACGAGCTCCTCTCCGTGCTCCTAGCGGCTACGCGCCCAGGCGACGTCAACATCCACGGCCACGAGGAGGAACACGACGGGTGGGAGGTGGAGCCTTTCCCCTCCCCAGCCTTCACCGCCGCCTCTGTCTCGGTCCTCGGGCCAGCGCTGCCGCCCGAGACGCCGCCACCCCTACCTCGGGCTGCCGCCGTCGCGCATGTCTCCTTTGGAATAGATCAAGGGTTCATTCCAACACATTAGTCCATCGCACTGTTGTGCGCTGTTGTGTCACAGAGTCACGAAATGTATAAAAAGTAGAGCAATGTTGTAGCATCAGTTGGTGGTCAGGATTATTGTAGAAGCATCCTATCCGAGTAAGGGCCATACATGCCAGGAAAGAAAAACACACTTTACAGTCAATGTGTACAAAGATTGTGTATACTGTAGACACCATCATGCTGCATTCAATTGTAGCATTTTCCTATCAAGGGCAACATAGGGTTGCCATGCCCTCGCTGTTTGACAAAGCTATTACATCTATAATTTCTGATTCTTATTCTGATGGTGCAGGCATGTGCTTTATACAACAATTGGTGGCCCATGTTAGCAGGTGATTGTTGTACTCAATCAATGTGAGCAGGTCCTCTTGACCTTTCTACTGACATGGTTATACTTCTTCAGCTCTCATGTATGTCCTTGTACCAATGCCATGCTTATTTTTCGGTGGTGGATCCACACAGTTCTTGACTAGCAGGGACGGCGGAGGGTAAGTTCTTACTTCTTATGTTTGATGCTGTTGGTTACTTTTGGAAAACTGTACCATGCATATCCGACAACTTTGGTATGCAGAATTAACAGATGTACAGAATTGGCCAGAGAGAGGAAATTACTTGCGATATTTGTTGTTGCATTAGTTATCATAATAATACTGATCATCAGGCGGTGCTTCTCGTTTCAGGTGGGTCAGTGCCGCAAAATTCCTGACTGGTGCATCTGCCATGGGAAGCATTGCTATTCCAGCAATTCTGAGGCATGCTGGCCTAATTGAGACCGGGGCCATGTTCATCGAGTTCACATCCTTCTTCATTCTTGTATGCACAATACTGTGCTTCCATAGGGCTACCCTGGATGAAGATTGGTAAATGTGCATGGACCCAAGAAGAACAACCATTTTGTGGCCGCTTCTCTCCACGCTGAAGAAAAATTCCTCGTTGGAAGCTAACATGGATCTGTACAAAGAAGCGTATTTGAGTTGCATGATTATTGTATTATATAAATACTCAAGATTTGGTAACCTAGTGCCAATGCCAATGTTATATGTTCGCGCATTCCTTTGCTAATGTTTCCCTCACATAATCCATGGTGAGCCATCCGTGTAAAACGTGATCAAGCGCACAAACAGACGACACGTTTCTAGTGGTTGGTTGCTACTGATTTCCCAATAGTCTGAGCCTATACTTACATCGGATTAACCTATCAATGAAATGAAGGATACTTAACGGAGGTTTTTGTTAGATTCTGAATTGTTGAAAACTTAAACGTTAAACAAGTATCGTATGGATGCAACCTGAAAACAAAAAAGAAACTTTAGTTGTCTACTACAAGAAGACGAAGTTTCGGTTTCTATTACATCTGCACTATAAAAATACTGTAGTACGCGATGTTGGACTGCATCTTGTCATCAAAGTAATAGAACACGATGAAAACACATAGTTATACGAAGCAAGCGATCCTTCAAGATTTACCAGCAAAAAGCGACGTCTCCACATTGCAACCAGTCGTAGTAGGTAACCTGACCTTTCTTGGATGTTCGTGTTCCGAACCGCATGGAACATAGATATATGACGTTTGCGAGATATCACCACCAAGGACAGTTTGGCCGAGTGGTCTAAGGCGCCAGATTTAGGCTCTGGTCCGAAAGGGCGTGGGTTCAAATCCCACAGCTGTCAATCATTTTTGTTACTTTTTTTTTCTTTCTTCGGTCGTTCCGAAATGGGGAATTGATTATTTACTTTTCTTTTAGATGTGATTCAAGGATATACCTTTATTTTATATGCAATTGTTTTTTTACTCTCTGCTTAGTGTTTCCTCAATAAAATACGAATTTTTTTTAAATAATATTATTTTAAAACATAATTACAAAAATATATCGTCTCTCCAAAAAATTACAGAAATGTGTTCCTGTCACCAGTTGAAATGGCGATAACGATCTATCGCCATTTCAACTGGCGACAGGGACCCTCTCCCCCTCCTGTCGCTGGTCCAACCACCTATCGCCAGTTCAACTGGCGACAGGTTCCTGTCGCTATTTCAACTGGCGATAGGTTCCTGTCGCCATTTCAACTGGTTCCTGAAGAACGTGGGTATTGTGGAGGCAATACTCATGCAGATGCTTCTCGCCGCCATTGAAATGGCGACAGTGGCCGGACCGGCGACGGATGAGTGGAGATGGTCCTCGCCGCCATTGAAATGGCGATAGGTCCTCGCCGCCATTTCAACTGGCATGCGAATACATTGTAATTTTTGGAGAGACGATATATTTTTGTAATTATGTTTTAAAATAATATTATTTAAAAAAAATTCAATAAAATACCCCATTTCTATTATTTTATTAATATCCTCTAGTTTTTCCGTTTTAATCACGTGAAATGTCCGAATTGCTCCTCTTCAGCCAACTCGCACAACCTTTCGCACAAGGTAGCCCGACGGGTACACTGGCCCTGAATGCAACATTATTGCTTGTATCTACTATTATTCTGAACTTTCGATTAATTTTTCTTGTATGGAGATAAAGTTAGGAGGCATACATACCATTTGGATCTGTAGTGTTGTGGCAAATTTGGAACAAGTTCGATGTTGCCACAATGAGTGAGAAGACAGGTTAGTATCTCCGAATCAATGTTCAGTTGCAATCAAGTGAAGTTTCAGACTTTCAGTGGTCCAGTCAAAAAGGCTAGTGGACACATTTCAGACAGCAAAACAAAGAAAAGCGCATAAAATCGGGAAAGAGAAGTCTGTGATTACTGATTTGGCACTAGAAGATCCAAGAAAAAGAGAAGAACCAGAGATCCAGACATATCGTTGATGCAGTTCTTGTGGGGCTGGAAATGATAGGCAGTTCTGTATTTCTTGCTCACAATAGAGGAGATCTTTGCAGACAGTGGATACAGGAAGACTCTCTGAGCAGCCTCTGCTCCTGCATGACTACAGAAGAGAGAAGATTCAAAGGGGAAGAAAAGCAGGAGGAAGAGGAGAAAGGGCCAGTCATGCCGAGGCTGAAACATGGGGGGTGGATGGGAGACATGAACAGAGAATCAGGAGGCGAGAAGGACGAAGAAGCCTTTTCAAAGTCCACGGAGCGAGTCTCATAAAACTAGACTAATGATGCTTAGGTTGGCTCAATGAGATTCTTCAAGCTATAGTTTTCTTTTCAGTACTGTTCCTTCTTTTATTTTGAACCATTTCATAGGGATTTTTTATATTTTAAACCTTGTTTGGCAGAAATATTACACATTCACACATTCAAGCGTCAAATCTTATTAGAATTTAGACAAACTTAATCACATTTAGCACTGTGTCTTGTGAACTCCTCTAGGAAAATATCCTTTTTTTTCTTCTTTTTGCCAGACTTCACTTGGAGTTGGAACTTAACGCGGTACGTTTTTCATGATATTGCTGCACAGCAAGGTTCTGAATGGAAAATGAACAGCAAGTGGAAATAAAGCATTTATAAGAATTCTTTGAAATCCTCCTTGGACCAACCTAAGCAAGCGTCATTACTTTTGTGCTACTGGTCACCCCATGAAGTTGACAAAGTCTTCTCATCTCACATCCCCATCTCCTCCCGCTCATGGCCCCGATGCTCCAACCTTGGGCCTTTCTCCTCTTCCTGGTACTTTTCTCCTGTGAATCTAGTCTTCTCTGCAGGCATGGAGTAGAGGCCACACAAAGAGTCTTGCTGTATCCACAGTCTGCAAAGGTCTCCTCTATTGTGAGCAAGAGATACAGAACTGCCTACCACTTCCAGCCTCCCAAGAACTGGATCAACGGTATGTACTGTGTATGCTTTCCTTTCTACTTTTTACCTGTTGACTATTGGCCGTATCAGATCAAGAAGTGTATATTCTCTAATTTGTTGTGCTTTTCTTGGTTCAAGAAAAACAACCGATCTAATTAGTTACTATTTTGCCCAACTGGAGAGATTAAGCTTATTAGGCCACCTTAATTTTGTGCTCATGTCTCATAATAAGAGAGGGGAAAGGTAGGTAGCCAACTCATTACTTGTGCGACTCTGTTGCTGAATGTTGCATACGATAGGTGCTCACATTTACGGCGCTGCAGATAGCAATGTTTAGATGTTTGCACAAATCGAAACTATTTAATGCAGAAATGTTCTATTCGATTGCCATAATTTGGAGGCTAGAAATTAAGCGTCATATATATATGTATATATATCTTATCACCAAGGTGTTATCTGAAAATCTTCATACTTGCTCTACTGTTATTACTACTTCCTGTCAGAAAGTATTCAGTTAAGCAATGCAGGACTATTTTTCCTAGCAGACCTAATTACGAAACCAAAAATATGAATCTGAAATATTAGACAGATCTGTTATATCCATAGGCAAGTAAGGAAGTAGTGACATGTTCTGAATTCTAGCATCTTTGCTCCTGTTTGCCAACTGTCAAGTTTTATTAATTGTACATTTGTTGCAAGTCTTGACATATTCTCTTGTCCTTTTCAAATATCCGATGAATTGGCAATCCTCGACAACTCAAAAGATCCAAATGGTATGAATCTCTCATAAAAAATACTGCCAAACAAAAAGGAGAAGAAACTGAAGCATCCCACAACTTATGTTTTGTCTTAAATTTCAGGACCAATGTACTACAATGGCATCTACCATGAATTCTACCAGTATAACCCAAATGGTTCACGCTGGGGTAACATAGTTTGGGGTCACTCGGTCTCAACAGACCTCGTCAACTGGATCCGGCTCGAACCCGCAATAGAACGGAATACCCCAAGCGACATAAACGGTTGCTGGACTGGTTCAGCCACAATTCTCACCGGTGATCAACCAGTCATCATATACACCGGCGCTGACTCTGAGAATCGTCAGGTTCAGAACATTGTGCTTCCGAAGAACCGGTCTGACCCGTACCTGAGGGAATGGACCAAACCGGATGACAATCCGCTGATCCAACCGGTCGGACCAGGCTTGAACCCAAGCCAGTTCAGGGATCCAACAACCGGTTGGATCGGACCGGATGGACTATGGAGGATAGCAGTTGGTGCTGAGCTGAACGGCTACAGTGCGGCACTTTTGTACAAGAGTGAGGATTTTGTGCATTGGACTAGAGTAGATCACCCACTCTATTCATCCAATAACTCCACCATGTGGGAGTGCCCGGATTTCTTCGCAGTATTGCCCGGCAAGAACAGTGGGCTGGACCTGTCCGCAGCTATCCCGAATGGTGCCAAGCATGTCCTCAAAATGAGCCTAGATAACTGTGACAAGTACATGATTGGGGTTTATGATCTGAAACGTGATACCTTTGTGCCAGATACCGTCCTAGATGACAGACGACTGTGGTCAAGGATTGATTACGGCAATTACTATGCTTCAAAGTCATTCTTCGATTCGAAAAAAGGCAGGAGGATAATATGGGCTTGGACTAATGAGACAGATAGTTCGTCCGATGATGTTGCAAAAGGCTGGGCTGGAATCCATGTAAGAAAATCTGCCTCTAATCGGCTGTATTTTTTTAGTACTGGAATAATGATTTAACTGATTTAGCATATCAGCATAACATATGTATCCTCATTTGTTATTACATTTAGGCAATCCCCAGGACAATTTGGTTGGATAGCGATGGCAAGCAATTGCTGCAATGGCCAGTTGAAGAGATAGAGTCCCTTCGAGGAAATGAAATCAGCCATCGAGGAATAGAGCTGAAAAAGGGTGATCTGTTTGAGATTAACGGAACTGATACTTTACAGGCCAGTTTCTTTTTCTTACACGCATACTTCGATTTTCCAAATAAACCTTTGACTTCAACAATGCATGTCACTTAAATCTGTTCTGTCTTGTGATTGTTAGATATGTGTATTTTGGCAAACTTGTACATGTTATATATTAGCCCTTTGTCCTATTAGAATAGACAAGATGTCTCACTCCAATATGGTATCAAAGCAAAGTTAGGGTTAGGGTTTGCCACCCACGCTGCCGCCACCCTCCCCTTCTTCTTCCTCTGTTTTCCTCTGCTCCGGATCCTCTACGCCATAGCCTCCTGCACCGGATTCCTCTGCGCCGGATCTCGGGCGCTGCCGCCGGCCCTTCCCCGTCGCCGGATTTGAGCTCCCTGCTGCCGGATCCAGGCCGCCTGTCGTCGGCCCGCGCTTGACCTTCTCCGCGCGGAGCTCGGCCTCTCCTGGAAGGTGCGCCGCCTGAGTGCATTGGCTTCGACCCGGCCAACTCCCTTCCTTGACGTTGCCGCCGCCGCCGCCGCCCACGATGCCGCCGACCGCCGCACGTGAAGCTGCCGAGCAGAGTAGAGCAAGGGCTCTGTTTTTTTTTCTTGGATCCGCCAGCTTCGACTTCTCACCGGCTCCATCGATCCACATGGAGCTGGCGGCTTCAGCCACACTCCAGCTCCCTAATCTATGTGGAGCCGACGGATTCGACTTCTCTCCAGCTCCTCGATTGTTGGGGGAAAAAATCGGGGCTCCAGCTGGCTCTCCTGAGCACATCGACTTCCAGCTCTGAATCCGGTTCAATCATCACTGATGGCTTCTACTGGAGGCTCCTTCGCCATCCCGCTCCCCCAGTTCGGTTCGATGGGATGAACTTCCGGGAATGGGCCACAGCCAGCATCTTTGGAGTCATCTCACCCGCGAATACCCCTATCCGCCACACCCTACACTGCCAGCTCTTCCTGCTAGTGCGGATCAGACGGCTCAGGAAGCCGCCAATGCTGCACTGCACTAGAGGAGGCCCTGAAGCTCTACCAGTCTGAGCTGCACATCTACGAGCGATGGCAAGATGCCGAGGCTCGTGCTACCGCCATCCTGGTGGGTAGCATGCTCGTGACCATCTCCATGGATGTGGCGGAGCTTCCGACGACACAGCTTATATGGGAGCGCCTCCGAGCTCACTACTAGGTACCAGCTGACGAGTGATACTATGTATCTCTCAGTTGTGCACCAGACACATTCTCTTCAGCAGCTCGATGCCACTGTGGATGACTTCTACCTATCCCTGTTGCGTGCAGCTCCGCTCTCACCAGGTGACTCAACATCTCTACGACTTCCTGACGCATCTCCGACTTGAGTTTGAGACTATGCTCTCACCATGGATCTTCTTCACGTCAAAGGTTGAAAATTTTAATTTATGATACCAGGCAATCTCCTGTGCGCATCTGATGGTTCTTGATAATGGCCACCATGGTGCAACCCAGCATGATGGACAGGGCCACCGGCCTGTGCTCCTAACCGAACCACTTCTGCCAGTTGAACATCTTGTAGCCTAGCAATCACGGTATGGTGCTCATTGGACTGATTCTTGAGATCACCAATGTCCCCCAGAATCTGTTGTTGTTGTTGAAGTGTTGGAACTAGCTCTGATACCAAACTGATATGGCGCCGATTCTGAAGCTTCGAGTTCTCGAGAGGAGATACAAGTTGTACGTACCAAGACGAGAACGAAGGGGATAGCGACTAGGAAAAGACGAAGTATCGCCCTCCTGATCGCGGCAGGGTTCTTCCCCTGCCGTGATAGATGGCTCTAATGCAGTGGTGCATCATGTTTAGGAGAAAGACTACTTTATTGCCTGCCTCCTCTGCTACAATCTGATGCCTTTAAATAGATGACTAAGTAGTAACGTATCCGGAAGGGATATTGCCTAACTTATCTTACCTACCAAACCAATGCTACTTAAAGTATTTCGTATTCCTACCGGCCTCTACACAGCAGAACTCAATCGGCAATATTAAGTAGTAGTAACCTCTTCGGTTTCGTCCAAACGAAGTAATTCGGTACAGAAGCTTCTGGCGATAGCTTCTTGCGACGCGAGTACTTCTGGCCGAAGAAGGAATCCACAACAGGAGAATCTCACTCGCTACTGTCATTTTGTCGGGAGTCTTGTCTACCTTGGAATCACTCGTCTTGACATCTCTCACCCAGTCAGGGGCGGAACCATGTCACAGTACCCGGTGTCACAGGACACCGGCTAATTTTTTTAGCAGAGATTAGTCCATATATACTATGTGTGCACCCCCTGGCTCAAAAGTTGTACACTCTGGTTCAGCCTAACCTCTGGCTGAATGATGCATTTTGCTAATGTTTGCCACATAAATTACTATTTAGTACATTGTTGCTTGAAAATTATATATGTTGTTATATGTATAGTGAAGTAGTGAACTCTAGCCATTTTCGTTCTAGTTCCGCCCCTGCACCCAGTTCACATCCTAAGTTAGTTCGTCTCTGCTCCTACTTAGCTCCACTACGGTCACCTTCTTCGTGTTCTGCGATATCTTCGCGGGACCATCACTCGTCTTCTTTTCTTTCCTTGCTCCAGTTCTTTGCAGCTTCAGGCGTACTCTGATGCGACCTGGGCTACGATCATTCTGATCGCCGATCTCTCTCTGCCTATTGTGTTTTCCTTAGTTCCTCCTTGATTGCCTGGAAGACCAAGAAGCAAACTGTTGTTTCCCGTTCGAACGCTGTGGCTGAGTTGAGAGGCATGGTGTCGTTGACAGCTGAGATCACCTAGCTTCGATGGCTACTTTAGGATTTCGGTGTTTCTTTTTCTGTATCAACTCCTCTCTTATCAGATAGTACTGGTGCGATCAGCATTACTCGAGATCCCATGAAGCATGAGCTCACCAAGAACATTGGATAGATGTTTCGTATATACGATCGCAGGTGCAAGACCAAGTTATTGATCTTCAGTATGTGCCTTCGGAGGCATAGACTAGAGTTCAGCATAACTTCTACCTCTCCAAACTCATTGTTGTTAATCCGCCATGAGTTTGAGAGGGTGTTAGATATGTATATAGCTTAAGGTGTTCTTTGTATTTTGGCAACCTTATACATATTATATATTGGCCTTTTGGCCCATTGGAATAGACAAGATGCCTCATTCCAACAGTGATGACTACATGTATGAATCAGGCAAATTTGTATCCCAAGAGGTTGATATATATACTGAGGTTTAGCCGTTTTGGTGTGTTTCTCAGAGCAACTGTAGCTAATCTGGCACATCATTTTCTTGAAACAGGCGGATGTGGAGATAGATTTTGAGCTGACATCCATAGATAAAGCTGATCCTTTTGATCCTTCCTGGCTTTTGGACGCTGAGAAGCATTGCCGGGAAGCGGATGCATCAGTTCATGGTGGCCTGGGGCCATTTGGACTTGTTCTCCTGGCCTCTGACAATATGGAGGAGCACACTGCTGTGCACTTCAGGGTTTACAAATCACAGCAGAGGTACATGATCCTTATGTGCTCTGATCTAAGAAGGTTAGTGCTTATGCGTTAATACTGATATTTTTTCCTTTTTTTGGTGTTTTCTAGAATGTCCAGATCAATTGATGTCTGAAAACTCCCTCTCTATTCTGCATTGCATCAATAAGCAATAGAGTTTTCTTTTGTTTGTGCAGGTCGTCTCTGAGACCAGGACTGTACACACCAGCATATGGAGGCTTCTTCGAATTTGACCTTGAAAAAGAAAGGAAGATATCTTTGAGAACTTTGGTGAGTTGGGAGGCTCTGCCTTTTTCTGTTCTTCATGCACTCATGTAAGAAATGAAATGGATGCTCTAACAGCAATGTCTGCCGTGCAGATTGATCGTTCGGCAGTGGAGTGCTTCGGCGGCAGTGGCAGGGTCTGCATCATGGCCAGAGTTTACCCGGTGGCGCTCGTCGACGGAGGCACTCACATGTATGCGTTTAACAATGGCACTAGCACGGTCAAGGTGTCACAGCTCAAGGCATGGAGCATGAGGAGAGCTCAAGTGAATGTGAACAAGGGATGAAGTACTTCACAGAACCGAGCAATGCTAATTGACCTCTGAAGAACTGAGTCACTTCATGATTTCAACTTTCTTCTCTTCTTTCTCTCTCATTCATCAGCACTCGTTGGTAGAAACAAAAGAAATCCAAAAATGTTAGCTGCTCACTTCCTTGACCTCCACTCTTATAACTTACTACTTGGTAGAAAGGAAACAGATATTATTGTAAAGTACTGCAATTGGTAAACAAGCACAGTACTTCTTTTATTGTTACACTGCTAAGGCATTCTTAATTATCATGCTCAAGCACTGCTGATGGTCATTTATATGCTGTTTGATTCATTGACTCATCTCGCGCACAATCTACACGGTTGCGGTACTCTATGAAGTGCATGTATCTGGAGGGGAAAAAGCAAAACAAACTTAGAAGGAGAAGTTTCAAGAAGAACAGTTGGCAAAACTAAAAAGCTAATAAATAAGGTGAAGGGCCCATCCGGGTACAAACCGGACACCTCTTGATCTGCAGTCAAATGCTCTACCACTGACCTATGGACCCGTTTGTTCGGTTGTTTACTCATCTTACAAACCTATAATAGTATTTCTTGTATTGTAAGTCATTTTTAATCCCCTTTTGTTCTTCAAAAAATCTCATTTTTTCACAGTTCGAATCAGGAAATTATTCAATGACTGCATCTTATTGGGAACATTGTTATATGTGCTCTTGATGTAGTTACATTGTTCCAGTTTCAAAAGCGGGAAAGGATCATATTTTAGCAATTTGATATAAACGATGGATACATGACATCGCCATAAATTGAAATGCGCAATTACATGCTACAAGGCCTTACCAACTCACCGAGAATCAAACATTAAAAAAAAACTTAACTTCTAAATTGTCTTCAGCCGATATATTGATGTTCCAAATAGAAACTACCGGTGCAAGTTAGATACAAGAGAATTACATGCTACAAGGCCTTACCAACTCACCGAGAATCAAACATTAAAAAAAATACTTAACTTCTAAATTGTCTTCAGCCGATATATTGATGTTCCAAATAGAAACTACCGGTGCAAGTTAGATACAAGAGAGGTAAATTCATAGCATCCCAACTACAACACTGAACCATCAATACTGCTAAGTCTGGCTCAATAAATCGTCTCTTACACTCCCTGGTTTAGATCATTTGGCATATTAATAACAACGTAGCAAAGAGACTCTTCTGGTTTACAAGCATCGTCTATCTTATTTCGGGTTCCTCAGAACAATGATGACTGAATCCCCACGGAGGAACATCTTGCTTATGAACCGGTCCTTGTTCACTGGAAGAGCCTTCTTCTTGCCTTTACCAGTCTTTGGAACCTGTAACAAGAGCAACAGATGTTACCGAACACAGCAATACAAGACAAGGAAATAAAAACAACAGTTTGGAGAATGTGTCACATACCTCAGTCCACATCTCCCTAACATTCTCAAGAACCATGTTGCAATGCCGATCAAATGCCCTCACACGACCAAGTAACTTCTTGTTGTTCCGGCAGTTGATAAGCACCTAAGGCAGAAGAGAGCATACATTATCAGAACAATGACTAGCGTAGAAAACAAAATCTGCAGTCAGTGCAAGTGCTTAGGATGGGCTACTTCTGTGAGTAACACCTAGAGATCTACTCCTACATTATTTTTTACAGAGTAGATGAATATGACCAGTGTGCTTGCAGCAAGCAAAGTCTTAAGGTTACAAATGTGCAATTTACATCAAGTTAGTTGCCTTAAAAATTACATCAAGTAAGCAGAAATGTGATAATATAACTGTAGCAGCTATCAAGCAAAACAGCCGATAGCTTTTTTCACAATTCATACAAATAATTGGGCATGAGCTACACATTGCAAAACGAGCTATCATATCCACGACCACGAGTAAATTAAGAGCAAAGGATACAGCGTTGAGTGAATGAATTAAACATCCAGTAACTCATCTTGTAGCGAACTCAACCATTCCAGTCACTAAACAGACCCACATAATGAACTATATAATATATATCAAGCCAACTGTTAATAACGAATCTAATTCCAGAAATTCTAAATTAAGGAACCCATATGATACAAGACCCATAGCGGTAGCACTTGTGAAGGTAATAGCGCAAGGAACCTAAGATACGGACATATCATCAGTACATACTTGCACTTGTCAAAATACAATGCAATACTGACTACTCAAACAACTACATCACTTCCTGAATTTCAGCTAATAAAAAGGTGGAGTACAAGACAGAGTTAACTATAATTAATAAACATAGCTGAAACATGACAAAGGCTAATACAAAGACAGCCTTTGAAATGCAACGGTCACACTAGGACAAAGGCTGCAAGGGAACTATGGTCAATTGCTCACATACTATGCATCTAACTTTGCAGGGCTAAGAGGCAGCATTACTAGCAAAGGCAATGGAGGAAACTACAGCACATTCACATAAACGGACTACAAGCACCTAAGTTAATTGGATTTTAGCTAACATATGCCCAGATAACACGATGAAAACACCAGACACCAGCGGGTGCATAATTCAAACAGAGCATCAATGCGGAGACAGTAAAGAAGAAATTGCACTCTGTTAAAGTGAGATCTCAATAGAAGAACTCCACCAACCTGGGTATTGTTCTTGACGCTCATCATCAGCACAGACAGAGGACCCGTGCTGAATTCCTCCTCCTCCTTCTTTCCCTGCTTCAAGAAAGGAGATAATAACCACAAAAGGAACCGTGTTAGTAGTCAGCCATACGCAGAAGCTGAGAGCAGAAGGCCTCTAAAAGGCACATAAATGGAGGGAAAATGCAGCAACTTTTGAGAGTCCGAGAGCTTACATTGGTTTCCTCCGCCATCGGGGCGACGGCTCACGAAGCCAAGCCGGCGATCTGCATAACGAGAAACCAAATCATTATTCACTAAAAATAGAGCTTATAGGCAGCAATGCTGAGATCTATACAACAAGAAACCAGTGATTAGACGAACTGTAGCATCATCTGCAAGAAACAAACCAACGGGCGCAAAACCCTAGCGCCCAGATCGAGAGCGAGCAAGAGCAGCAAGGCGCGAGCAAGTGACAAAAAGAATCAAATTCGAAACAGCGGGAGTAATCGCTAGTTTTGCGGAGCGAAGAGTTGGGAATCGTCACCTGGAGGGTGGTGGCGAATCGGAGCGGCGAGACGGCGGCGTCGAGGAGAAACCCTAGATAGGGGATGGAAACGAAGGGAGAGAAGGGGTTTTATTTTGAGAGTACAAACGGGGATGTTTTTTTTCTTCCCGATTACCACCTGTATTGATGTGGAATTAGGCTGGCATGCGGGCCCACTGGGCCGTGCTAGGCGGGCCCGGGATTTCTCTCTCTCTCTCTCTTTTTTCTTTTTTCTTTTTTGAGGACAGAGTCGTCTAAAAAAGACTTCTACGTGTGCAATTGTACGAAATGTTTGGATTCGATGATGGAAATTATGACACTCGAATTTGATTTCCAGCGATTATTGTGTTTGAAAAAAAACACATATATAACCAATGAATGGAATCGTGCAAAGAAGAATGCAGCCACAAATACCTTTTTCTGAAGAAAGGCAATCACAAATATCTCAAACGCCAATCAAATTAACCATCGGGTACAAATATTCGAAAGAGAGAAAGGAAAATGCAGACCGCTGATTTGCTCGATCCTACGGTCAGATACAAGTCAGCTCGGCACGTAACGTAGATGAAACTAAACAACCAAAGCATGATCTGATCACACACTGACACGCACCGCTTAAACCTGCATTAATCGTGCTTACATTCTACATCATCTTAATTACAAGACCACTACATCATCTTAGTTCCACGTCCGGTAGCGTTGGCAAGTATCTTCTGCTCGATCCATGTTCCAGCAACCGGATCGTCAGTCTGAGTTTGTTCCCGGAGCATGGAGCTGGAGCACAGCGCCTTCAGATTGTTCCTTCGAGGATCGCCGCTGCTCTCTCTGTTTCAGCGCTCTCTCGATCAGCATGTTGAGAAAGTTCATCACTTGCACCGCGTACTTGAGTGCTGTCAAGGGATCTACTGCCTGCAATCGATTTAATTGGCAACATCAATTGCAGCAAGATCACAACTCGATCTTTCTTTCTTTTCAGAGAACTGAACATTTTTTGGTTGTTGAGAATCTTCAGAGCACCGAGCTTATTCAGTCGAATTAATTACCTGCGTCATGTTTGGAGCAAAGACCATGGCGACGTTGCGCGTGCCCATCTTGTTGCTCTTCTCTTCCCGCGCGACGTCGGCCATGAGATTGACCGCCCAGTCCAGCAAGGCCGCCTTCGCCGCCGGCAGCTTGGTGCAGAGCTGGGCGCAGTCGTCCTCCGACTGGCACTGCATCACCTCTTCCGTCGGCAGCGAGTCCACCATCCCTCCAGGGAGCTCTCTGAACCAAGCCTGCATGCAAACATATCTTCCGATTTAATTTCCTAACAAAACAATACACGCATGGATGCATATATGCTGCCTCTGTTGTTCTTGCAGCTTGCAAATTAGAGGAGATTACCTTGATCAAGCCTGCAAGGCAATGCACATCAATACCGTCTGGTACGACTCCGCAATTGTTGAGCTGGTCCCTCAGGTACTGCTCTTGGCTATCCTCAGCGGTAATTCTGAAAATGCCTTCAACCTATGGATGGGCAACCATAACAACAAAAAATGCAGAGCTTGATCGTCAAACAACACTCACAGTGTGTAATTCTTCAAGGGTAGAAAATGTCACATGTACCGTGTATACATATATATACCTTGAGACCGCCCTGTTCGTAGAGGCGCTGCTGCATCAACAGGAGGATTGTTGGGATGCTGTTTCCTCTGGAATCGTAGGAGCACTGCATGGATTCCGTCGAAACGCCAAACACCGTCTTGCTGCACGATCGAGATGATGACAGGAAGCATTCCAAAAAGAAACGGAAAAAAAATCTGGCGTTAATTGCATTATTTGGAGTAAACCACTTACATCAAAAGGGAATTTAATTCTGTTCTAGGTGCAAGGAGCAAGTGGCTTCCTTTTGTTTTGGGAACGATCGATGCCAATGGTGCAAGGACGTGCAAGAACATGGTGCATGCAAACAAGAAGCTAGGAACAATTAACTGAAAGATCGAGTTGCATGCAAGAACGTGCCATGGAGTGACATGAAAGGAGATCCAACGAGGGAAAGAGAGAAAGAAGATCGGAGACGACGTACGTACCTTGCACTGTGCGCCTTGCCGGAGACCTCGGGCTCGAGCTCGTCGGGGAGGCCGCGGAAGCCGTGGAACCTGTCGAAGGTGACGTGCGCGACGTGCCGGACGTCGGTGGGCCACCCGATCTCCATCTGCGTCTGTTCACCGCCGACCTCCACCTCCTCGCCGGCGATGTCCATCATCAAACACACCTCGATCTCCCTCCCTCTCCTCCCCTGGCCTCGATCTCCCCAGCCCACACAACCTTAATGCTCTGCTCGGACAATGCCGCGTTGCGGTGGACCAAAATGAGACGAGCTCAACTCAACAAGAGGGAAATTATTGATCTCTCTCTCGTACTGGCAGTACTCGTTGTTTGCTTCTTGCAGTTGATGGAGGAGATTTGATGGAGACTAAGATGGAGGTGGTTGGTCCATCGATACAGTTGTTAGCAAGGACGTGGGTTGCACCACTACTCCAAGTCTCCAACTGGCGTATCTTCTCTTCTAATTAAAGAGTCACCCCAGAACCAAAAGAAGAAGAAGAGCAACTAGTGTTATGGTGGTATTGATTTTAGTTCAAGATTGTAGTAAACTAGGTGTTCTTATCACAAATACATGGTTATATTTCCTTGTAACAAATATATGCTGGGCCATGCGAGTTGGTAACTTGGTAGCATATATATCAGAGGTGGTAACAAATATACGAGTATACCCAAGTGATAAAGGAGTATATCAAGTTCGTCTAGATGGCATATTAAAGGTGGAAGTAACTACACCCAGAAGTAAAAGGTATTATATGTATATTCTGTAGCTGGGTAGAATAAGTTATTCTACAACCTAGCCAGTTCCCACGCTCCGACCGAGCCCGTCCCTCCTACTAAGCCGTGCGACCCACGTGTCACCACCCACTCACGCTAGACCTTCGTTCGAGCGGGTCAATCCCAACATATGTAGACCATGTACCCACGACTCCCATGCAGACGTCACACGGCCAGTATGCGCTACGGCAGGATATGCCAGTAA
This sequence comes from Phyllostachys edulis, assembly GCA_036346405.1. Classification (NCBI taxonomy): domain Eukaryota; kingdom Viridiplantae; phylum Streptophyta; class Magnoliopsida; order Poales; family Poaceae; genus Phyllostachys; species Phyllostachys edulis. Next base: position 20,057,532 of record CM070545.1, on the reverse strand, counting down.
ATTCCAACGAAGCGTCCAGTAAATTTGTGAGTACAGTAAAAGCAGCTTCATCTAACAGTAAATTGGAATGTACATAGAAGTAAAGGTGGTATCCATTTTTATTGTTGTGCATCTTACAGCGGTTGGAGGTAGGAGAAGGCGGCAATGCGGTGTCTATCTCCACCCGATTTCTCACGAGTGCGCGGGTGTGGACCGGCCGGCAAGGTTGACGTGGCAATGGGACGACCTCATGGTGGTGTTGCGCTTGAGGACTGTTGTGGCTACAGGTTCTCGAGTGCCTCCCCATCACATGCTTACGCGGAGAGAGAGAGGGAGGGAGGGAGAGAGAGCTATCAGGAGGAGGCTGAGAGAGGAAGAAGAAAAACAGTGTCTCAGGCACGAGAGGGGAGTGATGTTTGGTTACCGCAGCTGTTGGTCCTTGGCCCTTGGCTTGCTTGTGGGCCGCAAGGGTGGCTGGGCTGCTCTAGATGGGATAAGGAGAGAGGGAGGAGGGCGGTGGCGATTGGGCTAGGGGAGAGGGAAGAGTTGGGCCACGGTGGGATTTCGGCCCTAGGGGGAGAGAGAGAATAAAAGAGAGATTTGATTTTGTTTTGAGATTTCATGATTGAATTTGAAATTGAAATCCAAATCCTAAGGAGGTTTGGCACACTTCTTAGCTTGTAGATTTTTTTTCTTCTAAATTTGATTTTGAGCAAGGAAAACTTACTTATATTTTTGAACTGCACGACAACTTTTGGAATTTCTCAAAATGTAATAAAAGTTTTTAAAATCCTACAAATTTCATGCAAGTTTCAAAATTTCAAAACTGAGCTGTTACATTATCATCACTTGGTTTGGGTGTTTAAGGACGCGGATGGGGAAGGTGTTAGTAGGGCGAGAGACAGGTCTGCCCTCCTCCACTTGATCAGTGTGATCCTTGATACGGTCAAATACTAGCTTCATGCCATTGCTATACGAGCGGTGGATGTTGTCGAAACTAAAATGAAGCACTTCACCCAGTGTTGGACCCATGACCAAAGTTTAGAAGGTGCTCTCACCTGCTTGTGGCTTACCGAATGTCGAGTTACTGGTCAGTCGTAATCTGCCTAAGCGCGGCTGGGCTAGGGAGTGCTCAGGGAATACACCGTGAGCCGTCCGTCGATAGGAGGCACCAGCCCCGGCTGCCCCCTTGGGTCCGCCACGAAAACTTTTTATTAGTAGATAGCAACAGGGGCGGAGGCAGCACCGGTGCGCGCAGGGGCGCACGCACCGGCTCTGGCCGCCGCTCCCCTGTAACGAAGGCCAAGCTCGCTTCTGTCGTCTCAGTCCGAGTTGATGAAAGAGAAGACAGCTTTCTTGAGCCAACAACCATTTGCAGGAGGTGAAGAAGAAAGGAAAACATTTTTTGGTTGTCACCTTTGCCATCAGAACCTTTTCAAGATCGCTCGACTTGACCTAGGCAGAGGCACTCCCGTGGGAACATCAATGTGCTCCACCCAACGCAGAGAGAGAAGATCACAGGAAGAAGGCGTGTCTAGTATCACTGCAGAGGCCAAAAGCTCGAGATCATGCAAATCTCCGCCAAGACACCTAGTTGCTACACTGCTCATCATCGGTAGGAGAGGGTAATGGTTTTTTTCTTCCTTATTTAACCTGTTTTTCAAACAAAATAATAAAACTAGCATGGTGAATACAATGACAACAATAGCATGTGCGATTTTGCTACTAAAAGTCACGTGCCGTGCATCCATATCCAGTGACAGATCCATCATGAGGGTGCGAGTGGGTTGAATCATCGGCTCCGCTCGTCACGTGGTACTATCTTAGCACCCCCTCTATTTTCGGCCTGCGTACGCCACTGGATAGCAAACCAATTAAATGCTTCACATCTGCATGCATGTATTATTCCATAACAAACCACTTAAAACCAGAGTGGCCAATAGAAGAGTATGTCCGTATTTGGTGTGATGTACTGAAATTATGACGTGACTTCGCATAGCTCATCCAAATACACTTCTATTTCTCCCTTAAAGAACATAGAGGAATGCGGGAAACTTACAGAGATTCAAATAATAATAACTTTTACTCGATCACGGGATACATAGTGGCCATGGAAACTGCACTAGAAAAGTCCAAGTTTTTAGTTTTTTACTCGATCACGGCGAAGATCCAAAACATTCCAACGCATGCAAGGTCACAACAACTTAAGACCATCTCCAATGTTGTGTTTTAGCCGGTTCAAATGAGGAGAGAGAAGGCATTAAATCGATTCAATACATTGGAGGGGTCGATTCCAACAAAAAAGAATGCATGAAACCGGACTCTAGCAATCGATTCAAAGCATTAAACAACTACATAGGAGAGAGTGCGGTTGAAAGATGATATTATTATTTTGTGGTTTTTTAATGTAACGTGGATCCCAGTTATTAGTAGAAATCAATTCAATACATTGGAGAAAAACGAGCTCAGTTCCTAGAATTATTATTTTGTGGTTTTTTAATGTAACATGGCATGACTTTGAATCGACATCAGTTCAATACACTAAAGATGCTCTTATGAAAGGGAAAATAAAGACCATCGAACGATTAATTTCTATTTCTCGTTATCGTGGAATTCGTCATCAAGATGGATCAAGCACACTGTCCAAAAGGGAAAAAAACCTTATACCTCTTCTTCCCGACTGTAGAAGTGTTCTTTCTCTGTGAATGCATGCGAGTGTTCTTCAGATGAGGTAGGGCCTAGAACCTGTGGTCGGCGGAGGAGGTGGCTGCGGGCTACGGTGGCGACAGGGATATCCATTTTTTAAGGCATGGGACGCGGAGCAGGTGGAGAGGAAGAGACTACTCGGGTGAAAAGAAACAAGGGTGCCATAGGCATTAGAGGGAGCGAGGCGGCTCCCAATTAATTTACCTAAAGAATAAGTTTTCGTTTTAAATCCATTGCAATTTTTTCCTCTTCTTCTTTTCCGAGTTAGCATTAAAAAAAACCTTCACTTTGGTTGGACAAACCCCGCTTCTACTGGGCTGGACCGCCAGTTCTGTAGTATTTCTTATTCTTTCATGTCTTCGTATTTTTAACGATATAGTTTTAAGAAAAAGTTTTTCCAATTTTTTCGAGACACAACTAGCGCTTGGACGTACAATGAAAACGCTCCAACGCAACATCCGAACACAATGTTTACAACAAAAATAATCCATGTGTGCCACAAAATACACAAATGATAAATACAATGCCAAGAACGGGAGAACTCCGGCGAGAGCAGCGCCGCGATGAACGGGAGAAGAAGGTGAGCAAGGCTGACAAGTGGGGGAGGTCGTGCGGTCAAAGGGGGACGTCGCGGTCAAAGGGGAGATCGCAACCTAAGGGATGTCACGTGACCAAGGGAGGTCGTGACCCAAGGGGAGGTCGCGGCAAAACGACAAAAGGGGAGGTCGCGGCAAAACGACAAAAGGGGAGGTCACGGCAAAACGGCAAAAGAGGAGGTCATGACTAAAGGACAAAAGGGGAGGTTGCGGCCCAATGGGAGGTCACGACAAAACGACAAAAGAGGAGGTCGTGACTAAACGACAAAAAGGGAGGTCACAGCCCAAGGGGAGGTCGCGACAAAACGACAAAAGGGGAGGCTGTGGCCAAAGAGGTGTTACATGACCAGGAGGGTGGTCTTTGCAAAAAGACCAGGAGGGTGATCGTGGCAAGTCTCCAGGACCACTCGGAGGTCTTGGACAAAGGGGAAGGTCCAAACACAATGGAGGTCTAGACAGAAGGGGAGGTCCAAATACAAAGGAGGTCTGGACAGAGGGAGAGGTCCAAACACAAGGGAGGTCTGGACTGAAGGGGAGGTCTAAACACAAGGGAGGTCTAAACCACAAGGGAGGTCGAAACCAGAAGGGAGGTCTAGACCCTCAGATCCAAACAAAGAGAGGTCTGGACCCTTAGATCCAAATGAAAGGAGGTATGAACCCTTAGATGCAAACGAAAGGAGGTCTGGACTCTTAGATCCAAACGAAAGGAGGTTTGGAGGAGAAAGAGCGGGGCCGAGGGGAGCACGGAGTGAACAGAGGAAGGGAAAAACAACACCAGAGAACGCCAACGAACTCCAAAAGAAACCAACTTTGGATTAGTTGGAGTTTGATTTAGTCATTTTAAACACTTTAATTCATTAAGCTTTAGAACTCTCATCAAAACTAAATGGTTCTTTTTTTTATTTTGAAATTTTTTAAAAAGACCTGAAAATCGAGATGTTACAGCTGCTCAGGCTTTTATAGCTGAGGAAAACAGGAAGAGCAGCTGAGAGACTTAGAGACACATGTTCAAGGGTAGGTGAAGGAGGAGATGGGAGCAGGTCAAGGAGGAGACAAGAGGGGAGCAGTCTTCGCAAAAGGTAATGACATTTAATGCGACCGGCTGACATTTAATGCGCTAGGACCTTTGCGTCAGCAACGACGCAATGAGAGGAAGGAGAAGATGAATAGAGCTGACAGGTGGGACTAGTCAAAACTTAGAAAGGTGGTCCAACCAAAGGGGAGGTCAAGACCAATAGAGGAGGTCGTGACCAGGGGAGGTCGTGACCCAAGGGGTGGTCGCAAAAAGACCAAGAGGGTGGTCTTTGCGTAAGGGGAGGTTGCGGCCCAAGGGGAGGTCACGACACAAGGGAAGGTCGTTAGGGCCACCCGGAGGTCTAGACTGAGAGGGAGGTCCAAACAAGAGGGAGGTCTAAACCAAAGGGAGGTCTAGACTGAGAGGGAGGTCCAAACGAGAGGGAGATTGAGACTGAGAGGGAGGTCCAAACGAGAAGGATGTCTAAACCAAAGGGAGATCTAGACTGAGAGGGAGGTCCAAACGAGAGTGAGGTCTAAAGCGAATAGAGAAAGAGGATTCAGCACCAGAGAACTCCAGTAACTCAAAAGGAACCAAACTCGAATTAGTTGAAGTTGTATTAGTTCATATTAAACCACGACAAATTTCTAAGATCTTCAAGTTAAGCTTGAGCGAATCAATAAACCAAATGGTTATTTTTTTTCTTCGAAAATCTCATAAACTCAGAAAAATTGAGACGTTACATCTACTGCATCTACTACCAGCGTGACGACCACAGGTATCAGGACTGCTACAAGCGGAGGAGGGACTAGGGTCGTCGGGGTGGACGTCTTCCGAAGGGCTCTAGAGGTTCCTCCCACTCAGGAGCTGGCGCCTCTCGCCAAGGCTCCTCCAGTGACATCACTCAGCAGCTCCTCTCGATGCTCTAGCGCCTCGGTGTCGGCTCATCCTCAGACTCCTCGGGTTCTGCTCGTCTAGCTCTTGCTTCTCAGCAGTCTTCCTCGCCTCCGCCTCCGCCTCCTCCCTCGTCAGGTATCTTGTCTCCGTGGATCTTGGACTCTAGTGCTTCTTTTCACATGACACAAGATTCTACCCACCTCACTTCCATTCATTCCACAGTTTTTCCTTCCATTGTTCTGACTACATATAGTACCTCTCTTCCTGTTACAGGCCGAGGCACCCTTTCCACTTCTTCTTTTCATGTTTCTCATCTTACTATGCAGCTTATGTCAACTGGTCAGATCACTGATCACGATTGCTATGATGTTCTTGAGTCTGACTCTTGTTGTGTTTAGGACCGTCGCACGGGGACTCTGCTTGGTACTGGCCCACGGCGTTGTGATTAGCAGTGTCTTTGGGAGTTCGACTAGCTTCATCTTCCTTCCGTTGTCACCACCAGCCAGTCAGCCACTAGCACTACCTCTAGTTTTACCACGCCGTCCACTACCCTCTTCGCTCAGTGGCACCATCGTCTCGGTCATCTCTACGGATCACGTCTATCGTCATTAGTAGGTTGTGGTGTTCTTGGGTCATTGTATGGGTTGCAAGTTTGGCAAGCAGCTGCAGCTCCCCTATCCCTCTAATGATTCTATATCTACTCGTCCTTTTGATCTTGTTCACTCTGATGTTTGGGGTCTGGCTTCCTTCGTTTCGAAAGGGGATCATCGATACTATATGATATTTATTGATGATTACTCTCGTTATACTTAGATCTACTTCATGTCCTCTCACATTCAGGTTCTCTCTATTTACCAGATGTTTGCCACAATGGTTCGCACTCAGTTTGATTCGGTCATTCGTGTGTTTCGTGTCGACTCTACTAGTGAGTATGTTTCTGCTACTTTGCGTCGTTTTCTCACTGAGCATGACACTCTTCCCTAATACTCTTGTCCTAGTGCTCACGTTCAGAACGGTGTCTCTAAGCGCAAACATCGTCACTTGCTTGAGACCGCTCGCGCTCTCATGCTTGCCTCTTCTGTTCCCCCTCACTTCTGAGCTAAGACTGTTTCTACTGCTGCTTTTCTCATCAACATGCAATCTTCCATCAAGGTTCTACTCTTGTCGAGTATCTCTTTGGTCGAGCTCCAGAGTACAGTCGCCTTGGTAGTTTTGACTGTGTTTGTTTCATCCTTCTTCCACCTCGTGAGCGCACCAAGCTGACTGCTCAGTCAGTTGAGTGTGTTTTCCTTTGCTACAGTCTTGAGCATAAGGGTTATCGTTGCTATGACTCTGTTGCTCACAGGATGAGGATTTCTCGGGATGTCACTTTTGATGGGTCCTACTCTTACTACCCTTGTTCCCCCACTGTCAACCCAGATTCTCTTGTTGAGTTGATCTCCTTTCCGATTTTTCTTGATTCTCAGCTTCCTACCACTGTTTCACCTTATCCTCCATCTTCTTCACCTCCCTCTCCTCCGACTCCACCTATTCCCCTTTCGCCGGAGTTTCCTTCCTGCTCTGTTGTTGAGATTCTATCTTTTCCCCTACACTACTCTTGTCGTCCTCGGCCTACTCCATCCCCTATTGAGCCTCTGTCTTTGTTGGGCCCTGTTTCCAGTTCTCCTTATCCGTCCTTGCTGGGTCCCCCTCCACCTTCTCCTCCCAGATACAATCTTCGTGATCGTCACATTGTCAGGCCACCTGAGCACTACGGCTTTGTAGCCCCTGCTCTTTCTGAGCCTACGACCTGCCGTGAGGCTGCTGCTCATCCTGAGTGGCAGCTCGCGATGTCTGAGAAGATTGCTATGTTAGAGCGTACTGGCACTTGGGATCTTGTGCCCTTACCTGCGCGTGTCACTCCCATCATGTGCAAGTGGGTGTACAATATCAAGACCCACTCGGATGGTTTCCTTGAGTGCTATAAGGCTCACCTCGTGGCGCGTGGTTTTCAGCAGGAGTATGGTCGTGACTACGATGAGATTTTTGCTCCTGTTGTTTATATGGCCACTGTTCGCACTCTTCTTGTTGTGGCCTCTGTTCGACAGTGACCCGTCTCTCAATTGGACGTTAAGAATGCCTTTCTCAATGGCGAGCTGCGTGAGGAGGTCTACATGCAGCTGCCCCTGGATATTCTGTCCTTGATGGCATAGTGTGTCGCATTCGTCGCTCTCTTTGTGGGCTCAAACAAGCCCCTCGTGTTTGGTTTAACCGCTTCTCCTCTGTTGTCACTGCTACTGCCTTCTCCGCTAGTGATCACGACCCTGCCCTCTTCGTCCACACCTCTCCTCGGGGTCGGACACTCCTTCTCTATGTGGATGATATGATCATTACTGGAGATGACTATCAGTACATTGCCTTTGTGAATGAGTGTCCCAATGAGCAGTTCTTAATGTCCGATTTGGGTCATCTTCATTACTTTCTTAGGATATAGATCACTTCTACGCCCAAGAGCTACTATCTCTCCTGGAAGAAGTACATTCAGGATATCTTTACTCACGCTTGTCTCACAAATTAGCATGCAGTGGATACTCCGATGGAACTTGGTGTTCATATTCGGCCTACTGATTGTGAGCCTCTTGAGGATCTCACTCGCTACCGTCATCGTTGGGAGCTTTGTCTACTTTGGGATCACTCGTCCTGATATCTCACCCAGTTCACATCCTGAGTCAGTTCGTCTCTACTCCAACTCAGATTCACTACACTCATCTTCTTCGTGTTCTGCGATATCTTCGCGGGACTATCACTCGTCGCTTTTTCTTTCCTCGCTCTAGTTCTTTGCAGCTTCAGGCGTACTCTGATGCGACCTAGGCTAGCGATCATTCTGATCGTCGTTCTCTTTCTGTCTATTGTGTTTTTCTTGGTTCCTCCTTGATTACCTGAAAGACCAAAAAACAAACTACAGTTTCCCGTGAGCACTGGCGCTGAGTTGAGAGCCATGGCGTCGTTAACAGCTGAGATCACCTGGCTTTGATGGCTACTTGAGGATTTCGGTGTTTCCGCTTCTGCACCGACTCCTCTCTTATCTGATAGTACTGGTACCATTAGCATTGCTCGAGATCCTATGAAGCATGAGTTCACCAAGCACATTAGAGTGGATGCCTCGTATATGCGATCACAGGTACAAGACCAAATTATTGATCTTCAATATGTGCTTTCAGAGTTTCAGTTAGCATATTTCATCATCAAGGCACAGGCTAGAGCTCAGTATAGATTCTACCTTTCAAAACTCAGTGTTGTTGATCGACCACAAGGTTTGAAGGGAGTGTTACATATGTAGATAGTGTAGGGTGTTCTATGTTATTAACCTCTTGGCCCATTAGAATGAATACAAACCTCATTCCAACATGTTACACTTCTTTCAAAATGGTGGCTAACGAAAATATACCCATTTTGGCTGCACGGTCATTTGTTACACGGACCAATTCCATCATCTGCAGTAAGATAACTGGCAACTACTAAAAGCATTACGCTGTACAAAAGAATCAACTCCTTGTTAAAAGCTCTACCTTTGAGGCAGAGATTAACTGGCTAGTGCTGTAATCAAGCAATGGCAGTGCTAATATAGGGTCAAGACTCCAATATATGCACATATATATTTACTAGTTCATTTTACATAAATCCCAGTTGGCTAAGGTCATCATCTGGGATTTCTAGGCCTCCGGAGAAATCAAAATCTTGTAACGAATCGTCAAGACCATCGGTAAACCAGGAACTGATGTCGTTACCTTCAGGCACATCCAAAATGTCCATATGATCTATGGCAGGCAAGTTTGTCAAAGGAGCATCCAAAGATTCCTGAGCAACATTAGCTGTACTGTTTCTAACTTGTTGAGTAGGTTTTGCACTCGAAGTATTTGTCCACTCATGGGATTCTCGCTGGGACGGTGCTGGGAAATTAGATGACTCTGTGACTCTACCAAGAACATTTCCAGATGTCGATAACTGTGCTAGCTTTTGCTTTGGTTTTATCTTAGTTTTGCGTTCATTCCTTCCGCTGCCTGATGAATTACGGCCTGATTTCGAACTAGAATTCTTGCCGGATGCATCCCTGTTTTGGTCCCTTTCTCTGTCACTCCTTTTCCATTTTGTACTACCTGGAAAATGATCAGCAGAAGTCAACACAATTAACAAAATCATCAAGTAGCACCCTAATTCTCCCGATTTAAGGTGCATACCATATTTAACTAGGATTTGTTCAAGAGTGCTAGAAATACCTTGGCTCAATGGGCTTCTGTCAAGTTTTAAAAGCTTTGGCTTTTCTGCAGATCCTGGGGGGCCACCTGCACACAAGGTATTTTATATTGAAAGTTCGTAACATAATAATGTGTCAAATAAATAGGTGGGTTTATAAGACTTGTTTTGAGTTTGACTCATCAAGAGTTGCATGTCTATTACCATCTATTGCATCGCTCTTTGGCAAAGGTGCAGATAGCACACTCCAAAGGAAAGGCTCTCTGAAGCAGCTATTCTCCGTTTCCTCAAATTTCTGGCAGCGGGCCAGTGTTCGCTTGGCAAAAGCCAATGCAAGCTGTTTTGCAGCCTTGCTGGCAGCTTTACTGAGACCACCCTTATGACTAGAACTACCTCGGCCACCCTGTGAAAACAGAAAATCATGACATGCAATCAGGAACACAGGTCAAGGTTAAGAAGGTTCATGTGCTTTGATTGGTGAAGTGGCAAATGGGGGGAAAACGTTCAAACAATTAACACTAGAAACCAACAGTTTTTAATAGCTATACATAAAAATCTAACAGGCAACCATTAATGTCTTTCAAAAATGAGATATTCAGGATCGTGAAAAGAGAAAAAAAAAAAAAGACTTTGCAGCAGTTGATTGGCAGCACAACACTGTAGTTTAAAGACCATTCTTTGCTGGAATCACCTCTTCTTGTAAGACAATGTAAACCTTGACTTACAATACAAAAGTTGAATGTAATAACTTCTGATATTCACGACCAAATGGTTTAAATTGCCCAGATGCTTTCATTATGTAATAATAAATTGTTTACAAATAGCCCCAATAAAATTATCATTGTTAAGATTTGTATAGCATGCTCGTGGAATCTGATTATAAAAAAGATGTTAAGCACACTCAACTGAGATAAATTACAGTACTTTTATATCTCTCACCAAATTCAATGCAATGTTCCACCTTGTGAATATACTAAAACTAAAACCTTGAATACTGCTGTCATACGTTAATATTTGGCACCACTAACCTCGAAATTTCTTATAAAAAAAGATACAGACAACAAGAAGAATAATGAACGATCCCAGCAACAATCTTACCAAAAAACTAATCTAAGGGAGCAAGAAGCCCAGAATCTCCAGTTGCTTAAAGTTTTAACACTAATAAAAGTAAAAGCAGTAATGTAAATCAATGAATATTCAGCTACCAGCAGTTTTTTGTATGCCATCTCTACTAGTTTGTTCATTGCATGTTGCTCCAGGCTCCTGCAAACCAAGTCTTGAAGTTAGTCACCATAATAACTTGTACATACACATTCAAAAGCTAGACCAGAGGTACAATAATCAATACCTCTCCTCCATATTTTTAGTATCTCGGATTGCTTTTTCTAACTTATGCAATTGGCATTTCTTTTGGTTCACCTGAAATAAGTAGAGAAACACACATGTTGATTAGAAAAGCATATCCATTTCCCAGAATATATGTGCAAGTAACACAAGAAGTATTTTACATAGGAAATACTCCAAATTGAATGGTGAAAAACAAGATATTTTGCTCAAACACAAAGATACATACAGAAAAGTAGTTCTCCATTATAAAATGCATATCGTTCTTTAGTTCAGCGTGGATTAAAGAATCACAAACCATACAAAATCAGTATGTAATAAAATGCATGCAGGTGTTTTAAAAGCACTGCTGTATATGTGAAGCCAAAAGAAAATCATCTACATATGAAGAATGAAGATACATAAGCACCAGAATTACTTGAGGTGTGGTACAAAATCTCAGTTGTGGTTACAGGGGACCACTCGTACTGGTAATATACCCAAATGACGCACTATGTGCAAAAGCTTTCAAAACTGACCCAAATTATTCTTACTAAATTGCCTGTTTGACAAATTGACACTGACCAAGCTATGCAACATTTTCCTATTCACAGAGGCCAAAATATAGTGGATTCTCACTGAACCCAATTTATCTATCAAATTCTGGTATGGTGAGTTGGTGAGACCTACTATTTCACTAGTTTTGGGTATGCCTTTCCATCCAAATTCGCTCCGCACCAATGGACGCCACTTAACAGCATCTCTCTAATGGTTCTTGCATATGCTTACTTGTACATGATGATGTCAAATGGGGTCACCAACTTTTTGCAGTCACTCTAAGATGTCAAGCGGTTCCATAAAATTACCAATAATCCTTTCTCCGTAAGCTAGAACCCAACTTCTAGAGCTATTATAACCATGCCAGTTTAAGAAAATATACATTCATCATATAGTAACACACGCGCACACACACACACACAGAGGAGACTAGGAGAGAGAGATTATAACTTTTTTTTAATCAGAAAACAGTAGGAGAGGCTCCTACAGTATTATATTGAGAGAGAGCAACTTCAAGTGAACTCAAGAGAAAATGATATCATAATTTGTTGAGTTTGATCAAAATTGAATATATAATATATCAGAAGAGTACAAAAAATAACCTGCTCAAAGAGTCTTTTCTGCAGCTCCAAAATAACTTTGTTAATGTCCTCATCCTCTCCCTCATCCAGCTGTGGCTGAACAAAGAATTTTTTTTTTGCCAAGACGTTTGAGTTAATAAGGAGACATAAAAGAATCACAGATAAAGAGTAAAAACAATGATGTTGTCTACAGAATAGGTACGTTTTCTCCCAGGAAATAGACACTGTTGGTACAGTAATAAGAGGAATGTACATCATGTTTGCGGTTGTTTCAAGTTTCAACCTAGTGGGGGCTCACAACACATAAAAATGGCCAACACTCTCACAACTGATTAACCCCCACCCCACTGCACTAACCCTTTCCCCTCATCAATGCCTTGAGTTCCTCAACAGATTACAGTTTTCACCAACAGATCACGAACATATATTCAGTGTTTGCCTTTCCTAGTTGAACTGACTGGTATTCGTACTTATATCATGTAAAAAAAGGTATTGATGGTCTCTTCCCAGTTCCCAGGAAAATTAAGTCAAACAGAAATGCAAAATTACAGCATATATTTTGCAGCTCCTAAGGTGGTGCGTATCTTTTAGTATTTCCTTTCATCGTTGAAGCATTAGGTCCCTTCTTGCCAATAGGAGACTACATTTATTACATCACGAATGCAGTCTCAATGGAATTACATTTATTGCAGTCACATAAAAAAAATGTACGATTTCCTTGAACAGAACCAGAATGATTTGGTTAGCGACAACACAAGAAACATCAGGAATGCAGTCTCAATGGAACTACATTTATTGCAGTCACATTAAAAAAAAATGTAAGATTTCCTTGAACAGAACCAGAATGATTTGGTCAGTGACAACAAAAGAAACATATGATCTGGATTTTCATGTTTCACGCTATTTGAGATGTTTGTGAGATCCAGGAATATAAAGCTATAACCAGGTACACAACAAAAAAGCATATAATCTTTGAATTTACAAACTAATCATTAATGTAGAGTTTTTAGGAATCGTACCATCTCTGGACAAATGTCGATACTGTGCAACTCGATCAAAGTCCTGTCATGCAAAGACATCTGCCCATACTGATATCCATATGATGGTAAATACATTTTTTTCCCAAGATTTTGATATTGCTGTGAAATATGTGGCATGAATTCATGCAAAGGGTCGTTTTCTGGGTATACCATAAAATTTATGCCATCTGATATATTCTCACTGCAAATGGAATTTTGACTATATGAGCTCCTCAAATTGCTGGAATCTGTGAAACTGTTGGACATGCTGTTATGCACTGAATAATTGTTTGAATGCTTGAATTCAGGGCTCAACCCAAAACTGGATTTTACTGCACTAGCTTCAAATTCATTCTCTAAGTTCCTGTTGGAAGCATAAGGAAGGTAGTCATTTGAGAACTCGAGAAGTATATCTCCTTGCACACCATTGCATTTAGAAAAGTCATCACCATCTTCTACAATTAAAGCAGAGAGCAGTCTATGTGTCAAAGGAGCCATTTCACCAAACAATCCTTGTGGCTGTAATTTTTGAGATGCAGTGCTGTGATTTTCGTCACTATGAGACAAAATGTCAATAGATTCTCTTGGTCCAACACCATTTGTTTTGCTTTGCTCCAATGACACACAAGAAGTAGCCGTAGGCAGAACCTGGGATGAATGCTCCCCCTTGCAGATGAAAACAATATATGAAACAAGGTTATCAAATTCATATGATTGCAGATCAGAGTAGATATATGATAGAAACCGAAAGTTGTGGGATTTATTGAAATTATATGTCATGTTAAGGTAGTAACAGAAAAGTACCATTGATAGTGGCCCGTTGCAGTTAGTTGATACGGTTAATGTATGTTCATCAGGCATATTAGACATGCCCGTGTCAAGCTCTTCCAAAAACGTAATCTGACCAGAGACCCCAGTAAGTGAGAGTCCATCCCACAAGGCAAGGTACAACAAACTATACCAACGTCTAAAGGCAACTAGAGTCCAACCTGGTTTTTCAAAAAAGATAAATCTTCAGAGCTGATGAAAGTAAGCATTGGTTCTATTCTCTTCCAAAAAGGGCCAGCATATGCACCAACTGCAGAAAAGGATAAGGAAGCTATCAATCATGAAACAAAAAATTACAGCTCAATAGATCACTATCATATGTACAATTGCACACCAATGGCACCACGGGCAGCATTTGCAGCAGCCATAAGTTCTTCTCGGTCATCTTCTGATTCGCCTACAACAAACAGCTTAATGTCAAGAGCAACTTCCTAAAAAATAAAGGCATTCACTAGAAAATTAAAATGTCTTTCAAAAGACCTGTTATATCTATTGATCCACAATTTAGAATTTCTGAGTGTCGAGATGATGCTTTGCGGTCTGAACCTTTCTTTGTTGGAGGGCGGCCCAACTTACTGCACCAACTAAAAGAAGATAATTAGTTATATATGACAAAAATAAAGTAAACCTCCTCGAAAGATTTTCAATCATCAAGCACCTTTCATTCTTTTCAGATACAGGTCTTCCGCACTTTAGAAGCTTTCTTGTTTCTGTGCTGTCCAACTTCTCTTTTGACATGGATGTACACCCTTTAACATGCATGGTGCCTCTTCCGCTCCTCCCTTGACGACGAATGCTGCCATCTTCAAGTTCTTCTTTCAACGGAATTCTGCTTTTCTTGGACGAGAAAATTAAGTCGGTTGCATTATGGGCAGAAATTGCACCCTCATTGTCGAAGTCACCACTATTTGTGACTTTCTCCTTCTTGTTTTCAGTAGCAGCAGATCCTTCACTTTCTGACAGACCAGCTGGAGATGAAATATTATCTGTTTTAGATACAGCTTGTGAATTGTTACTAGCTACACCCCTTGGAAGTAAAAGGCCAGACGACTCTACAGCTGGTCTGACAGCAACATCAAGTGGTGATCCTTCAGATAGGGCCTCGTCAAAATTTGAGACTGGGGAAACAACATTTGCTCTTCTTGTCCGTGACATTTTCTGTGGACGTTGACCCACCCAAGCAACAGGAGGTGAAGATCCACTTGCAGCCATGGGACGCTTGCGATTTGTGGTGCCTCCCAAAGGTGAGGCTTTATTTGTGCATGGTGCTTCTTCCCATTCATCAATTCCTCCAGCTGAGCGTTGGAAAGTAGATGATGAATTCATGACAACAAGCGAACTGGTTCTTGGTGCTCTGCATGCTTTACCCTTGGTCACAGGACTTAAGGTTCCAGGTTGCATATCCTCAGAAGTATGTGCCCTGGATACATGATGGAGGCAAAACATCAGAAAAATGATGCAGTACATCACCACTCACACATTGCAGAAACAACCAAAAAGACTTATATCGTGAACTATAGAAAAAATCAACAAACTACACATGCGTGTGCATAATAAAGTAACCAGCAGCACAAAGACGTTCTGAAAATTCAAATCAGTGTGCTTGTGTCATAACATGTATTACTAAAATAATGCCACCAACATTATGCTTACTTGTTTCCTTTTGCCAAAACTCGTTCTTTGTCTAGCCCAGCATGTCGCTCTCTTCTTTCAGTTGGAAGAGACGTGGAATCTATGTCTGTCTTTGGTAGATACCGGGAGCTTGCATTACTCTGTTGAGAACCTCCATCCGTCTTGCTACCTCCTAATGCTCCAGCAGAAGTTCCATGTCTGTCAAACAACAATTCGAGGAAGGATGAGTGCCCCTCAATGCTCAGATGACTCAACATGGTCATGCAAACAGGACCACCATATGAGGTTGGACCTATAAAGCCATGGTAAACTAAACCAAATATTCACATCTCAAATATGTTTCATTTGAAGCTCAAGCATGAGGAAAAACTATGTGTAACTTCGGATAACAAAGTTGATGATAATGTACAAAAATTACCTAAATGGAAGACCATCATTAGATCGTGCGCGTACTTCATTGTTTGATCTATGTTGAACTAATGGTTTAACATCTCGATCTACATCATTGCCTCTGTTGAGCATAGTTCCAACAGAGCGCTTACGTTTCATTTTTTTCTCCCATCCATCACCGCCAGGAGATAGGCCCCGTAATTTGTCTTCAGAAAACCCTGACGGGACATTGACATTTCTCACAGAACTTTTTTCCTTCTCCAAAGGGGCATTTTTCTCGGTATCCGCCAAAGGACCTTGCCTTGTAGGAACATTACCACGCACTTCCAACTGAAATATACAGCCCAAGAGTCAAATACAAGGACAGATGGTAGCACAATAAAGGCATAACAAGTACGAGATATAATGGCCAAAAGACAGAAATTCTAAAAATGTGATCTCATGTCTAACAATTGAACAGGCGGCAAAAAATTACAAAGTCGTATATTTTGTTTAGCACTTGGCAACAAAAGGGAAGTCCGGAAAGAAACATGACATGAAAGCTTTGCTCAATCTTGACACATCTCTAATGAAGAAAAAGGGGAAACAGATTCATTCGATATTAATCAACCAGGCACTTATGTTTGCACAATGTCCTTCATGAAATTTGATAAGCATCACACCATCAACAATAGTTAGGCCCAAGTGCACACAAAAAAGTTTAGGAAGATTAGTCATTCAAGACCAGAGCACTTCCATGACCTGTTACTGCATGTGATTTATCCACGCACACTGATATGCCCAATTACCAGTTCACACCAATTCATTTGATTGGAGTAACACTGCAACCTCTAATTCTAGTGTCCAAATCCCATAGTACCAACTCAACTAATTACAGCAACGAAGACAGTGATACAAGCAAAATGGAATCACAGAAAGCAATGTAAATTAGCATAAGTACAAACCCGTGCATCTGCTGTTAGCGACGAACGAACACGCTTGCTTGTGGTTGCACTCTTAGCCCTCTCCTCCAGCCTCTGTCCGGGATTCTCTCCACTGTTCTGAGCCCCCATCCTCAGAGAACCCGACCCGCCCCCTGATGACCTCTCCGTCGCGCCCTCACTCCTTTGCCGCCTCCGAGTGACAACGTTCCGATATTTATCCAGCTTCTGAATTGACTCCTGCAACGACTTGGCTCTCTCCCTGCACCTCATTTCAACGCTCATAAGTAAGTTATTGAGCAATGGGGATAATAGATAGGAATGCACAGGAGCAGTACGTACTTCGCTCTGGTCGACGACTCCACGACGCCTCCACGGATCCGCTTGAGCTCCTCGGAGGCTATGGACGGGAGCGGCTTGGTCTGCACCAGCCCGAACGACTGCTCCGCCTCCACAGTGACACCGAGCACCCGCCGCAGCTCCGCAGTGCGCGATTGCTTGTGGTCGCCGACGGGGAAAGGCTCCAGCGAGAGGTATTGCGCCAGCGACGGCGGCTCCGTCAGCGCCCTCGGCGTGCCCACGCCGGAGAGTTGCGAGCCCTCGCGGAAGCTCCCGGCGACGTCGGGTCTCGAGCTTCCCGCCATGGTAGCCGGCTCACGGCGTCGGCTCGTCCCCCCAAGCTACATCAAGGCCTGGGAATTCCGCCGATCGAGACGGCCAATTCCACAGGAGAGCGCTCCAAATTGGCCAATAGGTGTCTAATTGGGATCGAAACCTTCGCGGATTTAGCAAATTGGTGGGCGGCGAGGGGTGGGAACAAAACCCTAGAGTTTGAGGTCGCCGGCGGCGAGGGGTGGGAGCGCGTGTGGCGGCGGATGGGGCAGGGGTAGTCGGCTTTAATGCAAAAGCGGGTGCAGACTTTGGTCGGGTCGCCGGTGGAGTTCGTATTCACGTTACGCTGCCTAGGGTCGTTTTAGGCACGAGGGGAAATTCGGACACTTTGACCGTTGGTCAATGCAGGGCATTTTGGTTGCAGACTTATAGTTTCGTGGCACCATTTTTGTATAATTTTTGTCCCAAATTGCAAGTACTTTTTGGCTGTATAAATGAGATTTACCGCAGTAAAAATGATGACACAGTTAAGGGTTGCATTGAAATTCAATTGTTCAATTCCTCTAAAAATAAATTCAATTTTCATGGCTTCAAGCAAAGAACCAATGATCAAAATGAAGTGGAAGATAAAATGTGGCTCCATGTATATTTACAAACGGGTGGATGGAGACGAGACACGGGAGTCATGAGATGTGATCTTAGAGCATCTACAATAGTTTGTTTCTTAACTTGTTACTAAGAGAAGAGAGAGTACTCAATCTAATAAAAAGAAACAACCATTCCAATGGATTGTTTCTTAAGCTTGTATCTAAGACTTTAATTGCTACAAGTTTGTTGGTGGGCAGTGGGACCCACAAAATGAGTGTTTAGGTAATAACTAAGCCTCCAATAGAGTTTTTTTTGTTGTTTCTTATGTCTTGGTATTAACAATCTGATAATTTCTTCATGTAGAAACAGCTTCACCTTCTCTCCTCCACATCATCTAAAAGCTGATGTGGCAACCTTTTAATAACAGCTGAGGTGGATTGTTGTAGATGCTCTTACCCATTTTGTTGGAATGCCCTTTCAAAACAAAAACATTAGAATATTGGATCAAATATTGTGCTCATCTAAATACAACACAGCCAGTATAATTGTTTGGATCAAGTTTGATCTGTTACATGATATTATTGTTCTGCACCTATCTACGAGGCAAATTTGTGAAATTTCTGACAATGATCATCCACGATTTTTTTACAAATATAGCAGATTCTTGTACGCCACCGCATGTGATGTTCTCTCCCTTTGCCACATCGGCCGTTCTTTGCATGGCCACCGTGTGGGAACGCCTCCCGCCGCCGCCGCGTCAACCCGTTGCTGCACGACCACCATGCGGCAACCATTGCCGCACACAACGTCCCTCAACCTGCCACACGCTGGCCCCTCACCCTCCCACTAGCCCTCCTCTCCTCCTTTTCCATTGAAAAACAATGTTGCATCGTCCTGTCACCTCCATCTAATCATTGTCTCTCCCGTCAAATCCTTGTCTCCCCCGAAATGCATGGCAAACTTAATTAGCGTGCGCGGGAGAAGGATTCCCTCCTGCAGCGGCTATAAATTAGAGAGCGAGCGAGCGCAATTTCATTTTGCAGTCACTCGCTCGCTCTTTCACTCGCTCTCTTGCTCTGTCAATTATATTTTTGGGGGACATTTCAGCGTTATTAACCGCTGTCATTCGCGAGTAATTTGTACCTTCGTCGATTTTTCATCGTTCGTAAATTCTTTATTAACTGCGTACTTGAGTAGTTGTAATTTTCTAGGCGCACCTATTACAGGCGTTCTGAAATTTTCGTAGGTATTTTGAAGTGGATGCGTACTTAAGTAGTTGTAATTTTGCAGGCATTTACTTAGTTTGACGTTGTTAGTCCCATGTAATTAGCGTTCTGAGATTTCTGTAGGAAAATCATTTTGACTTTAGGAGTTCCATGCATGCTAGGTATTCAAGTATGCATGCACCATGCAATGAACGCGTGCATATGCAACTTTTTTTTAGCAAAGGGAAAGAACAGGGATTAACGTGTATAATTATTGAGGCGATATTAATTAGTTACGAAATAATTAGTCATAATTAACTAGTTTGTCTTAATTAATTAGTTTTAAAGGGTAATTTTCATGGAAAACATCATCATTGCATGCAACTAATTATTCATGCATGCACTGCTGGCCATGCAAGCAAGTAGTTGCTAGGTATTCAAGTATGCACGCACCATGCAATGAACACACACATATGCAATTAATTTTTTTTCAAGCAAAGGGAAAGAATAGGGATCAACACACATGCTTTTTTAATTGTCAGTATGTAGTTTACCATAATTAATTTAGTCATGTTTAAATAGTCGTATTTAATTTTGTACTACTAAATTAGTGTACATTAATTTGTAGTGTTAGTTTGGTCGTAATTTTTAATTTATAGTATTTTATGGTCGTTAGCAACTTTGTCACTAATATTTCCTCTATTCCATGTGTTGCAAGTCATATCTCTACCGGAGCTTCTAGAACACTTCTACGATGAGGACCACCGGTCCAAGCTGTGAATCGCCGGTAACGCCGATGGGCCTCTGCCCCTGCTGCTTCGGGCAGGGAGAGATTACTAGGAGCTGGACGATCGCTACGTCCCGATCCTCTGAAACACGACCTTGTTGCTCCTTGCGAGGCTGGTCTCCGTCGGATGCCATATCACCCTAGACGCCAACCTGTTGTCGACACTTGTCAACGGGTGGAGGCCCGAGACACACACCTTCTACTTTCGTGGGGTGAGATGACAGTCACTCTACAGGACATCTCGTTGTTGACCAGTCTCCTGATCCGGGGTAAGCCACTTGTTCCGGGCCCTCTAGGTACAGACTAGAAGGCCAGGCTAGAGCAGCAGTTCGACCAACCTCTCCCGGAGCGTGTACGTGGTGTCCCTCGGACTTGGCTGAGGCAGTTCAGTTAGTGCCCGTAGGGTGCACCTGACGAGGTCGTTAGAATACACCTCGTTTCTTACCTTCTTCAGCTCTTTTGGTTGGGTCCTGTTTCCAACCACATAGGGCAATTTTTGCTACCCTAGCTTTGACCGTGTCACCGATTCGTTGGTTGACGTGGCGGCTGGGCCGATGCCTCAGTACAGCTGGGGATCAGTCGTCCTTTGCGCCACATACCGGGGGTTGTGTGATGCTTCGTCGCGCGGCACCGCTGCTACCCCTCGCCTTGCCATCTGCTACGTGCTCCTGCAGCTGTGGAGTTGGGAGCACTTTCCTGTTGGGCGCTCGTCCATCGAGAGAGCGATGCACCCGTACGCCCCATTGATCGACGCGATAGACGGGCCCACCATGGGCATACGATGGACTGATGTCTGTCTACGATGGGCCAAAGATAGACCGGCACGGTGCTACTCGTTGTTCCACAACGAGTTCGAGTCATTGCACGAGAGCGACATCATATGGAATCCATGGTATCCACAGTTCATGCGCATAGTAGCGCCGCACGGACTGTCCGTGCAATGCATCTGGGACGTAGGACTGTGGACGACGGACTGCCACCTAGTGTTCGCACATATGGTGGAGCCTTACGCGCTGCAACGCGTAATGCGATAAATTGGTGCGACAGGTCGTTCCCCCCGAACAGCAGGCTCTTCTCGCAAGCCGTACACCTGTAAGTCAAACTTCATCCGAGTAATGTTTCCATTTCTTACGTCTTCTTTTCTAACATCAATCCTTCCGGAAATGCAGGCAATCGAGACAGGGTGGGCACATTCAGGACTGGCGCTCGGGCCAACACGAGTGGATTACGACATGGACGGAGAGGGCGCACTTGGATGTCTTGCTTGACCCTCGTCCGTACGACATTGAGACATGCAGTGCATACATGGAGTGGTATGTGCCATGGACGCGCGCAAGACTCACCATTCCTCCACTGGAGCGCCCAGAGTAGGTGACAGTCGAGACGCACCAGCAGAGCCTCCGCCGCGCGTACGATTGTTACAGCGCTTCGCGGCATGATGACACCATAAGACACTAACAACCTATGGTCGTTTCATTGACGATATTCGTACTCTTCATGAATGAACCTGTTATGTATACCACTACAGTTGGAGTGGGCGCAGCACAGTTTTAGTGCATCGGAGGCCGCCATCCGCAACCCAGACACAACACTGGCGGGGATGATGAAAACTACGAAATACATCTACGCGGAGATGAAGAAGGTAATAAAGAACTTAAGCTACGATCGTTCGACGAACGACGTCCTGTGCACTGGACACCAAGTGGGGGGCTGTGCAAACCCGCTAGGTCACCACAACCTAGCGAGTCTGGCCAGCGTCATAGCGTTCCCCGTTGGTCATCCACAGGCCAGACCGGCAAGGAGGTAAGTTATTTACAAATCTACGTTCTGTTTTTTTTGTTATGCCTTACGTTCCGCTAACATCATATCGTTCTCCCACCGCAGGTCCATTGGAATGCATCACTTCTACTGTCCGCATTCGGTACACAGACTAGCGCTCCCCGTCGATCATCTGCACTGCACATCTAGGAGGTACGAGGTTCTCAGTTTATGTCCAGAGTGCTTATTTCTACTAACATCGTTCTATCTTGTGGCCTTCAGTTGACCATGGGGGTGACGGCCAGTTCACGTCGACTGATGATGACGATACGGGCCTCCCAGCTCCTAGCAGGGAGTAGTACATGCCGTCAGGGTTTGGACCATGGCAGACAGGGTTTGAAGCGTACGTAGGACAGAGTTCCTCCTGGTTCACTGTCCCACCACACATCCAAGGCCATAGCTCATCTGGGTGGGCTGACACGCGGTACGTCCAAGGCCAGGGCTCACCCGCCCAACCGGAGTTGCAGACACCATACCCCAGGAGTGAATTTATGGAGTCCGTTGCTCATGAATTCTTCGAAGGTGTCCCCCATATCGACATGCCTCATAAGGACGACATGTACGCTTACCAGACTCTGCTGGGCCAGATGTAAGATCGAGGAGGCCGACTAGAGGGGGGTGAATAGTTGTTTCTAAAAATCTCTAAGGCTAAAACCGATTTCTAATGCGGAAGCTAAAGACAATTCGGTTTTGCATAATAAAAACCTAAATCAACTAGTCTTTACTAATTGCACCAACAACCAACGACTATTGATAATTAGTAATCCTACAAATACATGTAAGCAATATAATTCTATGAATGTAAATTACGCAAAGTAAATCATAAGAGAACAAACCACAAAGACACAACGATGTTTTACCGTGGTGTTCGGAGACTTGCTGGTCTCCCCTAATCCACGTTGAGGTAAGCCCAACCACGTTGGACTGGCTCCACAACTTGAACCAACACCTCCGAGATAAGTCCAACCACTTGGACCGGCTCCAACACGAACCAACACCTTGATCCACTTGGGGTTGCTCTTCCTCCACTCCGGAGATGGCGAGTACCAAACCATTTACAACACGCCGGGCCTTCTCACAAGCTTCTTGAGAAGATCACCAGACCACGACGCCTCCATGCCGTCTAGGTGTCGGCAAACACCAAGAGTAATAAGCCAAGCCCCTTGCTTGACTCTCACCAAGTGCAACACATGCACAATTGGATGCTCAATCCAATTCTAGTTGCAACACATGCAACTAAAGTCTCTCCCTTTGCTCACAAGGTGCAACACATGCACATTTGAGAGGATAAGCTCACATTAGCTCAATAGAATGAAATGAGATGCCAAGAGTTGCCCTCCAACCGGCCAAGGTGAGTATTTATAGCCCACACACAAAAACTAGCCATTGGAGGAGAATCTGCTGAAAATTGGGGAAACCTGGTCAAACCGCAGGCATAGGGCCGGTCAGTCCGGGCTATAGTGCAACGGCTATAAAAATAGCTGTTACATGCAATTCCCGGTTAGTCTGCCCTCACAGGGTCCGGTCAGACCGGACCCCCGGTCAGTCTGGGCCTTCCAGGTGGAAAAAAACGAAAAACTCACCCTTTGGAAAAAGTTAACCAGCCTTATAAGGGCAGTCAGTCCGCAAGCATATGGGCGGTCAGTCCGGGCATTCAACTGTGGTCAGTCCGGCCCTGGATTTTAGCACAGATGACACTCGGGAAAACGATCATAACTTTTGACTCCGATGTCGGAATTGAGTGATCTTGGGCTCTATGGAAAGCTTACTCAGAGGGATACACAACCCATTTGTTTGATTTATCACAAGCATATTTGATAAAATCGAAAAGCAAAACTCCAAAGAGCCAACACCATGGTCTAAGTCCAAGGAAATAGCAACGAGCAATCTTAGACCATGCCAAGAGAAAATGCATGAATCCTAACAATTTGTAAAACACATTTGTAAACTTTAGTATCATGCCACAATGAGTAGGTACATGGACTTCAACTATTTGTAAAACACATTTGCAAAGTATAGTCACATGCTACAAGGATTATGCATGAGCCTCGACTATTTGCAAAACACATTCACAAATATCGGCAACATGCCACAAGGAGTAGTTGCATGGACTTTAACCATTTGTAAAATACATTTACAAATTATAGGCTCATGCTACAAAGAGTTATTGCATGAGCTTCAACTATTTGCAGAACACATTTGCAAACAATAGTATCATGCCATGGAGAGCTAGAGCAAACGGGATTGAGCTATCAACACATGATGAGACTCAAGCTACTAGACAAGATCCCTCTTAATAGTATGGCAAACCTATACTAGCAATCCGGTCTTCCAACCAAACACCAAGACCGGTAAAAGATTAGGAACACATCCTTAGCCCTAGCTAGTCATACCTTTTGCATTGAGCATCCTCTTGAAGCTTGATGACGTACATCTTTACTTCAAGTCTGGATCATTTTCTTGATATGCATCAACCCATGATACATCCTTCACTTGACCTCTATCAACAGATGAAGGATTTTTTCTTGATTTTATGATCAACTCAGGATCATCTTCTCTTTGGGATCTTGATGTGCATCAACACATAATGCACTCTTTCACTTGAACCTTGACTTGATGACTATCAACTCATGATGTCATCCAAAGTCTCCAACTTCATGGAACATAACCTATTCATCCAACTCATGGAAAATGTTAGTTCCATAATGTGATTGTCATTAATTACCACAACATACCATTAACTCATAATGGTGGGTCAGGATACTTCAATCTTTCCCTCTTTAGTAATTGATAATAAACACCTCAATTTGTAAATAATTGAATGTAGATCAATATGAGTATATATGAACTACACAAGTTATATATACTCAAGGGATATGTTTCAAAGTAGAGATACTTAATATGTGTGGATAAAGAGTATGGATCAATACTAATGAAACCTCAAAATATAGAGTGAACTCCCCCTAAGTGTGTGCATGCACGAATGTGTAATAAAAACATATGCACATTTTCAAGTTAAACTTTTAGTGGAGTTCAACCAATATTTTGGATTCAAGGAATGCAACAACATATAAGAATATGATGTCGAATGCATACCTCCATGATTTTCACATTTTCATTCAAATAAGATTAAACAATATCATAGTCAATAAACATATTAGTCTCACATTTAGATTTATCATTAATCACCAAAATACTCCATTAACTCATAATGGCGGGTCTAGATTATTCACCAGACTCAGTCGACTGGTCCACCTCTGCCCACTCAACGGTCTCCATACCTCCTCCGAGCCGACACACACTCTCCGGACTGGCTCATGTATCGCACAGGACACGCCCGACTCAAAACATCCAGGCACACGCGGAGGCAGCCGCAACGAGCAGAGGGTAGTGGCTCAGACGAGTGAGCCATATTGTGTCCCGTGTTATGCGATTATGTTTTGGTATATTTGTATTTATATTTTGTTTTGCTATATTTGTACGCATTTTTCGGTTGTTATGTGTGTGTACTCTTGTGCCATATTATATATCGACATCTCCAATGGCAACACAACTTTTTTCCCATACATTCCAAGTCACATGAAATAATGAAACCCTAATTTCCAAAACCTAAAATCAAAATTTTCGCGACCTAAATCCTAAATTTTCGAGATAATTCCAGAACACATATAAATTTGACGATATTCTCAGGCCACGACCAGACACCTACACTAAGATCACCACAGCGACGCCTCCCACGCAGTGCCCCTACTACGGCTTTCGAGACGTACGTCACTCCCCTGACAGGCTCATCTTCTGTGAGGATCAGCTACACCATCGGGGCAAGCGGTGGGCAGATGTACCATAAGTAATGTCATGTTCGTATAATGCATGTTATGTAATGTCATTGTGCATTGTGCCATTGTGATTTATGGATAAAAGATGTTATGACGTTGTGCTGAATGTTATGTAATGTCATTGTGACATTGTGATTTATTGACACAAAATGTGCTCCGAAATAGTCAACACAAATTGTGATCTATCTGGAATAATCAGTTGTAACATCCCAATATTCTGGAATTTTTGAAAATTTTCAAAATAAAAATAACCATTCACTACTAGAAAAGGGTTATTTCCCCACGGTTGAAAACCGTCAGGAAAATAGAAAAAACCGTCAGGTTTTATTTTCCTGACGGTTAACCGTCAGGAAAATCCCCTCAGGTCTAGGTGGTCGGGAAAATTCAATTTGTCTGACGGTTCACCGTCAAGAAACTTTTTGCTGACGGTTTTTCCCAATTTTGCTGACAGTTTTGCGAACCGTCCACGAAAAGAATTTTGTTCACGGGTATTTACCATCAAGAAAATAAAACTTAACGGTTCTTTGCATTCTCGTCAATAAATAAAACTTGACGGTTCTTTCATTCCTATCAATAAAATAAAACTTGACGGTTCTTTGCCTGTCAAGTTTGCGCATTTGGCTCACGGGGCCATTACCGTCAAGAAAATAAAACCTGATGGTTTTTGCCCGTCAGGTTTTCAAGTTTGGCCTGCCCATGAAATGAATTTTTTGACGGGTAGTGTAGTCTAAGAAAATTAAACACAGCGGTTCTTTGCACGTAAGCAAATTGTTTTTTCCTGAGTGTTTAACCGCACCAAAATGACTCTGTGGCTGTCAGCAAAATTATTAGCAGCCAAGATAGTGCTAGCAGAAATTGTCAATGACACACTAATATTTGGTTCATACATCCATATGCATTGTATAATCCACAATACACATCTATACATTAATCCACATACAAAATAAGTTCAAGCTTAAACTAGCATCATTTCAAGCCCAATACCATCAATTAGTTGATCACATATACACCATAATACTAATATTATGCTTCAGTTTGTGTCACCTATTACAAAGGACAGAACACAAACTAGATAATGATACCTACTTGACACATATAACTTGAAGCAAAATCATTGATAGCTGCAACACCATAGTTGTCGACGATCAAGTCGCCGATCTTACGAAAATGAACGAGAAAAATGACATGAAATATCCTGGAATGGAATGGGGGGTCGCTCTTTATTGATATGAACTGGGTTTTACAAGATGTGGCTAAGTACTACCTGAATTACTTGAATGGGGAATGTCTAATCGGGTGTCGGACTTAGAATATGAGTCTAAGTCGATTATCTAGCTTCTAATTCCACCACTTAGGCTTCTGTGTATTCTTGTTGATCTGTCGTTGTTCTTGTCTTTTTTGGTCTTGGTCTTCTTGTGTCTTTGTGTCCTGTGCGCTTCACCTTTAAATAACTTCCGAAGAGGTGGCAGTTACTCCTGGAGAAGACGTCCCTGGTGAAAGCGTTACGTTGGTCGGAGCGGTGGAAGCGATTAACAACGTGCTAACTTCCTTGCGGTTGACTGTGAAGAGCTTAACCGTAGGGTGGTTAATAGTTAGTGCCTCAGGGTTGCACCATCACGTGGAATGGATCGTATAACATGTGTTCCATTCATCATACGATAAGAAATACCAGTTCGGTAATTTTTCTGGCGGTTATACGGTGGGGATTAGGCACAAAGCCTCATCAGACCAGGTACCCGATAAGTAACCTTTAGAATACTAACGACCGGGGAGGTTGTTAGTCTTAGAATTACGACCATGAAAACGTATGGTCTTTTATTATGTATTAAAATAATACATAGAGGTTTTAATCCTCGTCGGCTAGCCCCGAACTTTAAATGAACTGGTCGTGTATATACCTTTTTCCGATGAAATCATATCGGGCGAGACCCATTTAATGTCGTGGTATCTGAAGTGGTCTGTGTTCACTTTAAAGTTGAGAACTTGCCTTGGGAAGCGAAGAGTTCCTCTGTTCGTTTGAGCAAAAGAGGCTTTTGTCGGTTTGGACTCTTGTGGGAATCCTTGAAAGTATCGGAAGTTTATAAAATCTCCTCTCATTGAGATCTTAGAATTTTATGCTTCCAAAATCCCTTCGATTCCTTTAGCTTCTCGTAGAAATCCTCGAGTTTTTCTGTTCTTCCGACCAAGAAGTCTCCAACTTTCACTACTCATCCTTGAGGATTTTCGCCATGTCGAGCAGATTACAAAGTGGTTGCTTTGAATTGGGCAAGAAAAAGCTTGAGGCTTTGGCGAAGATGGGAATGCTCCAGATAGGAATCGATTAATTGGAGACCCGTATCGGAGAGCATTTTCCGAGCCGTGAAGATGAGGAAATCCTGTTTTCTTGCCTACATCGAATGTGAAATTTGAGATTACCAGTACACAAATTTCTTCTCGCGTTCTTGAACATTACGGGGTGGAATTAGTGAATTTGGCCCTAAATTCGATCGCAAATATCAATATTTTCGCATATTTATGCGAGGCATATCTGGGAATACAACCGAACTTGAAGCTCTTTAGTTATTTCTACCGCATGGTGATGGGAAAATCTGCGGCAAAATTTGAAGCAACTCTGGGGAAAGCACATTGCGTCTTCATGACGGGAAGGCGATGAGTACATCCTCATGTCTGTGAAATCTTCGTGGTCGTCATGGAAAAATCTTGGTTTTACATGGACAGTTCTGAAAACGATGGCCTCTACTTCACGGAACTAGAGCAAGTGAAAACCCCAAGTGGAAGGAGACCGTGAAGAAAAGCGAGGGATAGTCAAAAGATGGGCGGATGCCTTCTATGACTTCTGAGTCGGGGCGACTTCGTGGCATGTGGTGAGGATTTTACCTCTCGCCAGATTAGTCCATTGAAGCTCGGACTCATTCCTGCTCTGGTGCCTTGATCGTGATGAAGTTGCTCCGAAGGTGGTAAGTCTTTGAGATACATTCCGATCGGTATTTTGATTTGATTAATGTGTTACCTTAAAATTTGTCTATTCTTCCTTCTGTTAAACTTCTTTTCTATGGGGAAATTAGAGAACGAGTCAGGCTAATCTGTGCAGGGGAGCCTGGAGAAAAGGTTGAATGCCCCAAGATCTTAGCCGCAACTCCTATTGAAGGGAGACTGGCAAGGCTTAAGGTAATTTAATCAAAAAATTCCTTTTACCACGTATATACATATATCCCGACCAGATTTCCAATCGTGCTCTACATTTGCAGTCGGTCGGTTTGCGAATCATACAATCTGGTGAGGATCAGCATCCCACCTTAGTTCCGACCGAGTCGTGCCCTGAGGCACTTGAAGGAGATGAATCCCTCGAGGTAATAGAACATTTGGAATCATATATGTAATTTTTTTAGATAAAGGATTTCTTCACCCAATCAAATTTGTTCTTTGATTTAGGTGGATAAGCTGAAGGCCATGAGAATGTAGCTGCGGAGGTCAGAACTCGAGTGGTCGTGCACGACCTTACGGTTATTCTTGAAACAAGCGATTTGGAGGTTGATGAAACCACTCCTCAGGCCGGATAATCGGGAATGCGGACCTTGATGGGCTGGTCGAGGACATAGCTTCCGACATCTTGTTGGAGGATGTGAGGTTCAACAAACCCTCTTGGTCGAGAACCGGCAAAATTGGAGGAGAAGAAAAGGAAGGCTAGCGGCACAGATTTCTCTCTTGCGCGTTTTAGAGTCAAATCCCGGAGATTAACAAAGTATGTACAAATGAAAGTGGTCGTATAAGTATGTACCTTTAATAATTCCTTGATGATTTGATACTTTGAACTTCCCATCTTCGGTTTGCATAGGTCTTACGGTGTTCGGTCGTTTCAGGCCGGGTTCTTCTGAGGACTGGCACCTACAATGGAAGTTCGACGAGCACTTCTCGGGACAAAGTTCTGAGGAAGTAGTGGTCGAAGAAGCCCCGGCGGTGACAAGGGAACAGCGGTTGAGTTGGATCCTTTGGTGATTGAAACCCCTTACGTGGAGGTAGATGCCTCGAGAGGTCTCAACGAGTTCGATCCTTTGTTGATAACCCTTCCCAACCTAACAAGTTCCTTTTAGTCACCGATTTATCGAGGATAAGGAGCTTGATGAGGCGTGGCGAAAGTATCGGATACTCAACTCAAGATGCACCCGATTCGATTTTCTTTGGTTATAATGACCAAGCAATTCGGGTAAGTATTCTCGACCAGTTCTTCTTTAAAAGTTTATAAGAAACTTAAGAAAGAGAATGCTATTTGTGTAGCATTTGGTCGAGAACTTTGCTATGATCGGAGGGTGACCAAATGTGAGTTAAGGACTTGGAGCAAAAGCACTCGAGTTGGAAAGTAAAAGAACTTTTCCTTTTAAACTTTTGTTTCTTCTTCAATACTTTGCTCCTCTACAATTATTCTCCTTATCGTATTCGATAGATCTGGAGAAAATAAAAGAGGAGGTTGTGGTGAAAGCCAAGGCGGCTCTTCTTGAAGAAGAAATAAAAGCTAAAGACCGATCATTTGCTAAAAGCAAGTTGATTAATAATGGGTTGATCGTTGAAACAACGACCAAATATGAAACACTTAGCAAAACAAATGAAGGTAATATGTCATAAACTTGATTTTTCCTTCAATTATGCTTGTGTTCATTAAGCGATTTGTTTTTGCGAGCAAGCGCAAATGTTGAGCAGAGTAAAGAAAACTACGAAATTTGAAGCGAGGATAAGGAGGCGGCTCTTGCTCAAAATATTGATGAAAAGATTAGTGCTTTGAACAAGATGATCTTTGATATGGGATCGAGGATCAAGCCTACCTTCCTTAGGAGATCCAATAGAAAATGAACTATTTGGGTCAACTTCTAGAGGACCTTAAAGTTACGCTCAAAACTACTCGGACGAATTATGCCGGCCCTAAAAGCAGGCGTTGCAAGTGGAGTTAGTTTTGCTTTGGCAAAAGCGAAAGCTTCCGACCCTCCATAGATCTCCAAGCATTAAAGAAGAATTCAGCTGCTCACTGAGGAGGCGACCAAGTTCATGGAAGAACTCGGGCCACTCGGAGATATAGTTGTAGAGGAGATGGAGGTCTAATCTCAGACAAACAGTAGTTAGGCTGGGAATATTTCTTAGAGTAGGTTCCTACAAGTGTAAAAATATTTGAATATCTACGAAAACTTACCTTTTATGTCATTGACAAAGCTTTTGTTTATTCTGTTTGACTTTTTAAAATTCTCGTATATTTCCTAGCCCCCGACGCTTTATAGTAGAAGAAGCGTTCTTGTACAAGCAGTGAGCCAAGAAAGAGAATAAAAAAGAGGTCATAACCATGTATGTGAGTTTTTGAAGGTATGTTTGGATATATAAGACAAAACTGATCGTTGCAGTACTAGAAAATCAAATGTGGTCAGGACCAGCGTACGATTTCGACTAGTTATAGATCGTTGTTTGTCATAATGGAAATACCAATCAAAAACACTATATATGGTCGGAAAAAAGACTTTGTCAAACTTGACATAAGAAGAAATGCAAATATGTATGCAGCAGTTATAAGTGAACTTTGTTTATATCTATTGTCCCATAGTGCAGTGGAACTAATGCTAAGACACGAAGGCATCGACATACATTTTTGAAAGCGTGTTCAAATTCTATATCCGACTGGTAGCGAGGATCGTAAGAAAAGAACCGTCACTAGGAAGCTCCTTCCAGTGGGCAGGACCACGTGCGAAAAAGGAGAGACTTCGACTAGGAGGCTTTCCGTGTCCCGACCAGTAGCCAGACAAGAATAGACCAGAATCTTGAAATAATGAAGCATAATCTTCAGAATCGTAAGCATATCATTCATGAGATAGTTAGTTGTGTGGCGCTCTGATTACTCATTTTTCTTTAAGAAAAGAGTATAGTCGGCGTGTAGGAATCATTTGAGAAAAATGCTCACGACGAGGACCATAGAATATCGAGAGATCCTTAAAAGGATATCGGAGAGAAAAATGTCTTCTCGACCGGACTAACAATAATAAGCGACGAGAATGTAGGTGTATATATATAAGCAAGGTTGCACTTCTTAATTAATCAATAAATTTAGTGAAATTGAAATTGAAAGAAATGAAAGAATGAAAATTAAACATAGAACTTACGCAATTGATCGATGTTCCAAGAATTTGACAAAATTTGCCGATCGGACATAGCTAGTCGTCACGGAACACAGTCGGGTGACTTGACCACAGTGTAAGGACCTTCCCATTTAGGAGAAAGTTTATTGCAATTTGTTTGGCTCTGAATTTTTAGAGAACGGATCACCTCTGACAAGATGCGAGGTGCACCTTCGACTATGGTACCTTCGCATGGCTTGTTGGTAGGCTAGCGATCGTACAAGGGCTTGGTTTCGTCGTTCTTCAAGGAAATCGGCGTCGTCGAAGTCGTCGTTCAATCGATCATTTTGTCAAAGCGATCGGTTCGGCGAGCCAATTTTGAGTTCGGAGGAAGCATGGCTTGACACCATAAACCAAAAGAATGGAGTTTCACCGGTCGCAGACGGTAGGTCGTAGTTCTAACGACCCATAACACGAGAGGAAGTTTTTAACCCAAGCTCATGACCGTTTGATTAAGCGGTGAATACTCGGCGTTTGATCCCTCGCATAAGGATACCATTAGCCGCTCAAGCTGCTCCGTTGCTCGTGGATGAGCAACGAAGCAAAATGAACTTTGACACCATGTTCATCACGAAATTCTGGAATTATTGCCGGAGAGGCGGGAACCATTGTCTGTGATGATCTGTTGGGTACACCAAATCGCGTGATCACATTTTTCAGAGAAATCTCTTAGCGGCCTCGGTTGTTATTTTAACGGTCGCTCGGCTTCAATCCATTTTGTAAGCGTGTCAATCATGGCGAAAAGGAATTGAAGCCCCGGTGCTCTTGGGAAAGGTCTCGAGAATGTCCAAATCCCAGGTTGCAAAAGGCCAAGAAAGAGAATTGTTTGTAAGGCTTTGGCCGGTGGTGTACTTATCGGCTATAAACCGACATTGTACACACTTCATCACAAGCTCTTTTGCATCATGAAGGCGATTGGCGATAATAGCCTTCTTAAGGAAGGCTTCTGACCGAGGTTACGTAGGAATGGTGTGCTCCTGAGCGCCTTCATGGATTTCGATTAGCAATCTAATGCCATCCGTTTGAGATATGCATCTCATCAACACTCCATGAGATCTCGTTTATACAAGATACGTTCGATTAGAGTGTATGATTTGGCTTTTAGTGCTATCGATCGGCCTCTACATCATCTTGGAATTGTGTCATCTTTGAAGATAATTGTAGATCGATGTCATCCGATCTCTACCTTGATCGTGTGGCGCCAACCATCAACGACACGTGGAGCATCCATGTTCCTTGATTAGTTTGTTCAACTTGCAAAGAATCATGTATGTTCTCGGAAGGCTCAACTACCGAGGGTGAATTGAGTTGCTCGAGAAAAACTCGGGCGGGACAGTCGACCTCGTGGAGGCCATCCGTGCTAAGCTGATGCGCGAAAGTTTTCCTTTCTAGGAATATGTTGGATCTGAAAACCGAAGAAGTGCTTTTCGAGTTTTCGTACTTCCGCGAGATAAGATGACATCTTGGTACTCAAGCATTGATACTCTTTCCCCACTTGATTAAGCTACTAGTTGAGAATCGCCTTTCACTAATGTCTGCGAATCCGGCGAGCGAGCTGCTCGAGTCCTGCCAATAAACCTTCATATTACGCCACATTATTGGTGGCGGAAAAATTCTTGGATAGCGTGCTTGATGTGTTCGCCAAGAGGATATCAAGACCACTCCACCCCGATCCTTGTAACATCAAGGCACCGTGAAATACAATGTCCACTCGTCGTGGTGTTCGTACTTTCGGGTCCTTGGGTGGGTTCGAGGTTTGTCCATTCGGCAATGAATTACGCTATTGCACAGGACTTTATTCTTTGTTCGTGAAATAAAATGGAGATCGAACGCCCTAGCTCGACCGCCCATTTGGCTATTAGTCCGATGATTCCTGTTTCCAAGGACTTGACCAAGAGGATATCCGGTAGGTACGACTACTTTGTGGGCACGAAAGTAGTGCCTTAGCTTTCTTGAAGACATAAGGAGGCCATAGAGCAACTTTTGTACTGTGGGTATCTTTCCTTTGGTCCATGTAAGACTTAAACTACGTAATAGGTAGTCGTTGGATATTATCCTTTCTACAACGATTACACCGCTAATATGCGTGGTGTTCTTTGCTACATAAATTAGCAATGTTTCTCCCGATCTCGGAGAAACTAAAACCGGTACTTGTAAGGTACTTTTAAGTTCCTCAAAGGCATCGTTTGCCTCTTTAGTCCCTCAAAACTCCCATGTTTCGAAGAAGTTTAAAGAAAGGTAATCCTTTTTCCCTAACCTTGCTATGAAAGCGACTTAACGCGCCATCTGACGGTTAGTTTTGGACTTCCTTCTTCGTGGTCGGGCGCATCGGTCGATGGCGCAATTTTTCTTTGGATTTGTTTCAATACCTCTAGCGAAACTAGGAAACCGAGCGGTTTTCAGTGAAACTCGAACACACACTTTTAGGATTTAACTTGAGGTTATGTCTTCTCAAGTTATTAAAAATTTCTTGTAAGTCGGGAATGTGGTGCGGCGTTGGTGGTCTTTACGACCGGATCGTCAGCGTAAGCTTCTAGATTAAGCCGATTTGTGGACTAAAGGTTTTTGCATCAACCTTTGAAAAGTTGCACCGGCGTTTTTGAGACCAAATGGCATCTTAATATAACGATAAGTGCCATATGGGGTGATGAAGGAAGTTTTCTCCTCATCTTCTTTACACATATTAATCTGGTGGTACCACGAATACGCATTTAAAAACTTAGTAACTTCGCTTTTGTAAGTAGAGTCTACCGGTTGATCAATGCGAGGAAGGAAAGTCATCCTTCGGACAAGCCTTATTAAGATCAGTAAAGTCGATACACATTCGCCATTTCCCATTGTTTTTCTAACCATTACGAGATTGGCAAGTCCTTTGTGGGTGGTCGACTTCACGAATAAATCCGACTTTAGAAGCTTGTCAATCTCCATTGGATTGCTTCCTTCCGTCGGTGCAAAGCGTCGTAGTTTACGCTTGATCGGTTTTTGTCGCCGAGAGCAAGCATGTGCTCGATCACCTCGGGGACTCGAGCATATCGGACGCTTGCGGGCAAACCGTCTGATTCGCTCGGAGGAAGGAGGCGGCGACTCTTCCTATTTAGGGTCGAGTCTTGCCCGAGCCGAGAATCTTCTTGGCGGTTGGAGTGCGGATGTCTGACCCATGTGACGACTTGTATTTGTCGGAGAAGCGCTTTTGTCGAGTGGTACCTCCTTTATGCAGTCGGATGGTTTGGGTGTCATCTTTGGCCTCGAGTGCTTGACACGCATGGGAGTCGGGTTAACCTCTCGGTGGAAGTTCATCAACGATGCAAAGGATTTCGATCGCATACATAAGCCATTTTCGATCTCCTCGAATAGTGATGACTCCCGGCCCGGCATTTTCAAACTTTGATAACCGTAATGCGTGGCTATCAAAATTTTGCTAATCTTTGGTCGACCGAAATTCCGTTGTATGCGGATTAAAGTTTACTACATCAAGCGGAATCCTCTCTGTTGGAAGTTGTCGGGCTTTCGAGCGAAGCGTAAGGAAACTTGTCCTATCGGTTTAGCGGTAGAACCGGAACTATGCCATAAAAGCATATTTCATGGGTTTCACTTTTGACATGGGGACTGCATTTCTTCTAAAGCTCCCACAAATAATATATTCAAAGAACTACCCCCATCTACTAAGACCCGATTAACCCGAGCAATTATTAATGGTTGGTTCAACAGCGATAGGGAACCTACCGGTCGAGTCGATGGGATGGGGCGATCGTCTTTCTTTGAAGAAGTGCGGTGTCCGACCACCGAGTGCTTGATTACGATCGGAGATTCGACTAGGTTGACCTCTCGCTCCATGGCCTTGAGATGGCGTCTGGACTCGTATGAAGAAGATCCTCCAAAAATCATGTTGGTCGTGTGTTGGGGATCTGGTACTCCATCTCTTCGTCGCCATTCTTGTCCTTTTGGAGCTCGTTTCTCCATGTTCTGTATTGCGGAAATGGTCCTTTACTGCATAATAATCCTCCAGTTTCTTTTGCAGACCACGGCAGTCGCAGATCATGCCCACTGCTTTGGTGAAGTGGACACCACTTCTTGTTAAATGCAGAATCCTTGGTCGGACTTTTGCCTTGCTTCGGCCAAGCATAGTCCTTCTTGCCCTTCTGAACTTTTTCGGAGCAGCGAGGACTTCTTTGTCGTCGGGTCTGCGGTTCTTTTTCTTCTTGAGAGACTTCTTGTTCTTTTCTCCTGTTTGTCGGCCGGGTTGGGGAATCTTGTCTTTCCGATCAATGGCTTCACACCACTCAATTGCTTCGCTAGCGGTGGCATACTTGTCGCTATATCAAAAAGCTCAGCGGTTGTTCTTGGAGGGTTCATTGCTATGTCCTCCGTGAAACCGCCGATTCCCCGATCTGCTTTTAAAAGCTTTGAATAACGAGAGGATTCTGCGACCGGGTATAGAGTTACGAACTGGTGAACCTCTTGATATATTGGCGTAAAGTCTCATCGAGATCCTGCCGGATTACGTGGAGATCGTCCTCCTTCGAAGTATCGTGCGTACCACTCGAAGTTGGCAATCGAGAAGATCCTGAGTTGTTCCCAAGTATATATTGATCCGGCCAGGTAAGTTTAACAACCACGGCCAAGGCGGACCCTTCGAGCACGGTGGGTAAATAGTTGGCCATTACATTCTCGCCGCCACCAGCGATTTCGATGGCGGTGGTATATATTGGAGAAATTCCAATGGGTTTTGAGTTCCATTGAATTTGTCCAAGTTGGCCGATCGGAACGGTTAGGCCAACGCACGACTTGGAGCCTGCGAAGGCTCGACAACTGTGATTGATTCATGGCGTCTTCTCGGGAAGGTGCGGATTATGTCGATCGGAGACCGATCCCTAAGATGGGATCTTTGGACCTCCGATGTATCGATCCGTCGTGACACCGATATGATGCCTCCGACCGCCCACTTGCTTCAAGCGATGTCGGAGATCGTTAGGTCCTAGTGGTGGTTCCTCTCGACCTGATGGGGAGTAGCTTCTTGGAATAACCTTCTCCCTCGTGACTCCTTGGTCGGAATCGTCGAGGAGGTCTCGGTATCGGATCGCTCTCTGGTATGACCGTGTTGTCCCTGGCGAGGAGCGGCGTTGGGATGAAGTCATAGTCGACTTCTGAAACCCTCTGTTCCCGATACACTTCCGTTATTTGCATAGTGCATTGGAGAATTTGGATACGACCTCGAGTTGTACAAAACTAGGCGTTCTGCTAGAGCGGGATCGGAATTATTTAACATGTTTTGAATCGCCGCATAAGTTTTGTCAGCGATTCTGAAGAAGGTCTCGGGGTTCATCTTGGTCGTAGGTGTATGCTGTCTCGAACCTTCCCGACATTGGATTTGTTCGGTCCCATCGGTCACTCTGGGTGGAAGCGATGCGGCGAGTTAAGCGATTGGCGTCGATTAGTTCCGTTGCCTCCGGAAGTTGGTGCTTGGCGGCCCGTATCATCTCTAACAACACGTGATGGCGTGGTAGAGAGTGTAGGACCGTCGCGGGCATCTTGATCTTCATCTCCGATCGCGTTGACCGTGCTTCGGCATTGATCTTCCGATGAGCTTCCATCATAACTAATGGAGAGCTTGTCGATTATACGCGAGAATCTTCCACGATGGAGATCGGTCGGAGATGAGCACTTCTGAGGTCTTCTCGGCTGATCCGACGAACCGCCGATCGTATCTTTGAGTGTGATCATCCCGCATGGCCTCGACCGGTGGAGGTTTCATCGACACCGTTACGGTGACGGTTGACTCTGGAATTGCGAAGCGAAGGAGAGTATCTTTCAAACAATGATTTCATCAATGGTATAGAGTTTTCGGGTGATGGGGCTGAAATTTCTTCACTGTTTAGCGGTCGAGAAGGCGGGCTTGAAGAGATCCTCTGGCATTCGAACTGGTCGGAACGGCCGGTTCTCTGATTGCGCCACCGATGAGTGGCGGCGCATCTTCATCCATCCGGTCGACTTCGCTAACGTCGGCGGCGTGAGGCCGGAGGAGGAAGAGGAGGATGACTGCCATTTTCTTCCATGGGCGGATACATCCTTCCATGTCGAGGTCGGCGTAGTCGCCGTCGAACCGATTTTCCTCATCCCAAACTCGGGCATAGTCGCATGAGCAATTGCGAGATTTTGGGCGAGGATTTTCTTGGCGAAGAATTTTCTTTAGAAACTTCGCCTTCTTCCCCACAGACGGCGTCGGTATGCGACGATCAAGTCGCCGATCTTACGAAAATGAGCGAGGAAAATGGCGTGGAATATCACGGAATGGAATGGGGTCGCTCTTTATTGATATGAACTGGGTTTTACAAGATGTGGCTAAGTACTACGAATTACCTTGAATGGGGAATGTCTAATCGGGTGTCGGACTTAGAATATGAGTCTAAGTCGATTATCTAACTTCTAATTCCACCACTTAGGCTTACGTGTATTCTTGTTGAACTGTCGTTGTTCTTATCTTTTTTGGTCTTGGTCTTCTTGTGTCTTTGTGTCCTGTGCGCTTCACCTTTAAATAACTTCCGAAGAGGTGGTAGTTACTCCTGGAGAAGACGTCCCTGGTGAAACGTTACGACTGGTCGGAACGGTGGAGCAGTTAACAACGTGCTAACTTCCTTGCGGTTGCCTATGAAGAGCTTAACCGTAGGGTGGTTAATAGTCAGTGCCTCAGGGTTGTACCATCGCGTGGAATGGATCGTATAACATGTGTTCCATTCATCATACGATAAGAAATACCAGTTCGGTAATTTTACGAGCGGTTATCTGGTCGGGGATTAGGCACAAAGCCTCATCAGGCCGAGTACCCATAAGTAACCTTTAGAATACTAACGACCGGGAGGTCGTTAGTATTAGGAAATTCGACCATGAAGACGTATGGTCTTTTATTATGTATTAAAATAATACATAGAGGTTTTAATCCTCGTCAATAGTGTAGTTGGGATGCTATTTTGATGGCGCGCTCCTAGTTGCGAAAATCAAAGACAACCAAGACCATATTTTGAGTCATTTGCAAGTTTGATAACCTCTTCATCGTAATCGAATATCATGGTAGTAGAATTGGTCCAAAAGCACATTGATCGGCAAGGAGCATAGTAAGAAAAATATCATTGGTGCAAAAGGAAATCAACTATTGCCTCCGACCTACCTCTTCTTGCATAATTTTTATTGTATGATCAACATTCATCGTAGCAGTTGGAGGAAGAATTGATCAAGCTGCGTCTTCACCAGATTGCCAAAGCTCCCTCTGCGGTTCTAAGCAACACATGGACCCTTGATCAAGTAAAGTGGAGCAAAAGAAAGGACCGCCTTTCATAGGTTCAATTGAATATTTCACAGCAAAAGAAATGGAACCACTTGAAAGTTGCTACTAAGACATCACCATGGATCGATAATTGGCACTAGCAATACAACTGAAATAAATAGCATGAGAAAATATTGAATAGACATGCATGGAACCGCTTGAAAGTTGCTACTAAGACATTACCATGGATCTCGGCATGAAGACTTTGAGCCTTCCGTCTTTAGGAGGCTTTCTTCCTTCAATCAAGCTGCTGATTCTCTATTTGTTATGATTCTGCACCGAAACAAGATTTAACATTAATATTCTTGGCTATAAACTCAAACCAAGGTAGCAAGTTACCTATAACTATTGAGTAAGCAGCTTGGACCTACCTGGTAACAGATACAATTAAACAACCCAAAATACTAAACCAATTACCAGAAAAAACAACAAAATTGACAATTGTTCTTTTTTCATTGGAGAGAGCTTGTAAGATGGACCAGAGAGACAGAGATTAATGTAAGAACAAAAATGTTTAGAAAAATCTCTGCATAATATCAATTTAAGACAAATGTGAACAACCAAGTATAGTGGAGCTTTGTACAATGAGTAGTATGGAAAAGACAAAGAAGAGGGAAAACACACATTAATTCTTCTATAGTAAAAATTAAATGGTTCATATGCTTAGGATTAACAGGATGGTTATGTCTTGTCCCCTGTTTCTGACCATGTAAGTACAACATGCTAAGGGCAAATAGAGAGAATAGAATAAAGGAAGCTTTGTGTTTGACCATGTAAGTACAACATGCCAAGGACAAATAGAGAGAATGGAATAAAGGAAGCTTCAGAAAGTAGTAACCCATATATTTTTCACCAATCTCAAAAGAGCTAGCAAGACATCATCAAAGATCATGTGGACAATTAGTTGCATTCGTCACGGTCGATGTTGTTAGCATCATGGTTGCACTGTGAGCAAATTAATATGTTTATGTGTGAAAATTAAATTGAATCCTAATAAGTAATAAATTATTGCACTGTGAGCAAATTAATATGGTTATGTGTGAAAATTAAATTGAATAAGGTGTGAGAGAAAAAGGTCACCATAGAACCCAGGTAGTCTAGACAGAAAATAAGAAGCCCCAATATCTGGAAAGAGTCCCAATGATGTTTCTGGCATCGCAAAAACCTGCATGCATATCCAAAACACATGAAGTCAAGTCCACACATAATTACCGACCTGATTGTGAGACTCAGTAAACAAGTTCTGGCCTCAAATTCATCTTGAAAGGTAGGAAATAGTTAGCTGAGAAAAGTCGCACACATGAACTAATAATTCCCATTAAGTACTTTGAGCCAACATAAATTCTTACTTCCATAACTTGATATCGACATGTAGGCATTGTGATGCAATACCGGCATTAGTAAAGAGTATAACATATGAGTGTGCATGCATCTGATACCAAAGCATAAATTATTTAAAAGAGTGAACTTTAATAAGATAATTTGCAATCACCATGATTATATCTTGGGCTACATGTAAGCGGACCAACATTATTGAGAACCCCAAACAAGCATATCTCAAGCGGCCTCATGACTTATAAGCATTTTGTGCACCCCTACTACAGCCCGGGTTAAAAGATATAAGTAATGAGGGAAGTGAAATGCCATTTGATTTTGATTCATAGTATATACCATGTTCTCAGTGGCAGCTCGAAACCTTCCATGTATAGAAACACCAGCACCTCCACCCATG
Organism: Phyllostachys edulis; assembly: GCA_036346405.1. Classification (NCBI taxonomy): domain Eukaryota; kingdom Viridiplantae; phylum Streptophyta; class Magnoliopsida; order Poales; family Poaceae; genus Phyllostachys; species Phyllostachys edulis. The sequence continues at coordinate 20,016,810 of CM070545.1, read as the reverse complement.
ACAATTCCAGTAAGAAGAGAAACCTATAATTACATGTTGTAGCATTTAGTGGTGCGGAACAGTGACAAGAATGATTACATGGAGAATCAATTTCAAAGGATGCAGACTCACGAGGTTTGCTATAAGTTGCAATGATATAGTTTAACAAAAATTCATTTTGGAAAAAATCAGCACCATACTTCCAAGCTACTGATTTAAGAAAAGGACATCTGATAAAGTCAATCAAATGTCTAGAACAACACTAAATATATATGCTAGCTGTTAATGGTTGAATTAAGTGTAGGACAAACAAAGGTGTCGAAGTCAAAGTAAAAGCAGTAAAGTAATCGACTTTGGACATTCAAAATCATAGAAGCAAGCTTAAGTTGTAAGTACCATTATTTATAGACCGGACAAGCTATGACAACATCACCTCCGACACAAAATGCTCTTCCTTTCCCTGAGAAAAGTGATGATTGAATCCAAATATCAATAGCCGGACATAGCGAACATAACATAAGAATAGCGAGGCAATGAGAAATAAAAGCGAGCACAAACAAGAGCGAAGAGCAAAATAAAAGACACTCGAGTACTAAATGTGAAATTGTTGCAAGAAGCCGAGGATTCATAGATCAAGGATTAAAGAAGAGGAAAACACACATTGATTCTTACGAATTGATCTTTTAAAAATTGAATTGAGTTGACTAGTAAGCAGACAAACAAACTTGTTTAGCTCTCACGATGCTTGACATCACTCAAGCCATCACAGAGCACATACAACATTTAGCTCTTAGTTTCTTCATCCAGAGCATTAAGGGGCAAGGGGTAGAAAGGGTTTAAAGGGAAGTATTACCTAAGTATAGCGGTGAAGCAATACCATCGATAGCACCCACATCCATCATAGCATTCATGTTTGAGCAAGGCAAAACCCACATCGGTGAGTAACTAGAACAAACACTAAAATCTAGAAATGAATCTCTTGCAACAAGCCTCGATAAACAAATCAACGATCGAAGAAGAAAAAAAAAGGGGAGAAGCGGCGAGGGCAAGCGGGCAAGCAGAGGCCTAGCCTTAAGGGCGGGTAGGGACACCTTGTCTTGTATGAGGAGAATCGAGGCGGCCATGGCCATGGCGCCGGACCGAGGCAGTGAGAGCCCAGCCTTGCAGGAGACGCGAGCAAAGGAGTTGGAAAGGCGAGCCGAGAGGAGGACGAGCCGAGGCAAGGGCAAGCCAGCCGTGGGAGGCCGGAGAGAGAGGAGGCCAGGCGACACCTAAGGAGATTTTGGAGAGGATTTGGGGATATATAGGTTAATTTTGTGGGAAGCCTGTCTCCTCTCATTTTTGACTTCCTCTCATTTTTTCATCTTCAGCACACACAAGAGAATAGAGGCTGACATGTGGGGCCCACTGGTCAGTGAAACCAAAACAAATGTGGCTCGTGTCGGTTTGAATCAAAAGATCGAGTCGGAGAATTTTGACAGTCCGATCTGAAATGGACAGTCCAAATTGCGAGTTCGTTCGGGTGGTCCGAATGTTCCCACGCGATTCGGACGGTCCGATTTAGATTGGACGGTCCTAATTGAATTGAACGTTCGGACGGTCCAAACGTTCCTTTCAATCTGGATGGTTGAATTTAGATCGAACGGTTCGTGAGCGTTGGGTTTGGCGCGGTGCAGTTAGGTGGTTTGACCAAATCAAGTGGCTCGAGCCGGCGTTGGGTCTAAGCCCGAGGAATAGTGAAAAGTGATTTTTGGAAAGATAAGGCTGAGATGATTAGCAAATTTTTATAGGGAGTTCCATAGCTCCAAAAATTCTAAAATTTTTACTGGAGATTTCTAACTCCAATATTAACCTTGCATAAAATTAACAGAGGTCTTTATGCACTGCATTTTTCTCTAGAAATTCCTCAAGGTTCTACCCTAGGGTTTGACTAAGGATCTAATTGGTTTGACCGTCCTTTGAAAAATAACAAATAATTTTCAAAAATTATGAAATTTTTCAGAGGGGTCACCAGGGTGATCTGGACGATAGGAGAAATAATTCTAGAGGATGATCACAAGATTTGCTTAAGGAGTTTTCAAAGGTTATACTTCCATCAATTGAAACATTGGTCTTCCATCACAAACCAAATATCCCGCGCCTCGGTGAACATGTACTTTCCTGAATAGCAGTACACATGCACCTCACAAAATATAGCATCCATTCCATACATAAGTCATACAACACTAAGTCTTCTTTTACATCACAAAAGCCAACCGGTTTGCCCTTAAGTCTTCTTTTACATCACAAAAGCCAACCGGTTTGCCCTTAAGTCTTCTTTTACATCACAAAAGCCAACCGGTTTGCCCTTACCCACAAGGCAACCGACCGGGCCGCCAAGCTAGTCGTCCTGCACGGAGTTGGTCTCACAATAGTTAACCCCTTGGGGGGTCAACCTCCTCTGCAATAATTAAGCAATGCAGTTGAGTACAAAAATGTACTCGCAAGACTTACATATAACAAGCCTATACATAACTACATGCAAGCTGATTCAAAGGAGAACCATAGGGTTCATTTAACGCACAAAGAGAAAAATGCAAGTCTATGCTTGTATTGAGACCGGGGAAGTATTTTTTATCAAATACTAGATAATTTATCTTGAATAAAAATGAATTCTGTCAAATTTTTAGAAATTATTTTGACCTTAAGAAAAATCTTTGTTCTTTAATTAAACCTATTCGGTAAAAGTATTTATTTAAGTATTTTAAACATAGAATAGTGGTTTTGAAATTTTATCTGGGATATATATCATCGATAGCCTCTCTGAAAATGGGCGGTCTGATTGAGTGTGTCGTTTGGATGGTCGAACGGCCCACTCAATGTGGACGGTCCGTCGAAATCCGGTCGAACAAGAGACACATGCCTATTTGGAAGCTCTTCGTAATGAAGCCCCCATAGCAGCGACGTCTTCCAGAACGTTCCAACCGAGCAAGCGCCCGCGAGATCCGGGAGGAGGAACGCAGCATCGACGAAGCAAAAGCAGCGCTATCGTCGGAGACAAAAGCTCGTCTTGAGGCGTCTGGTAGCGAGGCCTTGAGCTCGCGAGAGAGCACGAGAAAGAAAGAAATGACTTTTATTTGGTGAGTTCTTTGATCTTCTTGTTGGAGTTGCTTTACTTATTTGTGCTCTCCTCGAGCGTGTAGATCCGGTTTCCGAGAAGAGTTCTTGGATCATGGCCTCATCAGCGAAGCTTCCAGTTCTTCACGAAGGCAAGTCCGAGACCTTGATCATGTTGAACCCATCTTTGCAAAAATGTATATTGTTTTAACTTATCATGCTTGGCTATTTGTATACAAAAGGTTTGGGAATAGTTATTTATAGACCCTCTTGCCGGTAAGACATCCTTGGTTTTTTGAGACATACATGTTGACATGTTTTCTTGACATCCATAGGATAGGCTATGTGAGTTGGTGTCTGTTGTATACCAACATGGGTACGTCTTGTGCTTAGCCATGCTGTAGCTTTCAATGGTTGCGACCTCATGATCCTTTAATGTTGAATATGACTAACGAGCTATGGAACCGTTCAGACGGAGTGAAATTCACCGTCGGCGTTAACGATCTGCATCTTGATGAAGGTGCAGAGCGCTCCTCGAACCTCCGAGATCTCGGTCATAGTGAATGAATCTGATGTGTGGGGCCCGCGGCGTTAGCGACTCAAGCGTGGCGTGTGCTTGACTGGCTCGGTCGGGTCTTGAGTTAGTTGATTGGGTCTAACCGACTATCGAGTAGAGGACGTCCCCTAGAATGCTTGGTCTTCAAAGTACTCCTCATGGTAGAGCAAAAGGGTCCTCGTGAGAGGTCCTGAGTGGTCCAGATGGGTCCATGCAGGTGCTCAAAGGAGATTCAAAGGAGGAGGTCCGAGGAGTAGATCTAATGGAGGAGGTCCAAAGGAGGAGATCCAACGGAGGAGGTCCAAAGGAGGAGATCCAACGGAGGAGGTCCAAAGGAGAAGATCCAAGGAGGAGATCCAAGGAGGAGGTCTGAGGAGTAGATCAACGGAGGAGGTCCAAGGAGGAGATCCAGCGGAGGAGGTCCAAAGGAGGAGAAGGTCACAGCCAGGAGGAGGTCGACCACAAAGGAGGTCATGGTCAACAAGGAGGTCAGCCACAAGGAGGTTGTGGTCAACAAGGGAAGCCTGTCTCCTCTCATTTTTCATCTTCCCACACACAGCAGCAAGTTTTCATCTTCAGCGCAAGTTTTATTTCCCATGTCTGCGGAGGTGGCATGGCGGAGAAGACGAAGAAGAGATGAGGCCGACATGTGGGAGCAATTTGTCGGTCTCAGCGATGAATAAAAGCAGCGTGGTCCGAAGAGTTATCTTGGTTAAAAAAATATATAAAAATAAAATCAATTATTTAATTTCTTGGTTTTAAAGTCCAAAAGAAAATTTATTGAGTTTTATGGCTTTTCTTTGGATTTAAAGTTAAAAAGGAAAATTTAAGTAATTTCTGAAATTTTAAAAGCTTTTCACTAACTATTTCAAAGCCAAAATAAATTATCTGCAAAATTAAATATCAAATATAAGTTGGAAATATTTTATTTAAGTCCAAAATGTCTCTGGGAATTTCTGTGAATTTTTCTAGAATTTGTTGGATTTATTTTGCTATTTTCTAAAGCTATTTTGTTTTACCAGATTTGTTTTAATTGCTAAATCAAATTAAATACTCAATCTGTCTTTGGGCCTAAACCTCCTCAACCCAACCCAAAGCCCACGCGCAAGCGCACCCCTCCTCTCTCTGACAGCGGGACCCACCCGTCAGTCTCACCGCTCCACCTGCGCCCGTGCGTATTTAACGGCAACCAATCTCAGCCGTTAGATCTAAATCAAACGGCCCAGTCATCCCGCTTCAATCGCTTCGCCCGCGCGTTCCATCTCCAAACCCTCCAACCGTTGGATCGAAAATGAATGGTCCGATCTTGACGGAGCATTCGAAACGGTCCGAACGTTTCAACGAGGAGGACCATCCGATTTCAATTGAACGACCCGATATTGATATCATCTTCGGACGGACCGAACGTTCAAATCGGTGTGGACCGTCCGATCTAAATCGAATGGCCCACTCAGCTCGCTCCTCCCGTGCGTTTTAACTTCAATCCGTTTCAACCGTTGGATCAAGATTTAACGGTCCGATCAATACTAGATGTTCGGATGGTCCGAACGTCACGATCAATGTGAACCGTCCGATCAAGATTGGACGGCCCCGATCAAAGTTTCCGTTCGGAGCGGTCCGAACGTCTCAACCATTATAGACCGTCTGGTTTAAATCTAACGGTCCGGACACCACCTGTTACTTTCCTATTTCTTTCCTTTCGCTGCCAAGTGGGGCCCACTCAAGTCACGTCACCTTCGTCTCCACTTTCCTTCTTCGTTTCTGTTCAAGCTTTTCGTGTCCGCCATGTTCGCCGATTCGGAGCTTTCCTAAAGCCATCAAAACGCGAATCAATTCCTTTGATTTTGCACGCGTTAAGCACCCTGCGTCAATCCGCGCCCGTCACGGCCCTCTCCCTTCCACCCCGGCCCCAAATCCGGTTGATTTCGCCATTAACGTCGCACGGCCTTCGTGCTCTCCACGCCGCCTCGACCACGCCCACGCCCTATATAAAGGAGCCCTAGGACCACCGTAGCCTCCTCATCTCAGTTCCGCCACCCACATAACCCTACCCCTCGAGTTGGCGAATTTGAAGATCTTATTTGCCGGCCAAGGTTTCTTCAAACTCCGATTGCGCCGCCGTCAAGCCCGTTCGCCCCTTCATCCACACCTCAAACCCATAGCGTCACCGTGAAGCTCATCGCGCACTCACTTGGCAGGGATCTTTGAAGCATCTACTTCGTCGTCGGCGAACCTCACCACCGCCAAAGGTCGTCGTAGATGACCAAAAGCAATTGTGCCCTTCGCGCAAGGTATAGCATCATGTTGACATCGTTCCTTTTCTTTTGAGCCCACCTCGCTCCTCGTGGCACGTAAGCGCCGTGAGGCTTTCACCGAACTCGCGCTCACGGACCTACTTAACGACGGTTGTAACCGTCGAAAAATATTTTCTTGAGAGTTTTATTATAACCGTCAGAAAATTTGGAATTTTCCCGAGGGAGTTACTATTCCTGTGACCAAAATAGTAAAACTTGACGGTCGTTGCAGGCCCGTCAGCAAAATTCATGGCCGTGAGGTTTGTTCTGTTTTCTAGTAGTGATTTCGTTTTGTTGAATTTCTAAAGCATAACTTGAAATTTTGGAAATTAAAAACAATTTAAATGACTAAATCAAACTTCAACTAATTCAAAATTTGGTTTATTTTGAGCTTATTGGAGTTCTCTGGTATTTAAAATCCCATTTCTCTGTTTGTTCATAATTCCCGTCGGCCTGTTCCTTTCCCCGCGAGCTGACCTACTCCACCCCCTCGGTTTCGACCACCCTCTCAGTTACGATCACCCTTGGAGTTGCGACCACCCTCTCGGTTGCGACCACCCTTGGAGTTGCGACTAACCTCTCGGTTGCGACCATCCTCTCAGTTGTGACTACTCTTTTGGTTGCGACCACCCTCTTCGTTGCGACCATCCTCTCAGTTGCGACCACCCTAGCATCGGCGCATTTTTCCCTCTCCCTCTCTTTTTTCGTAGTGATGTGCGCATTAAATGTCTTTGTCTCCATCGTGACGTGCGCATTAAATGCTGACGTCTCTGCCGCGCTGCCGCGAATCCTGCCGCTCCATTTTATCGCCCAGTCCCCCTTCTTCATCTATAAATGGAGCACCAGGGAGCCCTTTGCCTCCTCTTGTTTTCCCCTCAGCTCTCCCTTTCTCTCTCTCGTCCTCGTTTCACCATGCTTCGAGTTTCACCGCCACCGGCTGGAGCTCGCGCCATCGCCTCTACCGTGCCGTCTTCAACCTCCTCGCCGCCGAAGAGTTCACCGGAGTGCCCGTGCCATGTCCGACCTCCTCCAACCTCTCTCTCGGTCTTGGTGAGCTCCCCGTGCCCTATTCTTCCTCTTGCTCCCTGGCCGCCGGTGAACCGCGCAACCGTGCCGTCACCCTGTAGTCGTACCTCCTTCCGACTAGTCAAACCTCCTTCGACCAGGTAGTCAAACCTCCTTCCGACCAGCCAAACCTCCTTCAACCAGGTAATCGAACCTCCTTCTGACCAGGTAATCGAAGCTCCTCCCGACCACCAGTAGTCGAACCTCCTTCGACCAGGTAGTCGAAGTCTTCCGGACAGTTGAACCTCCTTCCGAGGGCTTGTTTCCCTTCGTTAGAGCTCCGATTTGAGCGATTCAAATTTCTAACTTCTTCTAGATTCAGTGCCTTTCATTTAGTTCTAGTTTGGTAATTTTTTGGATTTTATTTGGAATTGTTTTATTTATTTGGCGCTTTTCGCACGTATAGATTCCAGCGTTTTCGAAGAGTTCTTGGACCCGACGACCGGAGCATCTCAACTCTTCAACGAAGGCAAGTCGTAGGCCTTTGATCATGTCGTACTCATTTTATAAAATTATATTATTTTATATCAGCATGCATTGCTATTTTATATCAATTGTTTCCAGGAATAGTTAAATACCTACTTGACGGTATGACTCCTTGAATAATTGTGAATGACTTGTTGACATGTACCCTTGGACACCATAGGTTGGGTAATCTTAGTTGGATATTATTGTAATACCAACATGGGTGAGTATTATGCTTAGTCATGCTTTAGTTATGCGTGGTCTCTCGATCACATGATTCAATGATAATAAATTTGACTTAATGAGATATGGAATTGTGACGCGACCACTGTTATTAAAAGCTGTTGTGCTATGGAAAGGGTTGCTATTTGGTCGGGTTGAACCAAAAATGATTTCGTACTTAGGCGAATGATCATGCAGTAAAGGGGGAGAATTTTGGGATGTGGTTGCTCGCTTGAGTAGTCTCTAAGGACTTAACTTTGTGCACTATTAATCTGGACCATACCGTACAACCACCTGTCCAGGATGGTGTGGACCTGGCCAACTAATTAGCAATGTTTTGAGTCGGTTCTGTTTGGGTTGATAAGTGGCACAAGAGGGGCCCAGTATGGCGAATCCTTAGCGAGCAGAACCGAGTCAAAACGGAGTTTTGTAAAGGCCTTGCTATAATCTTTTAGTCGCACACCTCGGAAGTGTGTGGGCGGATAGTATAAGATGATTATCTCTTGTGGGTCAAGCTGTACAACCTCTGCAGATTGTAAAACTATTCGAATAGCTATGCCCCTAGTTATGGACAATGCTTGGTGATTTCACACGAGGGGTAGATTTTCTAAAAATGTTGTCTTGGAGGGTTATGAGTTGTTGGAATAGTTTTTGGTTAGGAAGTGAACAGGGTGTTCACGAGTTGTTTCAAAGAAACTTGATTACTTATGTATTAATCTTTCAAATTGTGCTTTACAATCTAATTACTGTATTTACTGTCAATATTGCTTTCTACAAAATAGCCATAAAGCTATCATTGTCAAGCCTTGCATGAATACTATTTGCATATATTTCCGTACGACTTGCTGAGTACTCTAAGTACTCATGGCTTTGCGTCATTTATTGATCAGTCGCCGAAGAAGACCCGGGGAGCACCGAGTTCTACGAGGAAGACTTCTTCAAAGACCATGCGAACTAGGACCACTTAATTGCCTGTTGACATGTCATATGGCTTCCACGAGTTGTTTCTTTCCTCTGCAAGTGTACTCTTTTGTCATTAGCCCTACGTGGTAAATTCTGTAAAACCTTGAACATAAGGCCATTTTTCTTCTAAGTAATATTATTTTGTCTGCTTCTTAGCTATCTTGTTGTATGGATATGATTGCATCTATGTTACAACTGTGTATGCTAGCTACTGATTATGGGACAAGCTCAGAATACACAGAGGGTCCCGGAGTTGCATATCCGCGGTCCTGACATCAATAGAAATGACAACTCTACCTTCTGATTGTAATGTACTAAACCAAAAAGACCGGACATTGTTGCGCAAACTTTACAGAGGGACATGATAACACTCTGCCACACCCGACTTTGGGACCGAAAAGACCAAACTCTGCCGCTCAAACTTTTCAGAGGGAAATGACAACTCTACCTCCCCAACTTTTTAGGACGATGTGGCCCAACGAGGCAGCTTTGCGCAGCGACGTGACCAAACAGCCATGCTCATTTGACGTATTTGCCCTTGATCATTTATTTTGTTTTTGGCGGTGGTTGAGGTCACATAGCTTCTGGAGGGAAACTTCCTGTCTTTTGTGCCATTTTCTGCTGCCACTGGCTATATAAGGATGCTTTGGCTACCATTTACCGCACTCTTCACTTCCTCTTCTTCTTTCTTCCAATCTTTAATGGGATGTCTTCGGCCTCATCTAACTTTCGAGTGAGCAGATAATTAGAATCACTGCGGCAGCACCTGATTTGCCCTCGTTGTAGGGATCTGACGAATGTGTTCACCTCGCATATGCCAACGAATCCATCCCGAGTGTTCATGAAGTATTTAAATCTTACGATAACTTGTGGAAAATCATCCCGAATGAATTCCATTCGAAATAGCATGTTGTTTTATTTTCACTTCAAGCTGCAATTCTTTTCCAAAACACAACATGTCGGTTTCGGCAGTAGGCTGATGAAGTTGTTCCAGTGGTTCAAGATATTACAATGCAAATTACTGCCTTGCAAGAAGACTCCCGTGGTGTTGCTGCATTTCGTCCAGTGGCTCGACCCTCTGATCAACCAATACAAAATGAAGAGAATAGACATAAAAGACTGGATGAAATGATGACAAGAGTTGAGAAAATGCTTTAGAAATTAGTTAAGATAGTTAGCTTTGCGGTATTTCTTCTATTATATGTTGTTCTTGACAAGTAGAAGTTCAGTTGTAATGATATTGTAATGTCCACTCTTTATCTATGCATCGCAATCCTTCATGAATGAGAAGAAATCAGTAACATTATCTATGCATACATTACATAACAGAAAATTGCCACCTTAATCGTCCCTGCGTGCCTTGTAACCCCCTTGTCGGATCAACTGTTGTGTTGCTATCATTGCGCCATTTCTCCAAAGTTCTCCACCGTGTATGAATTCGTTGGTGCATCGCAAGAATCACTTGTCTTCCTACTTACAACTCATTGCTACCTCAATCGTGCTCACAAAATTCTTCAGAAATATACCGCACTACAACAACATACGATGATCACAAAATGTTATTTCGAGTCTAACAGATTTCGTATCCTTGAGAATCTACAAAAATCACAAATGGACCAACCAACCTTGTCATCACCCTTTTATTTCCAAAAAAAATAACAACCTGCAAACAAGATTTGTTAGATGTATTACCTACAAAAATTGTCATTTATTCCGCCACAATTATTTCCATCGTATTAATAAAATAATATGGTTGTTATTTTAAATCGCCCAGCGGTTGAGTGACACGTGGAGTAGTCGTCCAATCGTTGAGCGACTATCACAAGTCGCTCAGCCACCGGCCAACTACTCCACGTATCGCTTGACTGATTTTCGGACCAAAAAGACCAAACTCTGCCGCTCAAACTTTTCAGAGCGAAATGACAACTCTATCTCCTTAGCTTTTCAGAACGACGTGACCCGACGAGGCAGCTTTGCGCAGTAATGTGACCTAACGAGTCTGCTTCCCACAAAGATGCGACGCAACGCTGCCACACGATTCCTCCTCAGGGCCGCTGCCTCGTAGACGTGAATTTCCTTCAACCCAATTATAATTCAGCCACGTACGCTGGGTCGGCTCGGCATATAAGTACTACCCCTCCTATGACGGGTTCTCCTGCATCAAGACTTCAATACAATCTCGCTCAGATGGAGAACTAATGGGACGAGGTCCATGAACTTCGCAAAGAACTCTGCTGACTGAGATGAACAAAGCGGAGCATGCCGGAGGCACCTTCCGTAATGGCGCCCTAGCTAGCAACCCCTACGAATATTCCCCCGAGCATTATTTGCAACACCTACCTTGGGGGACACATTGCCCCTATGTTGGTGCAGAGACACATGTAAGTTCTACAAGTCCAAGCAGTGGCTCAACCTGGGCATGCGTTACTGCAGTTGTGCCAACTACTCCTCGGACTATCCCGATCGTCGTTGGGACATGGCCCGCTATCGGCAGCCGGTAAGGACCGGTTACAGTATATTCCCCTTCCATTTCTCTTTCAAAGTACGCACTAACAACCTCTCCCGTCTACCCATAGTCCCCAGATTGGCTATGTGACTACCGCAAGTGGATTGTGAAGGATCCACCCAGGACGATGGCGTCTCATTGCGAGTGGGATGCCAGAGGGACCGTGAGAAAACGGAGGAGGCGTCTGTGAAAACAACTTGAGTGTATCTGGCGGAAGCATAAGCTCATCTTGAGGCGTCTTGTAGCAGAAGCATGAGAAAAAGAGGAAAATGACGGCTGAGACCAAAGTGGCCGGCAAGGAGTACAACGCCAAGCTCGCAAGGAAGGGCAAATGGTCCCAATCCACGTAGTAGGTCGGGCCATTCCGTAGTAGTCCCCCGTCCTACCCGCCATGTTATTCCTATCTCCTGAAGGCGTGTATACTTACATGGTCTGGATGCTTGTGTCGCAGTGTTCCGTAGTAGTAGTGAGGATGACTAAAGCAATTAGCCGAACTATCATGTCATGTGACCACGTGTAACTTGCTTATGTCTGCAGACTCTATTGTAGTTCTAGTTCCGTGCCTCGCACTTTACCTTCGGTCGATTAGCAGTCAACTAACCTTTCGGTTTCTCGATACCCAGTACATGTTGCCGTCAAAATCACTATTGCCCATCTCATCGGCCAAAGATCATTTTCTAGAAGTAGGAAAAAGTATAGCATATTTGGAATGTCCCACAACCTCCTCTAGACCACTAATATACCTTGCTATGAAGACATGTATATCACAAAAATGTAACTCAAGATGTTTATATACAAGCACGTCTCCAGAAAGCTATCCATTGATGTTGTTTAATAGGATATATAGTAAGTAATAAACACTAAGGCCTCCTTTGAAACATCAGCAAATCTCAAATAACTAATGACTGAATATTGCATATTGGTGTATGTTTTGTAGGAGGCTAAGACATGCTAATGAATGATCCAAATGTAACATGAAATTCCTACACCATATTGTATATCGACATCTCCAATAGAGTTGCAATGCAATTTTTTTCCCATATATTCCAAGTCATATGAAATCATGAAACCCCAATTTCTGAAACCTAAAATCCAAATTTTCGCGACATAAATCCTAAATTTTTGAGTCAATTTCAGAACACATATCAAATTGTCCAAATAATACACAATCAAGTCCACTGCGTGAGGAGCCTTCAAAATAAAATTCATATTTTTTGGAGCTCAATTTCTACATTTACAAATTCGTACAAACAATACACTTATACGAATCTGCGAGAAAAAATATGGAGGAATAAAATTATGGAAAATTTACACAAGTAAGTACACTGTATTGGAAAGCTCCACATAAAATTTCAAAATTATTTGAACTTATTTGCTATATTTTAAAATTCCTACAAACAGCCCCAAAACCCTAATCAGTAAACCCTAATTTGGGGCGTTGCCGTACGGCGGGCATGCGGCAACGGGCTGACATGACGGATGGAGAAAGCAACATGACGGCAGGGGAGGCATTCCCGTAGGATGGCCGTGCGGCAACGATTGCCGTACGGTGGCCGTGCATCAACAGGCTGATGTGGCGGGCGGGGAGAGGCCATCGCACGGTGGCCGTGCGGGAACGGTGCTATATTTGCAAAAAAAGTTTCGAGGATGGTCATTCCTGTAAATACGAGGTGAAAATGTGCCAATACGGCCAAAAAATCAATTTGACAACGACGCTGGTATACACAAGACATTTTTATGCATACGTCACGATCTTGCGTGTTCAATGGCATAACGTCTTGAGATGCGTCTTTGGCCGGTCGGAGGAGAAGGAGAAGGCGGGCACTTGGGGTTGAAGGAGTATGGGGCGGCTTAGCGGGGCGCTTGAAATTTGGTGGCGGCCTAGCCCATGTGAAGACATTGTTGGGCATTTCTGAATTGACAAATAACTAATCAATAAGAGTAGCTATTTATAACTTTACATACGTAAGAACACTCCACAATAACGTACAACAACTAATTTTTTAGATAATGGAAGGGCAAGCCTTTCGTCCTCTGCATCATACAATGCACACAACCATAATTTATTACAAACGAACAAAATGGCTTACAAAAGGTAGACCAAGAACTGAATGACAAACAAATTGTCATGTTGTGACCAGCATCAGGAACAAGCCCGCCGCCGGTGACAGCTAGCTTCTCCTTCATCCAACACAACCCTATTGCTGGTGAACACTAGGTCATCCACCAGTGCGGCGACACGAGAATAGTAGTTGTGCAACAAGGTGCTTAATGGTCAAGTGACCAAAGCGACGCCTCCAAGGAGGGAAACGACACAGAAAACATCGCCAGATCCAACTAATGAAGGCCAGATCTAGGGTTTTCACCACAAACAATGCTTAAAATGTCATCATCGCCGGATCCAACCACTGAAGGCTAGATTAGGGTTTTCACCCCGGTGAGTAGATAGCGGTGCTCTAAGACAATGCCTTCAAGAAGTACAACAACCAATTAACCATCACTAAAGAATGTTCCGTATTTCAATTTTTTGGTCTTGTTTGGAATGTAGTAGTGTATGGTTTCTTTGGGAGCTCAGAGCATCTACAATAGTTCATGTCACTTGTTACTAAGCAATGAATACATCAGCATTTAGGTGATGTGGAGGAGAGATGGTGAGGAGAGAAGATGAACTTGTTACTAGATGAAGAAACAAGTAAGTTGTTGATACCAAGACACAAGAAACAACAAAATAATTGTTGGAGACTAGCTTGTTACTAAAAATTTGTTTTGTGAGTCATGCTCACTTGTAGCAATTAAATTATTAGATACAAGCTCAAGAAACAATCTATTGGAAGACTTGTTTCCTTTTATTAGCTTGAGTACTCTCTCTTCTATTAGTAACGAGCTAAGAAGCAAATTATTGTAGATGCTCTCTCATGGGCTTTCGTAGTACGTCGCAAAGTCTGGCCATATGCCCATCGCGAATTTTTATTATTATTTAATCCTTTTTTAATTATATTTTAAAGTTAACCCCTTGCGAACTTTATTTCCAATTCTGACCTCTTTGGTCACGCCACCTCCCGTGGCATGACAAAATAACATTGTCACGCCACCCATAGCGGCGTGGCCAAAGCTGCCACGAAAACCCTCAGCCGCGCGCCGTGCCAGCGTGGAGCTTGTGTGGCATCTGTCATGCCATATCTCATGGCGTGACAAGTCTGCCTTATCATGCCACACATAAAGGCGTGACAGGGCCGGATCGGAGGACACGTTCAGACTGCCCGATCAGAATTGGACGGTCCGATCGGAGGAGACGTTCGGACCGTCCGAACGTCTCCTCCGATCGGACGGTCCGAACAGACCCGACCTCTATAAAATAGCAAAAAAAATTCCTAAAATCCTGAAATAATTCAGCGAGGTTCCTGGGATGTGCTAATACTCAAATAAAATTTGAAACCTAACTGTTCAAGTGTGATTTTCTTAAACTAAATTAAAACCTAGCTTAGGTTGTTGAATAGAGTTTGAATTTTGTGTGGGTTGAATAGAGTTCCAAAAATTTGGGAAAATTATATTTAATCATGATAAATATTATAGTATTTGAATAAATTATTTTTATAGAGGTCTTTATAAGGACTTACTCTGTTTTGTTTGGAGGAGTTGATTTAGGTCATAGTTTAAACTCTGATTAAGATTTTTTAAGTGCAATAAATGCAATGCATGTGGAGTTGGAGCAGACGACGCGGTGCTGAACTGTGTGGTTTAGTGATTTTTGTGGAACGAAAAAGTTCGGCATATCGAGCGAATATTCCTTCTCGTGGAACGTGTCAGTCCTGAACGCATTAGTTCGTTTCATGCAACCAAACACGTGATCATGCAATATCCCGAACCATATGGTACCAGACTCATTTCATTCACTCAACCAAACACACCCTAAATTTTGAATCGAGTTCATTGTTGAATTTAGTTCAGACTTGATTTTTTGTTTTGGAACCTTAGGATTTGGTGGTAAGATGGTAACAAAGGGATTTCCTTTTGAATGATACAAAACAATTGAAGTTACGATGATACATAACACCATGTACATGTAACCATTAACAATCCATAACTTAAAAATAGAGAATCTATGTGTGAACCAAATATAACACCATCCTTTTAACTGAGAGTAAATGCATATATGGACCGGTAATCTCTTTGTGGATTGATAACCTTTGACACTTCAGCGTATATGTCTGTTATAAACACCCGCACAATATTTCCAGGCCGTGTCTCAGAAGTGATATATACTGCATCCTGGAAAAAATGACTAATATATGGACTGTGTGGTACAACATGAGGCACAAGTATGGACATATGCTAGATAGTACCGCTAATGAAAGATGCGTAGACATTCTACTGGAATTATAGGTGGTGCTCTTCATCACGTTGTGGTCGTAAACCATTTCGTGCCAACTTCCAAAACTCATTTTTTTCATGTTGTTGGATGCCTTGCTACGCGAAGAATTGAATGCGAAAAAATGATGAGATTTGAAGTTGCGAATTAAAATAGACTTTATAATAAAGCTTGGAATAACACGGTGCGCAGGGTTTGGTTACGTGCATAAGAAACAACATCATGCACAATGCAACAAACCAAAGTACTCCTATGATACATATGCACCTTTTTGGAATGGAAATAAATTCAACCTTTCGGGAACTAGTACAGAATCGTCCGACCTACTGCGTGGACCGGGGCCATTTTCCCTTTCTTGCGAGCTCGGCGGTGAACTCCTCGCCGACCTCTTTGGCCTTGGCTACCATTTCCCTCTTTTTATCACGCTCCCTCTCGTGAGCCTTGCGCTCCCTGCGCCTGCACGCCTCGAGATGAGCTTTCGTCTCCCGACGGATACACTCGTTTTGCTCGTCGTTGCGGCGCTCCTCCTCCCGGATCTTGCGGGCCCTTTTGGCATCCCACTCGTCGTAGTCGAGAGTCCACTGGTCATGCGGGTGGATCTCTATGTCGATCTACTTGTGGTAGCCACATAGTGGATCCGAGGACTACGGGTAGACGGGAGAGGTTGTTTGTGCGTACTTTGAAAGAGAAATAGCAGGGGAACACACTATAACTGGTCCTTACCGGCTGCCGATAGCTGCTCGTGTCCCAACGGCGGTCGGGATAGTCACAGGAGTAGTTCGCGCAACCCCAGTAACACATGCCCAGGCTGAGCCGCTGCTTGGATTTAAAGAACTTGCATGGGTCCCTGCACCAACAGAGGAGCAGCGTCTCCCCCTCTGGCGGGTGTTGCGGTGAACGCTTGGTTGGAACATTTTGGTAGGGGTTCTTTGCTGAGGCGCCATTGCGAGCGCCATCTGGCAAGCTCCTCTTTCGGACTGGGCGCGGCGTCTTGATTGGTCATCCTGCACCCCAGCAGCCCTTGCTTGTTCGCGGATCTCGTCCCATTGCTTCTGCATCTTGTCCATCCCGACGTAGTGGAGCAAGCCCTGGTGTAGTATTGGGTTTGGTTGTGTAGTGTTCTCTCATATATATCTTTCACCTCCTTTTATAAGCCACATGGTTGGCATGGTGTGGTTAATTTCATGCAGAGTCCTGTCTTTTTGGTCTGAAAAGCTGAGGAGGTAGAATGTTGTCATGTCGATCTGAAAAGCTAGCGAGACAGAGTGTTGTCACGTCTTACTTTGCAGAGAGAAGTCATCGGGTCACGTCCTGCTTTATAGAGAGAAGTCATGTCTTGCTTTGCAGAGTGCTGTCTTTTCAGTCTGAAAAGCTGGCGAGGCAGAGTGTTGTCACGTCTTTCCTTGCAGAGTCATGTCTTTTTAGTCTGAAAAGCTGAGGAGGTATATTGTTGTCATGTTGATCTGAAAACCTAGCGAGACGGTCAGAGTTGTCAAGTCGATCTGAAAAGCCTAAAGCCTAAACCTAAACTTAAACACTAAACACTAAAACCCTAAACCCTTAACCTAAACCTAAACCTAGACCTAAACCTAAAGCCTAATAGCCTAAACCCTAACCTAAACATAAACGTAAACCTGAACCTAAAACCCTAAACCCTAAAATATAAGTGCTATTTCATGTGGTTTAATTTCATTACCTTTTTGTACTTGGTTCAATTACTTGAGCACTTATTAAGTGACTTCAATGCTTGTTTCATTGATTTG
Organism: Phyllostachys edulis; assembly: GCA_036346405.1. Classification (NCBI taxonomy): domain Eukaryota; kingdom Viridiplantae; phylum Streptophyta; class Magnoliopsida; order Poales; family Poaceae; genus Phyllostachys; species Phyllostachys edulis. Next base: position 19,999,532 of record CM070545.1, on the reverse strand, counting down.
AGTGATCTCAGTACTTGGATGATCTCAAAATTGAAACAATATTATCAGAAGAACAAGCAATGAAAAAGTTGGCGAGGCAGAGTGTTGTCACATCTTACTTTGCAGAGAGAAGTCGTCGTGTCACGTCCTTCTTTGCAGAGAAAAGTCACGTCTTGCTTTGTAGAGTGTTGTTTTTTCGATCTGAAAAGCTAAGCAGGTAGAGTGTTGTCATGTCGATCTGAAAACCTGGCGAGGCAATCAGAGTTGTCAAGTTGATCTAAAAAGCCTAAACAGTAAACCTAAACCCTAAACCCTAAATCTAAACACTAAACCCTAAAACCCTAAACCCTTAACCTAAATCCTAAACCTGAAGCACAATAGCCTAAATCCTAACCTAAACATAAACGTAAACCTGAACCTAAAACCCTAAATCCTAAACCTAAACCCTGAAACCTAAAACCCTAAACCTTAACCAACCCCAAAACCTATTACCGTAAACCCTAAACCCCATGACCTAAAAACCTTAACCCAAAAACCTAAAACAGTAGATCCTAAAGCCTTAGACTGTATGTTACCGCGAGAAAATCTTTGAACAGTCTGATCAGCCCAAAATTGAAGTTCGAACAATCAGCCCTAAAGTTTGCTTTGCCACGCCATATCAAACGGTGTGGCACTACTGCTTTGTCACGCCACTATTTACGGCGTGGCACAAACATACTACCACGCCAAATTGCTTGATGTTCCAGAGGCATTGCGAAAAAAGGTCAGCGATCTGGTGCTAAGTCTTGTCACGCCATTTATCCCGACGTGACAGGACTGCCTTGTCATGCCACTATTAAAGGCGTGGCAAAACCATACTGCCATGCCAAATTGCTGGCCGTTCCAGAGGCGTTGCGAAAAAAGAGCAGTGGTCTGGTGCTAAGTCCTGTCACGCCATTATACATGGCGTGACAGGGTTGCGTTGTCACGCTAGAATACATGGTGTGGCAAAATAGTGATGTCACGTCAAATTGCTGCCCGTTCCAAAGGAGTTGTGGAAAAGGATAGCACTCTTGGTGCTAAGTGCTATCACGCCATTTATCCCGGTGTGACTGGACGGTTCTGTCACGCCACTATACATGGCGTGGCAGTAGCAACTCTCAATGCAATCATCCAAACTGAGTTCATTAAATTAACATGAAACTATACATGGCGTGGCAGTAGCAACTGATACTCAATGCAATCATCCAAATTGAGTTCATTCAATCAACATTTCATGCAGTAAGAATCATCCAACATTCAACATCCATCAACTCAGAAATTTCATTTCATGCAATAGGAATCATCCAACATTCAACATCCATCAACTCAGAAATTCCATTTCATGCAATCATTTCATTTGAACATAGCCATAGAAAGTTTCATTCCAGCAGTCATCTGATTTCATTCAATATGAACTGTACAGACATGCATACACCCATTCATCTCATCACTTGCGCTTTCGGCGTGCACTCGACCCCGGTGTGAACCTCGTTGCTAGGTGTTGGCCTCGCGTGCCCTCGACAACATTTACCGAACTAATGTCCGCGCGATCAAGCCATTTACGGCGTGGTGGCACGGTGCACCAACCAGGTCCGCGAGAATCATCTCGTCGGGAATCCTAGCATCGACGTCCTCCTCATCCTCCTCGTCTGCGCCACCCTCCTCCTCGTCCTCGTCGGCCTTGTCGTCATCTCCTCCGGGTCCTTGTCGTGTGCGGCCGAAGCGGATGTCGTCGCTCCTGATGTAGTAGCACGCGAGGAGCCACTCTGAGCCGGGTCAGGTTGCACGACTTCTCCCGCCACCGCCACACAGTTCATCTTTGCGTCCATTCGCCGGCATTGGCGGCAAACCAACTACAAGGTTAACCAACAAAAAGGTAGTGAAGTTTAATACAACAAAATAAATTACAAGGGAGAACATGTTAATTTAACGTAGAGTGTGTTACCTTGGCAAAGTCCCTGAAGCGTTGGAAGCTCCCCTCGAAACCCTCTTGTACCATGAGAACCCTCCCGACCTCGTTGCTTATGCGGGCGAGCTGTTTTCCCTGCGAACGGGTCAACACAGTAAAAATTAGTTTGCGTATAGTGACATTGCTAATTAGTGGTAGGATAGAATGTACTCACATAGTAAGCGTTGATGGGGACCTTCTCCGGCTGAGTGCCCGTCCGTGTGAGCTCGTCGTAATCGTTCACGATATCCTCATCGGACGAGTCACCATCACCTATATCTACATCGGTCATCACTGGTCGAAGCTGCAGACGCGCGGCGCTATGTAGCCACTCTAGGTATCTCATGAAGTCATGCCTCTGATGGATCTGGGGCACGTTCCTCAACCGATTTCTCTGGTCCACCCACTCCAACACGTAGGCACGGTGATGAGCAGACCAGTCGGTGTGCCGGTACCTCCGCCTTCGGCTCATCTTGCAATGGAGACAATCTAACCGTTAGCACGAAAAACGCTACCGAAGCTGCACATACACGGTGATAGGTATCCTTACCCATGAAGGTTTATGTCTGTCGAGAACACCACTGGTGGACATGCTTAAAACTTCTTGAACTACCACATCACCCGATGGGGTAAGTGGTACTCCATCGCATGGAAGTGCGGCGAGAGGGTCAGCCACGAAGCCTCGCCCTGCTCGCACATCGGGTTTAGCTTAATTTGGAGGACCTCGTCGTGGATGTATGGTAGCCACATGACCTACACCAGATGTATACGACAGTAGTGATGGAATCATAGTTGAGCAGTGAATCGACAAGCAAAGTAACTTATCAAAGCGATGCACGGTCTGCGTGATGACATCGAGCTCGTTTGTATATGCAAGGTACCGCGACCTCGGATGCCCAGTATGTGCCATGATGGAGTTCGAGAGGTAGGCTACTGTCGGTCGCGAGGCCTCATCTTCAAGGAGCCATAACCATGCCTGCATGGAGATATATATCAGTCGCATTTTTTATGGAATGAGATATGTATGATTAATTTAAAAAAATTCGTACCTGCAAGGTATCACGAGTGGGCCGACCCACGGGCAAACGCTCCCACATCCAGACCTGCAGGAGGTATACGCAGCCACCCAAGTTGCCGTTCGCACTCCGTGATCGGCACGCGTCGCACAAATGCCGATAGAGACACACCAGTGTAGCGTAACCCCAATCGAGGTCCTGGCTGCCATAAAATCGCCAAAATCGGCAAGTAAATCCGAGGACGATGTTGTTGTGATGTGCGGGAACAGGAAGGAGCTGAGAAGATGCCAAATACATGTCCGTGCGAAGCGCCTGATCAGGTCGTCATCTGCGTCCAGTGGCACACACATTGAAGTCTTACAGACCAGATATAAGCACCATGGATGGCCGGTTGTCCCTCGAGTTCACGGGGTCCTCGTCATGATCCAAGCCACTCTCCCACCCGGTCTCGCCACCACACGCTGTTGATGTCCCCGATCCTTTGCAAGGCCGTCTATGGGGAGGCCTAGAATCATACCGATGTCCTAAAGTGTGATGGTCATCTCGCCTGACAGTAGGTAGAAAGTGTGGGTCTCCGGGCGCCACTGGTCCACCAGTGCGATAAGTGCAACACCGTTCATACGAGGGAGCCCGTTGATGACTATCTACGCCAAAGCGAGGAGATAGACTGAGCGGACGTATGGCACGTACCACTCATCCCAATCTAGAGGGGTATGGTTCCAAGGGCGAAGTGGCTGGAAAACCGCAAGAGAGATACGCAAATAAATAAGTGAAACAACAAGCACATGGGGGATTAGTTGGCAGCACGATGTAATAGAAGATTAGCAAATCTCACCACACCATTGTGGGCTATGCGGTGAGCGCGGTGGTCATCATCGTACTCCGAGAGGAGTAAAGCATATTACGCGTGCTGCGGCATCCTACATTACAGGAAAGGATTTTTGTAAGATCACGTGAGGTACAAAACAATATAGAGAATGCAAATGAGTAAAATTGATAACAATTAAAAGCAATCATTTTTGCACAACAACAATAGCGGTTATCTCCGGGGGGCTGCACACGAGAGCGGCGCCACCTTACCCTACGCTACTGGGAATCCCTGCATTACAGGAAAATATTTTCAGTACAGACACATGACGTTCAAAACAATATGTGAAATGCAAATGAAAGTACTATATACGTAAAGAACAATCATTTTTGCAGAACAACAGCATTGGATACCTCAAGCAGGTGGGGCGACACGTGAGCGCCGCTGCTTGACCCTACACGGCTGGGAATCCCTACTGACATGCTTTGCCCTGGTGTGTCCATGCTCATGGCACTCTGAGCACATGTTCACTCTGAGCACCTGTTGGTGCTGCCGGTGTCGTTGAAGTCCCCTAGAGAGTACATGTCCTTATCGCCTTGCTGTGAGAGGTCCATGTCATTACGAAGCCTCTTCCTCTTCCTTCGACCGCGTCGCTTGTTCATCATTACTTTGTCGGGAATGTAATCCTCCTCCATGTACGGTGGCCATTGCGAGGGATCAAGGTAAGGCTTGAATCTCTTCTCCCAAGTCCGCATCGTGGCTAGCTTCGAGAATTCTAGCGTAATAAAGGTAAGGTGACTTACACCACGTACGTGACAGGCGGTGTTGATGCGAGAGCATAGGACATGCAGCAACGTCGGGACCATGCAAGTACAGTCTCTCGCAGTCAAGTTCACTCTATGGTTTCAGCCACCATAACGCTCGCCCCCTATCGATGTGTCCCTGGCTGCCCTGATGGCGTATATATGCAAAGTGGGATTGTATTCCTCTGCCTCCTGATTGCATGACTCGGCCTCCGCGATAGCAAGGTGCTTGGTAGCAGCCGCCCCCAACGCTGGCCGACATTGTATGCATCCCTTGCTCGGGTCCACCGATCCATAAAGTACGAGTTGGTCTTTCGAAATGAGTACTCCAAGATAGCAGATACTGGCATCGCACGAATGCCCTTAATAACATTGTTGAACACCTCTGAGATATTCGTTGTCATCATTCCATACCGACAGCCATCTTCATCGTATGTCTGTGCCCACTTCGCCTTTTGCTGCAAGACCTCGTTCAACCACAAGTTACCCCGTTCGTTGGTCAGTCCCCTCAGCTTTGTCAACTTGACCTCGAATTCCCTCTTCTCTAAGCATCTACACAATAGCTTGAACTTTTTGGTGAGATCTTCCCTACCGCATTGCTTAAGAAAATTAGCCGCTAAATGACGCATGCACAACCTATAAAGACATCCGTGTCCAAGTCTGCTCTTCACGTCAAGAATCTTAGTGGTGCTGTCCGAGACGATGCAAACCTAACGTCTAGACCCAACGAGGCGTAGACGAACTATATCCAGGAGCCATTCCCAGCTTGCATTGTTCTCATCCTCTGTCAATGAGAATGCTAATGGAATCAGCCGGTCCTCCGCGTCAATACCCACGGCGAGCATCAAGGCACTATAGTACTTCCTCGTCAGGAATGTGGCGTCAACAGATAAGACATGCCTGCAATGTTTGAAGGTCTCTATGCATTGCCTAAAGGACTAATACACCCTCCCAAGGACATGTTTCATAACCCTTCCATCGAGTTCTATTCGGTTGTCGTGCCAAGGATAAAACTCCATGCCCAGATTCTTGGCCTGCATAGCGGTTAGGATTCGAGGAAGCAAACCGTAAGCCTCCTTCCAATCACCCCACAATAACTGCATTGCTCTCTGCTTTGTCCTCCATGCTGTCCAGTACTTCACACGGTACTTAATGAACCCGTAGATAACCTCGATGAGGGTAGCGACGGTCACATCAGGATTGACAGCCACAACCACGATAATACGCCTAGCAATGAAATTTGCGGTCGCCTGGAGGTGCTCCCCGAACACTTGTGCGGTCCCACAAGAGTGCGGTCCCATAGACGATGGTGCCGCACTGAGTATTCTGTTGGGCCACGGGTAGGCTACGATAGCAACAAACAAAATTTTTCTACCACGCAATCTAGGAAGCCAAGCAAGTAGATGATCACAGATCATTACCACCAGACGCGTAGAGTAGCGGAAGAAGGGTTGGAGCAGCCTGGTCCAACGTAGAGCGCGTCGATGTAGTGGTTGTAGTCGATTGTCCAGCGTCGAGCAAGTCGATGCAGTGGTCGTAGTCGATCGTCTAGCGTCCTCACGAGTCGATCGTCTCCTCCAACAACGTCCGTAGTTCCTTGTGAAGATCGCGGATCGTCCTCAAGCGCAACAGTCACATTAGCGCCTCTACAGTATCCACACGTCCAGGGAAGGAACAACCATGCGTAGGTGTGCTAGCACCAAGTCGCACGGTAGAGCTCTCAGGAAGATGCCGGCTAGGGTTTCGGTGGTGATTCACGCATACCTACCAACAGCCTCATGCATCTCCTTATATAGTGCTCGTGACGGATCCTATCCGAACACATTTGTCGAATCGTATTCGTACTGTTTTGTTCCAACCCGTTAAGTGTGTGACCCTATAGGTTCATGCGTAATCGGCTGTGACTCGGAAACCCTTTCCGATCATGAGTCGTAGCGGCTCCTAGCAGAACATAACGATTCCCGAATACACACAAATTATATCGGACAAACCTTAATGCAATATGATCTACGACGAGTCCTCATCACTTACGACGTGTCCTATCTCTATATGACCGGTCAGTATTTGGTCACAACCGATTCGTAATTCCTTACGACCGATGTTACGACCACCAGGACTACGTTCGACCGATCTACGACCGACTCGTATCTCCATACGACGGATCAGAATGATTCGAACTAAGCATACCTACGTGTATACTCCCTTTGCCTCACGATGTGCGGTTGAACTACGGTGAGATGTTGTGTCATCCATGGATCTGTTCAATACTTTCTCGATCGAGTGTCGGATTACTTCACGTGGTCGAACACTTCGACTACTAGTGGCATGGCCATGCACTTTCTTTATCCGACCACAACGAGGGCCGAGAGACATCTCTCTGTTATGTTAGGAGGGCAAATCCCATATCCGACCGATCACATTCCTCTGCATGTTTCATAGCATACCCGAAAGCTACCTTTATAACTACCCGATTCACGGTGTAGCGTTTGGCAACCCCTAAGAGTGCTATTACATATGTAGGAAACCATCTTGATCTCGAGTCTAAGGATTATACATCAACATTGCTTGAGACCAACTAACGACACATAGAATCATAACAATCTCAATAGTGTCTCAAGGTGGGTCTAATCGAATATCATGTTCTCTAACATGTGTCCATATTATTAGTTTGATATCTCCATATCTATGACCCGTGAAACATAGTCATCAACCAATACATATGCTAGTCTATTCATATGTGTCCTCATATGTTTCCGACCAGGGATCGTATAAGAATAATTATCGCAGAAATATAGAGTTTCACAATCAAGTAACATACTTGATAATCAATATTAACAATATTATTCTTGGAACAAGATAACATTTTATCCAATATTATGAACATAAGGAAATATAATCATCTCTATGATTGCCTCTAGGGCATATTTCCAACATATTCTTGCAGCAAAACCTTCATGTCCTCTATGGTTAGAAATAACATGTTCTTCCGTATTATGCCATTATCTGGGTCCGCAATGTCATTCCTACTCTTCAACCCATTAGCACAAACCGCCTTATCAGCCATACTGACATCATCGAATGCATGCATCGACGGGACCTCACTCATTACACTGCGAAGAACCCTGCCTTCCTCTGAGGAGAAAAGCGGTGCGGGAGCCTCGTTTTCGGTCGAGCTCCATCCTTCGTCAGATTTCACTTCACGGGTTGTTCCATAGCGAAACAACTCCTCCTCAAGCTCGTTGTTCATTACAACGCCATTGAAATCAGTCACAGGGTCAATAACACGTTGTGGGGAAGATACAGATAGATGCACCGACACGGGGGCATCGTTGGTAGGACTCACGCTAACAAACTCTTTGGAAGGTTGCTCCTCCATTAAGGGGCCTCGCGAATGATGGACAACAAGGTCTAGTTCCTCCGTGTTGCCATTCACCACATCCAAATTGTCTAGTAAATCCTCAATAACGATTGTCCTCTTCGCTGCAACCACCAACAATCGGACTTGAGATGCGAGCACAATTTCCTTGTACATGTTCCAATCATCGACGGACAGGATTGGCACCAACAAGGCGTGCACCTTAGAACCCAGCCCTTCGTCATATCGCCCTTGCATTCCGATAATGACCCCGAGATCATCCCATCCAAAGGTCGACTTAATCCTAGTCATAAGAATTTGAAAGTTCGGTAATTCGCGAAAACAAAAAAAAGGTAGCTTCCATGCCACCAAAGTCGACAGAACTACCCGTTTGGCTAATCGCCCAACCAGTAAATACATGTACAACTTTGTCCATCTACATCCAACAAAATATTGCAAAGTCAGTACTGCATGTCATATGAACAAAATACCGCAAGTACGAAATATCACAATCAACATTGGACATAATAAAAGCTCAGTTTCCTGAGACATGCTAGCAGTTTGATGGTACAAATGTATGGATAATTAAAGCTTGTTTCCTCCATGTTGTGTACTATGATAGTACTTTACTATAGTTACAGTAATGATCATGATGGTTTACATTCATCATGGAACAATATCTCTTTTTAAATAAAGTTTACGGGTCGTTTCACAATGAATTGAGGTGTGTTAGGCCATACACAGCGGACGAATAACACCAAGAAACAATAAGATGCAAAAAGATACAAATCCTACACTATCTGAGTATCCCGTGCTCAGTCACGCTCGAGATCCTGTTCTCGAGACTGCCCAAACCACGTATTTGGGACTGCTCAGAGCTTGCCTCTGAGTACGACCTATACTACCCTGGATCCACATACCCAGGTACGCTCGAGATCCCGTTCTCGAGACCGCCCAAACCACGTGTTTGGGACCGCTCAGAGCTCATTCCTGAGTACGCCTAGGACTTCACTCCTGGGTATGCCAGAGCTACGCGCTCGGAGTACCACGAACTACTCGTTCGGGAAATCTTATATGCAGAAAGGAGATAAGTCACATTTTTTTTGCCTTCAGCCTATATTTGATTTCTTTAATTGGCTCAGTTGTTTCTAACCAGAACATCATGTTTCAGGCTTCTAGAGATAATGTCAAAACTCACTCTGAATTCTACACGCCACGTAGCTGTCAGGACGTCACAAATGTTCCATGCCACCCAATAACAAGGCCACAGGAAGAGAATAAGATATGTGCAGCTAAAGCAAAGCTTCAAACATTGTTATTTTTATAAGAGCTCATGACGAGAAAGGAAACATAGCTATCAATCTCTCTTCTTAGCTAAGCATATCGCTTTCACTTTTCTTTACTTACAGAAAAACATGTAGTGCACCCACAAAATAGTGCATCACAACTAAGACTCTAAGAAGCTTAAGGAAGTCCTAAAACAAATGTACAAGTTGTTACTTGGTCCTAATTTTCTGTAAGTGTAAATGTGCATTAAAATATCTAAGTGTTTCAAATATTCAGAATTGCATAATTCTCATTTGGGTGGTTAAAAGTCATGTAAGCAGAGAAATTATAAACATAACTCAACTTCCATTAGAGAGTGCCACAATGGTTAGTTATCTGCTTAAGTTATTTAATCAACAACTTGAGCAAAAGGAGACAAAACATAGTAAAAAAAATCTGTCTAACTTGTACAAAAATTGTTTGCAATTAAAATGTGATTCATGAATCATATAGGCTGAAGATATCACTTAATTTCATTTATTCATTCACGCAAACGTGACATCTTTTTGGACCATTTATATTTAAGTTCACTATGCAACTGAAGCAAGAAGTGCTGAAGAGCTCTTAAATATACGGAAGCCTATATGACTTCCTGCTCATTTCATTTTGATATTATGCATCAGTGGGGTTTTGATCATAAACAAACAACTAATCAGGTTGTTGAGAAAAGTGAAAATGATATTGTTGGTTTGGCACTGGAAAACTCGACAACTTCCATAGTTTCCATGTCTTCTGCAGCCTCTAATTTACATTTCCCAACCATGTGGAGTGTAGGAGGATAGCTTCCCAAAAATCTCAGTTTTTTCCCAATCACACATTATGTATCAAAAACAACTTTCCTTGTATTTGATTGCATCTAATGGTCAGGCATAGCAGCCAAAATACTCTCGGAGCTACTAAAGGACACCAAGTTAAATCACCAGTGTTTTGTTTTGCTAATGAGGCACTATGAGTTTGATGTCAACCATGCACCCGCTCTTCCAAATTCACTTTAGTCAACAAACAAAACAAGCAGCAAGCAAACACAGATACTATTTTGGTACCAATTGGACTAACTTTAACGAATCATGATAACTGCACCACGATAGCACTAGTAACCAACAATTTTCAATTTTCATCCCCTAATGGCATTTTCATAGCACACAACACTGAACCAAATGTTACTGAATCCTATAAAAGACCAGCATATCTTCTCGGTCAAATCCCTACACAAAGGTTGACTTTTCACAACACCTGATACAACTACTTAGCTAGCATCAATTCACAGTAATAGTGGATTTCTGGTGGAACACCCACATACAGTCATTCAAGCACACATTCTAGTATAGCAAAAGCAAACAAAATCACAAAACTATATTATACGGTTATTCAAGCACACATGTATACCTCGATCTAGGAGGGCGACGCGGGAAGGAGAGTCGGCGGGGGAGAAGCCGGCCGTCGGGGGGAGGACAGGCGGCGGTAGGACGACGTTCGTCTGAGGGAGGAGGGCTGGCGGCGGGAGATGGGGAGCTCAGAGGTCGTGAGGGAGATAGGGGTGACAGGGAGAAATAAAGAGGTGCCTGGGTCCAAAGTCTTAAGTCGTCACTGTCACGCCATGCGAGTTGCGTGACAAAGGCCATTATCACGCCACGAGAGTTGGCGTGACTATTGCCACGCAAGCCCTCCACGCTGTCACGAGGGCTGGCGTGACAAATTTGGCCACACCGCTATGGGTGACGTGACAGTATTGTTTTATCACGTCACAGGAGGCGACGTGACCAAAGGGGTCAGAATTAGAAATAAAGTTCGCGAGGGGTTAACTTTAAAATATAATTAAAAAAGAATTAAATAATAATAAAAATTCGCCCATCGCATCAATTTAATAGGTCAAAGAACGAAAAGGAAAACATTTAATAAGTCAATACCACTGTATCAGTTAGGTACGACAGGGAGTGTAGGAGTGAACATAAATGCACTTTTTTGCGTTCTTCTTGTGGATGCACCTTCCAGTTTTCTGAATATTTAGATGTATGATGTCTTTTCATTTAGAAATGTTGCAACCACATGAATTTTACCTTCGTGAATCGTGAGCGGTGTAATTATTTATGGATTTATGACCTCAAATATGTCCTAGGATACTTTCCACAGGTAAACAGGCACAGAAAGGTAATTTTCCACAACAAGCTGTGCAAGTTTAAGCTTCTCATAAGAGAGTTGAAAACGTTACCTTTTTGTTTAGGCTTTAGATTTTGTTTTTCTTTTAAGCCAAGTAAAAAGTCTAAAAACAAAATTAGCTAAGTAGTTTAAGGTTTTAGAATAAACTTAACTTAACTAGGTTCTTACCTTGTGATGCACAAGTAGCTAAGTACTCCCTCAACTATTCATAGTGCCTAAATGAATTTAGACAGCTTGCGCTGTATAGGATTGAAGCAATTAGAAATTCCCAGCACTTCTCAAACAGAATAACAAGGAAAATAAACAAAAATAAAAAATAAAGAGCAGTTATCGCAATTGATAATTCATGGAGGGCGTGCATGCAAATACGGCCTCCCTGTTCGTTACTACTCCCCTGGCCCTGGCCCCTCCTCCCTCGCAGCTGCTCTTCATCAGTTGTTTGAGACGGCAGCCGTCTCCCTCCCGATCTCCCCTCCTCGTAGTCTCCGCCCAACACTCCCTCCGATCTCCCACAAAACCCCGCGAAACCCTAGGCCGCGAGAGGTCCAATGGCGGCGGCGGCGGGGCAGTGGGTGCTCATGGCCACGGGGCGGTCGCCGACCAACATCGCGGTGATCAAGTACTGGGGGAAGCGGGACGAGGCGCTCATCCTCCCCATCAACGACAGCATCAGCGTCACCCTCGACCCCGACCACCTCTCCGCTACCACCACCGTCGCCGTCAGCCCATCCTTCCCCTCAGACCGCATGTGGCTCAACGGCAAGGTTCGTCGCACTCGGGACTCTCACACCCCCATTGCAACTGATGTGAATGCGGTTGTTTAGATGCTTGTCTGCTAATCTTTCAAGTGCGTTTATCTAATGATCTCACGGCTTCCTCTCTCGGAGGAATTTTATCTTCCGTTTTGAGATAGCTCCCTGATTTGGGTAGGAGCATTAGTTTAAGGATGGAGAGTATTTTGGCGGTTGTGTCGATCAAATTTGACCTCTGTTGCTTAGATCTAGATCGGGATATGTTTGAAAGCTAGTAGTAGTTGCATTTTCAAATACAGATTTGCTATTTTTAAGTCGCCTGAAATTTTTCTTAAGTTTAAGTCAATTGTTGTGACCATTGGATTTGTGTAGAGATCGATGTGTCACATGATTGGATATTGATCTAATGGATAAAAAACGTGACTTATGTTTAAGAAAATTTCTGTATAGACAGTCCAGCATCTTTATTGCTGGGTTGCGTTGCGACTGTGGACAAATACTGGACTTAAGTGGCAGTTATAGAATAATAGAGTAGGGCTTTAATTGGATGGAACGTCACTCAGAACATATGGTCCTTTAGGATGGTAGTATGGTGTAAGTATCCTTTTGGTTTGGAATTGAACAGGAGATCTCGCTATTGGGCGGGAGATATCAGAACTGCCTGAGGGAGATCCGGAAACGGGCTCGTGATGTCGAGGATGAGAATAAGGGGATCAGGATCAAGAAAGAGGACTGGGAGAAGTTGCATGTCCATATAGCGTCGTACAATAACTTCCCAACCGCTGCTGGTTTGGCATCTTCCGCTGCTGGCTTTGCTTGTCTTGGTAAAGTCTCCTAATTCTGATACCATGATACTCCATCCATTCCCAAATATAAGTTGTTGTTGACTTTTCATGGTCTCTAATACACAGCATTGAAATTTGCCTTGTTACCTACCTTTCTGAATACACCTGCATGTTTATAATTAGGGCAGTACTCTAATAGTGTCAAGGTACCGAAAAGATTCTGCGGTCCTAGCTTACTTCTTTGCGCTTTATTTTGTTCAAATTACTAGCATTGTATTTGATTCTATAGAAGGCAGAAGCATTGAAACATGAAAAAGCAGAAAGTATTTTCTTTGTGCTTGCTTTGCCTCTCTGTAATAACTCTGTTAGGATTGAAGAAATGGTTAATCTCGCAAGTCCACTATAATACTGCTCCACTGTGGCCGCTGTCTTATCTGACCAATGCTAATGTGTGGTCCCTAATATTGTTCCTCCTGTTTGACAAAAGCTGCTCAGCATGCTTCTTTTGTATGAAATATCAATTCCTTTATTTTATATCTTGAAATTTGATAACACTTTCCAAGACCAAATGATGGTTCAATATTATTTATCTTAGTTGCTCGTAAACATTTCTAAACAGGTTCTTGCTTTCTTAAACCATGTATCACAGTACAGCATTTATTATCTGAATGTTGTTTGCAGTTTTCACCCTCGGAAAGCTAATGAATGTGAAGGAAGATTATGGAGAACTTTCTTCAGTAGCAAGGTCTGTTAATGTTATTGATATGATATGTAGTTCCACCCCTGTGTGCTGTCCTATTCATGCTGTTTGCTTGTTGAGATGGTGCAAGGATTGTTCTCCAATTTTACAAATTATTAATAGGCTAATCGACTTGCCTCTTTTTAATTATACTTACCTCTGGCAAACTTCAATGCAGGCAAGGGTCTGGAAGCGCATGCCGCAGTATATATGGTGGATTTGTGAAATGGTGTATGGGAAAAGTAAGTGATCGGATTGTTAGGCCTTGGTTAAATGCATGTTTTCCTGTTGAATAATGATTCAGTGAAGTCTGATTCTATGCTTAAAGAATGATGATGGAAGTGACAGTATTGCAGTACAGCTTGCTGATGAGACACATTGGAGTGATCTTGTTATTATCATAGCAGTGGTATGTGATCTATATTCCACATGACCTCGTACTACATATAGTATATCATAGTATTCTGCTCATTGTGTTGTGTCTTCATTAACAGCAATACTGAAAATTGGCATAATAACTCTTTGTGACTTTGTCATGTTTTATCCCAATCTTATTGTGCTGCATCTGACATCTTAAATAAATACTTTACATATTGCTTTGTGGAATTAGGTCAGTTCAAAGCAGAAGGAAACGAGTAGCACCAGTGGGATGCGAGACAGTGTTGAAACAAGTCCCCTCTTGCAACACAGGGCTCAGGTGATTATTTTTTCACCTTTAACTTGCGCTTTTGTGTTTCAAGAGTCATTGAGGAATCAATTTTTGTAGCTGCACTTTTGAAATAAATTCTTATTTTATCCTTCCACTGTTCTGGAACACTATCAATAGTTTTAGCAATTAAACTGTCGCTATGACTGGAACTTCTTTTTTCCTGCTCTTATTGTGCACTGCACTGCTTGTTCTTATGTTCCAGACTGTAGTGCCAAATCGGGTGTTGAAAATGGAAGAGGCTATCAACAATCGTGATTTTGAATCCTTTGCCAGGTTAACTTGTGCAGATAGCAACCAGTTCCATGCCGTATGTTTGGACACGAGTCCTCCCATCTTCTATATGAATGATACATCACACAGGTATTTTTTTTAGCATTGCTTTGTTTTGGGATTCTATCCCTGCTGAAATCCCAGAGTTAAGAATTGTTGTCTCAACCTGTTGCAGGATAATTAGCCTTGTGGAAAAGTGGAACCACTCGGAAGGAACCCCACAGGTATATTCTGTTATCATTTAGCATCTTTTATCTTTTTTGTTATTATTCTTAACTCTAGCCGTGCTGCCTAGGAATCTAATATATAGTCAATTCTGTTGTGCTACCCTACTGGTATTGCTCCAATAGAACACACCATCAAATAGGATTGGTTACACTTTGCTGAATATATGGCAGCACAGGCAGTTTTTACTGCACTGACCAATACATGTATGGCTTGCATCATTCGATCGAGTAATTTAACTTCAAGAGTGAACCTTGGCAATATCTCTAAGATATTTCTTGGAATAGTAAAATATTGAGTAAGCTTCTAATGGTCCTCATGAAGATGTGAACTATTACTGTTGGTATTATACTCCGGAGCTTTAGATTTTAAGATATCAAGTTAGCATCTAAAGTTGGAGGTACCAAAGGCAGTTTTTTTCATTGCAATCCTGGTGCTATTACTTAAATTGTTTGTGTTGTCTGATATACATCTCATCCATACTGGAAGATCATTGGTACTTGCTGGTGCACCTGATCTGATACTGAAACCATTTCTGAGTGCGGACAAAACAGCCTTTTGTGTTGTTAGACTTCTAATTCGGTATGAACTTGTCTAATAGCAGGTTGCCTACACCTTCGACGCCGGGCCTAATGCAGTCCTCATTGCACCAAACCGCAAAACCGCAACCCTTCTCCTTCAGAGGCTCTTATACTATTTCCCTCCACAAGATAATGATTTGAGCAGGTGTGTTTGATATTTTCACGATTAAACCTGTTTGTTGCTGAGTATACTGCAAAGCTACCTATGATTCTATCTGACCAGCATGATCATGGCAGCTATATGGTTGGCGACAAATCAATTCTAAGTGTTGCTGGATTGCAATCCATAGAAGACATCGAGGCCCTTCCAGCGCCTCCAGAGATGAAGATGCCCAACCAAAAATTCAAGGGCGATGTTAGCTACTTCATCTGCAGCAGGCTTGGAACTGGCCCAAAGATTGTTGCCGACGAAAACCAAGCATTGATTGATTCAGTCACGGGACTTCCGAAAGGATTGTAATTTTATATTATTGTTCGCTTGATACATTGAACCTCCGAAAGATTGCTGCTTGCTGCTGCGTGCAGGACATGGCTCGTTTCAATAAAAGATAGCGGAGTAAATTATCTTTTTTTTTTTTTACTTCGAAAGGTTTTTTCTAAGCGTGCTCTTATTACAACCCGATTTTATGGATGGTTTGGCATTCGAAGAAGCTACGATAGAGCTGTTTGCTAAATGGTTTAATTGCAGCTGTATTGCTAAAAATTATTTAATCGACGCGATAAAGCTGTGATTATGAAGAGTTGATTAAAGTATAATGACTAGTGAAAACATGACGAGCCTAGCTAGCTACCGTTCTCCCTGCAGGAGCGACTCGACAACGAGGTCGCCCATTCCGCCGGCGAGCGGGAACAGGTGCCCGGCGTCCGGCAGTTCGCGGTAGCGGATCCACGGCAGCTCCCGCGCGATGTGGCGCGACATGGTCGGCGTCACGACGAGGTCCTCCGCGCCGTGCCACAGCTGCACCGCGCCTTCCTTGTCCGGCACCGGGTTGCGCAGCTCCAGCGGGCTGTAGTCCCACTTGCCGAAGCCGACCATCATGTCCCGGTGCAGCGTCTCGAACTCCCCCTGCTGCCTCACCTGAGCCTGCAAACACACAGCAACCATTACAAAGATCACTGCATAACACCAAACTAAAATGGTCATTAAGTGGAGATAAATGCAGACGATTATTTGTTTCTAGTACCCTGTAAGGTGGTGGGGGTCGAGCGGCGGCGAGCTTGGAGATGACCTTCAAGTCCGGCGGTGAGAGGATGCGGCGGCTGTGGGCAATGATGCTGGAGGGAGGGAACCACTTCTGGGTGTTCCACCAGTGCGTCAGCCACGGCGCGTGGTGGGCGACGCTGACCGCCCACCGGTCCTGCGGCAGCTGCGCGTCGTACGCCTGCCGCGACACGTTCGCCGGGAACCCGCGCCACCAGAAGTTGGCCACCGGCGCCAGCAGCGCCGCTCCGGCAAGCCTGACCCCAAAAATTAAATGGCAAGCCATACTAACACTGAATGATCAATTAAACGCCACCTACCTGTGCGGGATGTGTTTGAGGCAGCTCCACCCAATCTCGCCTCCCATGGAGAAGCCAATGACGTAGAACTTGTCTCCTAAGCCGAGCTGGTCGGCGAGATCCTCTATGTCCAAGGCGTTGCTCCTCTCCGTCTTGGACGGGTCAGGGTCGCTCTCGCCGTAGCCCGGTCTGTCGTAGGAGATCAAACACACGCCCAGCTCCTCGAGAATCTCCTGGGAGACAGGGAGGACGTCGTGTCTGCACGAGTCGAAACCATGGACGAAGATGATCTTGTGCTTGGCCGTCTGCCTCGGCACGCCGGACTCGTGGTAGGCGAGGTGCCTCCCGTCTCTGAGCTTCACCCTGGTTGATGTCACAGGAGGGCCTCCCGGGCTCCCGCAGATCCTCGGCGGCGGAGGCTGGATCGCCTGGTACACCAACCCGACCACGGATCCCAGCACAAGAACCAATGCGCTCTTGATCAAACCTACAAATATATATATATCAGCATCAGTAGCAGATGTAACACAGGCATGAAAGATTTTCTCATGTGCTATAGCTGAAATGTTGCATGTTTTGTTCCAAGACATGAACACAAGGCAGCTAACTAATTTAATTTGATCGATGTCTTGTTTAATTATTCCACCTCCATAGTAATCAAGTATCCAACGATATGTTGTAAAATTAGCCATGCATCAGCCTTGCTAACGATATAGAGAGAATGTTTCAGATATTTGAAAAATGTAAAATTAAGTTGTCGATCTTCCTCTCCCTCTCCTGTCTGTTCCTAGATTTCCCCCCATGTTTCGTTTTCACATACAAGTCCCCCCAAAGGGTTTTATACTACTTGACGCACCAATTCAAGAAGAAAATGCAAACATAAGCAAGCACGAAAAGAACAGATATTGCTTCAAGAAACAATTATGTCATCTAATCGTAAGACAAGTATCTAAGAGTTTTGGGCCGTAGCAAGCAACGGTACAGGCCGCACGATCAGCCATGAACGGTTCACAGATGGCAAGTACTGTCGGCATCGATCATGCGAATCCCTGCGAAATCGCATCGATCGTCAGGAACAGATTTCATGCAGTCCGGTCCCCCGATCGATCCCTGAAGTTTCCTTGTAGACTTGCAAGATACTATTAATTTGATGCTTTTGAAGACTTTGCATTTGAATCTATCTATATATTCTATATACATATTACTGTTGGCACGACATACATGCATCAACAAAACCAACAGCTGATGGTGTAAAACCTCGCGCGAGACCCACCCCTATCAGATTTTCTTCCGGCGGAGAGCATACGTGTATAGATATCTCAGATGGGAAATATTGCATGAACGTGCGTACGCACCGGGGAGGAGAGACGGCGACGATGGCCGCGCGCGCGCCCTCGCTGCAGCCGCCGCCATGGATCTAGCTGGCCTCTCCCGACGCCGGCCGGCCGGTGAAGTAGCCAAGGATCCTTTGGTTTCTTGTCACGCCGCTCGATTCGAACGTACTTCAGTCTTGACAGTTTTCAGGACATCGGATACGATAGGGTTGGAGTTCAGAGTGAGTCGATGGCTTCATCAAGTAGGCGATGCATGCGATATGGATGCAATGAGCTTGCGAGGTGAGGCCGGCCGGGTCTCTCGTGGCCCGTGGGAATGCATGGGAGTAACGGACACCTGGGCTGGGTTCTCATCGATTTGCTGTTAGTTTTATGGATCAAATTGAGAAACGGGTTGTCATCAGTTGATTTCTTCCCAAGCCGTTGGATCTAGACCCAGCAATTCTCCTCTCGCCCCAACCCAAAACCTTAGCCGTCGCATGCCCGTGCCCGACCACACCTTCCCCAGCTTAGCTGTCCCTCCACCGCTCCTCCCATGCCGCTGCGTCGACGTGCCTCTCCATTCCGGCAAAGGGTGGCGGTGGCGAGCCAGAGGAGGTTGACGAAGTACGGAAGGAATAGAGATATTCTTCTTCTGTTCATTCTGGACCCTTACAGGGACAAAGCATTTACTCTCTAGTAATTACGGTAATGAACCTGAATTAAATAACTGGTAAATGATAATTTAACCAATTAATTGGTATTTATGCAACGTTTAATGGCTCCCAACTAGTTCACAAAAAGAGAGAAATGCACGGTTTGTTCTTGACCAGTTACGACCAACTTATATTTGGTCACAATTAGGTTGTAATGATCCCGGATCAAGTGTTAGTCACTTACGATCAGCTTGTAACTCCTTACGACCAGTCCTTATCTTGTCACGACCAAGTGGTAGTCACTTACGATCAACTCATATCTGGTCTACTGGTCGTGACTTATCCCGACCAGTCCGTGATCATCCACGACTAACTCACGACCAGTTTTTTCTCTCGAACTGATCAGACCTGTTGACTTCTCATCACTTAGCTAAACCATACATGCTTTAAAATTTCCAAAGGAAATGGTCTTCATCCTCATAAGTGGGCCAAATTCCAACAAGTGACGGTGGTCGCTAAAGCGGTAGACTCTCAAGCAGAGCTGTGAGGCTAGAAGGCGCACATAACTTGTACACATTCAAGAGTAATAAATTTGACGGACATCAGGAAAAAGTTTTAGTTTAGTGCAAAGTTGAAGGGCTAAATTATTACGTCATACTCTCTCCGTCTCTCGGACCTCTTTCTAATTAGAGTTTTACGGAGAAACTTGTCGGTTTTTACTTCATATATACTGTACATGACTTATTTAGAGATCAAATATTACCAAGGTTCAATCAAAAGCGCATCATTCAATCAAAGTAGCACGCTTCGTGTTCGTGACTTGCCGATGGCTTTGCTCCGCTTCCACCTCCTGAGGCCGTCGCCTCCTCCGCTCCTCGCCCTCTCCTCGTGCTCTTCCACTCTCTCCTCCTCGTGGCGCCGCGGCCTCCCGACTGCCACCACCACCGCCTCTCGCCTCCTCTGTTCCCACCACCCCGCGGCCTCAGATACCTCCTCCTCCTCCTCGCCCTCCATCGTCGGCGACCTCCTCGACTACCTCAACGAGTCATGGACGCAGTTCCACGCCACCGGTGAGCGCCCTCCCCCGCGCCCCTCCACTGTTCGATGGTATTACTGCACAACTCCACCAGCCGTCTCTGCTGTGCATGCTTGAGGCCGTTAACCTGTTCGATCCTATTCCTCGCTGGGATGACAGCTAGTTCGTGATCTCTGACCATGCACAGGAGATGTTCGATCTTATTCCTTCGTGGGAGAGATGCTAGTTTCTGAATTCTGTGCATGTCCCAGACTTTGGAGCTTGGTGTTAAGGCATTGTTAGCACTAAGTGCTAACTTCTTTCTTCCTGTTTTGTTTCTGGTCATGCTTTCAGCTGAGGCCAAGAGGCAACTGCTCGCTGCGGGCTTCAAGCTGCTCAGTGAGAACGACGACTGGGACCTGCAGCCTGGTGGCCGCTACTTCTTCACGCGCAACATGTCCTGCTTGGTTGCCTTTGCAATTGGGGAAAAGTGAGTGAATGAGCTTACCTTCTACTTACAGACAATGCATTCACGTTACCACTTAATCTTTGTAATGAACCGCACATTAGTATATGTCTTTAATTTAGGCGCTTCAAGTTGCTCAAAGGAAGTTTTTAGTAGCATGCCATAAAGTATAACCAAAGTATTTAGCTGATCTAGGTGTCTACACTAGAGGAAGAGGCCTCAATAACATTAAAATTTCCTACTTCCCATGCCTGTATTCCTCCCCAAGTTTGATAATATGTAAAATCTCTGGGTGATATCCCATGGCAACATAGTGATAAATGAGAAGCATGCGCGGTACAAGTTTCAAACAAACAATGGATGCTCAGTACAAAAATCATTCTTTCAATCAAAATTTTGTGACTGCCAAGTTATAAATGGATATTTAGAGTAAAAGACATGGAAATACCTTTATTCTGCAGGTACAGAGTTGGCAGTGGTTTCAATATAATTGCAGCCCACACTGATAGCCCATGTCTCAAGCTGAAACCAAGGTCTGCCTCCTTCAAATCTGGTCATCAAATGGTAAATGTGCAGACATACGGAAGTGGGTTGTGGCATACATGGTTCGATAGAGATCTAACTTTGGCTGGGAGAGTCATCCTCAAGGCCGCAGATGGTTCATTTAAGCATAAGCTTGTCAAAGTGAGCAGACCACTGATACGTGTACCAACACTGGCTATACATCTTAACCGGTTATTTCTCATGCCCTTTTTATCACTGCTCTATTTCACATATCTTCTAAGAACTAAAAGCCAATATATCTTGTAGTTTCTAATCTCTCACTAAGAAAATATTGTAGAGTTTTCTCCATCTCTTTAGTACTGCAGCCTCGTGACCCTGTCAAGTCACGACTCACAACGGCTTCTTTTTTTCTATAATCCACCATTTATCCGCATCTCAGTGTTTGAAAGTTATCCCTGTAACATTCTTTCTATTCATTTAGTGCGCAGCTGCCAGCTAACTGTGTATGTATTAAGTTGGTCCTTCCTCATTTAGCTGAGTGAATTCTTTTTCCTTATAGCACAGTGAATTCTGACGGATTCAAGCCTAATCTGGAGAATCATCTAGTTCCACTTCTTGCAACAAAATGTGAAGAGACTACTGTGAATTCTGATGACAAAAAAAATTCAGGTTCCGCAAAGATTGTCCATCATCCACTGCTTTTGCAAGTAATTCCTCTCTTCTTTTGACTTGTTCCTTCGTGTAAGCAAAAGTTCAGTTTCAAATTGCTAAAGGTGGCTTCAAGTTGTGCTTACAGCTTCCTTTTTTCATTTCCCAATCCACAGGTTCTTTCAGAGGAAATCGGTTGTGGATCAGATGAAATAATTGGTATGGAGTTGAACGTGTGTGACACCCAACCTAGCTGCCTTGGCGGGGGAAATAACGAGTTCATTTATTCTGGTAGATTGGATAATCTTGCTTCATGTTACTGTGCTCTTAGATCTCTCATGGACTCATCCAAGATGCCAGAAGAATTGTCAAATGAGAAGGCTATAAGAATGGTTGCTTTATTTGATAACGAAGAGGTATTTAAACCAAGTTCTGCCCTGATTTGTAATAGTACATGTATTTACATTCCAGATTCTTAATACTCGTGTGGAGTCTGTTTTGAGGGTTTTAAGCTTAAAGTGGCCATAAATGAGAAATAATACTGATAGCTCATTAATTGATCATATTCACATAAATCATCACTGATGTTTGGACTAAGAACAGTGGTTAACGATGTAGTTATTCAAAACTGTTGCACAAAAATGGTTTTTTTTTATTAGAGCTATCCGGGAGGTTCATGTTTGTTTCCTGTACTTGGTTCATTGTTCCACATGTTATAACATCGGCGATGTTCAGGTGGGTTCAAGTTCGATGCAAGGGGCAGGTGCACCAACCATGTTCCAGGCTATGAGACGAATTGTTGATTCCTTGATGCATCAGTCTATGGGAGAGGGGGCTTTGGAGCGTGCAATAAATTCTTCTTTCCTTGGTAAGATTTGTGTATTTAGAGGTTGTTGGTTGTCTCTTGTACCGTATGACTAAATAGTCTCTCCAATTGAATTCTATTCTCTCTTTCAGTTTCCGCGGACATGGCTCATGCCCTGCACCCAAACTATCCAGACAAGCATGAAGAGTACCACAGACCCGAACTACAGAAAGGACTTGTTATCAAACACAATGCTAACCAACGTTATGCCACAAGTGCTGTGACAGCTTTTCTCTTCAAAGAAATAGCAAGAATTCATAACCTTCCAGTTCAGGTTTCCCCCACAACCTTTTGCGTTTTAACCTTTGCTAGCACTTTTTTTTATTGCGAGGCCCAATGCTGTTTGAACATATGATTGTGCTCCACGAGGGCTTAGTAAAACTAATGTTGAACCATTTCTAGTAATGTCGTGTCTGATATAATGTTAACTTGTTAAGTTCCAGAGAAACACGATCAGTACTTGTGTTAGTTAACACTTTTTTTCCTTTTGTATTTAACTATCACATATAAACTTGATTTATCTTTAGAATATGTCAATGCGTTTGAGTAATGGCAATGATGTAAATACATATAGGAATTTGTTGTAAGGAATGATATGGGTTGTGGCTCAACTATTGGCCCCATACTTGCTTCTGGTGTTGGCATACGGACTGTTGACTGTGGTATTCCTCAGCTTTCGATGCACAGGTATGCTCAGCTTTCTTTTTCTTTGCACCCATTGGTTCTTGTATTCTGGTTTAGCATTTAACTGAAAAGTTCACAATACTTTCAGACAGTCATTTTACATTTTTATTGGAAAAGGTTTGCTATCGGACTTCTTTTCCTGTTGTTTACATACACAATGTCTGACTGAAAGGATAGAAATGCAAACAAATAATAATCATATGTAACGAAAATTATGCTTCGATCTGACTGCTCTCGCTCTCTCCATTGTTGTTCTTTCCACTCTGGAGTGTTGCATTACTGAATATATAACTACTATTCATTGGTTTGCAGCGTGCGAGAAATGTGTGGCAAAGAAGACGTGGACAGTACATACAAGCACTTCAAAGCTTTCTTCCAGATGTTCTCTGACATCGATCGGAAACTAACTGTAGACTTTTAGGTCTTAACATTCTGAATGCTCAGCATTTGAATAATTCTGGAAATTCGGATTATGGCTATTTATCATAGTATCAGTTTTGTGTACATCCAATCTGGTTCAAGATATGACTACTAGTTGGAATATCATTTTTTTAATATAAATGCGAAGTGACACATTGGCAGTTTGGCACTTCTTTGTTGAGAAAAATAAAATAACCTACATTTCTAGTACTACTCCATTTCTCCTTACTCATGAGCACCTTGGTTTATCCATAAGTTTCAAACTGGTTGATGACGTTGAAGTCAAGTAGTAATCCTGGAAATAAAACATATCGGGTCATGATCTATCCACAATTTGACCAAAAGATGCTGTAAATCCCCCTCCAAATAATTTCATTCCAAAAATGATATCGTAAACAAGAAAATCACATCGGCTGGTACAATGTTCTGATAAAGAGTTTCAGAAACTTATCACACAACAATGGTCACTTGAAATGGATTTCATACCCTCCAGAATGCAACTCACTTTTTCATAAACCGGGAAAAAAAACAAACAGTATAACCAAGTTTGTAAGCCCCAAAAGGGCGATTCGATCATTTGCCACTGCTAAAGATTGGTAATTCATGATTTGCTACTCATGTGTCTATGACATATGGCCCCGAGACTCAGATGTCATAAACACATGCAGTGATAAATCATGAAATTCACTTTTTTGTAGTGGCAAATAATCAATTATTCCAAAAAAAATGGCGCTAACACTGCATCCCTATTCCTGAACTACCACAGTGGAATGCACAACCAAGCATGTTGCAGAAATACAGTCTATCTCAGTTGCCCACAAATGACAACAACATGACAGATGCAGCTGCTGGGTAGGTGATCAACCTCTATCCTTTCTTTTACCAGTAACCAACCCAGCCTTATCTTTTGGTGGCCTCTGCTGAGCTCCATTAGATGCCTCAGATGGAGATAAAGCCTGAACAACTTCGTTGGCCACAGGAGCTTCATGGGGTTCTTTGCAGGACCCCATCCTACCAATACAAAGGCAAATCCTAACTCTCTCATCACCAGACTTCTCCATCGGCACATGCCAAGATCCCATCTCCGATTCCTATGATGAAGATTACACGAGTGAGTGACAACAGATAGTAAGCTCTACAAAAACCTGAAACTTGATTACTTACTTGAATCTCTGAAGAATAAGGGGCTGGCGTTATAAGCACCGCCTTTCCTTTATTAAAAGTGTACTTGACCTGCACAAATGCAATGAGATTAGCAAATTAACGATTAAGTAGGAATAGCAAGATCCAATACATGAACCTGTGTCACCTAGGAACATTTTACATGGTTTTCAGTTCAACTTAGCATTCTAACTTCTCCGACCAGAGTTCTGCATTAATAAACTATGAACAAAGAATGGATTATATAAAACACCAGTTTCGCAGAGCACACCTGATGCCGTTGCTTCCACTTAGGGAAAAAGGATGATCCTAGGAGCTCAAATATGTGATCTCTCATTTCATCATTAGTCACAAGCAAACAGTTCAACCTAATTGCTGCATAGAGCCAATACCTGAAAGTTGCATCTCATATATTTAGCAACATCGAAGAAATGAAACATAACAGTAGGGGATAGGGTAACAGATACACTTCACAATTCACAATATGGTGATAATTAAACTTATACTAATATTTGAAACCAGGTACCAAACAAAACAAGAAGTGCAAGGACACCCAAGGCTAGAAACTGAGGAACATTACCAGTCATCATTTGACCCACTTGGTGAAGTGTACAATGCTCTGTTTGCTCTCCAAGTTTCAATCAGATGCCTATTATATGAATTTTCCATAAGCCTGGTGATGCGTTTATTATGTAGTATGATAAGTGGCCATTTTCCATTATATCTATCTCGTAGCTCTGTTACAACAGCATCCAGCTGCTCTATATTAAGCATGGCAAATGGAGCATGAATTAGTACATATTACTTCAATGGCAACATCAACATGTCAAAATTCAGTGTAAGATGATGCACAGACCTGAGTCAAACTGAAACCGCCCTCTGCGAAATTTTGTTGATAAAGTGCAATATTTGCACCATCGACTATAGCTTCGTATTCTTTATGTGCTTCCAACCACTCCTATAGAATTCAACTTATAAATAACAAAATAACTATGTTTTAAATTTACAAATGGATATTCTTTCAAATAAAGGAACCAGACAAATGAATATAGTATATGAAACATAATTTGATTGGCACCTAGTTATATCCTTAAGCTAGCTTAGTTTCTAGGCAGGTGAATGCCGTGCTTAAGTTACAAGCAAATTTAATTTTGTCAAACTATTAGGACCAGTTACTTGAGCAAGCTGCAAGCAATTATCGCACAGGCATGACAAGCAACCACAATGTCCTTAAGGATCTCAAATGTGTTAACACAGCAGCAGTTCAATTTCTCTTGAGGTGGTGAAAATCAAGGTTGATAAAGAGGCATATCATATTACCTACTAAATTAAACTAAGCAAATAAGTGATCTGACTATCACGCTTGCCTGTAAACTAAATACAAATTACAGAGATGTACAAAAATACCAAATTAGCTACAGAGAAATTAATACAGTGAATGGACAGAGGATATACACCTGAAACAGGCTGAAGTTTGTTTTGGTCTCCCTCACAAGGGCCAACCCAGCAACAGAATCAGCAAACCTCTGTGTCTCCTCCATGTCAATATCAACACATGCTAGCCGGCATCCACACCCCCCACACTCACCATCCACCCCAACTCTCACCCGTTGCATCATCCAAGGGCCGTTTCCAAGCCACCCAAGCTGATGGCACCCACCACCGTTTGCCACGATGGCATCTTTCACCTGACCGGCATCCCACTCGGCCACACCAGCCATTGCCGCCTTCTCGCTCTGGAACCAACCCTCCAACACCGCTGCAGCCTCCTCGCTCACGCAATCCACAGCACGCCTCATCTTGTGCATATACTCATACACCTTGTCCGCGTCCCCCGCCTTCACACTGACATCAAGGAGTGCGGCAAGCTCGGGCTCCTCAAGCGAGACGGCGGAGGCCGCCATGTGGGCCTCGACGGCGTACGCCTTGTCAGCCTCCCCGGCGCGCCGGAACGCGGCGAGCACGGGGCTGTAGGAGCGGAGGCGCGGGGCGATGCCGTACTTTTCCTTCATGGTGGCCACGAGCTCGAAGGCCTCGTCGGCGGCGGCGGGATTGGAGGAGGCGGTGACGCGGGCGAGTGAGGTGATGGTGGCCTCGGAGGGGGAGGCCCCGGCCTCGAGCATGTGGGAGAAGACGCGGCGGGCGGCGGCAGCGGGGCTGGGGAACGAGGAGCTGTCGGCGGCGGCGAGGAGGTGGAGGAGCTGGTTGTACTGGTGGGCGGCGAGGCGTGGGGCGGAGGCTGCGTCGAGGTCGGAGACGGCGGAGTCGAAGGCGGCCATGGCGGCGGCTGCGTCGCCGCGGCGGGTGCAGTCGGTGAGGATGCGGGAGAGGTCGGAGTTGGGGCCCTTGGAACCCCGCCGCGGGCGGCGGCGCGTGGCGGTGGCCATGGGCGTGGCCGTGCGGGTTATGTGGCTGGGTGGAAGAAGAACCCTAATCAGCGTGGGTTTGGACGTTGTTAGAGCCTTAGAGGCCACAGGCCCATAGGCCGCCTTAGCCTGCCCCATCCCCATGGACAAGGGATGCTCATCTCAGCTTCTCCTTCTCTACACCGAAGCGGTTTGGTCGCCGAGTAGGCATTGTGCACACCATTGGATGAATGGATCGACGGTTGAGGTTAAGACTGACGAAACTTGGTCATTATTTACCCAGGGATTTTAGTCCCACACCGGCAACTCAGGCCAAGAGTACATGGTTTATAAGCGAGCGTAGTGAGCACGCGAGCCACACGCCACGGGATGAAGTGAGCGGGCCTAACTAGCCCTGGAAAGTCCCCGGGCCCCCTTGCGCAGCGATGCGCCCACGGAAACGTGGACCGGTCCACGAGCTGGCTCTCCCCGCCCCAGTGGGTGGGGGGCCGAGACGTGTGTGGAGCCCAATCACAGGGAGCCAGCTCTGGGTCAAATGGCCGAAATGATCCCACTCACAGTCATTCACTTGGTCCAACTGGACTAACTGAACGGGGCTTACACTCCCGTGGCGCAATTTTTTTAGTTCATATTTTCAAATGCATATCACCCTTCAAACGTAATAATATCTTCTCCATTAATCTCTTATTTCAATTTGCAGTAGCAATTGCACAATTTTTTTGTGTGTGTGCGCGCGCGTGTACATGTTCAAATGACAAGTAACAGACATGTTGGAATCGATAGTCCCTGGTCTCGCAGATCAACTTATTCCTGGGCAAACTCCATGCATGCTCGATCAGAGGAGCTAGCCAGAGGCCAACGTTGAAGCGTGCAGTTTAACTGGCCCTCGCGGTGACCATGGAGATGCCGGCGCGGCGACCGAACCTAGCGACGGCGCAGTCGGTGGCGAAGATGTCGGAGGAGACGTACTTGGGCGCGCCGCCCATGACCGGCATGCTGGCGGTCACGCTGAGCTTGTTGACGTAGTCGGAGCGGTAGGTCTGGCCGAGCACGCCGTGCACGTCGTCGGTGAGGTCGTAGAACTTGAACCCGATGTCCAGGTGCGCGAGGCTGTCGTCCTCCGTCACACCGTAGTTGTGGATGCGCGAGTCCCGCTCCGTGATGGGCACCACGTTGGCCATGATGTCGAACACGCCCTTGAGCTGCACCCTCACGCCGTTGGTCGCAGCGGTCCTCGTGACAGTCAGCCCTGGCACGACGGCGGACTCCCATTGTGCACCGAGCTCTTCTGGGATGTCGATGGGCGCGCCATCGAAGGCCATCTCGAGGCGGTCGACGTCGCTGTTCCATCTCACTGTCTTCTGGGCGCCCATGTAGAGGCGGTGGTTGGTGAAGCGGACGCCGAGGGCCTGGATCCAGGTGAAGTCGCGGCTCATGGTGGGGTTGCGCTTGCCGATGAAGTGGGCGTTGATGTGGAGGTCGGCGTCGGAGAGGACGCAGAAGTCCTGGTCCTTCTTGCCGTGGAAATAGAAGTTGTTGCCGTCGCCGCCGGTGAAGCGCGGGTCACCGCAGGACGCGCCCGGGTAGAAGTCGCACACTTCAACAAAATTAATGAAGATTTAATCGGTATATACAGTAGTGAAGAATGTAGGTGTAAGTACTAGCTAGTGTGCTACTTACTGCAGTATGTCTTGCAGCTTGGGCAGAGGACGATGCACTGGTTGGGGCAGCGCTTGTCGCACGTGGCCATGCATCCTTCCTCGTTGCCGTTGGGGTCGGCGCACGTCAGCTGCTGGTCCCGCTTGAACCGTCCCGGGTTGATCATGTGGTAGTTGGGCGGCAGCGGCGGGTGTGCCTTTGCGGCCGCAGAGACGGCGGCGCACGCAAGCACCAAGACAGCGGCTGCAACCACACCCATACATGCCCGGGCCATTGCTACCTGCAAGAGCTTGCGGTTTGTAGCCAATTAGTGCTGTGCTCCGAGTTTGAGATCGCTTCATGGGAAGGTGCCAATTTATAGCTAGGCCGGGACCTGGGAGGGACCATTGGGCCGTTAATTACGTTTAGTCCGGCGCGCGGGTGAAGACTGAGGAGGTAGCAGCGCGCGCCGCGGTTGGTGCGCGGCGTCGTGGTGAAGCGAAGTAGCGAACGCCTCGTACATGCCAGCTGCTAGCTCTCTGCTCAGGAGACGGCCGCGCGCGTCGTGGTGAAGCCAAGTAGCAGCAGCTTTGAAAAATGCTCAATCGTATATATCGACCATTCGTATCTCGCTTCCCATCATCACATGCATGTACGCTGATCCTGGCACGTAAAGCGGCTAGCGTATCGTGCGCATGCAGTACTAGCCCTAGAGGGGAGCTGGGCCTCGGGCATATGTGGCAATGGCCTGAGGCCTATGATCAAAAGTTTATAAAAAATCTCTTAAAAAGTCACCAAAATTATGAGTTTGACCTAAGAATAGCCGGTAGCTGTGGCTAGCCTCCGCATCTGGTTCATGGAATGGAACTAACTGCATGCAGTACGTATGCAACGTGGTATCATGCTTTCAGACAGAAGAGATGATATCAGCATCATTGCACATTTACAGTTACAGTAAGTTTAGTTCCAAATTTTAATGTGAAGCAGTAAATTAAGTGGTGAGACAGAATGTATGCATGGAATAATTAATGTAAATCAGACCTAAACAAGCTAGATCAAAGTGTTTTTCTTCGGAATGGTAATTAAAGAGAGAAACCAATCAAACAAAGGCGAGCAAATCAACTTTTGTTCAGGCCTGACGGGTAGGACTGGAAGGCAGGCATGCCGCAACATGTTTTCCCTTTTTTCCCCATGAACTTTTCGTTAAGCTCGTCGTTTGATCAAACATGTTTTTGGCCCGTCTCACATGTTGGGGCGTTTCTCTGTCGCCGCGTGTATCCACATCAGTGATTTCCTTCATGTAACTTTGGTTTGGCCTTGCTCATACCAAAAATAAAAAAGGCAGTAAAACTTGCTACCTCTTACTGATGCATAACAAGAGATAGCTAGGAGTAGCCATGAAGCGATCTAAACCATAGAATCACCTGCAGGTAATTGTTATTTAATTAATGTAGGAATCGATCGAGTTGACCAGGGGCGGCCATAGTTTGATTAGGATGATGAAAAGGTGTACACCTTTCCCGTAAGTCAACTTAGGAACTTAATTCCTATGTTGGCTGAATCACGCCATGTACTAGTTGAAGTCTTAACTAACTAAAGAGAAATCCATTAAACTATTGTCTTTGTAGAATCAATTGAGAGATAGGCAGCATGAAATCCAAAAAGGAAAATGCGTAGCGTCGGAGGAGGGCCTCCAAGGGGTGCTCCACCCCCTAGCGTCGTCGGCAATACAAATGATGTCTTAGAAAAAGCCATCTATGTATGGACTAAATCCATATGGTGCGCCTACAACAATATACCCAAATGCATGCCCCTCTCTGCGCCGTCCGCCTCGAGGCTATAGCCTCTACGGGGCAGCCACAATGGCTTCACCACGATGGCTCGCCTGCCTTGAAGGACATGCCTCGGCGTGGCGGCCCCGCCTGGAGTTTGCCCGCATGGGCTTAGCCTCTCCGTGCCGCCCGCCTCAATAGCTGAACCGGGACAAGGCTACCTCGAAGGCACCACTGCTGAGAAGACCCAGGGTATTCTGACTCTCGAGGGGCTGGCGGCGAAAGGATATTGCGCCGCTCGCCCCTCGGGACCGCAGAACCTGTCCTCACGACCTCGGTCCTTGCAGACGAGGGAGTTGTCGGAGGAGGACCCCAAGGGGTGTCCCACCCCTAGGGTCCTCGGCAATACTCATGATGTCCTAGGGAAAAGCCATACATGTATGAACTAAGTCCATGTGGTGTGCCTACAACAACGTACCCAAATGCATGCCCCTCTCTGCGCCGCCTGCCTCGAGGCCATAGCCTTGGTGGGGCGGCCACGACGGCTTCCCCATGACGGCCCGCCCACCTAGAATGACATGCCTCGGCATGGCGGCTCCACGTGGACTTCGGCCGCACGGGCTTCGCCTCTCTATGTCGCCTGCCTCGACAGTTGAACCGGGACAAGGCTACCTCGAAGGCACCACTGCTGAAAGACCCGGGGTATTCCGACTCCCGAGGGTTCAGGGGTGAAAGGATATTGCGTCCACTTGCCCCTCGGGACCGTGGAACCTGCCCTCGTGACCTCAGCCCTTGCAGACAAGGGAGTTGTTGGAGGAGGGCCCCAAGGGATTCCCCATCCTCTAGGGTCGTCGGCAATACTCAGGATACCCTAGCGAAAGCCATATATGTATAGACTAAGTCCATGTGGTGCACCTACAACCCTACAACAATGTACCCAAATGCCTCTCTATCTCTATATGTAAGGCAGGAGAAAGAAAAGAGGAAATATCTCTTCGCCCTCTATATCTCTACTACTTAAAAGAAAAAGTTTACCGTCGTTCGTCCTCCTTTACATGATATGAACCGCTAGATCTATTTTATTCCGTACGACGTGAGCTTTGATCTTTTCTCTCTGCACTCCCGTCTCCCGTCTCCTTTCATTGAAACCGTCAACACCCCCTCTCTCTCTCTCCACCTCACCCACGAGTCCACCACTACTGAAAAATGCAAAACCGCCGCTGCGCTGGTTCTCCCTTATCCACCCTGTGCCTCCCTCGCCCGCCGCCACGAGCATCGCCGTCGTGACCCCCTCGCCTCTCGCCTGCCTCCCTCGCCACTGCTCCCCCGCGCCGCCGGTCCGCCCCCTCCCTCTCTTCTCCCCTGCCGCCGGTCCTTGTTCTCTCTCCCTCCTCTCGACTTCTCCCCGGCTGCTTGCGCTTCCTCCCCACGCAAGATGATGCTTCTTCCCCAAATCCAAGCTGTAGGGTTGATCTCTCCCCGTCTCTTCCCGATCGATCGAAGCTTCCACCGCCGACTCGATCGCCGCCGCGAGAAGGACACGGGGAGGATGGTGAGGAGCAAGAACAAATAGGCGCACGACAGTGGCAACGTCCCGGCGGCCCCCGCGGGTGCGGCGACGGCGGGGGGGGGGGGGAGGGGGTACCCCCACGGCGGGGAGCGGGAAGTAGGACGCGACACCGGCGCGGGGCGCGGAGGGGCAGTCGGTAGTGCGGTGGCTGCAGTCGGAGCTGATGGCGCTGATGATGGGTGGGGACTCCGGGGTGTCGGTGTCCCCAGAGGGGGACAACATCTTCCACTGGGTCGGCACCATCGCCGGCTCCGCCGCCACCGCCTATGAGGGCACTTCCTACTGCCTCACGCTCGCCTTCCCCATTGACTACCCCTACAAGCCGCCCAAGGTCCGGTTCGACACCGCCTGCTTCCACCCCCGACGTCGACACCCATGGCAACATCTGCCTCGACATCCTCCAGGACAAGTGGTCCTCCGCCTACGACTAGAGCTCATGTATGGTCAGGTGCACCCACTGCTGCATTCATCTTATTGTAATTAAATTTGATGGGCTTTGTACAAAGTACAAACTTATTCCTCCATTCTTATCCTGATTTCTCGGTCTAAAAACATGAATTCGCAGATGTTTCTTATAGACAAAGTCGGTCAACAGGTGCTTTGAGAAGAATCCCAAATTTGATATGGCACCACTGCTTGGTGGCACGGATGCAGTTTTCCTATCTCTTTTACATGGCATTCAGCTGGTCGGTTTTTTTTCTTTGCTTGTATTTCATCCTATGCATTTTTAAAAAATTTAAAGCTAAATTGAAGCATCAATTGGACCGTTCTACAGGAATCCTGCTATGTTTCTTCATGCATCTGTGTTCAATTCAAACCAATTTCATCCTGTAGAGTCGAGCATATCAATTGACCAGAGAGGAGCTTGATTATTTTTATCCTGCAGAATTGAGCATTGCGGAGCAGACCCAGGAGTTGAAGAGCAAGGATGACGGCATTGAAAAGCTGGAAAAGGTTATTGGGGAGAAGTCACAGAGGATTGATACTCTGCAGAGTGAGATAACTTCCCTCCAGGTGATCCATTAATGAAGACAATACTTTTTAGCATTTTATTTTGTACCCCATGGAAGTAATTATGCTCATTTACTACTGCATATACAGGTAAAGGGATCTATAGCTGCAGAGGAGCAGGCAGGCAAGGCCAATGCCCAGTCTATTGAGCTTGAGAAGCAGGTAGGGGATACATGTAATTTCATGAACTTGAGTGTAACAATTAGGAAATTGTCGTTTCTGATCTTTCGCTCAAGAAGGATATTGCATCACAAAACAACAAAAAAGTGACTCTGGAGGCTAGGGCTGGCGACACAGAGAAGAAGGTGCAAGAGCTGAATGCGAAGTTGGAGAGAGTAAGTAGGTAACTGTGGTCGTTTGTGCTAATGCACTATTTTTTTTCCTTTCTTGAATAACAATTTTTGGAAAAGCTTGCATTTGCTTAACATTTTTTTGGAAAAGCTTGCATTTGCTTAACAATTTGATACACTCCTGCAAGGCTGTGACTTTGTCACTTATTAAGTGGTCATTTCCTTGGCTATCTCCACAATTGTCACGTGATGAATTTTTTATGGTTAAAGACGGATCAATGCTTTGTCATAGTAGGTTCAATTGTTCATGCTGCTCTTTTTTAATTGCATGTGATTCAGACTGGTAGATAATTGAAACTTTTCTTTGTTCATGGTAATTTAAGTGTAAGCATGTAACTATGCTATATAAAATTCACAAAAATATGAGATGTAATTGATCTGGTAAAAGTTTTGTCAAAAGTAAGGGTATTCTTTATGGAGCAACTCAACAAGAACCTCGAGCATGATTTACTGTATTCGATGATGGCACAATTTGAGGGGGGAAAAGAGTATGAATAGTAGTGAGAAGTTTCATGGTATGTTGCTATGATATAACAGGCTGCATGATATATCATCCTTTTTTTTAACCTTAGGGAGGGTTGAGCCTCTTGCCTTGTTGGACTACAATATAGTTATGAAACCAAAAATGGGATGATGCTCATCTCCTGTAAAAGGTTTTCCGATTCTTGTGGAAAACTGGAAACAGGGGTAGGTCTCTTGAATACAAACGCAAGCGGAGTTGCCAGCTGGCGAGATTACAGTAGCGGCATGTCCGTTCTTCTCTATCTTTTCTCTGCTCTCACTTTCCTCTTCTTGCTTAGGGCTTTATATTGTACAATTTAGTTTGTGAGCTTTGGTTGGGTGGCGAATTAGACAAAAAGCTTGAATCTTTCATTAATTCTC
Source organism: Phyllostachys edulis (assembly GCA_036346405.1). Lineage (NCBI taxonomy): Eukaryota > Viridiplantae > Streptophyta > Magnoliopsida > Poales > Poaceae > Phyllostachys > Phyllostachys edulis. The sequence continues at coordinate 19,965,237 of CM070545.1, read as the reverse complement.
ACTCTATGGCTTTGGACTCTTGGATTAAATGTTTATTTGTAATTTGGACAGTGCGGATGCAGAGCACAGTCTGCTGTAATTTGGACGTGTTTGCTTAATCCTTAAACAAAGTGCTAAATACAGATAAATCCCCCACCATGTCATAACAGGTTGTTTAGTTCATCAACTCAATGTGCTCATGACATACTTACCATAATATGATATTAACGATTGTATGTTGATGTTACCCTTCAGTAAAAAGCTAAAGGCCCATAAGCAAACTACACTTTCTTGTTTGTGTGTTAGTGTTTTGCTCTATTCATCAACCTCTGTATGAAATGAATTTTAATTCTAAGCATATTGGGTAAATCATTTCTTCAGGTACAAATTCGGCGCCTTCCAAAGCATGTTATAGCAACGGCATGACCATCACAACCATTTTTTGTCGATTTAGTTTCATCATTCTATGTGCTAATTCTGTGGCATGTGCTATCAGGTTATTGGTTATGCTATTGGTGGTGGCCATGTTTTGCACGTGGTGACCTAACAATTGCAGCTAACAACACAATATTTGGATAGACAGGTCCTAAGGTGATTTTCTAGCCTACTTTGTTTCGTGGTTTCTTGATGTGTAGTTTGCAGATGCCAAAGTGGATTTTACATTCTATGTTATATTGTTACCACTTTTATGTATAACTTTGTTTGCTATTTTTTTTGTAACAACCTGATTTGTCTCGACATAGTTCTAGCATGTCAGAACCTTGTACAAGACCTTCGTACCATGGATGAACTTCTCCTGAGTTCTGACAAAAGATAACGCTAACTAAGAATATGTCTCAAAAGTTGTATTACCGTGTTTTCCTGCGTCTTTTGTTGTTTTTATTGAATGATGTTAGCTGCTCAATTGATGTGATCTAACCCTATGTCTTCTGGTTTGCAGATGAATGATCAATTTGTTATTTTCTTTTGAACTCAACTACTAAGACTTCACAAATTGGTATTATACGTTGCCATTGGTTGGAATATTTAGCACCAAGAATTCCAGACCATGTTGAGTGAACCACAGCACTATAACTGTTGCTAACTACTTAATCGAAATAGTTAGACATACTGATGCAACATCTTATCTGACATGCTGTGCACACGTTCATGTACTCCAGCGGTAAAATCGTAAAAGCTCATGCAGCGGCATGCTAAATTGCTTATGCTCTAATTTTACACTTCCTATAGAAAATTTACATTATTTAGGTGGACCTCTGATTGCATAACTCTATTACAAGATTCAGTGGATACCATCGAAACAATTTTATGAAAATGTAACTTCAGTTCTTGAGCATCTGGTGTAGATACTAGATAGACATACCCTGATGTTCCACAATAAAATGTTTCACTGACTGATTTGTAACATTGCTTTTACAGTGATGGTTTTTTCTTTGCCGTCAAGGAGGTCTCATTAGTTGACCAAGGAATCAATGCAAAACAACACATTCTCCAGCTTGAGCATGTGAGTTATGGGTTATGACATGCTTGAGCAATTATGTTGCTTATCCGGCTTCAAACATTATGTTTGTTATTACTCTACCCTGGTTATATAGTATTTTTTGAGGCGATACCTGGTTATATTTAACATCCAAGCAAGCATTGATGTTTCTCAAGTTTTACTGAGGATAGTGGTCAATCATTTGGTTTCAGGATATATCCCTCTTGAGTCGTTTGGAGCGTGAGAATATAGTTCAGTATTTTCGAACAGACAAGGTAGTTCTCTCATTACTGATATCTCTTAAATTCCTTTTTAGAATATTGCCATTACCAGCATGCACTTTTTGTTATTTGGACCTTGTATTGTATATGCCTATGTGGACGGAAATCTCAAAAGTTGTATTACTGTGTTTTCCTGTGTCTTTTGTTGTTTTTATTGAATGATGTTAGCTGCTCAATTGATGTGGTCTAACCCTATGTCTTCTGGTTTGCAGAGCAACAAGAAAAGTTAAGGATTCTTCATGATAAGTTCAAGGAGGAGGTCAACCAGCAGTTGCTCGGTTGCAGGAACTCTCTCGAGGATTTTGAAGCCTATCATGCAGAACTTAAGGGAGTGGCTGACAAGCAAAGTAAGTTTAACTTCATACCTAACAATAGAGCAATGCAATTGAAACATTTACTTGATGGACCATTTCTTACCAATGGACTCTGTACCAATTACCAAAATTGAGAATCCATGTTAACCTTTGTGGGAGCCTTATAGAGATAGTTGTTAGTATCACTGTTGGAATGCTCTGCTTACAAATTGGGAGCATTGTTTGTTATACTTGATCCAGGCATTTCAGTTATATCCTCCCAAAATTGTTCCACTTAAAGCTTATTTCTGAATAATATGGTTGAACCACGTGTTTAATTGAAAAGAATGATAGCCTAATCTGCATGTCACGTTATTGTAAAAAATATTGACCAGCGAAAAAATTATAGCTTTGGTTCTTTGTTATCACTGTTAAGATGCACATTATGGAGTGGTTAATATCATATCCATTTGAAGGAATCGGTTTATACTTTAACGTGCTCCGTTTTTTTAACCATCGGCCATCTGAATTACCACTGACACTGAACGAGCATCACACAAGAAGCTCCTCCTAAATGCTGAGAAAACGTTAGGCTCTGAGCTCAACGACGCAGAAACCAAAATTGCCGATGTTCAGAAGGTAAGGCAAATGCAAATCTTAAACCCCGGCTATCCCGTAGCGATCGAATCTTCACCTGTTCGTGGCGAATTGTTTTGCAGAGCACGCAGAACAGGATGGATGGCCTGAAATACGTGCTCAGGAGCTCATCGCGGAAACATCAGATTGACCACCAAGTTCGCCCGCTCGACACAGGTACATAGCTAAGGTGTAGTAAGTAGGATGTAGAGAATGCGCACTACAGATAGGTCCACAGTTCCATTTACAAAGCTTATGAGTAGGAGAAAGGTGTCAGAATTCTCTTACAGGTTGAACTTTGCCAAGACGGTAGTAGTCTATCCATAGCATCAGTTCACCCGTTGTAGCTTCGCATAGAGTTTTGCTTTGCCTGACTGGTGTACCCAACTTGGCTAATCACCATCTAGCGTTGGTACTACTGATCTACCATTTTGCATGCGTAACTTACCATCCGGAGAACCATGAAGCAAATTCTTTATGTACTGCTATCGTTTGTTTTTCCCAGACAAGTCGGAAGTTAATCGGAACAAGAATGTCAAAGCAGTGTGTTCTTGTAATGTAAAGATGCTCCTTATGTGGTGTTTGGAAGATGCTCCTTGTGGAGAGTTATATTTTGCTTCATACGTGTAAAAGAAAATTGATATTTATTGTAGTGTTTAGGATCTCATTTGAAATTATGTATTCTTACTTTTCTTTCTTTCTGTTGCAACGCACGGGCACCATACTAGTATAACCCTAAGGGTATGTAAGAAGAGAGATTCACTCATTCATAATACAACACTCACACCTCTCATACTCTCGGCTTCTCTCCTGTTCGGTCCTCTCATGACAAATGGGTATCCCGTACCCACTGTCTAGTTTTATTGCTACGACATGTAGGATAACAGGGAAATTAATCGAAATAAAGGGAGCTTAAGTAGCACTAATTCGATGAACTATCAGAATTCGAAGCAATACATATATAGTTATTGCATACCAGTCCCATTAGTAAATGAGATTAAGGACTATCTATACAATAATAGAAAGAAGCATTGACTAACAAATGTACATGAACCTTTCAGAGGCAAAGGAAGAAATAGAATTGAAAGTACAGTAGGAAGGTGAACATGAAGAGAGAAAAATACATGTTAGGAAATTGTCTCAATCTGACCATGCATGCGAAAGACCAAATTCTGAAGGACTAGCAGCAGATTTACGCAGCATGCCAGCATGTACATTCTAGCACGGGGAGGTGCCTTTAATCTTAACAACTGCTTACATACATGGATCCAACTTAGAAATTACTCCATATAGGAAACAAAAGTCCAGTAGCAAAGAAGTAAACTAGCCACGCAATCTCGCGGGCTATTTTGCTAGTTTTCCTAAATATATTATTATCTCTATATTTTTGAACCTCTATGCAAAATGTGGCCCTCTGAAATTGCAAATGTGCATGGAATTTCTGTGCCTTCATGGTTTGGTGTTCATTAATTCTCGGCTCTCGAGTATTCCTTCTGCTTAGTGAGGTGGTGCGACAAATATGAGCTTTACCAATCCCTGGATTCATTTGTAATAATTTGACATAGGGTTTTTGACGAGGATTCTTGACCAGATCAATATTTTTCGGTCAAAATTAGACTTTCTATCAGAGGAGGCTCACTTAAACATAGACCCACTATATTACGGTTATGAATTTACAACCAGTTTATAAAAGAAGTATAAATTCCTTTTAATATGGCTGAATTGGTCGATGACCAGTTTAAGTCATGTCCGACCATCTATGGACATTGTCCGACCAACTATACGGCCTTGGACAACCATCTAACTGGTCGAGACACACCAACAGTTATCCACGTGATTGGCGGAAGACGACTTTTGGCGTATTTAGCAACTTACGACAGTTAGCTAACGGATACGATAGTTCAAGACTCTCTTGGCAAACATGCGTAAATATTAGAGGCGCCTTTAGCGATATTAACTACCACCCCTTCAAATACTATAAAGGGGTAACCCGCGATCTTTGTAAAAAGAAGTTCATAGATTCAATGATCATTATGATCATATTGTAACATCGTTTGTATTCTCATACAAACGCCCATCATATTTATAGCAATATGCGGTCTTCATTTGATAACGTTCTCATATTACATTCTCGAGTAAGTTCGATTAGGAACCATGTGTTCTGATCACCAACAGTTCTATGTTCACTATGAATTTCTGTTACATATGGAAGCTGAAGCCCATTCATTCCCTGCATTCCTCCTCTTGAGCCTTGTTTAGAAAGCCTAAATTTTTGATCAATCTATGTGGATAGACCGGGATTTTGAATTTGAGCTAGACAAACAAGCCCTTGGTGTATCCATCCTGCCCTGGCCGGTTGACCTCGATCCCAGGAGGCTTTCGACTTGTCAGTTGTCACACGACGCAAAGCATAGATCCAGGTGAACGCAAAGTGTTTCTGACCAAGGAGGAGTTGCTAGCTAGCTCTAGCGGGCACGTGGTGTTGGCTTCACCACGACGCCGGCCGCGCGCGAGCCGCTCCACTGACCGACTCCGTTTAAATTGCCACCTTCCCATGGACCGCTCCTCACCACCACAGCACACAACCATCTCAATTCTCAAGCTAGCAACCCAGAGCGCACTTCAAGTAGTAGCGCCGTGCCACGGTGTGATGGCCCGGCAAATGGCAAGTGTGCTCGCTGCTTTGGTGGCCGTGTGCGCGGGCGCGGCCTTCGCCGCCGCTCAGCGCCACCCACGTTCGCCGCGGCTGCCGCCCAACTACCACGTGATCAACCCGGGACGGTTCGGCAAGCGGGACGTGCAGTTCTCCTGCGCCAACTCCAACGGCAACAAGCAAGGCTGCGTCGCCAAGTGCGACAAGCGCTGCCCCAACCAGTGCATCGTCCTCTGCCCAAGCTGCAAGACATACTGCAGTAAGTACTAACTACTACTACTACATTGCACGCTCCTTGGATGCCCTTCTGCTGTCTTGAATCTTGATAACACTAGTAATCCACTTTCTTGCGTTTGCGTGTGAAGTATGCGACTTCTACCCCGGCGTCTCCTGCGGTGACCCGCGCTTCACCGGCGGCGATGGCAACAGCTTCTACTTCCACGGCAAGAAGGACCAGGACTTCTGCATACTCTCCGACGCTGACCTCCACATCAACGCCCACTTCATCGGCAAGCGCAATCCCAGCATGAGCCGCGACTTCACCTGGATCCAGGCGCTCGGCGTCCGCTTCGCCGACCATCGCCTCTACATGGGCGCTCAGAAGACAGCGAAATGGAATAGTGACGTCGACCGCCTCGAGATGGCCTTCGACGATGCGCCCATCAACATCCCCGCCGAGCTCGGCGCGCAGTGGCAGTCTGTTGTCATGCCAGGGCTGACCGTCACGAGGACCGCCACGACCAACAGCGTCAGGGTGCAGCTCAAGGGAGTGTTCGACATCATGGCCAACGTGGTGCCCATCACGGAGGAGGACTCGCGCATCCACAACTATGGCGTGACTGAGGACGACAGCCTCGCGCACCTTGATCTCGGCTTCAAGTTCCACGAACTCACCGACGACGTGCACGGCGTCCTCGGCCAGACATACCGCTCCGACTACGTGAACGAGCTGAGCGTGAGTGCCAGCATGCCTGTTATGGGCAGCGCCCCCAACTACGTCTCCTCCGACATCTTCGCCACCGACTGCACCGTCGCGAGGTTCGGCCACCACGCCGGCATCTCCATGATTACAGCTGAGACCAATTAAAGTTGCTTCACAACATAACCGTCAGAAATAATTTTGTCAGAGACAAGGGATGCCGAAGTTAAAAATGAAGTAATCTTCACAGAAATATTTGTACCATCATTGTTACTGTGTCAGGATTCACCGGCCAACCTATCCATTATCTCATTAAAGCAAAGAAAAGTACAAACTACCATATTCACTCGCAACGACTAAAAATTACTACATCAATTGGTGAATAAAAGGAAAGCACTGTCGATCACGGTGGATTTAGATTATAACGAGGAGATTAGTCAACTATAGATAGAATTCTGGAACGAATACAACTCTATTATTAAGTATAAGATCTAAATATTCATGTGTATTAGCCTCAAATATGCTGAATCGTCGAAAGGACAACTATACTCGAGGAAAATAAATAAACGCAGAAAGAAATAAACCTTGTGCCTGGTCGAAAGGCAATGTCTCGCCGGCGTGCCATGTGCCATATATCGTTGGACGCGTGTAGCTGCTTAAGCCGTTAGATTAGCAGATTTGGGCCCGTCTTTTCCGTCGCAAAGCCATGCAGCGCACGGAACGGCAGATCGACCTGTGGTCATGCGGTCTCCTGTACGCATGGGGCGCACGCGTCACTAGAAAGTGCCAAGGTAAGCACTGAGCGAATTTTTTTTAATAATCTATTTTTTATTCAGAATTGTAGAAATAATACTATATTTTTTTATCAGAAATAATCACGTATCGCTCTACGGTTAGACGATTTAGGATAGTCGCCCAATGGGTGAGCGACAAATATCCAAGTCGCCATACGGTAGCGCGACTAGACGTTTCGCCTACAAGTCGTCAAACGGTAGAGTGACTAGATCCTAGTCGTCTAACGGTTGGGCGACTAGAACACCTGTCGCTGAACGCTGGCCCCCTAGTCGCCCAACCATTGGGCGACTAATTAGCGCGCTATATATACACATGCCACCGTGAGCAAAGGCCCATTTGTTTCGTAAAGTTTACGCGAGAAGAGAGGAGAGAGAGAGAGGAGAGGGAGAGGAAAAGAGAGGAGAGGAAAAGGGAGAGGGGAAAAAGTGTCTTCTCATCGACGATGATGACGGTGAGTCTCTAGTATTATTTTTTATTCGTATATTTTTGAAACTATGGTAGGTTAGCAAGTAACATCATGTGTATTGACATATTATTTGTTAGAAAATGAAATAATGGTAGGTTAATTAGAAAAATCTTAAGATGCATACTATGTAGTGTCATATTATCAGTAGCGAAGCTAAAAAATTTGTATGCGTGTATTTTCGAAACTATGGTAGGTTAGCAAGCAACATCATGTGTATTGAGTATTGACGTATTGTTAGCAAATGAAATAATGGTAAAGATCAGGTTATTAGCAATTATCGGCTGAACGAATGTTAGGGTTGGGTAAAAGAGGCATTGTAAATATTGTATTCAGATAATACCTAATGTTTATATATAATTAGTTGCGCTTTTTTCCCAATCGGTCGTCTGCTTCACACATTTAGTTGCGAAAACAACTTAATCATGGTAGGTTACTTTCGAAAGCATGGTAGGTTATGAACAAAAAATCACTATACTCACTACTACAGAAAAGACTTTCACAGACGGTTCAAAAACGTCATCACGCAGCGGTTTTCGTGAGCCGCCCGAGTTTATGGGTCGATGATGACATGAGGTCATCGCAGCGGTTTTGAACCGCTCGTGATGTATACTTTCCTGAGCGGTTTGTGGTTCAAACCGCTGCGATATCATATATCACGACGGTTTCATCCACAAACCGCTGCAGGATAATCATATCACGAGCGGTTTGACCACAAACCGCTGCGTGATATCACATATCAGCGGTTTGACCACAAACCAAATGCGGTGATATCACATATCACGAGCGGTTTTAGCCACAAACCGTGCGTGATATCATATCACGACGGTTTGTGGCTAAAACCGTCGTGATATGTGATATCCTGACGGTTTGTGGTCAAACCGCTCTGTGATATTTCTCTATAAAGGCCCAGCGGTGGGCGCTTGTACCATTAAATCGGCATCATATATATATTACATATATATTGTTACGTGATCTCTCGGCCACTTTGGGGATCGTCACATGACATGAGAAGGATGAGGCGGTAGCCACGGACAACCTCATTGAGCCCATGCAAATATAAGAAATATGGATGCAAAAAGCGGTCGGACATCAATTACAGATTGGACGTCGCTATGTTCAGAAAGTATCGTTGATGCGCAGGTACTCCGACTGGGAAGTGGCATCATATATTAGCAACTAACCATTCTTGAGCATGTAATCGTCTTTAAACCCAACAAGAACACCAAGCAACTATTCTCATATTTCAAAAGAATTCTCAACTTGTTGCTTGGTGTTCTTGTTGGCTTTAAAGACAATTACATGCTCAAGAATTGTTGGTTGCTAATACATGATGCCACTTCCTACAATGAGTAGTTGCGATCAACGCCACTTTCAACATAGCGACGCCCAATCCTGTAATTGATGTCCGACCGCTCTCTTTGCATCCATACTTTTATACTTGCAAGGGCTCAATGAGATTGCCCGTGGATACCGCCTCATTCTTCTCATGTCATGTGGACTAATTCCTAAAGTGGCCGAGGACTAATATATATATATATATATATATGATGCCGGTTTTAATGGCACAAGACCACCGCTGGAGACTTTATAGAGAAGAGATTATGAATGGAATGGTAGGACGACTGCACGCAAGAGGTAGGAGAACTTGACCGCATGAACAAGGGGACTATTAATATGAACTAATTATCAATTCAATTTCAGCATAAGACTATTGACACCATTACATCACGAGCAAGGGACTATTAATATGAACTAATTATCAATTCAATTTCAGCATAAGACTATTGACATCATTACATCACACAAAGAAGAGGACTATTAATATGAACTAATTATCAATTCAATTTCAGCATAGGACTATTTACATCATTACATCACGAGCAAGGGACTATTAATATGAACTAATTATCAATTCAATTTCAAAGATAGGACTATTTACATCATTACATCACAGAGCAAGGGACTATTAATATGAACTAATTATCAATTCAATTTCAGATAAGACTATTAACATCATTGAGCGGTTCATCGGCAAGAGAACAAGACCAAGGGTGTCCAAACCCACCACACCAAGAGTAGCCCTCAAGATCCATCGCAGAGCACTAGCTAGCCATTTTCATCACAGAGCAAGGAGGGTAGAGACAGAGAGGGACCTTAGTACAACAAGAACCACGGTGGCGACCCACCACCAAAGACAACCCTCATCCATTTCCTTTACCTTGCATAAATCACACAAACATCGGGACACAACTTAAGGCTCATGCATAAAAATCAAACTCAACAAAAGACATTAAGCTAACAGATCTAGAGGAGAATAGAGGAGGATGGGAAAGCAAAGCCGGCCAGAGCCCTAGCGGGCGCAAAGGGGTCGGGCGGCGACGACGACAGGTCGGCGGCGGCGTCGAGGTGGGGAGGGAACGGAGTTAGGCGGGCGCAAACCCTAGCGGCCGAGCTGGGAGTGACGAGTTTGGGCGTCATCAGTGGTTGTGGCTGTCGGTGACGCCGCAAAAGACACTCTTATCGCACGAGTGTCTTTTGCAAAGGTCACCAGATGCCACAACCGTCGGCAACGGAAGAATGGCGACGAGGAGAGGAATGGACGAGAGTAAGGTCATTGGGGAGTGACGAAAGTTAGAGCGCAAACCCTAGCGGCAAGCTATGCTAGCTCCTACTTATAAAGACTTATCGAGACGGTTCTATTATGGAACCGTATGTGATATCATCGGACGGTTCCATTATGGAGCCGTCGTGACATATCACGATGGTTCCATTATATCGTGATATGTCCACGACGGTTCCATTATGGAACCGTCCGTGAAATGTTTTTTTCTCAAGTATATACACTTACATGACATGTGAAGAAATTACATGTTTATATTAAAAAGCGTAAACCTATAATTAAACAAGGTTTTTCTAGTGGCGAAGGTAGGTTGCTATCTCCATCGCAATACTTCATAGGTGGCGGTGTCGGCATCGGACGGTTCTCGATCAAATAACGAAGCTCAAATGCGCCCACCTGACCCGCTGCGCGCCGCTGCTCGATATAATTAATATTAATTGTAACTTCACCTCCAAACTAGATTTTGTTTTTCCACAAAACCGTCTCGATATATATATATATAGAGAGAGAGAGAGCGCAATAATTCAACATATAATTAAATATAGTAACTTCACCTCCAAACTTTTTTTTCATTTTGGAATTTTCATATATATGGCCAAACAAATAAGGGTTAACCGCTACTAAAAAGATTTAAAAAGTAAAACCTATAAATAAAACAAAGTTTTTCTAGTGGCGGAGGTAGGTCGCTATCTCCGTCTTCAATACTTCATAGGCGGCGGCGTCGGCATTGGACGATTCTCGATCATCGGCGAATGAAGCTCGAATGCGCCCACTCACGACGCCATTGCTCAAGTGTCTCCAAGACCTCAGATCGTTGAACTAAGAAGAATTGAGCCCATAGGCTCTCTTCCCTTGCTTGAGGGTATCGGCTGGTCATGTCGGCCGCCGCCTCGATTTCATGATCCAAGTGACGGCAAGCCTCCCGAGACGGCAACGCCGTTTTGGAGGACTACGCCGATGACGCCAGAACGCTACCAAAGTGGGAGATCACCCGAAGACACGGCGGAGGAGGATGTCAAGACGGCGGAAGGTGGCTGCCACCGCTCCGCAAATTCTCCACCGGCAGAGGAGTGAAGACACTGCTGATCAAACAGTGTTCTTCCGCAAAGACAGTTCAACCTACACCGAGAGAGGTGCTCGACAAAGGAGGCCAGAAGGCCATCGCTCGGCGGACAGGAAGAGGCACCATTTCTGTTTTTAATTTTATAAGTATGTGGGGATGATCATCTTGATGGCGGATGATCCTTTTATATCAAACAAGGAATAAATTCGAGCGTGAGATTTAAGAGACGATCGGGAGCCGAAGCGGATTGGCGATTTAACGACGACGATCGGCGATGAAGAGACGATCGGGCGAAGCGATGGCGGCGACCGTGGAGTCAGAGCGATATTATCACGAGCGGTTATTGTTAAGAACCGCTCAGGATACTAATTAATATCACGACGGTTCTTGTTGTAACCGCTCGTGATACTTCTGACGGTTGTGTTTAAAACCGCTCGTGATATCGATTAATATCACGACGGTTCGTGTTGTAACCGCTCGTGATACTTCCTGACGGTTTTCAAAATGAACCGCTCGTGATATTGCCTCTTCACGAGCGGTTTTTAGCGCTAGTTAAGAGTACGCGGTCTCTAAACCAAAACCGCTCGTGATTGAATAATACCGACGGTTTTGGTCAACCGTCTGTGATGAGGCGTCCAGTATTAGCCTTTCTGTAGTAGTGACTTATGCAAGAATGCAACTTAATTTTCAGAATTTTCAGAGCTACGCTATAAGTAATTGAACCCACTAATTGTGTCGTAATTGCTAACTGGAAATTGATTTGCAGATATGGCTCACAACCCTGGTGGTTCGGGTTGGCATTTCGCCCGCCGATCACCGGTCGACGCAAGAAGATCGCTGCTGAGTCGTCGGTCCCACATCCGCCAAGGGGACGACGCGACTGACTTAGGGGTGGTTCGTACGCGAACACTCGACGAGCTTGGAGACTAGACCCATGCTGGGTAGACAAGTTTGTCTGTAAGCTGTGCCACTTCTTTTGTGTCATATGCCCGCTATGTAGTTACTTCTTCGTGCTTTGCAAGCTGAGCCATGCCGGTCTTCTACCTCTCGCACGGATGGTGGAGGCCACCGAAGAGGACGGCGCTTCGATCAAGGATGACAGAGAGGTCCAGGCCGGTCCGGAGCGGTCACGGTGGTTCCCATTCGACCGGTCGCTCCTAACAGCCCTGGTGGACCGGTGGCGGCCCGAGACGCACACCTTTCACCTCCCATTCGAGGAGATGGCCCTCACTTTGTAGGATGTCGCGCTGCTGCTCGATCTGCCTATCGCGGGAACCCCTGCATTCCCGTCGGATGCTCGTGTCGACTGGCGCGACTCCCTAGTGGTAGGTTTCAGGGAGTTCTTGTGGCAGAGGCCGCTCCACCGTACTACGACTTCCCTGAGCAACAGCGGCATGGCCCGCCCCTGCGGTGGCTTTCGTAGTTCCGGGTACGTATGCTATATATTTTCTATGTTTAGCGATGCACTATCCTAGCCATATGACAGGTTTACTAATTATTCGTTTGTGCGTAGGTCGAGCGGATGGTTCCGGAGCCCACTGCCAACCAGGTGTTGCGGCACCTCGAGGCGTACCTGCTGTGGCTCTTCGGCTGGGTACTGTTTACCAGCAACCATGGTGACTCCGTTGACACCCCCCTCGTGGGGTACGCGAGGGCCATCGCTGACGGCGAGGAGCTGCAGATAAGCTGGGGATCAGCCGTACTTGCCGCGACGTACCGTGGCATGTGCAATACGTGCTGTAGTACGAAGCCGACATCTATCCTCACAGGCTGCCCCCTCCTGCTGTGGCTGTGGTCGTTTGAGCGCTTTTCTCTCGGACGGCCCATGCTGGTAGACTCTAGTCTGTACGGCGCGAACATGTACCATGGGGATGCGGTGGACCGGCCGACCGTAGGGTCCCTTTGGTGCTATAGATGGGTACGTACTTCCCTTTATCTTTACTTCATCGACACGGGTCATCCTTATGACCACTCGCTCGCTCGCAGTACAAGATGCACACGCAGTGATACATATGTACGAGCACTTCGTGGAGCAGCTGGACCGCCTCACCACGACGACGCAGGCCGAGAGTCAGACTCGATCAGAGACGGAGGACCGTGCTCCCAGGGGTTGTCCTCACTGTGCTGGTGCGACCGAGAAAGGGCCGTTTATGACCTGCATGATAGCGTCCTCCCCGTGTCAGCATTTCGGCCATACCGGTTGAGCACGCTTCTTCAGCATCAACCGGTAGTTAGGGCCGAAGTCCTCTCTCCTTTCGACGAGAAGGTCAGGCTTCGGCAACCCCGGTTGGACTGGTCCCTAGGCGTATGCCATCGTATGTTACTATAAGACGGAAAAGGTTCTTCTTTGTACGGTTTCAAGGGTCGAGTGGTCCTAATTTCGGAGTGTGGGGCGTGCATTTTATAGCCCCGCGGGGGGAGGCTAACAAAGCATTTTATAGACAAGACCAAGCAGGCGAGTTTGCGCAAAGGACAAGACAAAACAAGGGCGTCTTATGCAAAGGACAAGACCAGACGGGCCGCGACTTTGTGCAAAGGACAAGACCACACGGGCACTTTTTATGAGTGATAAGATCAAAAGAGAGCTTTGCGCAGTTTAGGGTTTAGGTTTAGGGTTAGGCTTTTCAGATCGACTTGACAACCCTGACCGCCTCGCCAGCTTTTAAGACCGAAAAGACAAGACTCCGCAAAGAAAGACGTGACAACACTCTGCCTCGCCAGCTTTTCAGACCGATAAGACAACACTCTGCAAAGCAAGACATGACTTCTCACTACAAAGTAAGACGTGACAACACTATGCCTTGCCAGCTTTCCAGATCGACATGATAACACTCTACCTCCTCAGCTTTTCAGAATTAAAAGACAGGACTCTATACTCTGCATGAAATTAACCACACCATATCAACCATGGGGCTTATAAAAGGGGGTTGAACCAAACCCAACACTACACAACACTACACAATAGATACCCAGCTATGGACTCTTCGGCAAACTTCTACGCGAGGATGTTGCAGAAGCAAAAGTGGCTTAAGAAGAAGAGGAAACAGCTACAATACCCAGATAAAACAATGAAAGATGCTCCAGTACCACCACGTTTTCTGATCCCGCAGTGTGTGTGTGGTGAACCGGCATAGATCATTCAGTCCACACACCCAGACACCGCGACTCGGGCGTACTACACATGTGGGCACTATCTTGTAAGCGTTTCTTTCACGCGTATCGATTTTCCTCTCCCAACGTTGAATTCTTCAAGTTTTTAACTTCATCCCCACGTAATGGCAGCCCGAGATGCGCTGCCACTTCTTCCAGTGGATCGACGGCCCGGAGATGTACAACAGGGCATTCATCCAGCAGAAGTACATGCTAAACTACTCGGTGCGGGCCGAGAACTTCGTGCGGTGGAAACCTTACGTACCGGACCCTGTTGAGGAGGCACCGAAGGAGCCCAGTACTCGCCCGGGCGTAATCCATATTGACGACGTGAGTTATAAATAATTTACATCCTTATTACGTAAGGTTTCCCTGTACGGTGTACTTACATCATACAATCGCAGGACATGGACGACTTCGACATACCAGCCCGACGTGGATAGTCCCGCGACAAAGGCAAGGGAAAGGCTCATGCGGTTGAGCTCGGCCGCCACAGCGTATCCGGTCGCCCGGGCGTAATCCGTATGGACGACGTGAGTTATCAAGAATTTACATCCTTCTTACGATTTTCACTATACGGTGCCCTTACATCATGAAATCGCAGGACATGGACGACTTCGACATACCAGCCCGACGTGGACAGTCCCGCGACAAGGGCAAGGGAAAGGCTCATCATGGTGAGCCCTACCGCCACAACAGATCCGGCCGCCCGGCGAATCCGTATCCACGACGTGAGTTATGAAGAATTTACATTCTTCTTATGATTCTCACTATACGGTGCACTTACATCATGGAATCGCAGGACATGGATGACTTCGACATACCAGCCCGACGTGGACAGTCCCGTGATAAGGGGAAGGGGAAGGCCGGCGAGGAGTTCAACGCCGAGCTAGCAAGGAAGGAAATGGCCCCAGTCCACGCAGTAGGTTAGGTCATTACGTAGTAGTCCCCCGTCCTACCCCCTATATTTTTTTTACTATCCCCTAAAGGCATGTAGACTTACATGGTCCGGATGCTTGTGTCGCAGTGTACCCTAGTAGTAGTGAGCATGACTAAAGCAATTAGCAGAACCATCATGTCATGTGACTATGTGTAACGTGCTTCTGTCCGCGGACTCTAATGTAGTTTTGGTTCTGTGTCTCTGCTAAGCCATCAAAGTAAGCTTATATTGTAAGTACGCCTCTTCTAGTGGAATCCCATAAAGAACCATTCGCATCGACATCGAATCCTCCATGTTTTAGGGTATCTTCATAATCACAACGAGCGTTCTCAGCCCCTTCAAACATATTCTGTATAAGCTTCATAAAGCATGACATTGACTACCTACCAATATACGCGTATACGTTCAGACGACTTCATCGAGTAGAGACTCCCTGGCACATCATAATATCACTTACCTTTCTACTTACAACTCATCACTATCTCAATCGTCCTCCCAAAATTCTACGTAAATTTTGCACACTACAACAATATACGATGATCACAAAATGTTATTGCGAGTCTGACAAATTTCGTACCATTGATATTCTACGAAAATAACAAACAGACCAACCAACATCGTCACAACACTATTATTTTCAAAATAAATAACATCATACAATCAGATTTGCTAAATGTAATTAACCCACAAAATGTAATATTCATTACAACGCAACTAAACAATAATTAAATAATACAAAATAGGTGGTGGCCCCCTGTCGTCTTACGGTTGGGCGACAGGAACCTGTCGCCCAATTGTCGGGCGACTGAAGTGCTATTGCCCAACGGTTATGCGATAGCACTTCGACGCTTCAACAGTTGGGCATGATGTAACTTCGATCGCTTAATCAGAAGCGATCGCATCCATTGCCCAATCATTCAAATGACAGACGATATTTCAAAAAAAAAGAACGCAGGAATATTTTTGTAATCTCTAATAAAAAATAGATTATTTTTTAAAAAAAATTCCTCCTGGTTCTGCCCTGCCGAAACTTTATGTAGGTCAACGCACCTCTCTAGGGCTCTAGGGTGCGTAAAACTGAATGCATGGTAACATGCGTGCTGGATCCTAGCTTAATTCCAGCAAACGTACGTACGTATGGTCACTTTGTCTCCCCCTACGCCACTTCCCAAGGAAGCCACTTGACCTTCAATTAAGCTCCTCAAAGCTACAACCTTCCATCTCCCATAAGAAGCCCTCACTAGCGGCCACACCAACACACACCAAACCATCGCAAACAGCAGCTACACTTAGGACAAGTAATCGAGAGCTAGCTACCAACTTACCAAGCCGAGCTTTACCTCGTCGTGGCAATGGCGAGGCGCGGCGGCATGGCTCTGGTAGGCTGCTTCTTGGTGGTGGCGCTTGCGCTGGCCTGCAGTGTGGCGTCGGCGGCCTCACCACCGAAGACCGGGCTGGCCAATCGAAAGCCCAGCAAGCTCCCGCCCAACACCAAGTTCCAGACCGTCACCAACAAGTTCCACAAGCGCAACTACCAGGTCACCTGCACCGACACCGGCGCCAAGCCCTGCGTGATCACCTGCCCATCCAGGTGCCCCAACAAGTGCCTCGTCGCATGCGGCTACTGCATAGCATTCTGCAGTACGTTCGTCGTCGTTGCGTACAATCAAATTTGATAACATTACTCAATCTTGATATACGCGCGTCGTTTGCACTCCTTCGATCTTGATTGATCCGTTTACATGCATGTACGTATATATGCAGTGTGTGACTTCTACCCCGGGGAGTCGTGCGGCGACCCTCGCTTCACCGGCGGCGACGGCAACACCTTCTACTTCCACGGCAAGAAGGACAAGGACTTCTGCATCATCTCCGACACCGACCTCCACATGAACGCCCACTTCATCGGAAACCACAACCCCGCCATGAAGCGCGACTTCACATGGGTGCAGGCCCTTGGCGTCAGCTTCGGCGACCACCGCCTCTACATCGGCGCTCGCACGGCCGTCGAGTGGGACGAGGACGAGGACCACATCCAGATCACATTCGACGGCGAGCCCGTCGACGTGGACACAGTCAAGAACGCCCGGTGGGTATCCAAGGCCCTGCCTGGCCTGTCCGTCACACGCACCGACACCGTGAACACCGTCATGGTGGAGCTCGACGGCGTGTTCAGCATCTCGGCCAACGCCGTGCCGATCACCGACGAGGATTCCCGGATCCACAACTACGGCAAGACCGGGAACGACAGCCTCGTGCACCTCGACCTCGGATTCAAGTTCCATACCCTCACCAAGGGCGTCGACGGCGTGCTCGGCCAGACCTACCGGCCCGACTACGTCAACAAGCTGGACGTCAGGGCCAAGATGCCCATTATGGGCGGCGCACCGAAGTACCTCTCGTCCGGCCTCTTCTCGACGGATTGCGCTGTCTCCAAGTTCCGCCGCAGCGGCGCCGCCGGCGTCGGCGTCGCATTCGCCTCGTAAATTGATCGGTCGCGCACTGGTCCATGCATACGAGCACACCATGAAATAAATCAATATTTGATCAAAACCGTCTCGTGTAGGGTCATACGAACATACTAGTGGAGTACGTGTGCACCTCGTACCAGCTGGAAGAAATAAGTTTCAATCGTAGGTGCTTAAGTCAATAATTCAAACATGCTAGTACTTAGTAAGGAGCTCTTTCAATTGAATGAATAATGAGTACGCCATTGATTTGTTTTGAGAAAATGTGTTACATAAAGCTTGCTCCATTGTTAGTCTGACTGATGAATAATTAAGTCTGTGTTAAGCTTTGTGAATTCGATGTACTCTCTTCAGTTCACAAAAACAAGTCCTTTTGTAAAGCATGCAGTCAAAATTTGAAACCTTAGCTGTTGATATATTTTTAATATTTAGATTACATACGTGAAAATCATATGTGTATATAGATTCATCTCAAAAAGTATTTTTATAATATTATAATTTTATTGGGGTTTACAAATATTTCACAATATTAATTAGTGGTCAAAGTTGTATTTTGAAGACCGTATCGATATCCAAAACGACTTGTTTTTATGAACTGGAGGGAGTAGTATATATACTTCCTTTTTGGATGAAATGCTAGCTACTTAATTGGATAAAGTTACACTTGTGAGTTCATAAAATTACATTCAGGTGGGGATCCTCTCCCCCGATGACTCTTCGAAAAAAAACACTTGTGAGTTCATATCCCGATTGTTGATACTTTATCAATTTGAACAGCATAATAAGTCAAGCAAAACAATTAATGCCACAACTATGTACCACTCATCATATATACGGTGAGTGGTGTATAGTTGTGACCACTATGAGACGGGGCCTCAGGAGAGGCCCCATATGTATCTGCTGTCCATCAGGAGAGAGAATGGAGGAGGGTGAGAAGATCGAACGGTGAAGGAGAGGGGTCTCATCGTGAGGCCCCGTCCCATAGAATTTGTTTCCCACCGTATAGGGCCGGTGGAACAAAAGCATCAACCCCATGCATAGATATTTTAGTTAGGAATTCTGTGGTTGGTGGCTTATATAGGACTAATATAATTCTATTTTGTTTACGGTGATCAAAATTAGTGCAGGATATATCGATCTGCTATAACATGGCAGTTGCTTCATCACCTGCATTGTCAAGAAACTACCAGTATATATACACACAGCAAATTAATTAAGGTGAAGCTCGGCTAGCTTTTGCTGCTACGAGAAGCACGCACGTATATATTGTCAAACAGTACCTATAAATGTACGTATCCTACGCGTGTATGCATGTTCCTTCTATGTATTATCTTATTCTTATGGTACGCTGCGGTAGGTCGTCCTCTACTATTACGGCAGATTAGTAGTAGTAGCTAGTGGCCTAGTGCTGTCTTCTTGTATATTACTCCCTCCGTTCTGTAATATGATCCAAAATCCACCGTAAGCACAAGCCGAGAAGACACTAAATTTTTTTAAAATTTTTTGACGTAAAAATAATATCATTGAACCACACATACCCCTACACTAAATCTACTCATCTACTTTGTCAGCAAAAGAAGGGTACATCATGAAAATATTACGATAACTACATATTTAATCTCCGTTATTGATTTAAACGACGTTTCTCGAGAATAAAGACTTAGAGTACAACCTACGTACCGCTAATAAATTCGAGCGTACGTGCCGGTACCGCTGGCCGGTGCACGACACCAAGCAATTAAGGGACGAACAAATTAAAAATCCAACGGACTCATCACAGTTTGAGCTCCTCGTGAAGTACAAGTTACTCTTGTAGCTAGCCAGCGGTACGACAGATCGTCGAGAGGCCATATAGCATGTGGAAATGAACCCGTACGTGCCAACTGGCCGGCGACGCGTACCTCCGTGCCGGCCGGCTATTTAGCTCGCGCGCGCATGCTTGGCCGGCAAGTGATCGATTAACCGGCCGACCCGCTGGCTCGCTCGAGCCATCAGCCATGCGCGCGGCTCATGCATATGCCGTGTGCCGCGGCCGCGCGCACGGACACGGTAAATTAATTAGCTATTGCCTAGTGGTCTTGGTCGCCTGGTTGGTTCTCTCTGCCCGCGCGTGGCGGCCGGTTGCCATCGTTTGCCACCGATCGACCGAGCGCCGAGCACACAGTTACTTGAGCAGACGCGCGTGCAAAACCACAGGGTTCTGCAAACGACATTTAATTTCTCTGCTCCTGGGAACCGAGAAATAAATACTATTGAGACCTCTTTAATTACCTTTAGCGATGCGCTGAGCGTAGCGGTTCGAACCAGCTGGATCACATGTGCACGCACGCATGGAGGCAGTGCGCGCTCGTGGTTTGTGCATGCTATCACACTGAAAAAACGTGCGATCGATTGAGCTGAATCTATGCATTTCGAACAACAAAGCTGGCGTAGTAGTACTTCAATTCCTCGCAAAAAAAAGAAGAATAGGAAGAAGCGGCTAGCGTTGTGCTCCTTTTTGTGTGTTACTGTCTCGCCGTCGATCCATTCGATCTGTTCTGAGCGAAGAATTAAGCTAGTCGATCGGTCTTGTCCATTCGTAGCAACAAGGCACTTCAAATTGTTAATATTGCCTTGCATGTTCCTTTAAGGAACATATAACCACGCGGATCGAGTTAATTGACTATCATGCTATGCATATGGGCATGCATATGGCTAGTTGGTAGCTAGCAATCTCGTCGATTACGGTAGTTGACCTGCTGCAAGTAGCGCAAGTAGGAAGAGGTACCTTAGCATGGAGAAATTCGATCCAAACTACACAGGCATGCGTGCTCTTAATTCAAAACACTATATATCGTACGCTGTTTTTAGGGAATTGCTATATAACCTCCGACAGTTTTTTGAAGCTAAAACTATCACTTTTCTATTCGTTAGATGTGATATAAGATTTGTGTCATGCTCCTTCAGTTTAGTTTAGTAATTATTCTCTACAAGTTTTTTTGCTTCATCACGAACCACTAATCCACTTATTTTGCTTCATCACGAACCACTAATCCACTTATGTTGTGTTAAAAACTGGTATGCGATTGGTTGATTCTTTAGTTGCTAATCTAAAACTTAAAGCACAACTGTTAGGAATAGTTTAATCCTCGATCCACGTCTGCATGTATTCTGTTGCAAACAATTGAACTATATTTATCGTTTCGACCGGCCTAGTGCCAACCGTTGGAGTATATCAAACTCACCGTTGTTGCATCGCTTGTGGAGTTCTTAAGTGATCTCGATTGTCTATGAAAAAGTGCGTCGTCTTGAAAAGTTGGAAGTTTGTGGTGGTTTAAATTACTTCTTTGTTATTGCTCAACCTCTCAAAGTACATGTGAAGAATATAACGGATTCACCATATTGCCGTATTTTCTTGATATATAATTGTTAGAAGAATAATTCATCTATCATACTGACGGGACCCGCCTCTCAGAAGACATGCATACAGACCCGAGAAATGCTATTGTGCTCATAGAAGACTGTGATACCCCTTGCTTGTACTCATAATGTAACTATCCCCAAGGGGTATTCCCGTCATTTGTACAGGCTTGGGAGCCTATAAATACCCCATGTATCCCTCCTTTCAAGGGGATGGCTCTCTTGAGCAATAAAGAAACATGTTCAAACTGGTGAGTCCTCAGGGGCTCTCTCTCCGGAGGTAACCCCCCGTTGGCTCACCGACAGGAGTAGGGCGGTCCTCTCGGACCCCCGAACCTGTATAAATCCTCGTGTCATTTCTTACTCTTGTGGACAAGGGCCCGTTAGACGGCCGACGTCCACCCCCTCACTCGTGTTTGGTTTTTACACCTACAACAATAATTTTATTTTTTGTCTTTGTTTTTGCTCAACCTCTCAAAGTACATGTGAAGAACATAACGGGTTCACCACATTGCCGTATTTTGTTGGTATATAATTTTATTTTATTTTCTTTGTTTTTGCTCAATCTCTCAAAGTACATGTGAGATCTTGAATCATGTGATGGAAATATGACTTATTAAGACTTTCAAGAATAATTACAGTGACCGACGAGGATCTAATAATCCTTATTTAATTATTTATCTGTAATTCTTATTATGGATAATAACACCATCATATGGCTCTTGAGTATACCTCTTTATATTCATAAGAGAGAAGCTGGAGTCGTAAGACCTTCTACGACTACCTCATGGTCGTAAGTTCTTCTACGACCACCCTATAGTCGTAAGTCCTTCTACGACTACCTCATGGTCGTAAGTTCTTCTACGACCACGTGTACTTTTACGACCACCATATTGTCGTAAGTCCTTCTACAACCATCCTATAATTGATAGAGCTTGCAGACAAGAAGGCACAATTGATTAGGGCATCTAAACAGTCAGTATACGCTGTTATTCTCTGGAATAATTACACGATTAAACTCTTTGCCCTGATGATAACCTCCTGGCGACGTGGGGATGTTATTACTCCAGCAATAATCTCCAGTAACTGCTTCATCATCTGAAGCATTGAGGCGCCATTTGGACTGGAGAAACCGCCGCCCACTCCGAGCACTATATAAAGTGTGGAATCAGCAGACGGTAGGGGACGAGGCAATTAGGAGCACAAGACATTAGACTTGAGTGTTTCTCTTGATCTGTAACTAGCATACTCAATATAGCCACACAAGAGTAGGGTTATTATTCTCTCCGGAGAAGGCCTAGACCTATATAAAAATCTCTATGTCTTTCTCTCTACGTGATTTGATTCTTAGAGACCCCTCGAATCAAACAATCATTACGTAAAATCGGTTCTAAAACACCGACAGTTGGCGCCGTCTGTGGGGATCTTCTGGTCAACAGGTTTCCTTTATTTTTCCTAACTCTAATGCTTCCATGGCAGGAGAGTGGAACGTGGAGAACTGGTTCGACTTGGCCGATTACGCAGATATCGACATGGATGCCGGCCTCAACTACGAGCCGAGTATTGTATCATCCGATGGTAATATCGCCTCTGGAGATCATTCATTAGATCCAGGAGACCATACCACCAATGGAGTTTAGGAGGAATCCTTATCCCCCACAATGTTACATCCAACTGAGGGACCAGTTTCCTCATAAGGCAACAGTCAATCCGACTATGATCAGGACTGTTCCAAGGCAGACCCAAAACATGGCGAGGGTTCTGTTGGAAATATGCCCTAGAGGCAATCATAGAGATGATTATATTTCGTTATGTTCATGACATTGGATAATGTGTTATCTTGTTCCTAGAATAATATTGTTAATATTTATTATCAAGTATGTGACTTGGTTGTGAAACTCTATATTCCTGCGATAATTATTCTTACACGATCCCTGGTCGTAAACATATGTGGACACATATGAATAGACTAGCATATGTATTGGTTGATGACTATGTTTCACAAGTCATAGATATGGAGATATCAAACCGATAATATGGACACATGTTAGAGAACATGATGTTGGATAAGACCCACATTGAGACACTATTGAGATTGTTATGAATCTATGTATCGTTAGTTGGTCTCAAGCAATGATGATGTATAATCCTTAGACCGAGATCAAGATGGTTTCCTACATGTGTAAGAGCACTCTTAGGGGTTGCCAAACGCTACACCGTAATTGGGTAGTTATAAAGGTAGCTTTTGTATGCTCAAACATGGAGAGGAATGTGATTTGGTCGATATGGGATTTGCCCTCCTAACATAACAGAGAGATGTCTCTGGGCCCCTCGTTGTGATCGAATAAAGAAAGTGCATGGCCATGCCACTAGTAGTCAAGTGTTCGACCACGTAAAGTTATCTGACACTCGATCGAGAAAGTATTGAGCAGTCCATGGATGACACAACATCTCACCGGAGTTCGACCGGACATCGTGAGGCAAAGGAGTATACACGAGTAGGTCGCTTAGTTCGACGATTCTGATGGTCGTATCTGAGACTAAGCTGGTCGAGACCGGTCGAACGTAGTCACAGAGTGGTCGTAACTCGGTCGTAAGCAATTACGAAATGGTCGTGACCAAATCTGAATCGGTCGATAAAGATAGGACCTAGTCGTAAGTGATGAGGACCTAGTCGAGATCATATTGCATTAAGGTTCGTCCGATATAATTTGTGTGTATTCGGAATCGATATGTTACGCTAAGAGCCGCTTCGACTAGTGATCGGAAATGGTTTCCAGTCACAACCGAACTACACATGAACCCTCTGGTCACACACTTAACGGGTTGGAACAAACCAAGACGAATACGATTCGTAAACGTGTTCGGATAGGATCCGTCACGAGCACTATATAAGGAGGTGCATGAGGCTGTTGGGAAGGGGGCAAAAACACCACCGAAACCCTAGCCGCCATCTTCCTGAGAGCTCCACATTGCGACTTGGTGCTGGCACACCGACGTTCGGTTGTTCCTTCCCTGGACGTGTGGATACCGTAGAGGCGCTACTACGATTGTTGCGCTTGAGGACGATCCGCGATCTTCACAAGGAACCACAGACATTGCTGGAGGAGATGATCGACTACGACCACGGCATCGACTTGCTGGACATTGGACGATCGACACGACCACTACATCGGCGCTTCTTCGTTGGACCAGCCGCTCCAACCCTTCTTCCGCATTGCTCGCTGGCGTCGGTGGTAACGATCTATGATCATCTACTTGTATGGCTTCCTGGTTTACGTGGTAGAATTTTTGTTTGTAGCTATCGTAGCCTACCCGTGACCCTACAGTGGTATCAGAGCCATCTTGCGTAGTTTTTGATCTGGATCGATCGCATATACTTGATATGTGGTAGTAGTAGATTGGGTCTATTACTGGTCGATTTTGGTAACCTAGATCTGTTCATATAGATGGAACGACCTAGACCCTGGTCGATAAGATCGATCGGTTTCTCGGTGGTAGTAGATGGGTTTACGAGGAGGTATGAGCTATAAGGACCGAAGGTTTATTGCACTTGTCCACACCAGATCGATATCACTCCTACGGCCGAATTCCGCCATCGGAGTATCTTTGCAAAGATGTGGTCGTATCAAGGCATTGATCGGATTGGTTGAATAGGGCTAATTTGATTAACCCGATGATTTCCAAGGCTCGGATACGTGAATAAGATTCATGTTTGGAAAAAAGTTTCGAGCCACGCGCCTTCGAACCCCGCCCGCTAGGCTAAGCGGGACCGCCGTCTTTGGTATTCGATGCTTACGCTATAGGTAGTGTGTGCTCATGTCGTCCGTTAGAATTGGATTTTGTGCATAACTTGTTTTTGCAGGATTGATGTGAATAGTATGACCCATATCTTGTTTCATGTATGAGATGCATGTATGCTTGTAATATTCATAACTGCGTGTCATGTTAATTGCAGCCCAAGGTCAGTCTATAATTGTATAACTGACTGCGTGTCGACTTGTGATGCTTCTTTACTCCTTGTGGTTCATTACTAGTGCTATTAGAAATAATGGCTTAGTGGAAGTGCTTGGAGAAGTCCACCACTCGAAGACATGGTGAGCAGGATGCATGGTGATGGAGATTACCATGAAGAAGGGTCATGCTATATCACAATGCAATTTGATTGTCTGTGAATGCCTTTACATTCTGTTCATTTATTTCTATGCATGTTATTTTGCTTTAATTGCTTTTAACATGATAGAAGTAAAATTCCCTCACTTAATATTAAGTTAAATTGATGCCCTCCCAAATGTGCCGCACCATCCAAAGTCATGTATTTTAATGGTAGGTCTTGCCAAAGCAGAGTGCCATTAACTCTCCTTGACTAGATGGGTTTGTGTCAAACACTTACGGCGGCATTGGTTTAACTTAACAAGGTTATCATAACAGTTGTGGACCTTGGGGCATAAAGGTTGGGTCTTGAAGCATACTGAGATCTTTGCCCAACAACAAGGGTCATATAGTTGATATGATTAGCAAAGGTTGCTTACCATTTTCACTAGTCTTCTAGCGGTGAAGCCAAAGCTCACTAGTTGATTAAATGATTATGGATCTTGAATCATTAAAAGCCATAAGAGGGATATGGTGTTTAGTGGGAGTATCTTTATTAAATTGTTTAATAGAAGTTACTTTAATGAACATATGTCTTAGTTTTGCATATATTTTTCTTTGTAGATCATGGCACCAATCATTGTACCTACATCCAGCTTTTGCTTTGCGCTCGATACTTGAAAGGGAAAAACTTAATGGAACAAATTTTGCGGATTGGTCCCGCAACATGAGAATTGTTCTCAGGCAAGATAAAAAGGAACATGTTCTAGAAGAACCAATTCCAGAAGTGCTTACGTAAAATCTTCGCTGCTTGCTATTAAAACCGCCTATAAAAGGCATGTGATGAGTCCCTTGATGTTAGCTGTCTCATGCTTGCCGCTATGAACTCGAGACCTTTAGAAGCGGTTTGAGAACATAGAGGCCTACGATATGATCGTGGCGCCAAAGGCATGTTTGAGACACAAGCAAGAACGAGAGATTTGAGATCTCAAAGAACTTGTTTGGATGTAAGCTAGCCGAGGGTGGTCCGGTGAGCCCTCATGTAATCAAAATGGTTGGTTACACACGAGCTTGGAAAAACTTGGTTTTCCACTTAGCCAAGAATTGGCTCTGATTGATTCTTGCTTCGCTTCACGAAAGTTATGGCGAGTTCATTTTGAACTTCCATATGAACAGCTTAGACAAGAACCTCACCGAACTGCATATGATGCTTAAGACAGCAGAGGGCAATATTAAGAAATGCAACAATCATGTGATGATGGTGCAAAAGAGTACAAGCTTCAAGAAGAAGGCTAAGACTTGGGTCAAGAAAAGGGCAAGGCTAAAGTTTGGATGAGATCCAAACTGAACCCAAGACTAAGTCCGCCCGACTCAAGAGAATGAATGCTTTTCTTGCAAAGAACTAGGCCATGGAAGAGGAACGCAAGAAATACCGGCCGGTCGAAAAGGAATGGTGGGACTAAAACTTCCACTACTGGTATTAATGTTATAGATATTTTTCTTCTCGACTCTTACGTTAACTCATGGGTATTTGATCTGGGATCGGTTGCTCATATTTGCAATTCGATGCGAGTCTAACAAGAAGTAGGATGATTGCAAGAGGCGAGATGGATCTTCGCGTCGGGAATAAAGCAAAGGTTGTTGCATTAGCCGTCGGGACTATGCCACTACTTTTGCCTTCGTGATTTATTATGGAATTAAATAATTGTTATTACGTTCGACCATTAGTAGAAACATTATCTACGCCTCATGTTTGATGACGAGGGTTATAAATTCATTATAGAGAACAATGGTTGTTCTATATTTTTGAATGAAGTGTTTTATGGCTATGCACCTGTTTTGAATGGGTTGTTTATTTTAAATCTTGACAATGCATCAGTCTATAATATTAATACGAAAAGGCTTCGGCCTAATGAAATAAATTCCACATTTATTTGGCATTGTCGTTTGGGTCACATAAGTGAGAAACGCATGAAAAAGCTCCATAATGATGGAACTCTAAACTCATTTGATTTGGAATCATTTGAAACATGCGAGTCTTGCAGTCGGTCAGAAGATGACCAAGACACCTTTCATCGGTCGTAGTGAAAGGGCGTCCACCAGCTTGGCACTCATACATACCGATGTGTGTGGACCAATAAGTACGACAGCTAGAGGTGGTTTTCAGTACTTCATTACTTTCACCGATGACTATAGTAGATATGGATATATCTACTTAATGAGGCACAAGTCGGAATCCTTTGAAAAGTTCAAGGAGTTCCAAAATGAAGTCTGAGAATCAACTTGGCAAGACAATCAAATCTTTACGATCCGATCGTGGAGGTGAGTTTTAAGCCATGAGTTTGGTTATCATTTGAAACAATGTGGAATTGTTCCTGACTTACACCACCCGGCACTCCACAATGGAATGGGGTGTCCGAAGCGTAACAGACCTTGTTGGATATGGTTCGATCAATGATGAGCCAATCGGATCTGCCATTATATTTTTGGGGTTATGCTCTAGAAACTGCCGCTTTCATTTTAAATAAGGTACCATCTAAATCAGTAGATAAGACACTATATGAGATGTGGACTGGGAAAGGTCCTAGTTTGTCTTTTCTAAGGATTTGGGGATGTGATGTCTATGTTAAACGTTTGATGTCTGATAAGCTCACACCCAAATCAGATAAATGCTTCTTTATAGGATATCCTAGGGAAACCAAAGGATATTATTTCTACAAGGGAAGAAGACACAGTTTTTGTTGCCCGAAATGGTGTCTTTTTGGAGAAAGAGTTTCTTTCAAAAGGAGTCAGTGGGAGAAAGGTGCAACTCGAAGAAATTCGGGAAACATCTGAAAGTGTTTCAACTCCTACTGAACCTCTACTGGATGAACAAATTGTTGTTGAACCTGTAGATAAGGCACCAAACCCACGTAGATCTAAAAGGCCGCGTCAATTGCCTACAAGGTATGGGCATGACGTATTATTATTGAATAATGGTGAGCCTAAGACTTATGAGGAAGCGATGATGGACCCAGACTCGAGAAATGGCTTGGAGCCATGAAATCAAATAGATTCTATGAGAGAAAATCGGGTTTGGAACTCCGGTCGATCCACTTGATGGTGTCAAAACCATTGAGTGCAAATGGATCTATAAGAAAAAGATTGATATGGATGGAAATGTTCACATTCATAAGGCTCGACTAGTCGCAAAAGGTTTTCGACAAGTTCAAGGAGTTGACTACGATGAGACTTTCTCACCAAGATGGCGATGCTTAAATCTGTTAGGATCATTCTAGCAATTCTTTGCATATTTCGACTATGAGATATGGCAAATGGATGTCAAAACAGCTTTCCTTAATGGAAACCTAGATGAGGATGTGTACATGACACAACCTGAAGGTTTTGTCGATCCAAACAATGCTAGTAAAGTATGCAAACTTCAAAAGTCCATTTATGGGTTGAAACAAGCATCTCGGAGTTGGAATATACGTTTTGATGAGGAGATCAAAAGGTTTAGTTTAAATCAAGAACAAAAAAGAACCTTGTGTTTACATGAAGGTTAGTGGGGAGCGCACTTGTTATTACGATCTTGTATGTAGATGACATACTCTTTGGTGGAAATGACATTCCAATGCTAGAATGTTAAATCTTCATTAAGAAAAAGTTTCTTAATGGAAGATTTAGGAGATGCAACATATATCTTGGGAATAAGGATCTATAGAGATAGATCTAAGAGGCTAATTGGATTAAGCCAGAAATGTACATAGACAAAGTGTTGAATCGATTCAACATGCAAAATTCAAGAGAGGATTCTTGCCCATGGCACATGGCATTAATCTTAGTAAGAATCGGTGTCCTACGACCAGCGATGAGCGAGACAAAATGAGTGATATTCCATATGCTTCGCCATTGGATCTATCATGTACGCCATGACATGTACACGACTGATGTATCATATACTCTAAGTGTTCTGAGCAGATACCAAGTCGATCCCGGTGAAGGTCCTTCGACGGTGTGAAAAACATTCTTAAGTACTTAAGAAGGACTAAGGATGTGTTCCTAGTTTATGGCGGTGATGAAGAGCTCGTTGTAAATGGATACACCGATCTGAGCTTTCAAACCGACAAAGATGATTATCGTTCTTAATCTGGTTTTGTATTCATTTTGAATGGAGGAGCAAAGTGAGTGGAAAAGTTCCAAGCAAGAGGCGGTTCTTGATTCCACGACAGAGGTCGAGTACATTGCGCTTCAAGTCGCAAAAGAAGGTGTTTGGATAAGGAATTTCATTGCTGAATTAGGCATGGTTCGAGTGCCTCGAGCCCAATGGATCTCTATTGTGACAACAATGGAGCCATTGCTCAAGCTAAGGAGCCTAGATCCCATCGAAGTCCAAACACATACTCAAAGCGTTATCATCTTATCCATGAATTGGTGGATAGAGGAGATGTTAAGATATGCAAAGTTCATATGGATTTAAATGTTCTCGATCCGTTGACAAAGCCTCTCACACTGACCCAAAGCATGAGGCACACACAAGAGCTATCGGTATTAGATACCTAAAATGATTGACTCTAGTGCAAGTGGGAGACTGTTGGAAATATGCCCTAGAGGCAATCATAGAGATGATTATATTTCGTTATGTTCATGACATTGGATAATGTGTTATCTTGTTCCTAGAATAATATTATTAATATTTATTATCAAGTATGTGACTTGGTTGTGAAACTCTATATTCCTGCGATAATTATTCTTACACGATCCCTGATCGTAAACATATGTGGACACATATGAATAGACTAGCATATGTATTGGTTGATGACTATGTTTCACAAGTCATAGATATGGAGATATCAAACCGATAATATGGACACATGTTAGAGAACATGATGTTGGATAAGACCCACATTGAGACACTATTGAGATTGTTATGAATCTATGTGTCGTTAGTTGGTCTCAAGCAATGATGATGTATAATCCTTAGACACGAGATCGGCATGGTTTCCTACATGTGTAAGAGCACTCTTAGGGGTTGCCAAACGCTACACCATGAATCGGGTAGTTATAAAGGTAGCTTTCGGGTATGCTCTGAAACATGGAGAGGAATGTATTTGTCGATATGGGATTTGTCCTCCTAACATAACAGAGAGATGTCTCTGGGCCCTCGTTGTGATCGGATAAAGAAAGTGCATGGCCATGCCACTAGTAGTCGAAGTGTTCGACCACGTAAGTTATATCGACACTCGATCGAGAAAGTATTGAGCAGTCCATGGATGACACAACATCTCACCTGGAGTTCGACCAGACATCGTGAGGCAAAGGGAGTATACACGAGTAGGTCGCTTAGTTCAAGCGATTCTGATTTGGTCGTATCTGAGATACAAGCTGGTCGAGATCGGTCGAACGTAGTCCAGAGTGGTCGTAATCGTCGTAAGCAATTACGAGTGGTCATGACCAAATCTGAACTGGTGCATTATAAAGATAGGACCTAGTCGTAAGTGATGAGGACCTAGTCGTAGATCATATTGCATTAAGGTTCGTCCGATATAATTTGTGTGTATTAGGGAATCGATATGTTACGCTAGGAGCCGCTATGACTAGTGATCGGAAGCGGTTTCGAGTCACAACCGAACTACACATGAACCTCTGGTCACACACTTAACAGGTTGGAACAAACCAAGACGAATCTGATTAAATGGCGTGTTGGATAGGATCCGCCACGAGCACTATATAAGGAGGTGCATGAGGTTGTTGGGAAGGGGCAAAACACCACCGAAACCCTAGCCGCCATCTTCCCGAGAGCTCCACCGTGCGACTTGGTGGTGCCGCACACCGGCGTTCGGTTGTTCCTTCCCGGGCGTGTGGATACCGTGAGAGGCGCTACTACGATTGTTGCGCTTGAGGGCGATCCGCGATCTTCACAAGGAACCACAGACGTTCTTTGGAGGAGACGATCGACTACGACCACGGCATCGACTTCTTTGGACATTGGACGATCGACTCGACCACTACATCGACGCGCTTCTTCGTTGGACCAGCCGCTCCAACCCTTCTTCCGTTGTTCTCTGGCGTCGGTGGTAACGATCTATGATCATCTACTTGCATGGCTTCCTGGTTTGCGTGGTAGAATTTTTGTTTGTAAGCTATCGTAGCCTACCCGTGACCCTACAGGTTCCCCCTCCAAATGTTCGAGTCCGTCTAAGACCGTCCGACCTGGCACGGCAAGTCCTAGAAGCCATCTTTCCAGAGCTTCATCTGCATCTGGTGGTCATCTCTCTCTGGTTAGCCCCATAGAGGATGGGGTCGATCACGCTTTTTCTGCGAGTTCGACCATCCCCTCGCAAGGCTCACCTGCGGACGGAGACAGTTATAACCCGGAATTGTCCTTCCTGGAGGGGCTTGCTCCAAGTCACCAGATGGTGTCTTTTGACTACTCCTCAAGCGAGGAGGCCTCAAGCGCAAGTGGAGATCATCAACGGGAGGTCTTCGTCCTTCTCTCAGATAAGGATCACTCTCCTAGAGACAGGACTGAGGACGCTCCCTGACGATCACACACTGCAACCCCTCGTGGTGATGACGAGGACACCTCCGGTGATGAACATGGTCAACACTCTGATGAGGGTGAGGGAGATCCTTGAAATAATCACAATCTATTGAGGCAACCCGACAGACAAGAATTGCAGCTCAGAGATATCTGCCTGGGCACATTCAGTATCAGTCAGAGGAAACTCAGGAACTCCAGCGCATCAACAATCTGCTTGAGAACCTATCTCGGGAACTTGCCCGAATGCCCAGCTACAACCTCTTCGCCGAAGAGATCACACGAAGGCTTCGAAGCACGATGGTTATACTTGAGCACCCTCAACGGCATCGACCTAGAAGTCGTAGCAGTACGACTCCATCAGCTACCAGTCATTCGAACAACTCACCATGTGGAGATCGGCACGACAACAGGTCACGTCGCTCTCCTAACCTTAACTTCAGTCGGAGAAGAGTTCTTCGAACGCTTGATGATCAACAAGCTCTCAGGAGAGGTGATCAATCACCACTCCGACCCAAAAATCTGCAATATTAGATGGAATATGAGGAGTATTTTCCTCATAAGGTTGAGACCTACCATAGATCAGGTCCACCCAAAACCGGGTATCATCGTGTACGATCACCTGGTGATCTCAACCCTTCTTTTCTGCAAAGAAGGTGTCAAGAAGTCATTACCAGGTGTTGGGCATTCTCACCCGACCTCCGAGCAATTTGCTATCCGCCTTGGTTTCGACCAGTGAACATGGAAAAGTTTGATGGATCTCAAAATCCCGTCGAATTCCTTCAGATCTACATGACCGTTGTCCGAGCAGTAGGAGGAGGAGAGCATGTAATGACGAATTACCTTCTTACTGTGCTCGAGAGATCTGCTCGATCATGGTTGTTAAATCAACCACTCAAGTCAATCTATTTATGGCAACACCTCTGCAACCTCCTACTCGCCAATTGCTAGGGCACCTACCATCGTCCTGGGAAGGAGGACGACCTGCAAATGATGAGACAAAACGACCACGAGACTCTACGCCAGTTCATTCAATGTTTCAGTCAGGTTCGAAATTCCATATCTGAAGTTTCTGATTCCTCTGTCATTAGAGCTTTTAAGCAGAGAGTCCGTAGTAGAAGAATCATGGAGGATATCACTTTAAATCCTCCTACCACTGTCGTCGAGCTTTTCGAGATGGCCGATCGATATCCGACTGCTGCTGAAGCAGTCGAGTGGAATAATACTATTGATCGAGATGATAAAATTCCTCAAGAAGTGGGCGAAAGTGGTAAGAAGAATGTCGAACCCGGAAACGAAGGATCCTGAATTCTCTGTGTTTCATATACTAGTCCAGGATAGCTAGTGTACACAGTCTAACAAAAGTGACATCACAATCATATCATACATTTATTTATCATAAATAAGAGTTTAATACAAAATGGGGCCTAAGGCCAAATAAAATAACACAGCAGAAACAAAAATAGTAGGTGAGCCACAAGATGCGTCACAGACAATCGTTTGGGAGCGTAGGCCTGGTCGTCAAGATCCTCACCGTCCTGATAAAGCTCCTCACCTAAATAAATATTATTCAGCAAGAGTGAGCACAACTTCCGTGCTCGCAAGTTACACCTAATAAAAGAATATGATGCATGCATAAGTAAACAAGTGACGCTAATAGGGTCTATTTTGCGTAAAGCAGCATTTTCAATTTTAAAATACTCATACTAAGTTTCAAGGCAATTTTTAATCTAATTAAAATCAGATTTTAAATTAACAATTTTATAGTGAATAACCTCCATGAATTATTGGTGAAGGATACCTTCCTATCACATGGCTAACCGCCCAATTTTTACCACAAGGATTTACCATCCTCAAATCATTTGCTAAAATCATTTTAAAACCAAAAACAAATTCTAACTTGGAGTGGCTTTCCTCAGCATGTCCATGACCGTGGACACGGCTATTCGAATAGATTGGCACTCTGCAGAGGTTGTACAGCTTTACCCACATGACACAACTTCTCTAATTTGTTTGGCATCCATCGATACCACCACTCACTACCTTAGGTAAACCGTCTAGAGCATGTGTCAAGGCCTTTACAAAGTAACATTCTACCATAGTCCCGCCTCGCTAAGGATTCGCTTCCTTTGGACTAACCATCCGCCGGACTTAAGCCCCCTCTTGCGCTAGGTGGGAATACATAAAAGTAAGTCATATTGACACCCACGCAACTGGATGGCACAACCACGGTGAAAAGTTCTAAATTAGTTAGCCAGGTCTTTCCCACTCAGGACATGAGGTAGTACGATGTGGCTTAGCAAGATGCAGCTTGAAAACCGGTCCTTAACTGACTTGGGCGACTGTCAATAAAACCCTGGGTCTCAATGCTACCCGGATTGAGCCCGTGCATAAACATGCACCCACCAACCATCCATTTCGCCCAAGTACAAACCAACTTTCCCTTTTTTGCTTTTCAAAATCATTTGCAAAATCTTCCATGACAAACCAATGCCATAGACTTTTAAACAACATTTGATTTTTGGCTGTAAATTCCCAAATCAAATGTTTCAGGTCTAAGCATGATCTAAGCATATATTTAATTTTTAGTTTTATTTTGGCTATGGTGACAAGGAAAAGATAATCCAACCATCAACATTGTCTATACAAAGGAGTTGGAGTAACTAGGAATTTAAAACAGGAATTTAAACTAACTAAATAGAATTATGCATGCAATACTAATTTAAAACAGAATTAAATAATTTAAAATAGTGGGATCAACATCATCAATGGTATAACTTGCCTTGCTCAAAGTCTTGATAATCTAATTCCTCAGGAGGGTTAAGCTCTCCGGAGTCGTCGAAATCTATACGCGAAAATACGATAAATTCAAATAATACTCAAATAAATTCAAATGGAAATTCAAATAAACTCCAAATTAAATACTTTTATTTTAGTTAGCTTGATCTTGAATTTATATAAATTTAGAAATTTGATCACCTAAATCGGAGTTCGTATGAAAAATATGAGCTCCTGGGAGTTTAAATCTAAAGAAACCCTAATTTCAGATTTTATTGAATTTCCCAAATTATTTTTCTAAAGGAAATTTGATTTAATGCGCAGGCTGGCATCAGCGGGCATTTTTGGTTTTTTGGCTGAATTCTTTTTCTAAAGGAAAAGATTTTCTCTCTCTAACATGTGGGCCCCTAGTCAATGGACTAGGTCCACAAGTGGTCAAAGGTCCATGGTGGACCCGGTGCATACTACAGTGCAAAGGGGTGCGGGTGCTGGCATAGTGCACCATGTGGGCTCTAGTGCTGGCGTGGCGCCGATGTGGCGCCGACGTGGACGTGCCACGCAGGCTCGACGAGCGGTAGGGCCCGCCGGCGCTCTGCGCCACGGTGAGCCACGCGGTTATGCGCAAAAGAAAGAGGGAGTGCTATTGAACTTGATGCTCATCGAGGATGCGAGAGGGCGTGGCGGAAAGGCTGCTAGTGATGAGGTTTGGCGGCGGCGGTTTTAGGTCAACGGCGGCGAAGACATTCCCGAGGTTCTCCAGCGAAGTGGGTGCGCACACGAGGAAGGTGACGTCGAGGTCGGAGCGGCTAGGGTGTCGTCGACGGTGAGCAATTTCACGGTGGAAGAACTTCGGGCTCCGATCTTCAACTCCAAAATTCCAGCGAACTAGGGCGATTGGGGAGAACTGAGTGGTGGCGCTAGGATGAGGAGGTCAAGGTGGTCCCGGAGCTCCTATTTATAGGGCTCGGGCGAGGCCAAGGCGGCGTAGGGCACAAGTTGGCCACACGGCATCGTCGACGGTTTTAAAGAAATTAACGCGCCGTAATGGATGCGAATTGACATGCGGTTCTTAATGTGCATGAAATCTCGGGGATTTAATTTGTATTTGATGGTTTTTGGAAAGCTCCGACGCGGTCATCAATGGCGGAGCCGACGAAAATCGCATGGAGAAGAAAGGAAAGG
Source organism: Phyllostachys edulis (assembly GCA_036346405.1). Classification (NCBI taxonomy): domain Eukaryota; kingdom Viridiplantae; phylum Streptophyta; class Magnoliopsida; order Poales; family Poaceae; genus Phyllostachys; species Phyllostachys edulis. The sequence continues at coordinate 19,929,523 of CM070545.1, read as the reverse complement.
AAGGAGATGAGCTGACATGGTGTTGTGGGCCCCACATGTAAGTGCAGCTGTAAGGCGGCGTTTGGTCCGTTCGATTTTGATCCGACGGTCCACAATGATTGGGACGTTCGGACCGTCCGAACGTGTAAACTCAATCTGATCGTTCAAACTTGATCGGACGGTTCACACTGCTTGGGACATTCGTACGAACGTGCCAACTTGATCGGGCCATTCAAATTAGATCGAACGGTCCACACGGTTGGGACGTTCGGACCGTCCGAACCTCCAATCTCAATCAGGGCGTCCAATTTTGATCGGACAGTCCACAAAAGAGGAAGGCGAGGGCGCGCGAGAGAAGCATGCCGAGTGGGCCGTGTGCGCGCGAAAAATAGGGTTGGGCTGAGATAGATTCGGCCCAAAGACTATTTTGGGATTTTAAATGATTTAGTTATTTAATTCATTCTAGTAATTCGAAAAGGCTTTAGAAAATAGCAAATAAAATCCAAAAATATGAGAAAATTCACAGAAATTATGTAAGACATTTTGGACTTAAATAAAATATTTCCAACTTATATTTGGCATATTATTTTGCAAATAAATTTGTTTTGGATTTGAAATAAGTAGGGAAAAGCTTTTAAAATTTCAAAAAATTCCATAAAAATAGTTAAATTTTATTTTCAACCGGAATTTGAAATTTGAGCTGTTACAAAGAAGAATAAGAAGGCCAAGAAGTCTAAGAACAAGATCAAGGGCCAAAAGCCTCAGGTCGACCATTCCAACAAAGTCTTAGCCGTAAGCGATAAGAAGTCTCAAGGCTCCAAGCCATACTCCGATTGAGGTAAGGATAAGCGCCGAAAGGAAGAACAACAAGGCTAGGTGGTGCCCTTTCCATAAAAAGGAAGGACATAACCTTCGCAACTGCTGGGTTTTTCAACGAAAACTCGAGGACTATTACAGCGGCAAAGTACCACTTCCTACCCTCGAGGAGGTAGGGCAAGCGAGTGGTCGTAAGCAATCGGAAGACGATGAGGTGATGCCGTTCCAAGATCTTGAGCATACCATCGAGCATATCTATGGGGGATCATCGGCATACGAGTCAAAATGACATCTTAAGGCTGTTGAACATGAGGTAAACTCCATTGACCCTCCTCTTATCAATAATTTTCCAAAGTGGTCGAAAGTCACCATATCTTTCGAGAATAGTGACTGCCCGATCCCTTCTACTCGACTAGGTCGGTTTCCAATCGTGGTCGAGCCCACCATCAACAACTGTCGAGTAAATCGAGTGTTGGTTGATGGTGGCAGCTCGTTAAACATCTTATTTACGAGTACCCTGGACGACATTCAAGTACCCAGGACCAAGGTAAGACCGGTACAATACTCTTTTCATGGTATTGTACCGGGGTCTTCGGTCAAACCTATTGGCCAAGTTTCTCTTCCTTTAACATTTGGTTCTCCAAGCAATTTCAGGACGGAGAAAATCTCCTTTGATGTGATTGATTTCGATACGGCATATAATTCCATACTCGGATGACCAACTTTGGCAAAAATTCTTAATGGCTACTCATTATGGGTATCAATGTCTTAAGATGCCAGGTCCCAAAGGAGTAATCACAATTCACTATGATAAAAAGATGGCGCATACGTGTGACCATCGATCCCTCGAGATGGTTAGCCAGATACCAACTCGAGAAGAAAGCAAGAAGCAGCCTTCGACCAAGCAGTAGAAGCCTAAAGCTGTACCAAAACCGAACAACTAGGTCAAAGAGGTTCCTTTGGATCTAGAGGAGCCCTCGAAGACTATTCGCATCGGGGATACTTGCGACCCCAGCACGGTGGTCGGACGATCCGCCACCTTGGCTAGATACCTCTACCGTCTTCACTTCTGGCTCCACGACCACCTCAGTACTCGTAGCCACTTCAGCAAAAATGGCGCTGTCGGTGTTTTAGAACTAAACTTACGTAGAGATTGTTTGATTCGGGGGTTCCTCTAGGCTCAAAATCACACAGAGATGGAGACACAGGAATTTTATCTGAGTTAAGGCCTTCTCACAGGAGAATGACAACCCTACTCCTGTGTGTATGTATTGAGTATACTGGATTACAAGATCAAGCCAGAAAACTAGAGTATTGTGCTTCTTAGAATCCAGGCTCTCAGAATCCGGGGCCCCTCATTGCTCTGATGATCCTTGCCTTTTATACCATCCCCAGAATGTACACCGTTGGACCTCTAATAAAGGGTCACTTAATCATTCAGATCGTAGCGCCGTTACTGCAGGAGTTAAAACGTTCCCACGTCGTCAGGCAATTATCATCATAAAAGGGAGTTAACATCGTGCCATTATCTTAGGAAATAATGGCGTGGTTTACTGCCCGTATTTTGAATACGGTGCGGAAGATTCCTTTATCGACTAGGCCCACATGTCTGTGAGCGCTGTCGACTAGGGCCTAGTTGTAGAAGGTCTTACAACCAGGGCATGGTCGTAGAAAAGCTTACGACTGCATACTAATCATAGTAGAGCTTATGATCATGAGATAGTCGTATAAGAACTTACGACTATGGGGTAGTCGTAGGAAGACCCACGACTACAGGGTGGTCGTAGAAGAACTTACGACCTCCAGCTTCTCCCTTATTAATATTTAAGGGGTATACTCAGGAGTTATATGACGTCATTATTACCTCATAATATGAATTATGGATAAATGATTAAATGAGGATTGTTATATCCTCGTCAGACGCCTTTCACCTCATGGACAGTGGACGACCCGTCAATCACCGCCACTGCCATTCCTCCGACTATCAGAGAAATAGCAGTGGGTTCCTCGACAGGAACGTCCTTGAGAGCTGGAGGAGTCAGGCTAAGATTACAAAAAGGAAGACACGTCAGATTGTAGAAAGCAAAAAGTAAATATTGTTCTTACACTTTTGTCTTTTTACATACCTTCATTTCCTAGATTTGATCTTGAATCCGACAGAAACCTTCCCTAAAGAAGATTTCTTCGACTCCTTCTCTTCGACTAGGTCTGGACGAAACTAGAGTTGAGGAATAGGGTCGGCCACGACCATGTTTGGTCGCGGGTCTTGAGGGAGAACTGCCGCTCCTTGGGCTTCCTGACTCTCCGGATGACCGAGACCTGTCTTGATCACCCCAAGAGCAATACTCTCCTTGACCACAGACCCTGCTGGCGTGGCGGTTTCCTTTAACAAAAGACATAAAACTCTTCTAGTTCTCCTTTTCTAGTTGCTTGACAAAGCCATGGGAGGCGGAAACTGCAAAAGTTTTATTGTCTTAGTAGAAGAGTATCTTGGTCTTGAGAGCTTTGTGTTTAAGAGCTTCGTCGCTTCGATCGCGCCTGGCTTTCTCTACAATAGCCATATTTGCCGCGAATTTCTCAAAGGGCCGAATCGAAGCGGCCGAACTCGAGCTTGCCCCTTCTTGGTCGACAGTCTTTACAAGTCGACGCTTTTTGGCCGGAGGAGCCTTAACTTGCTCCGCCTCCGTGCCAACGACCATCAATTCGACTTCTTCGTTGTCTTGACGGTCTTCTACGCCTAATTTCTGTAAGAGTCAGAAGAACAAATGTTACTAATTGGCCGTAAGTTCTTTTGCGACCAGTACTTAGTCGTAAGTTTTTCTACGACAATCCTATGGTCGTAAGTTCTTCTACGACCAGTACCTAGTCATAAGTTTTCTACGATAATCTCATAATCGTAAGAATTTCTACGACTATGAGATCCTAAAGATGAAATCGATTTCTGATTACCTTTACGCGTTCTATTTTATCCTCTGTGGACAAGACTGCTAGGATTTGAGGAGCCACCACATTGGGTGGCGGGGATTTCTCACAAATGAGCTTGACTCGGGCATCAATTTTTGCTTGTGAGAGATCTGCTGGAGTAAATAAACTTTCAATAGCTAAGTTCGAAATCAACAGAAAGAGAGCTAAGTTGAAATTTTGCTTACCCTTCTCGTAATCTCTAGTCGGGTCATTTGGCCCCGAGTACCTCCACATGGGATAAGCCCTCTTCTTCAGATGGCTAATGTGGCGCGTAGTGAAATCCTTCACCACATGCCATCCAGTGAGCCCCTTTTCCTTTAAGTCTTAGATGGCTTGAATGTAAGGAGCGATCTGGCCAAGATCTTTGGGAGTCGAATCCCAGGAAGGAATCTTCTCGGTGGCTTTCCCAGCAAAGGAGAAGCTGTCTTCACTGGTGGCCTCCTAGTAGAACCACATCTTCTTTCATCCCAGCCATGACGACTAGGTGAACATCTGAATGTACTCCTTCGACTTCCCGTCGTGGAGCTTCAGACCACAGCTACCGATGATTCCAGCTATTTTGGTCATCCCAGAGAAATACTGGAATAGCTCCGAATCGGCCAGAATTCCCAGGTAGGCCTCACACAAGTATACGAACACACCTAACATCGTCTTCAGGACCACCTCAGAGGTCTTCTAGGACCACCCCGGAGGTCTTTAGGACCACCTTGGAGGTCTTCTAGGACCACCCCGGAGATCTTTAGGACCACCTCGGAGATCTTCTAGGACCACCCCAGAGATCTTTAGGATCTCCTCGGGACCTCCCTCCAGGACCTCCCCAAGACCTCTCTAGGACCTCCCTCCAGGACCTCCTCAGGACCTCCTCGGGACCTCCCCAGGACCTCCCTAGGACCTCTCTCCAGGACTTCTCTAGGACCTCTCCCCACAGAGGAGGTCCTAGGAAGCGGTTATCCACAGGGTCCACGACCAGTTGGTCTACGACCACCCCCAATTGATCTACGACCAAGTCCAGATGGTCCACGTCCACGTCTTCGACCAGGTGTTCCAAAACCAATATGGCAAGTGAAGAAGATGGAAAGATCGGAAGCCAGAGATGGTCCAGGAACAGAACAACATACGGTTTCGTCGATCAGATGCATTCGGATTGGTTCCATACTAATTCAAATCAGTTTATTAGGAAAGTAATAGTCTGTTTTGGATATTTAGTTTGTTTCCTAGGGATAGAGTCCAGGTAGATCATATTTGTTAGTTTGTTCGGCCTCAGGCCGTGTGCGTGCGTGTTTGACCGCACCCTTAGGTGCCAATATAAGGCCAGGGCATCACCCATTGTAAAAAGGAGTTGAAAAAGTTACGGGTTAAGGAATAGATACCGAAAAATCACCATGGTTTTAGTGGCACATGGTCGGTGTGGTCTTGAGATTTCTAAGAGGAATTACTCTTTGGTGTGTTGAATCCAATTGAGGTGTTGGATTTTTACTCGCTGGAACTTCGGTTCTATTACCCTTTGTTCATGTGCTGCGGTGTGCGTGGGTGAAGGTTTATCAAGAAAGTCCTACTGTTCTTGTGCTTCGCAAGAGCTAGGAGGTTACCGTCAAGGGAGTACTGTGAAAGATTGGGCCAAACAACGAGATCCCACTAGCTTGCTAGTTGGATCCGCATCACTTAGTATCCATCAAAGAGCATTAACCAAACCCCACTATTTTGCCCTATTCATTTTTGTCAATATGAACCCACAGCATGAACTAAGCAAGATGCACATAATGCACATACACCAATAGCTCTCAGTTTACATCACAGGGCAAGAGGACTATTAATATGAACTAATTATCAATTCAATTTCAACATAAGACTATTAACATCATTGAGCAGTTCAATAGCAAGACAACAAGATCAAGGGTGTCTAAACCCACCACACCAGTAGTAGCCCTCAGCATCCATCGCAGAGCACTAGCCATTTTCATCACAGAGCAGGGGTAGAGACAGAGAGGGAGTAAGAGAGGGTGATACCTCAGTACAACGCAACCACATCTACGACCCTACCACCAGCACAACCCTCATCCATCTCCTTCATCTTGCATAAATCACACAAACATCAGGACACAAATTAAGGCTCAAGCATAAAAAATCAAACTCAACAAAAGATATTAAGCTAACAGAGAGGAGAATAGAGGGAGGATGAGGAAAGAAAAGCCGAGGGCAGGGCCGGCGTGGGAGGTTGAGCGAGGCATGGGCATGTTGGAGAACCAAGCCGCACCTGCAGGCGGGTAGTAGTAGGTGCAGGTGGCGGTGTAGGCGACACGTGGGGCCAAGCCCAGTGGCTTGGGTGGCGACATCACCGTAGTTGTGGCACTACCGTGACACTGCACAAGACACTCTTATCGTACGAGTGTCTTGTGTAGTGCATGGTGTCTGGCACAAACAGCAGCGAGGTCGGCGGTGGCGGTCGGGGGCACTCGGGTGGGGAGGGGAACGGACGAGAGTAAGGGCGTTGGGGAGTGACGTGTCAGGACGGGCGCAAACTCTAGCGGGCTTCTACTAATAAATATATATCACGGACGGTTCCATATTATGGAACCGTCTATGATATGGTTGTTCTTAAGTTCTATGTTTTGAGCATATTATTATGTATACATGCATTAATTACATGACATGAAGAAATTACATGTTTATATGTCAATTTTGTCATTTAATTACTGCTGAAAATTTGCTTTAACTATGATACATATCAGATCAGATATAATTAATTAATTTGTTCCACTAAACCGTCTCTGATATATATATAGTTCAACATATAATATAGTAACTTCACCTCCAAATTAGATTTTTTTTTTCATTTTGGAATTTTCATATGGCCAAACAGCGTGGCTAGTCGCTTCTTACAAAGATTAAAAAAAAAGTAGAAACCTAAATAAACAAAGTTTTTCTAGTGGTGGAGGTAGGCTGCTATCTCCATCTTCAAAACTTCGTAGGCAGCGGCATCAGCATCGAACGATTTCTAATCATCAGTGAACGAAGCCCGAAATGCGTCGACCCACTGACACGCTCGTTCTAGTGTCTCCTGAAGACCCTCGGACTGTTGAATCAAGAAGAATTGAGCCTATATGAAGGGTCTCATGGTTGACTCGATGCGCCGCCTCAATTAAAGTCAAGTGATGGCAAGCCTCAGGCGTGTAGCGTCGTTGTGGAGAACGGCGTTGACGCCTGAAGGCGGAAGGATGATCACGGAAGGAGAGGAGGATGTCAAGACGGCAGAAGGTGGCCGTCACCTGCTCCGGCAAATCCTCAAAAAGAGGAGTGAAGACACTATTGAAATTACAGTGTTCTTCCCCAGCATCCGCTAACGTACGGCCAGAGATGCGCTCGTATAGTATGGCCAGGTAGGCAATCAATGCCGACGACAAGGAAACAGGCCGAGAGGGAGCTATATTTCTGCTTTAGAAGTATAGAGTTATATGTGGGGATGATCATATTTGATGGCGGATGATCCTTTTTATAAAACAAGGAATAAATTCGGCACGTTAGACAAAGAGACGCATCGGGGAGCCGAAGCAGCATTGATGCAATGAAGAGACGCATCGGCAACGACGGCGACAAAGAAACTCATCGGGCGACAAAGAAACGCATCAAGTTGAAGCGATATTATCATAGAAGGTTATAATTAAAAACCATCTATGAAGTACAATTATCACAAATGGTTCGTGTTCAGAACCGTCTGTGAAGTATCACATACGGTTTTTAATATAAACCGTCTATGATATTACCTCTTCATAAACGGTTTTAAGCGTGACGATAACACGAGATGTTATCAATATGAACGTGCGTGATTGCATATATCTGAGATGGTTTTGGTTAGCGAAATGCGTGATGAGGCGTCCAATATTAGCCTTTTGTAGTAGTGATCTTGGCCGCATCCATCTCTGATTCTACCCACTGGGAAGCGGTTCCGGTCATTTTTCTCAAAAAGGGAGAGATTTGGATTGGGAAATGTCCTAAGAGAGCCTACGATTTGGTTAGCGACGGAGAACACAAGAGCTTGATAAACAGTTGAAGCGATTTGGGGAATGGTAAAAAACCCTAAGTCTAACCCATGATAAGTTTTTATAACTGCGCACTTGAGTTAAAGACGTGGAAACCCAACAGTTACCACCTCTTCGGGAACCGCTTCAACAGACAGGTCTATGAGAGTCGATTGAGATTATTTAATTTGTCTGTTCGAGAAAACCGAATATGTCTTTACACCTCAAGTGAAATTACCTTCTTGACCAAGTCTTTTTCTGGTCAAATGAAATACCAGTCGGAAAAGTTTTACTTCCGATTAATCAAACTACAACCACTTTGTAGTCATAAGATTTTCTACGACCACCTTGTAGTCGTAAGATTTCCTACAACCTTCTTGACCAAATTTATTTCTGGTCAAATGAAATACCGGTCGAAAAGTCTTACCTTCGACCACCGTTCTACGATCACCTTCTGATCGTAAAATCATCTACGGCTCCTTTTTCAAGTAAGTAACTTTCACTTGAAGCTGGGGGCTAGTTGGCGAGGATCTAATAATCCTTATTTAATTATTTATCTGTAATTCTTATTATGGATAATAACACCATCATATAGTTCTTGAGTATGCCCCTTAATATTCATAAGAGAGAAGTTGGAGTTGTAAGACCTTCTACGACTACCTTATGGTCGTAAGTTCTTCTACGACCACCCTATAGTCGTAAGTCCTTCTACGACTACCTCATGGTCGTAAGTTCTTCCATGACCATTCTATAGTCGTAAGTCCTTCTACGACTATCTCATGGTCGTAAGTTGTTCTACGACCGCCATGTGGTCGTAAGGTTTCCTACAACCTTCTTGACCAAGTTTATTTATGATCAAATAAAATACTAGTCAAAAAGTCTTTCCTTCGACCACAGTTCTATGATCACCTTCTGATCGTAAGATCATCTACGGCTTCTTTTTCAAGTAAATTACTTTCACTTGAAGCTGGCGGGCTAGATGACGAGGATCTAATAATCCTCATTTAATTATTTATCTGTAATTCTTATTATGGATAATGACACCATCATATAGTTCTTGAGTATACCCCTTAATATTCATAAGAGAGAAGTTGGAGTTGTAAGACCTTCTACGACTACCTCATGGTCGTAAGTTCTTTTACGACCACCCTATAGTCGTAAGTCCTTCTACGACTACTTCATAGTCATAGAAGGCACAATTGATTAGGACATCTAAACAGTTAGTATACGCTGTTATTCTCTGGAATAATTGCACGATTAAACCCTTTGCCCTGATGATAACCGTCTAGTGACGTGGGGACGTTACTACTCTAGCAATAATATCTTGTAACTGCTTCATCATTTGAAGTGTTGAGGCGTCCTTCGAACTAGAGAAACCGCCGCCCACTTCGAGCACTATATAAAGAGTGGAATCAGCAGACGGCAGGGGGACAAAGCAATCAGGAGTACAAGACATTAGACTTGAGTCTTTCTCTTGATCTGTAACCAGCATACTTAGTATAGCCACACAGGAGTAGGGTTGTTATTCTCTCCGGAGAAGGCCTGAACCTGTATAAAAATCCCTGTGTCTTTCTCTCTGCGTGATTTGAGTCTTAGAGACCATCCGAATCAAATAATCATTACGTAAAATCGGTTCTAAAACACCAACAGTGACCAAGAACAAAAATTACATACATAATTTACTGTAATTTATGTATACTGGAGTTGTAAATAAACTTTCAGAATGTTTTTTGTCTTCGTTTTTGCTCAACCTCTCAAAGTACATGTGAGATTTTGAATCTTGTGATTGAAATATGAGTTATTAAGACTTTCAAGAATAATTACACTGACCAAAAACAAAAATTACATAAATAATTTACTGTAATTTATGTATAATGGAGTTGTAAGTGAAATTGCAGAATGTGAAAGCTTTTTTTACAGAGAAAACAATCAAATTCTGTGTAGATAGACCCCTGTTTTTAGAGATACCACCATCACTATAATTCAAAACAGAGTAATCATTATGTGGTAATCAAGTGGCTACTGTTACTCAGCTCGTATCAAATGGAGCGTTTCCAAGGCAATTTCATGTATAGAATTTGCATGAAATTCCTTCTTTCCAAACATGCCGTTTTCTTTTTAGTGAAGAGCACCAAACGGAATACCACAACATTACACCAAGTCTGGAAAGCTGGTGATCAAAGAATCTCGAGTTAGCCAGCCCGTCATCACAAGCGTTAATCAACTAGGAAGTTGTTAAGCCTTGTAATCACTCTACTGCATGATCGAACAAGGAAAAGGCATGCCGTTGCTGAGCCAGTAATCAAGCCTCCTCCAAATGTCAATGTCAACGGCTCTCGATCTCGATCTCGAACACGCGCACCTCTACCGGTGAAGACCGACCGATCGATCGATCGATCAAGCCATACGCATGCATGCTTGCCTTCATGAACAACGTTATATAAGATTCCTGAGCCTACGACGACCTCGACCACACAACCACCACCAGCGAGAGCGCAGCTAGCGCGGCCGTCGGCGTACGTACGGGAGGCGGCGACTAGCGCAATGATGGCGTCTGTGATTCTGGGTTTGAGCGTGGTCGCGGTGTGCCTGGCGGCGTCCGCCGTCGCGCAGTCCGGTTCATCGGCGCTCAGCAACGTGGTGGTCGTCAGCCAGGCGGACCCGGGATCCAACCGCAACACGAAGCTGTCGTGCGCCGACACCAACAAGAAGAAGCCCGGCTGCACGGCCACCTGCCCAGCCCGCTGCCCCGTCAAGTGCCTCGTCCAGTGCCCCACCTGCAAGACATTCTGCCGTGAGCACACATGCATATACATGCAACCATGCATGACTACTACTGCCTGCATGCCTATTTATAATAGTAGTTTCCATGCCTAGAGTTTCTATTATGTACACGTACTCGAAAAAATTTGCATGCATGCATGCAGTGTGTGACTTCTACCCCGGGGTGTCGTGCGGCGACCCGCGCTTCACCGGCGCGGACGGCAACAACTTCTACTTCCACGGCAAGAAGGACAAGGACTTCTGCATCGTCTCCGACACCGACCTCCACATCAACGCCCACTTCATCGGTAACCGTAACCCTAGCATGAACCGTGACTTCACATGGATCCAGGCCCTCGGCATCCTCTTCGCCCACCACGGCCTCTACGTCGGTGCCGTCAAGACCGCCAAGTGGAACGCCGCCTCCGACCACCTCGTCATCACGTTCGACGAAGAGCGCGTTAGCCTGCCCACTGTCATCGGTGCCAGGTGGGTGCCGGCCACCGCGCCGACGCTGTCCGTCACGAGGACGGCTCGTGTCAACACCGTCGTGGTGGAGCTCAAGGGCGTGTTCCGCATCATGGCCAACGTCGTGCCCATCACGGCGGAGGACTCTCGTATCCACAACTACGGCGTGACGGAGGATGACAGCCTTGCGCACCTCGACCTCGGCTTCAAGTTCTACGACCTCACCAGCGACGTACACGGCGTGCTCGGACAGACCTACCGCTCTGACTATGTCAACAAGCTTAACGTCACGGCGAACATGCCGGTCATGGGTGGTGCACCCAACTATGTCTCCTCCGACCTGTTCTCGACGGACTGCCTCGTCGCACGATTTGGCCGCCGCAGCGGCGTAAGCGTCCAAGGCCCGGGCATTGCGATGGTCACCGACAGGAAATAAGTTGCACACGAATGACTGCTACACATTTATACTGAATTACTGATACAACATATATACTTGCAAGTGTTGGATATTTATCGCTGACAGGTTGTAAAACGAGAAATAAGGAGTAAACCAGCTGAGTTTATGTGACAATCATGTAGAAGTTCATTCTTCTATATATTCTGCAATAAACTGAAGACCATATATATCATAACATTTTTGTTGGATGTTCGATGCATTCTCGTATTTTCTGTTAGATAATCTCTGTATGCTTGAATGGTCTTCATAAATCATAATAATGAAACTAGATTGGTTAGTTTGTGCAATTACACGATGTCGTCTAGCTTAGTACGTGTGCTCTAGGTCCCAATTTTTCATAACTCAGATTTGACCTAGAGTAATATCTCTAGCTCTCGGCCTGTTTGCACTATCAGAATCCAGTATTTTCCCAAGTGCCCGAAACACTCGGGAAAGTCCCAAAAACACTTGGGAAATTAGTTCCCGAAGGCCGGCCGTCGGGAAAAACCACTCGGGACAGTTTAATCAGGAATCAAACTGGTTTCCCGAGTGTTCCAGAGATTACACTAGGGAAAATGATATTTCCCGAGTGTTTTGGGTTACACTCGGAAAACCTAAAACACTCGGGAAACTAGCTCACACGACAGGTTTCCCCACCGTAACGGAATATTTTCCCAAGTGTATATCAACCAATGACACTCGGGAAAGTATATTTGTCCCGAGTGTTTTGGTCCTGAACACTCGAGAAAATTTGAGTGACAGCGGGGAAAGGATGGCCACGTGGCTAAATTTCCCGAGTGTTTTCGTCCTGAACACTCGGGAAACAATATACTTTTCCACGAGGTATATATGATCCAATTTAGTTTTGCATTGATTTTGCAATCAAATAAACCATAATTCCACAGCAAGATAAATACCATAAATCATTACATATATAGATTGAACAACATTGACATAATTCCCAAGCTCACAATATACTCTGCAATAAGCCACAAACTTTGAGGCACTCGGGAAAATAGAGGATTCTGGTAGTATTGAAACGTAAGAATCTCACATGAAACAGTTCGATTCCCATAAGTATCGTGAAAAATCTCCGCGTTCCAAACGATACCTTAATTGGCGTTGTTTTAATATATGGTGTGGGATCATTTCTTACCTTTTTTTACTTTAAATGATTAATTGGTCCAGATAACATCCAATTGTCCTTATTTAGGGTTTGAAATTTAGTTCACCTGTATGCTTTTAATATCGAAATTTATTTTCAAGATACCATGTTTTGATGTTTTTTTGCAAAGCAGATGCCATGTTTCGATTTGAAACTTTGAAATATTCCATTAAAGTTGTAATTGAGTTGGATTAACAAAATATTTACCATGCACAAATAGAAACAAAAATTAAGTTGGGATTAACATACCATATTTAGCTACTCTCAATTTTACAGAGTTTTAATATGTACCTTTTTTATTTTCACAGGTGTCTTCCTATTTTCCTGGTTTAAAAAGTATTTTCGACATTAGCAAAATTATCTAATGACGTACTGTACATGGCTAAAGCTAAAATGATCTAATACATTGAATTCGATGTCGCTATTTTTATTTGCTAACCTACAAGGTTTCAAATTTATGTACAAAGTTGCAAAAACATTTACCTGCTAAATGAGCGACTTGATCTACTACTCCATCGCCTCACTTCTAAAGCCGTGAGGCTTCGCTACCCCCAAAAAAAAATGGGTGGTTTATATAGCCACTGCCCTATCACCAGTTCACGGTTTCATGTCGTCAGTTCAACTGGCGACAAGTAGTCGGACTGACGACAAGCAGTAAATAGGTGTCTGTCCTCAATTGGAATGACGACAGGAGCCCGTTGCCACTCTAATTGGCGACATGCATCTATATTTGTAAAAAAAACGACTATTTATTTTTGTAATTATCTTTTAAATTAAAAAAAAGATCACTAAACTAAACCCTAGCCGATCTGCCAGCTCCCGCCGCCTCGAGATGGCCCACCTCGCTGCCTCCGCCTCCGCGCTGCCGGTTCTAAACCCTAACCCCGACGCCGACGAGGAGGTCTCCTGCTCTCCTCCGCCGCTTGAAAGGAGGCGAAGCAAGGTGGTGGTGGTGATGGGCGCATGGCAGTGCCAGCAAGTTCTGGTGGCCGTCGACCTCATGAGCCACTTTGTCGGCGTCGAGGTGGTCGGGCCGACTCCATGCAGTCTCTAGTGGTGAGGCGAGATCTCTGATGCCCACCAGGAGGTGCAGGACACCGGACCAAAAAAATCATTTTTCTTTAGATATAACCATATATATATAGTATAGACACCCCTAATCCAAGATAAGAGGACACCTCAAGCTATTTTTGTTCTAGATCCGCCACTAACCGTGGCCTCGATGCCCTCACCAACAAGGTCCCCCTCCACGAGCAGAATGGTCTTTCCCCCGAATTCCCCAACCAACCTTATGTTTCACCCCCTTTTTTTGGTAAAAAAATGCAGTGGGACGGGGCCTCACCGTGAGGCCCCGTCACATCACCGTTCATCTCATCCCCCCCCCGATACAAGGGCTCGGGGGGCGGGGCCTCCGAATTTCTTCCCTTTATTGCTCCTCTCAAATTCGCTTCAGTTTGAGCTCAACGGCGCTAAGTTTGGCGTGTTTCCAGGTGTTCCTCATCATCTCCTGGGCGTAATCGATCCCTCCGTGGAGTTCACCTGTCGCGATTTCCGCGACCATGCCGTGCTGGTAAGCCTATGAACAATGATGCTACTACAAGTTTCAGTGTCTGGACTTCTGGTGAATCATGTTCAGTGAATTAATAGCTCACATGTTTCTGAGTGACCACAGATCATGGAAGATATATTGGATCGTAGTGGTCTCCCTGTTATTGTTGGTGGTACAAACTTCTACATCCAGGTTCATGGCTTGACGCATGCCGATTTCTGTGTCTTAGGTCGTTTTCTTTTAAATGATCGATGTATCTGATATGCTGTCTTTTGTGCCCTCATAATAGGCTCTTGTTAGCCCATTCCTCTTTGGTGATATGACGGAAGATATATATGCAGGGCTGCGCTCTGAGTGACCACCTAGATGAGATGGGTGAATAACGAAATCATAACACTTGTTTCTTATTCTTAGCCTGCTTAGTTCAATGTTCGTGTTCAATTGGTGTTTGACCTGTCTATTATCGCTTAAATACACTAATCAGGCCTTGACAATGATGATGAGGGCAGTGGGTATATATGAACGTTTGAAGGAGATCGATCCTGATGCGGCGCAAAGGATCCACCCGAACAACCATCGAAAAGTAAGGGTGTCGCATAGTTTGACCACGTCTTAGTCAGTTAGGCTTATTTTGTTGCAGGTGCTCATTTTACTCATGATATTGCCCCGTTTGTCTTATCCCATTCCTCATGGTTTGCTCTATTGCACAGATGAAACGCTACCTTGAGTTATATGCAACCACAGGTGCCCTACCAAGTGATCTTTTCCAAGGAGAGGTCGCAGAGGTGAGGAAATTTGCCTTTTCCTTTAATTCATATTTTCACGCACTTAGGTGTGCACATGTTCAAATGTCCACTTTAATGTGAACCACTAATTGCCACTACAGCACACTTTTTCTCTAGAAGGTTAGACTTCCTCTGGACTGTAGTATAAATGTCCTAAGTGAGATCTTGTTTTGTCAGGACAGAAGTGGGGTCGGCCTAGTAACTCCAGATTTGGCTGTTGCTTCTTGTGGGTAGATGCCGATCTTCATGTTCTGGATAGTTATGTCCATCAAAGGGTCGATTGCATGATTGATGCTGGCCTGCTAGATGAAATGTGCAATATGTATGATCCAGATGCTGTTTATACCCAAGGAGTGCGGCAGGCCATTGGAGTTCGTGAATTTGACGAGTTTTTCAGATTATATTTAACAAGAAAAGAATCTGATAAGAACAAGACAGGTACTTCTAGAACTATGTTACATCTCCATGATGATAAGCTCAAGAACTTGCTGAATGAAGCAGTCTCCCAGCTAAAAGCAAACACACGTAGACTTGTTCGACGTCAAGTAAACACTAAACTTCCTGTGTATTTTTTAAATTCTTGCCTTAGTTCATAAGATAGTCTGAGCAAAAATCAATACTTGACTGTCAATCTTTGCTGTAGAGACGGAGGCTACATGGGTTAAATAAATATTTCGGGTGGAATTTGCATCACATCGATGCAACAAAAGCATTCTATTGTAAGGCCATTTGTTGTATTTATTAGTTTATAGTCAAATGAATTGGCCTGCTGTAGAAATATGATGTGTTCCTTTTCCTTTCTCTGATGCTAGGGACCTCTAGTGAGGATATTGTTAAAAGATTTTTGTCTACCGATGCAACCTTGGCAAGCACAGATTCTTCCATTTGTATTGGAAGCCCTAGGGTGGCTTCAAGGGAGTTGTGGACTCAGTATGTTTGCGAGGTGATTGTGATGCTTTGGCTGTGCTTATAAGGAACCAAATACCTATACTTGAACTATCTTGTGTGCGTTATTTATTCCATGTGCTGCTGGGAAGCATCAATTTGATAAACTTTCGTGTCTCTCTGCATCCTGCGTTGCAGGCCTGCAACAACCGGGTCCTTCGAGGGGCGCATGAGTGGGAGCAACACAAGCAAGGCCGAAGCCACAGGAAAAGAGTACAGAGGTTTAAACAGAAGGCCGGAGTTCATAAGCATATCACCACCGTTTGCAGTTTCGGTTGTTCGTGATCATCTTTTTCTTCATTCTGTGCAACTGTTCCCGTGCATCCTGTTTGTGGTAACTGAGTCAAATTCTCTTACTAATTAACCATTTTTGAGGTTGTTTTGAGTGGTAGAGCAAGCAGCGTGAATTTGGAAACTGGAAGCATGTTGTGACTGAGCAGTAGTACCTTGCTAGATATTGGAAGGACGGTATATATTCTAATGTCGGTGGTCCTATCAATTTACTGGGGTCATGAGAATGTACAACACACACATGCTTCAGCATGATAAACTGCACACAGATCACGAAAATCACGCCTTTTTTTCCCTTTCTCTAGAGATTGGTCTTTCGGACGTTACCATCTTTCGTATTTGGTACTGTCCATCCCTGACGGTACTGTCCATCCCTGACCTGCTAGACTCTGACAGCATCGACTGGAAGCAAGAAGCAGCAGCTCACGACAAGAAATAAATCGCATGCGTTAGTTTCATGCTGATCGATGTGGAGATCGATCGAGTAAGTAGAACGTACGTACATAGGCGTGTGCGCGTGTGTGTATGATGTATGACTAAATCAAATGTAATCACGCAAGACGAAATGAAGGCGGCGGCTGCTGCATTCGCGCACTTCTCCTTCGATTTCTTTCTGACAATAGCTTGTGAGGGAAAACGTTTTTACGTACGGTTGGTTAATCATTCAGCCGAGGAACAAATTAATCAAGACAAACGATCGAGTGTACCTTGATTAATTCCTTCTTCTATCAGGAGACTAATACTCCCTCCGTTTCGTTATATTTGTCAACATCTGACCATACGCATAGGCACACACCAATAATCACTAAATCTAATAAATACTTAATGAAAAATGATCATACTTATTCCTATTAAATGACACATCACAACTACTTAATATCTTCCAAAGCATTTAAGGTAGAGAGAGAAAAAAATTACAATAACTACATTCTACATTCTCTCAATAGGCAAATATATTGAAACGGATACTCCCGAGGCCATAAACAAATATAGTGAAATGGAGGGAGTAATTAGTTAATATCCTAAAGAGGTGGTAGTTGTTGGATTAATTGGGCTTGGTCCATTTTAATTTAGCAATTAATCAAATGAAATTCCTAGGCCCACTATTAATGCTAGGTGTAAAAACTGTTTAGTCCCATATGGAGAATTGAATGGGAGTTACACCACTTTAAAAGGTGGAACGTGGTAACCCCCTTGTGGAATTGGAGAGAGCCAATACACGCGCGCGCTCGCTCGCTCGCTCGCCTCGCCGTGCGGTGCGGTGCGTGCGTGTCGAATCGTCTTGGCGTTTTCTTTATCTATTCAAAAATCAAAAGCGCGACTCTGGCGATAGCGGTGCGATTACTAGTGTATTATGGCTGCGATTAATATTGGATGCAGTTACTAGTGACTAATGGCTGCAGTTACTCTGGCCTCTTCATTTTTGCTGTTACAAAAGAACGTCCAGAGCCTTGCGCGCACAAGTTTCTGGGCGAGTAGGCCTCCGGAATGCGTGTGCGTGTGTGTGTGTGTGCGTGTGTGTGCGTGTCGAATGCATGCAGGCGCGTTTTCTTTATCTATTCGAAAATCAAAGCGCGCGACTCTGGCGATAGCAGTGCGATTACTAGTGTATTATGGCTGCGATTAATATTGGATGCGATTACTAGTGACTAATGGCTGCGATTACTCGGCCTCTTCATTTTCTTTGTTATAAAAAAACGTCCGAGCCTTGCGCGCACAAGTTTTCGGGCGAGTAGGCCTCGGAACTTCGTCGTTTGTGTACTGCGGGTAGGCGATGCGATCAAGTTTTGGGGCGCATCGTAGCGACTACTCAATCTGCGACGTCTACTTCACGGTGGTGAATCGTTCGCGGAGCTGCTGCGAACATCTTCTGCATCAAGCTTCGTCACGCATCACGCCTCGATCGACTACATCGAATAGGCCATCATGTCAGCGATGGTAACGGCGCCTCCGGTGTTTCTAACATCGGCCCCCCGAGGGTATAAATTGAAAACTTTTACGGTGTATTTCTTTACATGCGCTATGAATATGTTAATAGATGTTTACATTAGCTTTGTTAGTTAGCGAATATGAATCATCGTTGATAGATCACTCATGCATGTTTATGTCATGTTTTATATCTTTGAATTTACGGATTAAAATATACCGAAAATTGACTACATTTCCAACAATCCAAAAACTTGATAGGTCTTTTTCGGTAGTTGGCTTTGCTGCGTCGCTTAAGCCACACCCTCCGTTTGATGGTTCAAATTTTAAGAGATGGCGTGCACGCGCGATACTGTGGTTTACTGCCATGGAATGTTTTCATGTTGCACAAGGCAAGCCCGCTGAGCCTCTGTCTGATGAGGATGAATGCAAGTTCAATGCAGCGGATAACTTGTTTCGAGGTGCACTTGTCAACATACTGGCGGACAACATTGTGGATGTGTACATGCATTTGCCTACGGGCAAAGAGATGTGGGATGCACTTGAGGCCAAGTTCGGAGTTTCTGATGCTGGTAGTGAGCTGTATGTCATGGAGCAGTTCTATGACTACAAGATGGTCGATGACCGTTCTGTAGTAGAGCAAGCTCATGAGATTGAGCATCGCAAAGGAGCTTGAGAACAATAAGTGCGAGTTACCGAACAAGTTTGTGGCTGGCGGTATTATCGCCAAGTTACCGCCTTCTTGGTCGGATTTTGCTACCTCTCTAAAGCACAAGAGGCAGGAGTTCAGTGTTATTGATCTCATTGGCACTCTTGGTGTTGAAGAGAAGGCGAGGGCAAAAGATACTCGTGGCAAGAAAGTTCTTCTTGAGGAGGTTCTAGCGCCAATTTGGTGCGAAGAAGAATCTCGGGCTTTCCACAACAAGAAGAAAAATAAGCCTTTTGTCAAGCCCAAGGCTACTCTTGAGTTTAAGAAGAAAGGCAAAGGAAAGGGTGGTGCTTTGTGTGCGGTGATTACGGCCATTGGGCTAAGGATTGTCGGATCGCAAGGATAAGCGAAGAAGTCGCAAACATGGTTATTAGTGTATTGGAGGAACATCGGAGTACAGTAATTATTTACCTCAGTTCTTTCTATTTGTCAATCACTGAGTGGTGGATTGACATTGGTGCTAATATTCATGTTTGTCGATATTTCCTTGTTTTCATCTTATCGGTCGGTCGAGGTTGCTCCTTGTTGATGGGGAGCGGATCGCATGCATTTGTTCATGGTGTTGGTGCGGTCGATCTGAAGTTTACTTGGGAAAGACCGTGCGGTGAAAACGTCTGACATGTCCCTCCATAAAGAAGAATCTCGTCGGCGGATCTCTCTTGTGTAGAGATGGTTTTAAACTTGCATTTGAGTCCAATAAATGTGTCGTGTCTAAGTATGGAACATTTGTTGGTAAAGGCTATGAGAACGGAGGTTTGTTCCGTTTTTCTTTGATGGATTCTTGTAATAAAGTTGTGAACCATGTGTTAACGATGATGATAAGTCTAATATTTGGCATTCACGACTTTGTCATGTTAATTTTGGGTGTATGTGGCGCTTAGCTAATATGAGTTTAATCCGAAATTCACTTTGGTCAAAGGTTCTAAGTGCCATGCGTGTGTTCAATCGAAACAACCTCGCAAGCCTCACAAAGGCGAGAAAAGAGGCGAGGAATTTGGCATCGTTAGAACTCATTCATTCCGATTTGTCTTGAGATGAATGGCGTCTTGACTAAAGGTGGAAAGAAATATTTCATGGCGCTTATAGATGATTGCACTAGATTTTGCTACGTGTACTTATTAAAAACAAAAGATGAAGCGTTGGATTACTTTAAGATCTATAAAGTGAGGTAGAAAACCAACTTGAGAGGAAGATCAAGCGGGTAAGGTCGATCGTGGGGAGAGTATTTTTCTAATGAGTTTACTTTATTCTGCGAGGAATATGGAATTATTCATGAGAGGGCGCCTCCTATTCTCCGAATCAAGCGGGGTTGCCGAAAGAAAGAATCGCACTCTAACCGATTTGGTTAACGTCATGTTAGACAACTGCGGGACTTTCTAAGGAATGGTGGGTGAGGCTATATTGACCGCGTGTCATGTCACGAATAGAGTTCCTACAAAGAACAAAAAGTAACACCATTCGAGGAATGGGAAAAGAAGAAGTCGACTCTCTCATATTTGCGCACATGGGGATGTTTGGCCAAAGTTAACGTGCCAATTATCAAGAAGCGCAAACTTGGACCAAAAACCGTAGATTGTATATTCCTTGGATATGCTATGCAGCGTGGGTTATAGGTTCTTAATTATAAAATCTGGAGTACGACATGCGTGTTGGTATAATCATAGAATCCAGAGATGCTACATTTTTGAGAATGAATTTCCTATGAATAGTGATGTACCTAGCTCATCTAGTCAAAACCTATAATTTCCTTGATTCTTTTCTCCGATAGAACATGTTGAGCAAGCGCTGTGGAAAATCCCGAGGAGGATAACAATGAAGTTACTCGAAGAGTAAGAGACAAAGGACTGCAAAGTCTTTTGGTGATGATTTCATTGTATACCTCGTGGATGACACTCCAAGAACCATTGAAGAGGCATATTCTTCTCTGGACGCCGACTATTGGAAGGAAGCGATGCAGTGAGATGGACTCTATTATGTCTAATGGAACTTGGGAGGTCGTTGATCGTCCTTATGGGTGTAAACACAGAGGATGTAAATGGGTTTTCAAGAAAAAGCTTAGGCACGATGGTACAATTGAAAAGTACAAGGCAAGGCTTGTGGCCAAGGGTTATACCGAGAAAGAAGGCGAGGACTTCTTTGATACTTATTCACTGTTGTCTGATTGACCACAATTCGAGTACTACTTGCCTGGTCGCTTCTCATGGTCTTCTCGTTCATCAAATGGGCGTTAAGACAGCTTTCCTAAATGGAGAGTTGGAGGAGGAGATTTATATGGATCGACCAGACGGGTTTGTGGTAGAAGGTCAAGAAGGAAAGGTGTGCAAGTTGTTAAAGTCTTTGTATGGCCTAAAGCAAGCACCTAAGCAATGGCATGAGAAGTTCGAGAACTTTGACATCTGCTAGCTTTGTTGTGAATGAAGCCGGATGTGTGTACTATCGCTATGGTGGGGGAGAAGGAGTGATCTTGTGCTTGTATGTTGATGACATACTGATTTTTGGGACAAACCTCAATATGATTGAGGAGGTCAAGGACTTTCTGTCAAAGAGCTTTGAGATGAAAGATTTGGGAGTGGCTCTTTGGTTATAGTATTTGCAAGCTGCTTCTACTCCTTATGATCCTAGTGTGTTGTTGAGGAAAAACCGAAGAATAACAAGGGATCAATTGAGATACTCGGATCATTGGCTCATTGATGTATTTAGCTAGTGCTACAAGGCACGACATCTCGCTTCTTTGTGAGCAAGCTAAGCGGTTTGTTTCAAATCAGGAGATGATCATTGGCGTGCTCTTGAGAGAGTAATGCACTATCTAAAGGCAAGCTGTGAGCTATGGCATTCACTATCTTTGGGTACCCAAAGGTACTAGAGGGCTATAGTGATTCAAAGCGGATCTCGATCTTGATGAGATAAAAGCCACGAGTGGATATGTGTTCACACTTGGAGGTGGTCTTTGTTTCTGGAAGTCTTGCAAGCGAGACCATCTTAACGAGGTCAACAATGGAAGCAGAACTCACTGACATTAGATACCGCTCATTGTTGAAATTTGAGTGGCCGTGAACTCCTTATGGATTTGCGGTGGTTGAAAAACCGATCTGGCTATCTGATCTTGTGATAATCGGTTTGTAATTATCAAGGTGAACAGTTCTAAGGACAACATGAAGTCATCTAGGCATGTTAAGAGGCGGTTGAAGTCTGTCGAAAGTGAAAAACTCGGAGTGATAGTATTTGGACTATGTCGAACGACTAATAATCTGGCCGACCAATTTACAAATGGTTTATCACGTAATGTGATAGATAGTGCATCGAGTGAGATGGGCTCGAGACCCACATGAGTCATACCACGGTGGTAACTTTGTTCTCGTGATCGGAGATCCGTGAAGTAGAATGGTGAAACAAATTTGTTGGTTGGTGGGAGAGAGACCTTTACAAGGCTCATTTTTCTTAGTGATGCACTTCTCTCCTATTCTCGTATGGCGAGGTTGGTTTTTACCTCAATGTGATCCGAGTGGCTTATTTAAAGCAGAGATGTCGGCCTACAAGACATCTTAGAAGGAACACACCTATATGAGTTCATTCTTTGGTCACGATCTATGAGATTTGGGTGATTTCTAGATACTCATGAATAGGCATGGAGTATGACTTATATGCTCCAACGGAGGGATGCTTGAGCGACCTAGTACTAGTAAAGGAATTGGATAAAGCTTGTTCGCACAAAGCTGTCAATTCAAGGCATAGTCCATTGTTCGATTGTGGATGAGTGTAACTCCTTTCCTAGATGGTTGTTCAACTTAACAGTCTCCATCGAAACACTTGGTATATCAAACAACAATGAATCGAGAGCATTTCTCGTGTGCCTTGAAATTTGGTGGGGATTGTTGGATTAATTGGGCTTGGTCCATTTTAATTTAGCAATTAATCAAATGAAATTCCTAGGCCCACTATTAATGCTAGGTGTAAAACTATTTAGTCCCATATGGAGAATTGAATGGGAGTTACACCACTTTAAAAGGTGGGCGTGGTAACCCCTTGTGGAATTGGAGAGCCAATACTGCGCGCTTCGCTCGCTTCGCTTCGCTCTCGCCGCGTCTTGCCGTGTCGCCGTCGTGCGTCTTGATGTCGCGTGTGCGTGTGTGTGTGTGTGTGTGCATATAGGCTGCGTGCGCGGCGTGTCGAATGCAGGCGCGTTTTTCTTTATCTATTCGAAAATCGAAACGCACTGACTCCTGGCAGTAACGGTGTAGTTACTAGTGTATTATGGCTGCGATTAATATTGGATGCAGTTACTAGTGACTAATGGCTGCAGTTACTCTGGCCTCTTCATTTTTGCTGTTACAAAAGAACTCTCCACTATATACGAGGGATTAGGGAGAAGAGTATTCTTGTTACGTGTTGTTCTTTGTTCTCTGTCATCTCCGGTCGAGCCTTGCGCGCACAAGTTTCGGGCGAGTAGGCCTCCGGAACCGTCCGTTTGTGTACACCTGCGGGTAGGTAGGCGATCAAGTTTTTGGGGAGCGCATCGGTAGCGACTACTCAATCTGCGGCGTCTACTTCACGGTGGTGAATCGTTCGCGAATCGCACTGCGAACATCTTCCTGCATCAAGCTTCGTCCTGCATCACGCCTCGATCGACTACATCGAATAGGCCATCATGTCAATCGATGGTAACGGCGCCTCGGTGTTTCTAACATCGGCCGCCGAGGGTATAAATTGAAAACTTTTACGGTGTATTTCTTTACGTGCGCTATGAATATGTTAATAGATGTTTACATTAGCACATTAGTTAGCGAATATGAATACATCGTTGATAGATCACTCATGCATGTTTATGTCATGTTTTATATGCTGAATTTCTGGATTAAAATATACCGAAAATTGACTACATTTCCAACAGTAGTAACCTTATCCCGGCCAAAGATGGGCAAGTGGCTTGGTGGTGGGAGCATGGTGTTCGTTCCCTAGAATCAACACAGTGCGTTTTGTTTAATCGGAGTACACACGCATGTCCATTCAGTGAAAAAATACGTGTTCATGCTACGTGAGGTCTCAGAGGATCCGTAAAATTATTGGGTAGTAACCTTATCTGGCCAAAGATGGGCAAGTGGCACAGTGGTGGGAGCATGGTGTTCGTTCCTAGAATCAACACGGTCGTTTTGTTTAATCGAGTACACACGCGTGTCCATTCGATGAAAAATCGTGTTCATACTACGTGAGGTCTCGGAGGATCCGTAAAATTCGTAGCATGTGTAATCCATAAAATTCGTAGCATGTGTAGTGGACATGCACACGTGTATATGTCTGTGGCGAGTATGATGTGGGTCTCCCTCGTACTCTTAAAAGAACATATGTTCTAAAATGTCGGTACCCAAACATAGGGCACGTGAGTGTGACTAAATCAAATGTAATCATGCAAGACGAAATGGAGGCGGTGCGGCGAAACATTCGTGGACTTCTTCGATTTCTTTCTGACTAGCTTGTGGGGGAAAACGTTTTTACGTGCGTACGGTTGGTTAATCATTCAGCGAAGGAGACAAAATTTTAATAATCAAGACAAAAACGATCGAGTGTACGTTGATTACTTCTTTCTCCTCAGGAGATGAGATGGATCATCCGATCGATACATATCCGACACGTACATACGTACTCGATCTATTCTATGGCAAGGTGGGTGTTAACCTTATCCCGGCCGGGCGTACGTCCTCCTGCTAGGGAGAAATTAAAGCAGATTTAAAAATGTTGGTCGGTACCGAACGAGCTCTAACGTGCGGATTCGAATTCTCTGCATTTAGTGCACTAAATACACGTTGATGATATAATAATATTGTATTTTGTTGCTAGCCATTGAATCGAAAGAAAGCGGGATCTGTCATGGTGGTACTGTGGCGGGTCATGTGCCCATTACTTTTGTGCAGACCGGGACTGTAGCAGCCGATCCTAGCCATCTAATAAATGCTCTTATGCATGTAACTGTAGCTCTATACATGTATACTAGTTTGTACGCAGAGGATATATGCGCTTACTTTTCCACGCAGGTACGATCTGACTCTACTCGGCCCTACCCCCTACCTATACATGCGCAGGTGCGGCTATAGCAAGCTACACGAATTCTAACTTGTTCCGATATTTATCTGGCCGGTCAATTTTACATTGCAATTTCGTTTTATAAAAAAAACTCAATTAAATTATGCTATCATGAATAGAAAAGGAGATATATCTAGCAAATAAGACATAAGAAGTGGAAAAAAGACCAAAGGCTATATCCACATGAGATTTTTTTGTTAATTTCGACCTCATGACATAAATCCCTAAATCTTATGAGAACTAAGAAGCAACTTTTCAGTGGAGGGGCCTGACTAAAAATCAAGAGAGAGCAGGGCCGCCTAAAAAATAGAACATAATATTGGGGAAAAAAAAGCTTTAAGCTTGACAAATGATGGATTATGTGAGACAAACTAATGGTTTACTTAGGATTTGTTTGGGAACCCCAAATTCTCAGTATATTCATGTGGATGGAAAAGTATTTTGAACCAAACAAGGCCTTAATCTAAATGAAAGGGGGCCACACCACTGCCCAGCAACCGAGCCTGACCTACCTCCATGAAACCCGGCCCTGCATCAGTTGAATTTTGCAATTAAAGGAGCTGGTCACACATTCACATTAAATTGCTAGTTGAAACTCCAAATTGACACCTAGAACTACCAGAAGTACGAACGTACCATACCACGTGTACTTGACAGACTCGATGGTCGAGCAACGTATCTAGCTTAATTTTGATCCACTAGCAAATGTATTTGCGCGCAGCTTATCTATGATTAACTGATGCATTGAATTAGCTAGATTGTCCGCAAATATATTCGTACGTACTACGTAATTTTGCGTGCAAGGGTGCATGCATGAGCCTCGTCTCATCTCATATAGTACGGGTGTACTAATCATATACTACTACTCTGTCCACAAATATAGATCTTGGCGAGTTTCGTACGGTCAATCTTTTAAAACTTTAGTTATTAATATATGTTAAATTATATAGATTGACAATATAAATGGTGTTCGTTCCCTAGAATCAACACAGTGCGTTTTGTTTAATCGGAGTACACACGCGTGTTCATTCAGTGAAAAAATACGTGTTCTTGCTACGTGAGGTCTCGGAGGATCCGTAAAATTATTGGGTAGTAACCTTATCCCGGCCAAAGATAGGCAAGTGGCCTGGTGGTGGGAGCATGGTGTTCGTTCCTTAGAATCAACATAGTGCGTTTTGTTTAATCGGAGTACACACGCGTGTCCATTCAGTGAAAAAATACGTGTTCATGCTAAGTGAGGTCTCGAAGGATCCGTAAAATTCGTAGCATGTGTAATCCATAAAATTCGTAGCATGTGTAGTGGACATGCACACGTGTATATATCTGTGGCGAGCATGATGTGGGTCTCCCTCGTACTCTTAAAAGAACATATGTTCTAAAATGTCGGTACCCAAACATAGGGCACGTGAGTGTGACTAAATCAAATGTAATCACGCAAGACGAAATGGAGGCGGTGCGGCGAAACATTCGTGGACTTCTTCGATTTCTTTCTGACTAGCTTGTGGGGGAAAACGTTTTTACGTGCGTACGGTTGGTTAATCATTCAGCCAAGGAGACAAAATTTTAATAATCAAGACAAAAACGATCGAGTGTACGTTGATTACTTCTTTCTCCTCAGGAGATGAGATGGATCATCCGATCGATACATATCCGACACGTACATACGTACTCGATCTATTCTATGGCAAGGTGGGTGTTAACCTTATCCCGGCCGGGCGTACGTCCTCCTGCTAGGGAGAAATTAAAGCAGATTTAAAAATGTCGGTCGGTACCGAACGAGCTCTAACGTGCGGATTCGAATTCTCTGTATTTAGTGCACTAAATACACGTTGATGATATAATAATATTGTATTTTGTTGCTAGCCATTGAATCGAAAGCGAGACCCAGACTGTCATGGTGGTACTGTAGCGGGTCATGTGCCCATTACTTTTGTGCAGACTGGGACTGTAGCAGCCGATCCTAGCCATCTAATAATGCTCTTTTGCATGTAACTGTAGCTCTATACATGTATACTAGTTTGTACGCAGAGGATATATGCGCTTACTTTTCCACGCAGGTACGATCTGACTCTACTCGGCCCTACCCCCTACCTATACATGCGCAGGTGCGGCTATAGCAAGCTACACGAATTCCTAACTTGTTCCGATATTTATCTGGCCGGTCAATTTTACATTGCAATTTCGTTTTTATAAAAAAAAACTCAATTAAATTATGCTATCATGAATAGAAAAGGAGATATATCTAGCAAATAAGACATAAGAAGTGGAAAAAAGACCAAAGGCTATATCCACATGAGATTTTTTTGTTAATTTCGACCTCATGACATAAATCCTAAATCTTATGAGAACTAAGAAGCAACTTTTCAGTGGAGGGCCTGACTAAAAATCAAGAGAGCAGGGCCGCCTAAAAAATAGAACATAATATTGGGGAAAAAAAGCTTTAAGCTTGACAAATGATGGATTATGTGAGACAAACTAATGGTTTACTTAGGATTTGTTTGGGAACCCCAAATTCTCAGTATATTCATGTGGATGGAAAAGTATTTTGAACCAAACAAAGCCTTAATCTAAATGAAAGGGGGCCACACCACTGCCCAGCAACCGAGCTTGACCTACCTCCATGAAACCCGGCCCTGCATCAGTTGAATTTTGCAATTAAAGGAGCTGGTCACACATTCACATTAAATTGCTAGTTCAAATCAATTCCTATCGAAAAAAAACGACAAGCTCGATTAAAAAAAAAAAAGCGAAAGCGGCGAAACTAATTTGGCGTTTTGCTTACCATTGTTGTGATCTTCCAATATTGGCTCGTTGAGATCAAAGGGAAGATTGCCGTCATCATCTTCTTCTAACCGAGCGCTCGGATCGAAGCGAATCTATTGGGTCGACCATAGTACAGAGTCGGCATAGGAAGACAACAAGGAAGGTTCGAGCGTTTAAATAGAACAAGCAACGAGCACTCCAAGCGTCGGCCTTCCAAGTAGCGCAGATGAAAAAAAGCGCGCCTCAAGCGAGCCTCCACACAGCGAGGACAAAATTTTGAAAATCCGGTGCATGCAACGAAATTTTCGGCAGCCATGCAACCTCCTCCGTCGCCAAGCCCAAACCACTCGAAAACTAACGCTCGCGGCGGCTAAGCCTTGCGCGGCGTCGTTGCCTAAACGAGTGCCATGCAAAAATGAATAAACAAAAGTTGAAACTCCAAATTGACACCTAGAACTACCAGAAGTACGAACGTACCATACCACGTGTACTTGACAGACTCGATGGTCGAGCAACGTATCTAGCTTAATTTTGATCCACTAGCAAATGTATTTGCGCGCAGCTTATCTATGATTAATTGCTGCATGTACTCACCTGCGATTGAATTAGCTAGATTGTCCACAAATATATTCGTACGTACTACTTAATTTTGCATGTAAGGGTGCATGCATGAGCCTCGTCTCATCTCATATAGTACGGGTGTACTAATCATATACTACTACTCTGTCCACAAATATAGATCTTGGTGAGTTTCGTACTATCAATCTTTTAAAACTTTAGTTATTAATATATGTTAAATTGTATAGATTGACTATATAAAAATAAAGTTATTGGATTAGTCTTGTAAAATACTTTCATAATATATATTTATTATTATTATTACTGCTAGTATGTTATGGCAATAAATTATAGTCAGAGTATTGCATTGAACACCACGATAAATTAAAAGCGACCGACAGTTATGGACGAAGGGAGTACTTTATACGTGTGTGATGAGAATTGATTGGATTAACCTAGTTTTCCACATATTCGATCTCCAACTAAAGTAGGAGTAGCTAGAATGCATGCACCAAGCCGCCAAACTACGTAGGGTCGTACGTTGGTTTATGTGCTACAATTGGACGGGAGGCGGAATGGATGCACCAAGCCGCCAAACGTACGTAGCGTGGTACGTTGGTTTGTGTGCTACAATTGGACGGGCGGCGCCCGACCGCCAGGCCTTTCGGTCGGCGTATTTGCAAATAGGAAACTATCCTACACATATATTCGATTAGGACGCTTCGTATTGTATGATCAATATCCTTGTACTATCATACATGATTTCTTAATTTCTAAGTGCTTCTTCCTTCTCTCGTGGCTGGTTAATAGTACTAATACTTATTGTCTTTCTATTCTCGATTAAGTAAGTCTCAGGTACGTTCTCACCATCCATTCATCCTTCCAACTCTCTTAGCAAATAAATAGCTCATATGTACATCATATATTTCCTAGACGCAAATCATTCTTTTCAGCAATAGGCCATAATGCAAGCTCACATCCGTAGCAACGCCTCTTCTTTGTCCCCCTCTGCTCCTGTTAGAAATCGATAGATAAATAACAATGTAGATCAAGAACAAGGAGACACCGATTTTTACGTGGAAACCCCTTTCGGGGAAAAAAAAAACCACGGACGCATGACGGCGATCCTCACTATATCAGAAAAAATGTTTACAAAACGCGGGGATTTTTGTGAGTTGTCAACTCTTCTCGTGTGGTTTACAAGGGGTATATATGGTGCCGTTGTCTACAACTCCTCCGGGGGCGAGGAGGACGAGCGCGCCACATGCAGGAGGTCATCGACATCGACATGAGGGCCACCTCGACTTCGCTGGCGCCTCCGAAGCGCTTGGCACCGGTTCTGATGTTGTTTCCAAATAGTTATTCTCTGTTATTTCTACTGATGTTGCAGTCCGTTGAAAACAATGTTGCGGCCTGTTGAAAACAATGTTGCATACTGTTCTTTGAAATGTTGCATCTGTAGAAAAAAAATGTTGCATCTGTAGAAAAAAAAATGTTGTATCTGTAGAAAAAAATGTTGCATACTGTTCACAGCGATGTTGCAATTTTTTCCAACGCGTTTTTTTTCTCCAGATGCTGTTGTTTTTTTATTTGTGATGTTGCAACCGTTGTCCGTAGATGTTGCAACCATTGTGCTAGGATGTTGCAACCGTTGTCTAGGGATATTGCAAGTGTTGCATCTATAGAAAAAAAAGTTGTATCTGTAGAAAAAATATATTGCATACTGTTCACGGTGATGTTGCAATTTTTTTCATCGCGTTTTTCTCTCCAAATGCTTTGTTTTTTTATTTGTGATGTTGCAACCACTGTGCGGGGATGTTGCAACTGTTGTCCGGAGATGTTGCAACCGTGTCTGGAGGATGTTGCATGCAGCGGCGTACTTCCACCCCTTTTGCATGGTGGACGTTGCTCCACGCGTCTTCTCTTCCTTGATGGTGCAGCGGCGTAATTAATATACTATAATGGTGTGGAGATTAAGGATAAAGAAGAGAATCATGGAGGTAGGACATGAAAAGTTACGTACAAGTATATTTTTTGGTACTACACAGTAAGAACAAATTTTGTGTTGAATTTTATAGGTGCGCATAACATTATATGTACAACGTGTCTCTACGTCTGGAGTTTTTTTTAGTGTATTTTTAGAACAGTACGTCATGCACCTTTTGCCAAAGGTGATGTAGGCACCAGTGTCATCGATTGATTAATAGATGCATGGTGAGCTGCTACCAAAAGGGCGAGAGAACCCGGGCATCCGATCCTAGCCCCAAATCGGGCATCCGGGTGCTAGTATCACCCTTACAAATATGGCTTTCCTCACGTGGTATTTGCAAATATGGTAGTCCGGACGAGTCTTATGTCGTCATGTGTGTAATTCCGGTTGCCCCTAACCCGGAGAGAGTTTGTCCATGCGGTGTGCGCGCGGACGCGCCAAAATCTGTGCGCCCCTCGTCCGGTTGCTTATTCGCCCGACACGTGTTTCGTCTGCACTCCCACAGCCCGGACATCATCGTGTCCACATGGCCACCGCTCGGACAAAGGCGTGTTCGCACGGCCACCACTCAGACAAGGTGCGTCCGCATGCCCACCGCTTGGACAAGTCGTGTCCGCACGAGTGTTACCCAAAGAAGCCTCCTCCGCACGGCCACCGCTCGGACTAGCGACATGTCACCTGGTCGGCTGGCTCTACCAGTCCCACCACACCCGGACCTCACCCACACGCGCCAGCCAATCTCCCTGCTCCGTATTCTCCGTCACCATCCATCACTTCCCCATCGCCATCCATCACCTTCACACTTTATTCCCTATCGCATCCATGTCTCTACATGCAGATGCATGCATGCATGAAAGCCTCGCATGCACGAGGGAATCCAATTCCTCCTGCCACGGCTATAAATTCCGAGGTGACGACGAGAGGGTTCACAAACTCTCATCCTCGCTCGCTCGCTTTCTCATTCTCGCTTGTTCAGTCGATTTCGTTTTTGCAGATGATTAAGCATTGTTTACAGCCATCATTAGCAGCCATATTAGCATGTAATGTTTTCTCGTATAGTCGTATGTACTTTCTTTATTAATTGTGTAATTAGCAAATTAGTCATAGTGAAATGTTCACTACTACAGATCATGCCATCACAGACGGTTTGGAACCGTCATCACGAACATTTTTACGAACCGTCTATATTTGTTCGTCTGTGATAGCGGCGGTTATCCTGAGCGGTTCAAAACCGTCAGGATCTACGGACTATCGAGCGGTTTTTGCGTTAAAACCATCTGTGAAGGCATAGAATCACAGACGGTTCTATCTAGAAACCGTCTGTGAGACGCAGAATATCATAGACGATTCTATCCACGAACCGTCTGTGATACTCCTAGCCAGGGCCGCCTCCCGGCGCTGCCTCCGGCTCGGCCCAGTGTGGCCGCCTCCTTGCGCCATCTTCGGCTCGGCCCGACATGGCCGCCAGCACCATCTCCCTGCGTCGCCTCTGGCTTGGCGCAGCATGGCCACTAGCACCACTTGCGTCGCTGCAAACGAACCCATGCCCGGCTAGGAGTAGATACCAACAAGGTGCTCGATGAAATGGCAAGCCCAGTACCGTAGGGCGTCGTCTCGGGCGTTAGGGTGCCGAGGCATGGGTCTTTGACGCCGGCAACGCCGCCACTACCGAGGGTGCCACGACGGGGTGCTTAGCGCCAGCGCGCAGGTCTTTGGTGGTAGGGCGGCGCCGCTTCATTGCTAGGGCCTTCTACCATCGGGGTGCGGTATTGGTAGCGAGGTGCTTGGAGCGTGAGGGTGTTAGATATGATTTTGACTTTATTAGTGTTTTTGCATGCTAATCAGTTTGATGATCACTTAGCTTAGCTTGTTGTATGATACTAATCATGTAGATGTGAAGTTTGTGGGTGCGACCCGGATGTCGCTACGTTTAGCTTTGATATCTAGGCTTTGCCGGGAAGCACATGCTGAAGAGGTTGAGCGTCTTTTGAGGGAAGCCATTAGGAGGGAGTTGGATCCAAATCAATTTAGTTATACTCCATTGATTTATGGCTTTTGCATCAGAGGAGAAGTGACGGTTGCATCTAATTTGCATGTGGAAATGATGGAAAGAAGGCATACTTCTGATGTGGTCACATTTGGAGTATTGATTCATGGTCTTGTTGTTGCTGGATAGGTGAGTGAGGCCTTAACCAAGAGACAGGTGATCCCTGATGTTAACATATATAATGTATTGATTAGTGGTCAATGCAAGAAACAGATGCTTCCTGCTGCTAGGAAAAATTTTGCTGGTTCTTGACTCATGGTGTGCTTGGCATTTGCGAATTAGGGAAAAAAAAATGGAGCCGCCTGTGCATGCAGGTAGCGTGCTTTATCGTGATGCGAGTGGCGACAGGAGCGCGAGGCCTTGACGCAGCGCACGAGACACTACAAGGGAGCGAGGCAGCCGCGAGGGCGTCGCGAGGGCACGAGGCCGCGAGGGCGCGACACGAGGCACAGTGGCTGGTCTTTTGATGCGCGCTAGGGAGGTCTTGGGACCCGAATCCTGAGGTTCTACCAGCTCTCTTCCTATTATTGTGTGCTGGAGTGATGTCTCAAAAGAGAAATGTTCCTAGATGTTTGGAGCCGGCTTGGAGTACTAGCAAATGGGTGCCGCCTGTGCAGGTTCAAGGCATGGCGGTTGGGGTACGAGCGCCGCGTACATGTGTCAAACATGGCCCGACGCGGGTGTGCAAAGCATGCGCGGTGTTTGGGCTCCAGGGCGCTTGGGACATGCGTTGAGCATGTAGAAGCTTAAGCGTAGTAGGTTGCTTGGTCACAAACTCGGGGAGCTTGGAGCGATGAGGTGTCAGGGCGCAGGCCATGGATTGGCGACAGGGAGCTGTGACTCACGAAGCACGATGCGCTAGGGTGCCCACGCTCCGAGGCGCAGGGTATAGGGGAGGATGTCCACGCAACACAAGCGTGTTGCGTGCGAGTATCCAGCAGGC
Organism: Phyllostachys edulis; assembly: GCA_036346405.1. Lineage (NCBI taxonomy): Eukaryota > Viridiplantae > Streptophyta > Magnoliopsida > Poales > Poaceae > Phyllostachys > Phyllostachys edulis. The sequence goes on along the minus strand of CM070545.1, from coordinate 19,896,335 downwards.
CTCGAACTTCTTTCAGCTGGGTTGGTAGCCAAGAGCCTCGGGGCAAGGGGCTCACACGTCCACGCAACACGAGCGTGTAGCTATTATCATTAGGGATTCTTTCCCTCCTGTTTTCTGTCAAAAAAAAAGACACGAGCGTGTAGCGTTTGAGTATCCAGTAGGCCTCGAGCCCCTTCCACCTGGGCTGGTAGCCAAACGCCCGAGGCAAGGGGCTTATGCACGCCCCTTGTGCAAACTTGTCGAAGTATAGAGCATTTTAGACAGGAGGTGGTAGGATTCCTCATCACTAGCCCCCCTATCCTTGGGGCGCCTGCAAGGACACCCGAGGGGTAAAGAAAGTGTTGAGGTCTTGTATCATGTTGATGAATATGCTTGCTGTGGTATGTTAGCAATATTTTTTATGTGCACTTAGCAGAGCGCTAAAGACTTGGCCAAATTTAGCCAAATTCTGACTCGATGCAGTGCGAGAAACGAGGGCTGACGAATACGCGCAAGAGCACCCACGACTTAGCCAATTTTGGCTTGATGGGCATGTGGGCGCCCAAAGGCTTGGACTTATTTTGTGCTTCATATCGCGTGAGTGCTCCACGTGAGGGCGGGTACCAAATTGCCGCTTCTCATTGGTCCTTCGTGTGGGGGTGGTTTTTGTTGTTTCATTCCTAGATATATACATGGGGTATTTATAGGCTCTTGGTCCTTTACAAATGACAGGAATACCCCTCAGTGAGATAACTAGCCTATGAGTACAAGTGAGGGGTACAATCGACCTTTGCAGGGTAGTTTCATTTCTTGACCTGTTAAGCAGGTGTTTTCCCTGAGGAGTGGGTCCCACTAGTAAGGGGATGAAATACTCTTCCAACATTACCTATTAATTAGTCGTAATTAGTTAGTATTACTTAATTAATTAGTCGCAGTTTATTAAGTCTTAATTAATTAGATGTCATTAATTAGTCGTAGTTCATCAGACTTATTTAATTAGCTTTCATTAATTAGCCGTAATTAATTTAGTGACCTTATTAAGCCGTAATTAATTTTTTTGTTATTAATCTATGCTAATAAGTTAGTCGTAATTATTTTAGTGCTATTTAATCCATCGTAATTACTTTAGTCTGAATAATGTAGTTGTCATTATTAAGTCATAATTATTTATTTGTAGTTCATTTGTGGTAATTAATTAGTCCTAATTAATTTAGTCGCATAATTTCTCATAATTAATTTGGTCGTAGTTAATTAGTATATATTAATTTGTTGTATGTATTTAGTTTTAATTTATAATTTCTAGTAATTTATCGTCATTACCAATCTTTTCACTAATAATCTGTCTCTTTCATCTCTTACAAATCATGCCTCTACGGATCTTCTGGGACCCTTCTACGACGAGAATCACCGGTGCAAGTCGTGAATCACCTGTGATGCGGATGGCCCTCCACCCCTCATGCTTCGGTTTGAGAGGGATTACTGGCAGCTGGATGCTCGCTATGTCCCAATCCTTCAGGACACAGACTTGTTGCCCTTTGCGAGGCTGCTCAACGTCGGATGCCACTTCACTCTGGATGGTAGTACATCGAGTGGTACATACAACGGTCACGCACCAAACTCACCCGTCCTCCACCAGAGTGTCAAGAGCAGGTGATGCTCCAGGAGAGGCTCCACCACTCATTCGATCAACACAGTGCTTCGCAGCGTGACGATACCGTAAAACACTTACAACCTTTGTTCGTTTCATTGATCATATCTGTATTGTTTGTTATTGAACCAGTTTTGTCTGTCACTTCTGTTGGAGCGGCTGCAGCGCATCGCTAGTTCATCGGAGACCGCCATCCTCAGCCAGGAGCACACTGTACTAGGGCTTCTGGGCACTTTGAAGTACATCTTTGCGGACTCGAAGAATGTAATAAAGAACATGAGCTACGGTCATTTGAGAGACGACGTCCTACATGCTGTGCACCGAGTGGGGCGACCGTGCCCACCTGCTAGATCAGCACGACCTAGTCAGATCGTCGAGCATCGTACCGCTCCCCGTCAATCATCCACGCTCCAGATCGGTGGGGAGGTAAGTTATGTACAAATTTATGTTCTATTTTTTATTACGTCTTAGGTTATGCTAACATCATGTTGTTCTCCAGCCGCACGTCCGTTGGGATGCATCACTTCTGCCATCTGCACCCCGTACTCAGACTAGCGCTCCCCCTCGGTCATTCGCACTACACATCCGGGAGGTACGTGATGTTTAGTTTACATCCTGAGTAATTATTTCGCCAAACATCATTCCGTCTTGCAGCTTCTAGTTGACCATGGGGGTGATGGCGATCCGTCAACTGATGAGGATATGGCCCTTCCAGCTCCTGCCAGGGTTTGGACTGTGGCGCCCAAGGCCCCCACCCCTGTCGTATGTTGACCAGTACGGAGTACCGTACGAAGGGCAGAGCTCCTTCGGAGTCGTTGGCACATCTCACGGTCAAGGCTAGAGCTCCTCCACACCAAGGACTTGTAGACAACGTATCTGGGGGGCAGACGATCTAGACGTGGATTTCTAGATTCCTTCATTACTGACATGATTGCAGGTGGCAACCAGTTTGGCATGACTTCAATTTGGGCGACTTTGGCGTTGGACGGACTCATTTGGGCAATGTCGACTTGTCGATGCACCTCTGCCCACTCAATGGTCTCCATACCCCCTCCAAACCGATACGCCCGCACTCTCCAGACCAGCTAACGTATCCTACGGGACATACTCGGCATAAAACCGAATGCAGAGCCTTGACAGCGTGGCGAGATTGGCTCAAACGAGTGAGCCATATGTATCTCGTGTGTAACTGGACTACATATATGTTATACGCTTTTGTTGTGCTATATTTGTATGCATATTTTGTATGTTATGTGCGTATTGTCGGATTAAATCAGTTCCGGACTAACATGAAATCAGAAAACACCGAGGTTTACATGAATTCTTGAAATCACGATAGTTTGTACATGAAATCATAAAATTTGATAAATAAAATTGATGAAATTTCGGAATACACTTCGTGATTTGTGAATTACATGCCGCGCGTGGTTTGGTTACATGCATTACAAACGATAGTTTGGTTACATAACTCACCTGTTCAATATGGAATGCGCCCGGGTGACTGGAAACGCTACGACGGCTGTCGGTCTCAATAGCAGGAGCCTTCCCCTTGTCTCGAGATTGCCCACATCGGTGGCGTGTGTCAAAGACCTCCATGTTCTGCAAGACGGGCCAAACGATTGCATGATGTTAGAACAACGAAAGGCCAAATACATAACCAGGATGCAAATTGTACATAACTCGCCTCTTCGATATGGAGTGTGCCCGGGTGACGGGAGAAGTTGTGACGGCCGCTAGTCTCAGTAGCAGGAGCCTTCTCCTTGTCCATCGCACGCTGTGCTCGGTCGTACTTAGGTTCCTATTCGGGGGTCCTCCATCACCACCCGGCTGTCTTGGGCTCCTCCGGTGCATTTTGAATAGGGTCCTTTACGCAAGGTTTCTATCGCTGGAAGGTCTCGGCTCACATCACGTAGAACATGTACATTTGCTCGATGAACGCCCTATCGTACATCTCCAGGCCATCGATCTATTGGAAGAAATTATAACGCATCTTAGGCTGTCATTACACGTGCATGCAGTTAGAAACTTGTGAAATATGTGAGTAAGATTCTCTTACGAGGACGTTCCCGCACGTGTAGTATGCTCGGACGGTGGTGCCCGTGTGTGTCGACTGAATGATCTTTGCTGGATGTTCGTACACGTATTATGGGCGTGGAAACTCTGGTGGTACCTGTCAACGATCGAGTTGCTGATCTTATGAAATAAAAGAGGAAAATGACGCGATATTTCCTAGGAGAGAATGGGACTGCTCTTTATTGATATGAATTGGATTTACAGGGGGTGCCTTAGACCAGGCAAAGGACTAATCCTAATTACACAGAGAATGTGGTTTGCTATGTCGGATGATCTTGTCTAGATTTGCTTGACTTCGATCTCCCACTCCTTTGTCTTCTACGCTCCTTCCTTAAATAACTTCCGTAGAGGTGGTAGTTACTCTTGGAGAAGGCGTCCCTGGTGAAGCGTCGCAACTGGTCGGAGCGAGGCGTCATTTGATAATGTACCAACTGCCCTGCGGTTAAGTGTCTGTGAGACACTCAACCGTATGGTGGTTATTGTCAGTGTCTTGGGACTGTATAACATCGCGTGGTATGGAGCACACAGCACATGTTCCGTTCATCACACGGTAAAGAATATACCTGGAATCATATCTATACACCAGTTCATAGCTTTTCCAAATAGCTACCTGGTCGGAGACTAGGCACATGACCTTATTCGACCAGGGTACCCATTTTGTAACCTCTAGAATCCTTACGACCAGTGTGGCCGTTTGTCTTAGGGGTTACGACCATGAAGACGTATGGTCTTTTATTATGTATTAAAGTAATATATAGAGGTTTTAATCCTCGTCAGCTAGCCCCCGAACTTTAAATGAACAGGTCGTGTGAACACTTTCTTCCGATGAAGTCGTATCGGGCAGACCCCATTTAATGTCATGACATACGAGGTGGTCTGTGTTCACTTTAAAGTTAAGAACTTGTCTTGGGAATCTAAGAGTTTTTCTGTCCGTTGGACAAAAGTTTTTTGTCCGTTAGACTTTTATATAACTCCCGATTACAGTTAAAGATCTGAAGCTATAAAATCCCTATTGTTGGGCTTTAGAATTCTTACGCTTTCAGTTCTCCCTTAATTCCCCTTCCGTTCCTTGCCAAGAAAACCTTTCCGACCTCTTATATATATTGTCTTTTCGACCTCAAAGCCTCCTCCGATCACTACTCATCCCTTTGAGAAATTTCACCATGTCGGAGCAAATTACAAAGTGGATGGCCTCAGATCTAAGTGAGAAGAAGCTTGAGGCGCTGGAGAAGATAGGAATGCTCCTGGACAAGAATCTGATCAAGTGGAGGTCAGCGGTCGGAGAACACTTCCAAGCCGCGAAGATGGAGAAATTTCAGTCTTTCTCGCCTACATCGAATGCAGATTGAAGGTTCCGGTGCACAAGTTCCTCCCCCGCGTTCTAGAGTACTACGGGGTGGAGTTGGTGAATCTGGCTTCGAATTCCATTGCCAACATTAGTATCTTCGCTTATCTGTGTGAGGCGTACTTGGGAGTGTGACCAAACTTGAAGCTCTTCAGGTATTTCTATCGGATGGCGATGTCAGGAAGATCCACGACGGCTCCTATGGGAATGCACGCTATGCCTTCACGATGAGAAGGCCGATGAGTACATCCAAATGTACTTGAAGTCCTCGTGGTTGTCATGGAAAAAGAACTGGTTTTACATAACAGTTACGAGCGATGATGGCCTTTACTTTGCTGGACTTAGGGTGAACGAGACTCCCAAATGGAGGGGAACCGTAGAGAAGACAGGGATGGTCGGAAGATGTGTGGATGCCATTCAAGATCTGAAGATCAAGGGCTTGACTTCCTGGCATGTGGTGAGAGACTTCACCAAACGCCGAATTAGTCCTTTGAAGCTCCGGACTCAATCCCTGCTCTGGTCCATTGGTCGTGATGAAGCAATCACGGACTCACGAGATGGTAAGTCTTCGAGAAAAGCTCCGACCAGTATAACTTATTACTTGATTATTGTAAAACCTTAAAATCTGCTCTGTCTCTTTTTCTTTTAAAGCCCTTTCTTCTGAGGAAATCAGAGAGCGGATCAAGATGATCTACACCGGGGAGCTTGGTGAGAAGGCTGCATTCCCTAATATCTTGTCGATAGTCTCTGTTGAAGAGAGACTGGCGAGACTTAAGGTAGATAATCAACTGTACTTTCTCATATATACATATTCTCCGATCAGTTTATTGATCTTGCTCTAATTTTGTAGGCGGTTGGACCGAAAGTCATACAATCCGGTGAGGATCATAATCCTACCGTGGTTCCGACCGATTCCTGCCCAGAGGCATTGGAAGAAGATGATTCTCCCGAGGTAATAGAGCATTTGAAAGAAGATATATACTTAGATAGAAATTGTTAATCACCTAACCAAACTTGTTTTTTTGACTTAGGTGGAAAAGATCAAGGCCCATGAGCAGGCTGCGGAGTCGTGAGACTCAGAGTGGTCGTTCATGACCTAACAGTTGTTACTGAGACAACTGATCTAGAGGTTGATGAAACCACACCCTCCGACCTGATGGTCAGGAATGTTACCCTCGATCATTTGGTCGAGGATATTGCTTTCAACCTCATGCTAGAGGATGTGAGGGGAATAACCAACCCTACCAACCCAGAGCCGGTGAAATTGGTTAAGAAGAAAAGGAAGGCTAGCGGTACAGAATTTACTCTACCGCGTTTCAAAGTCAAAACCAAAAAATCAACTAGGTATGTACAAATAAAAAGGTCATATGAGTGCATAACTTTAATGTTTTTTATGATTTGGAGTTTTGAGTTTCCTTCCTTCGTTTTGTACAGATCTTCTGGCGTTCCGATCGTTTCCGACCAGAATGTTCCTAAGGACCAGGCACCCGTGGAAGTCCTCGTCCAAAGCACTTCTCAAGACAAAGTTCCTGAGGATAACGTGGTCGAGGAAGCCCCAGAGCAAGTGTCGGTGCCGGCGGTCGTTCAGGATCCATTGGTGATCCTAACCCCTTCAACGGAGGTAGATGCCCCTAAGGGCCCTCAATAGGTCCCGACCCTTGTTGGTAATCCCTCTCAACCTAGCAAGTTCCCTTTTCGCCCCCAATTTATCAAGGATAAGGAGCTTGACGAGGCATGGGGAAGAATATCGGACCATCAAATCAAGATAGGTCCTGATAACATTTTTGTCGATTATAATGACGTGGCAATCCGGGTAAGTATCTACGACCAGTTTCATAACTTCTCTTAAAAAGTTTATAGGAAACTTAAAGAAAAATGCTATTTATGTAGCACATAGTCGAGAATTTTGCTGTGGTCAGAGGATTGACCCAGCGAATAAAGGACCTGGAGAAAAAACACTCCGAATTGGAAAGTAAGAACTTTCTCCTTAACCTTACTTTTTCTTCAATGCTTTGTTCTTCTTTTGTTTAATTATTCTCCCTTATCATATTCGATAGATTTGGAGAAAATAAAAGAAGAGGTTGTGGCTGATAAAGCCAGAATAGCCCAGCTTGAAGAAAAAAATCAGGCTAAGGACCGGTCGATCGCAGAGGCGACGACCAGACATGAAACTCTTGAAAAGAGGATTGAAGGTTATTTGGTCGTAAACTTGACTTATTAACCTCCTCTAATCATTTTTACTTACTACTTGTTTTACTCGTATAGAGCAAACTCAAGCATTGAATAGAGCAAACAAGGCTCTGGAATTTGAACATGATAAGGAGGCGGCTCTTGTGCAAAGTCTTGATGAAAAGATCCATGCACTGAACAAGAAGATCTTTGATATGTGATCAGGATCAAATCCGCCTCCCTTAAGAGATCCAATAGAGAAAATGACCTACTTGTGCCAACTTCTAGAAGATCTCAAAGTGCGCTCCAAGACTACTCGAGAGAATTATGCCCAGACTATGAAAGAAGGCGTTGCCAATGGAGTTAGTTTTGCGCTGGCAAAACTGAAGGCTTCCGACCCATCTATTAATCTCCAAGCCGTTGAAGACGACTTCAACTGCCTGCCTGATGAGGCGACCAAGTTTATGAAAGATCTAAGGCCGCTTGGAGACAAAATTGTAGAGGAGATGGAAGTCGGATCTCCATCAAGCAGTAATTAGTATGGAAACATTCTGGAATAGGACATTGTAATATAAGAATTATATACAAAACTTACCTTTATTTCATCAAAAATTCTTTTGTTTATCCCGTTGACTTTTTAAAATTCTCGTATACTCCCTAGCCCCCGACTGCTTTATAGTAGAAGAGCCTTACTAGACAAGCAGTTAGCCAAGAAAGAGAATGAAAGTCGAAACTATTGTTTTGAAGGCGTATACTGATCATAAGACAAAACTGATCGTAACAATACTAGGAAATCATTTTGGTCAGAACCAGTGTATGATTTCGACTAGTTATAGATCTTTGTTTGGCATAATCAAAATACCAAACAAAACTATATATGGTCGGAAAAAAGATTTGTTGTGTTGACAAAAGTAGAAATGCAAGAATGTATGCAAAAAATGATAAGTGATCGTATTTATATATATGACCCAAAACTGGTCAGAAAAAACTGCTAAGAACAGAAGACATAGAAAAACATTTCACAAAACGTGCTAAGGCTCAAGTCCGACTGGCAGCGAAGATCGTAAGAAAAGAACCGTCGCTAGGAAGCTCCTTCCGAGCAAGGGGGGACCATGTCTTGTAAAAAAGAGAGACTTTGACTAGGAGGCTTTCAGGTGTCTGAGCCAATTAGCCAAATGAGAGTAGAACATAATTTTTGAAATGAAGAAATATAATCTTCGTAATCTTAATAGTATAAGGCACTATATGAAGTTATTTGTATTATGCTCTGTTTACTCGTATGGTCATGTGTGGAAATCATTCAAGGAATGATCACGACTAGGACCTATACAGCGTATGACACAGATGTCGTTGCCAAAGAGTAACATAGATCCTGATAAAGGATACCAGAGAGAAAAATTGTCTTCTCCGACCGTCTCAAACAACAATAGTAGGTGACCAGAATATAGGCATATATATATATATATATATATATATATATATATATATATATATATATATATAAACCATATCACTCGTCGAAAAGAAATAAAGGAAAGTACTAATCTTTATTTAAATGAAAACGAATTGAAATAATGTACAAAATAATTAGACATAGAACTTACGCAATTGATCAATGTTCCAAGAATTAGACAAAACTTGTCCATCAGACATAGCTAATCGTACTGAACCTGGTCGGGTGACTTCGACCACAGTGTAAGGACCTTCCCACTTAGGAGAAAGGTTGTTGCGATTTGCTTGGTTCTGAATTTTTCTGAGAACCAGATCACCTACAGCGAGGCTGTGAGGTTGCACCTTACGACTATGGTACCTTCGCATGGCTTGTTGATAGACTGCTGATCGTACCAGGGCTTGGTTTCGTCGTTCTTCAAGGAAATTGATGTCGTCAAGTCGTCGTTCATTCTGATCGTTTTCGTTGAAACAATCAGTCCGAGCATAGCCAAGCTTTAGTTTTGGAGGAAGCATGGCGTTAGCACCATAAACTAAGAAGAATGGTGTTTCACCAGTCGCATGACTGGTCGTGGTTTGAACTGCCCATAATACAGAAGGAAGTTCTTGAACCTAAGCTCCTGACCGTTTGATGAACTGGTCGAATACTCAGCGTTTGATCCCCTACATGATGATGCCATTGGCTCGCTCAACTGCTCCGTTTCTTTGCGGATGAGCAACAGAAGCAAAATGAACTTTGATACCAAGTTCGTCGCAGAATTCTTGGAATTGATCGCTGGAGAACTGGGCACCGTTGTTTGTGATTATACGACTGGGTACACCAAATCGTGTGATCACATTTTTTATGAGAAATCTCTTAGTAGCCTCAGTTGTTGTTTTAACAACAAGCTCGGCTTCGATCTATTTTGTAAATGTCTCAATCATGACGAAAAGAAATTCGAAGCCCCCGGGTGCTCTTGGGAAAGGTCCCAGAATGTCCAGTCCCCAGGTTGCAAAAGACCAAGAAAGAGGAATTATTTGTAAGGCTTGTGCCGGCTGAAGTACTTGTCGGCTATGAAACTAACATTATACGCACTTCGTCACGAGCTCTTTTGCATCATGAAGGGCAGTTGGCCAGTAGTATCCTTGCCTGAAGGCTTTACCGACCAGTGTACTGTAGGAATGATGTGCTCCACAGACTCCTTCATGGATTTCGGTTAGCAACTTAATGCCATCCGTTTGAGATATGCATCTCATCAACACTCCGTGAGATCCTCATTTATACAAGGTACGTTCGATTAGAGTGTATGATTTGGCTTTTTAGCTAGACAATCAGCATCTACATCATCTTCTAGAATTATGTCATGCTGAAGATAATTGTAGATCGATGTCATCCAATCTCTACCCTGATCGTGATAGCGCCAACCGTCAACGACCTATGGAGCATCCATGTTTTCACGATCGGTTTGTACGACCTGTAAAGAATCATGTATGTTCTCGGAAGGCTCGACCACCGAGGGCGAATCGAGTTGCTCGAGAAAAACTCCGGACGGGACGGTCGACCTCATGGAGGCCATCCGTGCCAACTAGTCTGCTAGAAAGTTTTCCTTTCTAGGAATATGTTGGATCTAAAAATCGACGAAGTGCTTTTCGAGTTTTTGTACTTCTGCTAGATAAGATGACATCTTGGTACTCGAGCATTGATACTCTTTCCCTACTTGATTCACTACTAGTTGAGAATCGCCTTTCACAAGTAATCTACGAATCCCGAGCGAACGAGCCGCTCGGAGTCCTACCAGTAAACCTTCATATTCTGCCACGTTGTTTGTGGTAGGAAAATTTAACTAGATGGCGTACTTGATGTGTTCGCTAGTAGGGGATATCAAGACAACTCCAGCCCCTGAGCCTTTTTGCATCAAGGAGCCGTCAAAGTACATTATCCACTCATCGTGGTGTTCGTACTCGGGCCCTTGGGTGGGTTCAAGGTTTGTCCACTCGGCAATGAATTCTGCTATTGCCTGGGACTTGATTGCTGTTCGTGAGATGAAATGGAGGTCGAATGCCCCTAGCTCAACCGCCTATTTTGCTATTCGTCATGATGATTCCCTGTTTTCAAGGACTTGACCAAGGGGATATCCGGTTGGTACGACCACTTTGTGGGCTTGAAAGTAATGTCTTAGCTTCCTTGAAGACATAAGGAGATCATATAGCAACTTTTGTACTTGTGGGTATCTTTCCTTTGGTCCATGTAAGACTTCGCTTACGTAATACACTGGTCGTTGGATGTTATCCCGTTCTACGACCAGTACACTGCTAACTGTTTGTGGCATTGCAGCCACATAAATTAGCAATGTTTCTCCCAATCTTGGAGAAACTAAGATCGGGGGGCTCGTAAGGTACTCTTTAAGTTCTTCACAGGCATCGTTTGCCTCTTTAATCCACTCGAAACTTTCATGTTTTCGAAGAACCTTAAAGAAAGGTAATCCTTTTTCCCCTAACCTTGCTATGAAGTGACTTAGCGCTACCATACAACTGGTTAGTTTCTGGACCTCTTTCTTCATGGTCGGAAGGCGCATCTTGTCGATGGCTGCTATTTTTACTGGATTTGCTTTAATACCTCTAGCCGAGACTAGAAAGCCGAGCAATTTTCCAGCGGAAACTACGAGCACACACTTTTTCGGATTTAACTTGAGGTTATTCCTTCTCAAGTTATTGAAAGTTTCGTGTAGGTCATGAACGTGATCGCCTGCGTTGATGCTCTTTACGACCAGATCATCAATGTAAGCTTCTAGATTCCGACCTATCTGTGGATTAAAGGTTTTCTGCATCAACCTTTGAAAAGTCGCACCAGGATTTTTGAGACCAAATGACATCTTAACATAACAGTAAGTGCCATATAGGGTGATGAAGGAAGTTTTCTCTTCATCTTCTTTACACATATTAATCTGGTGGTACCCTGAATACGCATCTAAAAAACTTAGTAACTCACACCCGGAAGTAGAGTCTACAAGTTGATCAATACGTGGAAGGGGAAAGTCATCCTTTGGACAAGCTTTATTAAGATCTGTAAAGTCAATACACATTCGCCATTTCCCATTATTCTTCCTAACCATTACAGGATTGGCGAGCCACTGAGGGTGGCCGACTTCACGAATAAATCTAGCCTTGAGGAGCTTGTCAATCTCCGACTCGATTGCCTCCTTCCGCTCGGGTGCAAAACACCGCAGCTTCTTCTTGATCGGTTTCTTGTTAGGCTGGAGAGCTAGCCTGTGCTCGATCACATCTCGGGGGACTCCGGGCATATCGGACGCCTGCCAGGCGAATACGTCTTGATTTGCTCGGAGGAAGGAGATGAGCGACTCTTCCTATTTAGGGTCGAGTCTTGCCCCAACCAGTATCTTTCGGGTAAATGAGTCAGTGTTTCCTGACCCAGGTGGCGACTTGGCGCTGTCTAGAGAAGCGCCTTTGTCGAGTGGTACCTCCTTTGTCTGGTCGGATGGCTTTGGTGTCATCTTTGGCCTCGAGTGTTTGACCTGCACGGTAGATGGATTAGCCTCACTGGTCGAAAGTTCATCGACCAGTTCTAAGGATTTCCGATCATACACGTAAGCCATTTTCTGATCTCCTCAAACCGTGATGACTCCCTTAGGTCTATGCATTTTCAAACTTTGATAACTGTAGTGCGTGGCTATCAAGAATTTTGCTAAAGCCGGACGACCCAAGATTCCGTTGTATCCAGACTCAAATCCACCACATCAAACAGAATTTTTTCTGTTCGGAAGTTGTCAGGTCTTCCGAACATGACTGGAAAGGAAATTTGTCCTATCAATTTAGCGGTGAAACCAGGAACTATACCGTGAAAGGCATATTTCACCGGTTTCACCTTGGACTTGGGAAATTACATTTCTTCTAAAGCTCCCGCAAATAAAATGTTTAAAGAACTACCTCCATCCATTAAGACTCGATTAACCCTACAGTTATTAATAGTAGGTTCAACAACAGTAGGGAACCTACCTGGTCGAGTCGAATGGATGGGGTAGTCTTCTTTGCTGAAGGAGATTACGGTGTCCGACCTCCTTGATGGCTTGATGATGGTCGGAGGCTCTACGAGGTTGACCTCCCGCTCCATGGCCTTGAGATGACGCCTTGACTCGTACGAAGAAGACCCACCAAAGATCATGTTGACCGTATGTTGAGGCTCCTGGTATTCCATTTCTTCGTCGCCATCTTTGTCCTTTTTGGAACTTGTTTCACCGAGTTCCTGTATTGCGGGCAGTGGTCCTTTACTTGCATAATAATCCTCCAGCTTTTTCTGCCAGGCTCGACAAGTGCGCAAGTCATGCCCTGCCTGATGGTGAAGTGGACACCACTTCTTATTTTTCTTGTATCCTTCGGTCGAAGCCTTCGCTTTGCCTCGATCGGTATAGTCCCTCTTACCCTTCGTAAACTTTTCAGGAATAGCTAGGACTTCTTTATCGTCGGGTCTGCGATTTTTCTTCTTCTTGAGAGCTTTCTTATTCTTCTTCTCAGGCTTATCCAAGCGAGGTTGGGGAATTTTATCCTTTCGATCAATGGCCTCACACCACTCAATTGCTTCGCTAGCAGTGGCGTATTTATCAGCCATGTCGAAAAGTTTGACGGTTGTTCGTGAAGGGTTCATTGCTATGTCCTCCATAAACCGCCGATTCCTTAGACCTGTTTTGAAAGCCTGGATGACGGATGATTCTGCGACTTCTGGTATGGAATTATGAACCTGGCTGAATCTCTTGATGTATTAACGGAGAGTCTCATTAGAGCCTTGTCGGATTCAGAGGAGATCATCCTCCTTTCCAGGGGCGGTCGTACGTGCCTTGGAAATTCGCAATTAGAAGGTCGCGGAGTTGCTCCCAAGTATATATTGATCTGACCGGTAGGTTAAGTAACCACGACCGGCAGACCCTTTAAGCACTGTGGATATATAGTTCGCCATCACATTTTCATCATCACGAGCAACTCTGATGGCGGTGGTATATATTTGGAGAAATTCCAATGGGTTTTGAGTCCCATTGAACTTGTCCAGGTTGTCCGGTCGGAACCTGTTTGGCCAATGCACAGCTTGGAGCCCTGCAGAGAAGGCTCGACAACCTGTGATTGATTCATGACGCCTTCTTTGGAAGGGTGCTGGATTGTAATCGGTCGGAGACCGGTTCCTAAGATTGGAACGTTGGAACTCCGGTGTACCGATCCAGTCGTAGACATCGGTATGATGCCTTCGACCGCCTGCTTGATTTATACGATGTCGGAGATCATTTGGTCCAAGCGGTTGCTCTTCTCGATGCGGTGAGGGAGTGGCTGCTTGAAATAGCCTTCTCCCCTCATGACTCCTTGGTCGAAATTACCGAGGAGGCCTTGGTATCGATGGTTCTCCGATTCGACCATGTTGCCCTCTGCTGGGGGAGGAACATTGAGATGAAGTCATGGTTTGACTTTGTGAAATCTCTGTTCTCGGTATGCTTCCGTTCGTTGCATGGTCTGCTGAAGAATCTCCGATACTTGGCCTACGAGCTGTACAAAACCGGGTCTTTGCGGTAACAGGTTAGAGTTATTCAACATATCTCGACACGCGTTGCGGGTTTCGCACCGCTATCGAAGGTCTTGAAGGATTCATCTGCCGTAGTTGGTGTTCAAAGATCGAACCTCCCCGACCTCCTGGTTTGTTCCATCCGATCAGCTACTCTTGGTGGGGCAGAGCCAGGTGAGTTAACTAATGGACGTCGATCAGTTTTGTTGCCTACGGAAGTTGGTGCTTGATGGCCCGTAACATCTCTACCAACACGTGGTGACGTGGCAGAGTGTGTAAGACCGTGCAAGGCATCTTGATTTGCTTCTCCAATCGCATTGACCTCGTGCCTCCAACAGCAATCTTCCGACGAGCTTCCATTGTAACTAATGGAGAGCCTCCCAGTGCTTCTACTAGGAGTTTCCACGACGGAGAGCGGTCGGAGATGAGCACCTCCTGAGGTCTTCTTGGTGGGCTCGGCTGATCCGTGACCGCCGATCGATATCTCGAAGTCTTATCATCCCCACTTGGCCTACGACCAGTGGAGGTTTCATTGACACCATTACCAGGTGTCAGTTGGCTCCTGGAATCGCCAGAAGCCGTAGGTGAGTACCTTTTAGCCATGATTTCGTCGAGAGTATAGAGATTCTCGGTTTGCGATACTGATTTTTTGTCACCTATTTTGCCGGTCGGAAGGACCGAGCTTGGAGTGGTCTTTGGATATTCTGAGCTGGTTGGAATGGCTGAAAACGCCACTTGTCATACTTGTGGATCCTCATCCATCCGCTCGATTTCGCTAACGTCGGCGACGTGCGAACCGGCAGAGGAGGAGGAGGATGACATGCCATTTTCTTGCATGGTGCGGATGCATCCTTCCATGTCGAGGTCAGCGTAGTCCGCCAGGTCGAACCAATTCTCCTCGTCCTAAACTCGGGCCATAGTCGCATGAGCAATTATGAGGAATGAGTGAGGATTTGATGAGCGGAGAGTTTCTTCGGGAAACTTGCGTCTTCTTCCCCACGGATGACGCCAGCTGTTGACGATCGAGTCGCCGATCTTACGAAATAAAAGAGGAAAATGACTCAATATTTCCTGGGAGAGAATGGGACTGCTCTTTATTGATATGAACTAGATTTACAAGGGGTGCCTTAGACCAGGCAAAGGACTAATACTAATTACACAGAGAATGTGGTTTGCTATGTCGGATGATCTTGTCTAGATTTGCTTGACTTCAATCTCCCCCTCCTTTGTCTTCTATGCTCCTCCCTTAAATAACTTCCGTAGAGGTGGCAGTTACTCCTGGAGAAGGCGTCCCTAGTGAAGCGTCATGACTGGTCGGAGCGAGGCTTCAGTTGATAATGTACCAACTGCTTTGCGGTTAAGTGTCTTTGAGACACTCAACCATATGGTGGTTATAGTTAGTGTCTTAGGACTGTGTAACATCGCGTGGTATGGAGCACACAGCACGTGTTTCGTTCATCACACGGTAAAGAATATACCTGGAATCATATCTATACACCAGTTCATAGCTTTTTCGAGCAGCTACCTAGTCGGAGACTAGGCACAGGACCTTGTCCAACCAGGGTACCCATTTTGTAACCTCTGAAATCCTTACGACCAGTGTGGTCGTTAGCCTTAGGGGTTACGACCATGAAGACGTATGATCTTTTATTATGTATTAAAGTAATACATAGATGTTTTAATCCTCGTCAGTACCGACGCATCCTTCATTGAAAAATATGGATAGTGTTTAGCCCTCTTCGTATGCCACTTGTGCTTCTGCAATATCTTCGCATAAAATTTCACCGACGAGTTCAACGTATGATAGGCCAGCCTAATGTTTCGCCATTGCGCACAAAACAAGGGCGAGTCAGTTCGAAACAAATATAATATTGAGATACATACATGTTAAGGAAGATATGCACAAATATGAGCAGACTTGGCATTTACAGACATGACGGTTCTCATACAAGCGGACAATACAATAAATTACGACATTGAATGATGACTACACGAGCTCGGTCTGTTGGGGCAATCCTTCGTGAAGTGCCCAAGAGTCTTGCATATCCTACACTTCATTGTACGGCTCAGGCCTCCACTCTGGCTATAAATACCAGACTCTCGCTCTCGGTCATTGACAATTATGTTTTCATTCTCGTTCTCGCGCTCGTCGTTGAGAACACGGAGAACATAACATAATAAATTTTTTTTTGGAGATTAGAGTTCGTAGCAATTTCTAAGATTGTAGCGTGCTCTATTTCCAGTTGGCAGATGTAACACAGTGTCACACATAAGACATGGCAGTAAATGTGTTACTATATGGAAGTAAAAAACATGGCTATTCAATACATATCGCTATCATCTGACTCTGCGCTGAGACTATCTTCAACGTCGTCCTCTTTCGATTCATTGTCATGAATTAGCTGGTGGTGTGTATCGGACCTTCCTCTCCCACGCCCTCTACTTCCCCTCCCCCTCGCCCTCTGGATGAGGAGTTTTGAGGTAGCGTTGGGCAGGTAGTACTGTTGTGACCGGCTTTTAGACCGCATATGCTACACGCCCTCGTTATCTTCTTCCCCACCGGTGCAGAACTTTGCTCTGGTTCATCATCGGATCGTTTGCGATCTTTGGTCTGTGACAGAGGAGGAGCTAATGGATTTATCGTATTGTCGTCAGCTTCATCGGGCTCAGCGGTCTCATCAACCATCGGGCCAATGTCGTTGGGTACGGTATCAAGCTGCATTCGAATTGCCTTGAGTACCTCCATGGCTCTATCATATGCAAGCCTTGATCTACACCCTGGCCTCACCATGCCCATAGCCTCTGTCACTAACGTGGTGTGTCAATACATCTCAGTCGTCCCATCGGGTCCGACCTGCATGAGGTCGTGTCTATCGTACGGCTCATCCACCCTAGCATTCCTTGTGTACCTACGGAGCACCTAGCGACTAGGGATACTCGACCTACAAATGGATGAATGCCCACACCAGGTGCGTGCAGAATAGCCCTACAGGCGGTAAACCGAAGATGGATTAACAGTAAAAATATGATGTCGATGATAGTAAAAAGGACTGTATGCATTGGATAGTAAAAGTATAATAGTTGGAATAGTAACTACTAGCGAGAGACAGTTAAAGTACCTGTGTGCTCCCAACGTTTGCATTCATAGCTGTATGTACCTGTTTCCTCTTCGACCACCACCTTGAAATTGTGTTGCGACCACACGAACGTCGTAGACTGTTTCCCATGAGACACGAGGAATAGGTCATCTCGGGTTGTGTCTGCCCTTATGCGGAAGGTTGTACTGGACAAGTAGGTCTCCTTGTACTCTTTGAACACCGCAGGCATGTACACCTAGCTTAGCTGCTCCACGAACGGGAACAGAGTGGCTTTAAATCTGTTAGCTCGACAAAGACATAAGGCGGTATATGTCATGAAGTATGCTGTAAGCGACATGAAGTAATGACATACATGGGTTGCGATAAAAGAAGGAGGGGGTGAGAGACGAAGTAAAATAAGACAGCTAACAGTAAATCATGGGAGAAATTGAAGTAAATGTGTATGGAAGTCACAGTAAACCTGTTTTTTGTCTACGTACCGTGGAACAGTGCGTCTCCTGAGCCTCGGAGTGCATCCTCTTCTGCAGCACACGGTGCATCTTCTGCGCGAATTGGTGGAGCGAAATCGTGTTATCCACAAAGTTTCATTTTACCATCTTGTTCATACTCTCGCTTCTCTGTGTGGATGTCATCCTACCACAGTACACGTCCTTGAAGTATGTCGCGATCCACCTTTCGCGCAGGTCATAGAGGCTAGCAATGGCTTGACTCTTTTCGAGGCAGTACTCTCTCATCAGATCCTTCCACGCATTCTCGAACTTAATCGGAGTAAGTGGATGGTTTATGATGGAAACCAAGCACCCCTTCAGCCCGCTATGCTCCACGTATAGCTTGTTCAGGTTCTGCTTGTACTTTTTCAACATGTGCCACCTGCACAGTCGGTGTTGCGCATGCAGGAAGACGTGCGGGATGGCAGCCGCCATGGCCAAGTCCTGATCTGCAATATAATAAAACACATTAGGCGGTAAAACTCATATAGAAACGCAGTGTGTTCACCAACATTGACAATACATTAGGACCAAATACAGAGAACACAGTAAAACACACGTGCGATAGATAGTAAACTTGATCGACATGCGTGAGAATCACTGGTTAGCATGCAGATGGGGTCCTTGACATCCATGCAAGTCTAGAATGTCATGAACAGCCACTCGAAGGATGTTGCCTTCTCATCACGGAGCAGCACGATGCCGAACATGGTGTTCTACAAATGGAGGTTGGAGCCAACAAACATAGCCAGACACATCTTGTACCAGTTCATTCTGTAGGTAGTTTCGAACGTGACAACGCCTCCAAAGTCAATGTATTCCGCGCGGCTACTTATGTGGCTCCAGAAGATGTTTTTCACAACGCCATCATCATCCACCTGTATGTCGTACTAGAACTTGTCATTCTGCGACCGACACTCCTTGAAGAAAGCCATCAGCTTGTTCACATCGTCGACGTGATCAACACATATATTTGCAGCCTTCCTAGGTTAGTCATTACAATGGATGGTAACTAACAATAAATATACACCAACATGGTAGTAAAAATAAGACTAAGAGGATAACAGTAAGTCGACACAGCCGCAACAGTAATGACATGAATAAGGAAATGATGGTAGTTTGTCACGATTACACAAGTAAAGATAATGATGGAACACAGTAAAAACCTATTTTCTAGGTCACACGCGGTGAATGGTATGTTTATGTTGTCCCTCGTGCATCTCCGGCAAAATATTCATCATAGCATTGTGAGGGACCCTGTCGACCTGCATGGTGTCGACGAGCTCTATCAATGAGGGATCAAAGTTCTTGTGTAACTACATGAACTCGACCAAGGATGGCGTCCTAGTGAGTGGATGGTTGTGCTCTAACACAATCTGCTTGATGCATATGAAGCCATCTTCCAAGCTCTTATGCAGCTTCACGAATACCCTGCACCCAATCCCCTTGGAGGTCTTGCTACATTCACGCTCCTAGCCTTCTCCGACATGTAGAAGTCGTGTTTCCAATCCAAACTGCAACATAACTCTTTGATCGTTTTCCTGCTCCTGTTCTTAATTTCTGATGCCAAAACCAGCATGCCACACGTACCGATAGTAGAACTGGTAAGCAACACCCTCATTATCAAACTTCATGCAGACCTGGGGCACTATATGGTCGGGGACATCCTCATCCTGATATCAGTAAAACATAATTAACACAGTAATATACAGCAGAAAACAAGTAAATTATTGAAGAGTGTAAACACAGTAAATGGATATCATACTTGTAGTAAAAAAATGCGCGTAAAGACCCATAAAACACACATACGTGTGTGTACGTTTGATCAGCGTCATGTGTCCTCATCTCGCTCAGAGAAATAGTAGGGGTGTCGTGAGAACCAAGGCGTGGAGAAGAGGACCCCAGTTGTCAGGGGGGCTTACAGCTAGGGGTACAACGTTTATCGGCGGCGTAGCCATCTACATAGAGAAACCTGGGTCGTCCGCTGTTTTGCTGGGCACTACTGTAAACGAGGGGGGCAATATGCATGCTCTGGAGGAAGATCTGGCCAACACCGGTGACGAAGAACAAGCACCGGCAATCGGGGTTCCTCCGCCGTCAGGGGATGTCGATAGTCATTATCGATGCGATTCGTTAGAAGGGAGCCGTTGGAAGGGGGACACTGGGGGTGGCGAGTGGGGAACCGCAATGATCGGTGACGTGGGATGGAGGGTGGGAAGCGGATTTTATGATCAGTTACGTGGGGAGCGCGTTTACTGGGATTGCATGGGATCTCTCGCCTTTTTTATGAGTCAAGTAAAACACTTTTTATGGGAGTAGTAATTACATATGTACACTTCGGCAGTAACAATTCATGACATTTACAGTAATACATATCAGAACAAATAGTAAATAGATGAATGGATAGTAAACAACGAGTTAGTGAGTAGTAAAAATAGGTTGGGGGTACGCATGTGCCTACCAGCAGTTATTGTCAGTTTGTCACCGTACTAGTGTTTTTTCTGAGAGTAACTTTACCGTCCACCACTGTCCGATCTATGGCATATCGGTGGTTTGGTTTTACTGTGGATTCCAGGAGTAACAATTTTTTTTTTACTGGCGATGTGGGTGACGCGCGTTCCTCTTTTACTGTTACATACATACATACATACATATATATATAGACACACAAACACACATAATATATATACCTCTTTATCAATTTGAGCATACTCCAATAATGATTATAAGATACTCCAAAGTGAGTTCCGTAAAAAATTTCATTAAAATCCGCCTTTTATAGCAAATTTGTGTATATACTTTTTTTATATATGAAAAAGGGTATATAACAAAAATAAAGGACTCCAATGAAAAGTTTTCGATCAAGTTGTATTGGAGTATCTTATAATTGGTATTTAAGTATACTGAAAGTGATAAATAAGTATAATATCTTCGTTTAAGTGGCATATGCATATGTACATGTGTGTGTGTATACATATATGTACACACACACATATATATATATATATATATATATATATATATATATATATATATATATATATATATATATAAAGCACGTAAGCAACCACACATGCATCAACATGTACAAATGACAAAAATATAATGCTAATTATAATATTACCAACCTGCACGCACGTGCGCACGTGTTTCATCCCTTAAATCCGAATCCCCCACGTGAAGGAAGGGCGGAGGCTAGCGGGTCCCAGCCCTGAGCCGCTGCGCCCAGTTCACTTCACACCCACAACCCGAAGGGATCAGTCGTCGACTTGTCGTGTGCCGCTCGATGGCGAAGTCGACGGGTACGAACCCGCAAACCCCACAACTATATAGATCCAAGTATCCAACCCACAAAATACTCTTCGTCCTCGCGCCTCGTACTATAGGCTATCTGCACTACGACACACACGAGCTTGCCGCTTACTTAGGTCACCTCCTTACTGTGTACGACCATGGGCACCGAGGACACGTCGTCGGCTTCGTCGTCGTCGCTGTCGCCACCATCTTCGCCGGGCGACGGGGGCAAGCTCCGGCTTCCGCCGAAGCGGCGGGCGGGGCGGAAGAAGTTCCGGGAGACGCGCCACCCGGTCTACCGCGGCGTGCGCGCGCGGGCCGGGGGCAGCCGCTGGGTGTGCGAGGTGCGGGAGCCGCAGGCGCAGGCGCGCATCTGGCTCGGCACCTACCCGACCCCGGAGATGGCCGCGCGCGCACGACGTCGCCGCCATCGCCCTCCGCGGCGCGCGCGGGGCCGAGCTCAACTTCCCGGACTCCTCGGCCACACTCCCGCGCGCGCACCGCCTCGCCGGAGGACAT
Source organism: Phyllostachys edulis (assembly GCA_036346405.1). Classification (NCBI taxonomy): domain Eukaryota; kingdom Viridiplantae; phylum Streptophyta; class Magnoliopsida; order Poales; family Poaceae; genus Phyllostachys; species Phyllostachys edulis. The sequence continues at coordinate 19,874,734 of CM070545.1, read as the reverse complement.
CCGCCGCGCCGCAGCTCAGGCCGCCGAGCTGTACCGGCCACCCAGTCAGTACGGCCGGATGTCGCCGCACGTGACGCCGCTGCCGCTGGCATTGCCGGAAGCTCCCTGCGTCGGCACGAGCAGCGCCGGAGAGGCGGCCGCGTTCGTGGACGAGGACGCCATCTTCGACATGCCGGGGCTGATCGACGACATGGCGAGGGGGATGCTGCTCCCGCCGCCGGCGATGGGGAGGGGAGTCGACTGGGGCGCCGTCGACGACGAGCATTGCCACGTGGACTGCAAGCTGTGGATGGATTGATGATCGCCGTACGTACATGATCAGTACATGGACGCGACTAGCGCTCGGATCGGACGCCCAAGCGCCAATATGGTTGTATGCTAGATGCTACAAAAATACTGAACATGCGCAACATAATAAAAATTGATATGCATCATTTCAAAGAAGAGATGTCTCAAAGATCTCAGAATCAAAACAAACCGTTGGAAAAATGGGCGCGTTAAAAAATCTTGCAACATCACCGTGAATAGTTTGCAATATCACCATAAACAATTTGCAACGGGGCACAACATTTTTTTTCAATGGAACGCAACATCTCAAAGAACAATATGCAACATTTTTTCAACGGAATGCAACATCTCAAAGAACAGCATGCAACATTTTTTTAATAGGCCGTAATATTTTTTTCAACGGGTCGCAACATCTCAAAGAACAGTATGCAGCATTTTTTTTAAGAAAGAAGTCCATTCTACCCCCTCAAGTATCGACATGCAGACACCTAACCCCCCGAATTAAAAAACCGGCCATTTGACACCCCAAAGTTGCAAAACCGGACAACCTACACCCTCCAATTTGTTTTCTTGGCGGTGGTTTTGCTGACGTGGCGTCCGGGTGGCCCGGTTTCACCAGGTCAGCTAGGTGATCTGGCTTCTTTGGCAGTTGGGCCCACCTGTAAGTTGCGTCTTAAGGAGGCCAACAAAGCAGGGGAGGAGGCCATGGGTGGTGCGGCTCTAGCTTCGGAGCTTGCTGCCGTGAGTGAAGTCTTGGGCAAGGCCGCGAACGGTGCCCAAGGGATGGCGGCCACGAGGGCACCGACAGCATGAAGGGCATGATGGAGTGTGGTCTTGGGGGCCAAAAGCAAAGGGCGCTCGGAGCCATAATGGCAGCGGCGTGATGAAGCGAGGAGGAGGAGCGCCGCGACGGCTGCGCGCCAAAGGGGAGGCGATGGTGGGGTCGGGGAGCACAGGGGTGGCCATGGGTGGCGGCGGAAGGCGGAGGAGAAGGAGTGGCGCTTCTCGTCGGTGAAGAAAAAAGGGAGGTGGGGAAGAGTGGAGGGGGTTGAGGGCGTGTGACGGGGTTGGAGTGGCGGAAGACTCACCGGGGCTGCCGCTTTCGGCGCCGGCCTTGATCAGCACTGCACCGCTGCGCCCGCTCTCTGCCCGCTGCTGCCCGCTCGAGCCCAGCTCCATCCCCTGCCCGCCCCAAGGCTCTTCCTCCCGTGTGGCCATATGAGTCCCAGTGCATTCCCTTGCCATTGCTCTCCTTCCCCAACCATTTCTTCTTCTCCACCGAGAAGCGTCGCCGCCACTCCTTCTCCTCCGCCCCCGGTCGAAAGCGGCGCTCCGGTGAGTCTTCCGCCACTCCAACCCCGTCACCCCGTGCCCTCAACCCCCCTCCACTCTTCCCCCACCTCCTTTTCTTCTTCATCACGAGAAGCGCCGCCCGCCTCCTTCTCCTCTCGCCCGCGTCGCCGCCCGCCACCACAGCCACCCTCAGAGCTCCCGACCCACCATCAGCCTCCCACCTCAGGCGGCTGCGTCTCGCCTCCCTCCTCCCGCCGCCACTGGCCGGGCCGCTCATGGCCCGAGCGCCCGCCGCCTTTTGCCCTCACCCCGCCCTTCCTCCTGCCGCCTTGCCTCTGGCGTCGTCGGTGCCCTCGTGGCCGCCATCCCTTGGCACCCATTCGGCCTTGCCGCCAAGCCTTCACCACGGCCGCAAGCCCGAGCCAAAGCCGCACCACCCGTGGCCTCCTCCCCTGCTTTGCTGGCCTCCTTAAGACGCCACTTACAGGTGGGCCCAACTGCCAAAGAAGCCAGATCACCTAGCTGACCTGACGAAACCGGGCCACCCGGACGCCACGTCAGCAAAACCACCGCACAAAACAGCTGGAGGGTGTAGGTTGTCCGGTTTTGCAACTTTGGGGTGTCAAATGGCCGGTTTTTTAATTCAGGGGGTTCGGTGTCTGTATGTCGATACTTGAGGGGGTAGAATGGACTTTTTCCTTTTTTTAATGACTCGCAACATCAGAACAATTCACCAGTTTTGCAACAAAAATCGGAAGAAAAGGAAGGGGAAATGGGATCAATCGAGCAGCGAGGGGCGCCCCACCACCGGCTTCGAATGGCGACTTCTATTTGGGCTTGCCATTTGAGTCGGTCAGGATGTGTGGAACCTTGAGGCGCCACACCCACGGAGCCCTCACCGAAGCAGGCGGCGTGTTGCTGCTGTTCCTGAACCCGTCCGCCTCCTCGCCCGCGCCCGTCACCCCGAGCTCCGAGCTCAACGGCACCACCACCGCACCAGTGTCGGCTCCTGCCGCCGCGCCGCATGCCAGCACGAGGAGGAGGACGAGGGCGGAGGTGACAACCACAAGGGAGACAGTGGTTCTTGCCCATGGCGAAAGCCCAAAGAGGGAAAGGGAGCCTGTGTGATTTGGTGTTTGTGAAAGGAAATAGGGGGAGAGAGACGATTTGGAGATGGTGTGGGAAAAAAGAGCCGGGTGAGTGGCCAGGAGAGCTCGTGGGAAGAAAAAGCCAGGGAGAAAGTGAAGTGAAAGTATAAGTGGCTAGAAAAAGTAACCGTAGTGAACGGACGACATTACAGTACTATTACCCTCAGTATGCATGACTTAAATTAGTAGCTTGTTGACACGTGTCACTAATTACGTACGTCACGCGCAGTGTTGTCGCATGATTGTTTTTTTGGTTGATAGCCGAATAAGGTAGTGGGCGGCGGATCCATGCATGTCGACCGACAGCTACAGTGTTTCCGTGCTGTTTACACTCTCTCAAATACTGTTCACACAGTGAATCGGATCCAACTATGCATGGCTCGTTGATCTCTGCAGGTTTCTTGATATGCTAGCCCGTACGTTGATCAAAGCTTTCTTTGAAACCCAGCGCATAATCAAGCTTTCTGGGACAAAAGCAATGCCAAACTAAGCCTTAAGTCAAAGACCTAGGGACGTAACAGTGTGAGAAGAATAAATTGCACGCGTTGTGATGTAGCGGTGTAAAATAAGCTGCAGTATTGTAAGTTTGTAACAGGTGAATTGTTTTGTAAGCCTCTGGTCACGAAAACTTTGTAGCGTTTTTTCTTACTTTTTACAGTATCCTGGACGACGCAGCTTTGACTACACGGTACCCAGGAAATCGGTGTGGAAAATTGCTAGATATCTTGCATGGTCCAACTTTAGCTATACACTAGAACAATCCAACAGGGAAAAGCCCATCTTCTCCTGACTGTCGTACATATCACCTCTCTCTCTCACACACACACACACGACATGAGCACGGATCCATAGGGCGATGCCTACACAAGGAAGGGGCGAGGCGACAAATTGGCAAGGGGCGAACCGGCCAGGGCAAGCTGGCTCTGGGTGGTGGTGTGCACGACTGCAAGACGCGGCGGCAACCAGTGGGCGTAGCAGCACTGCATCAATGAGTAGGGTAGGGCAGGGCACTACGAACGAGCGCGGGCGGTCATGGGCGGCTGTACGAGGATGCAGCGTGGGGTGGGGCATGTCGGCGGCACACCGGTGGATTTTGTTCCCAGCAGCAAGTAGCAACAGCAAGTATTGGCACGAGCCAGCAGGTGCATCTCGATGCCAAATCCCTTTTTTTTTTGTTGATTTGTAAAATGTGAAATCAAAATAGTTGATTGTATTTTTTTAAAATGTGAATTGTAACTGAAGAGCCTTAAAAAATTAAAACCAAGTTTGCACATTTGAAATTGCATTGGCATGTTGTGTCAAGAACAACATCATTTGACTGTGACAGTATATATAAGCAAACCAATACACCATTCCTATCTGCATGCTACCTTAGTTTATTTTTATGAGTGAGTTCTTAGTATTGTTTTTTTGTTGATGAAGCACTGATATTCCAAAGTTGTCAAACAATGGCTTAAGTTCTTTGAATGTTTTTTTAGCTTGATATTGTCCACATATATTTTTGTTGTTTCATGGATCATGATTTTAGCACCAACTTTAAATTTAGTCACTTCATAATTTATGAGCAACATATGCATTTGAGTTACACCACTTCATATGTGTTACAATGGCAGAGCCAGGATTTCGACGATGAGGATGCAAACCTTTTTTTTGCGATTATAAGGAAGGCACATGCACACACCACCACACACACACGCGAGTGCGTCTCCTTAGCACGTGTCTAGGAAGACGGAGGTCGGAAATAAATCTACAACCTTACAAAATTTGTACTGAAAACGCACTCGCGTGTACATAAAAGGTGCGAACTTAAATAACACATTCCAACATAAAAATTTAAATGACATAGTAAAGGTTCAAATAGAACAAATTACATGTTTATATTACAGCCGACATCACAAAATATAGCTTGTGTTGGTAGGCTGCTGGCTATTGATTGCTGAGAATAACATAGTGTAATTCATTATATAGTTTGTGCATTATACTAGGTATATATACTAAATAACAGGTTTGCATGCAAAATTTTTGGGGCACTCTGAAGAATCGGCGAGTTAAATCGTAGTTTTTCTTAATTGTTTTTTGTAATATCACTAAATTACTTTGAGATGTTTGTTGTAAGAACAATTTGTACTTTGATTTTTGCTATTACGGACTTTGACTTTTAACATTGAACTATATTTTGTTAACTCCGAACACAAATGGAGCGAGTATATCTTCAGATCAACGCTGGAAATAAGGGTTGCAAATCAGGCATACATATTAGTATCACTATATACTCAAATAGCTAGCTTTTGGTTGGCTCGCTAATCCTCCGGTATAAATAAGGAGAAGTTTCACGGGCAGCTATGCCACGTCGGTAAAAAATATTTGACCACCAGATCCACACACTGGCTCGTCCTGGCCGTCTTCAATCCACACACTGGCTCGTCCTGGCCGTCCGATTTTTCGTTCGTTTTGCGTGCCCCGCTGCCGCACGATTTTTCCGCGTGCGCGTCCACGGGTCTCTCGTCTGCAACCTTTTTCGCGTCGCTTGATTTCTAAGGAGCGGCCGTTTCTCAGTGTTTCTCGGCGCGAAGGATGCGCGCACAGGCCAACTAGTTGGCATGATTTCCAGTATGCTTGGTGTTTTCATAGGCCGGTCGCTGGAGCGAGCGAGCGAGCGGGTCCCAGCCCGGTCGGCCGCGGGGGTCAAAAGCCACTCCACTATTTCGGCGGTGGGCACATCCGACTTAAAATAGCATCATTTGGAGGGCCACGGCAGGTTGCTACTGCCAGAAAATGACGTGCTAATAATTATTACATCGATCGCTATGCTAGCCAATAGGTACAGATAGCATATACCAAACGTTAGTTAGGCATTACCCCGCGCACACCGAATGAGTGGAATTACTGTACCGATTACAGCCTTGAAAGCCGAATTATGTCCATATATATATATATATACACACACACAGACCCAACTGCAATAATAACAACAATAATAATAAATGGCCAAATATTATCTGCTGAAGGATCTAGCTGCATGCATGGTCTTTCTCTAAAAGACCTACCTAGCTCTATGTAGTATCTAGCCGGTCGTTTTTACTCGGAATATTCTGTACAATGGTTGATAGGAAACAGAGGAGGTCGTATAGGAAACAGAGGAGGTCGTCTGTTGCTGAACAAACGATTTATTAGTGTGGACCAATATACTTATAGTTAGGGGCATACCTACTGTAGAGAGCCCATCTACTCACAACGTGATTTGTGAGGCCCACTGAAGTATAACTGTCTGTTCCGTTGTAAGTGTTGTCCCTGACTTTTTAGTAGATAATGTGAATGGCTATATAGACAGCAGAGACAGCGAAAGAAATGACTTAGCGTGGTCAAACACTGGAGAAATAGGTAATTAATTCCGGGCTAGTGAAAATTAAAGAAGGCACGCGACACACTTGTGTACATGGAATCCATATGGTCTCTCCAAATTAAGCTCTAGTGTTGTATATAGATGCATGATCCCAAGTTCGAAAACGATGTCGCGCTATATGTATATAGCTCACACGTCATTGTTGTCTCAATTGTGTGATGGGTGCTGTCGGTGATCTAGAACCGATCTTACATACGATTGTTTGATTCGGAGGACTCCTGGAGATAAAATCATACAAAGAATGACACCAAGAATTTATACAGGTTCAGTCCTTCTCTAGGGAGAATAACATCCCTACTCATGTGCTAATGTATTGAGTGTGATGGTTACAATCAAGAGGAAGACTAAAGTCTAATGTCTTGTGCTCCTGATTGATCCACCCCTCTGCCTTCTGACTTCAGCTTTTATATAGTGCATGAAGGAGTGACAGTTTCTCCAAGTGAAGAGGCGCCTCAACATTCCAAATGATAAACCGCTTGATGGCAGTTGCCGTTAAGGACACGGCACTCCCACGTTGTCAAGCAGTTATTGTCAGGGACAGAGGTGATTCATGTGTTTATTCACAAGGAATAACATTGTTTATTAAATACCCTATGTGTAAAACACAGTGCGTAAGATTCCTTAACCGATTGGGCCCACATGTCTGTAGACTCCGTAGATTATAGGATGGTCACAACCAACCAAGTTGTAGAGAAGTTTACGACCACGAGGTGCTCGTAGACAAGACCTACAACAAAGGGCTAGTGTAGGAGAACTTACGACTAGAGACTGGTCGTAAGAAAACTTACGACCAGGGGATGGTCGTAGTAAGACTTACGACTACTCCATAAAGCTTTTCCTTTATGAACAATAAGAGGTATACTTGTGGACAATATAAAGATATTACCATCTATAATGAGAATCACGGTAAATAAATAAATAAATGAGGATTACCAAATCCTCGTCATATAGCCCCCCCCCCAACTTCAAATGAAAGTAACTTACTTAGAAAAGGAGTCATAGAAGATCTTATGACCATAAGATGGTCGTAGAATGATGGTCGAAGTAAAATCTTTCCGACTGTTATTTCATTTAACCAGAAATAGACCTGTCCAAGGAGGTAATTTCGCTTGAAGTGTAAAGACATAATTGGTTTTTCCGAACAGACCATTAAAGAATTCCAATCGACTCTCACAGATCTGTCCGTTGGGGCGGTTCCCGAAGAGGTCGTAACTGTTGAGTTCCCATGATCTCTTAACTCAAGCGTCTAGTTATAAAAAGTCACCGCAGGCATAGCTTAGGGTTTTTACTTTTCGCCATTTTGCTTCAACTGTTCGTTGAGCTCTTGCGTTCTCCGCCGCCAACCAAATCGTTTGCTCTCTCGAAATCTTTCTAAATCTAAATCACTCTGCCTTAGAGAAGATAGCCGGAGCCGTTTCTAAGTGGGCGAAATCGGAGATGGATTCGATTAAGATGAAAACTTTGGTCACTGCTGAGAAGATCCCGAAGGAAGAATTTGTGAAGTGGATTGTAGCTGCTAGGCAACATTGGCCGTTGGAGGAGATCGGTCAGATCCCCGTTTTCCATGCGTACTGCGAGTGTGGCCTCCGATTGCCCGCTCATCCCTTCCTTACACTAGTATTCGAGTAATTTGGGATGGAATTGGTGAACCTTGTTCCCAATTCCATCACAACGTTAAGTATATTCGTGCACTTGTGTGAGGCTTACCTTGGGATCCTTCCAGACCTAGAGCTCCTCCAATACTATTATAGAATGAGCAGACAGTCTGGAATCATCGGGAGCTGCGTTTGAAGCTCCACGACAGGAAGACCAAGGAGTACATTCAGATGTTTACCCAGCCGTCATAGCCGGGGTGGAAGAAGAAGTGGTTCTACTGGTAAACGATCAGTGAATACAGTCTTTCCTTTGTAGGGAAGACTGCCAAGGATATTTCTTCTTGGGATTCGACTTTCAAGGATCTTGGCTAGATTGTCCCCTATATTCAAGCCATAAAAGACTTGAAGGAATAGAGGCTCATTGGATGGCACGTGGTGAAGGATTTCATCACGCGCCGCATCATACCTTTGAAGAAACGAGCACATCTCATGTGGAGGTACTCAGGGGCTAAGGATTCGATCAGAGATTACGAGAAAGGTAAGTAATATTTCAGCTTAGCTTTCTTTTGGTTAATCTCAAGTCTAACCACTGAATGTTTTACCTGCTTGCGCAGATCTCTTACAAACAGAGATTGACATCTGAGTCAAACTAGTTTGTGAAAAAGCTCCGCCACCTAACGCGGTAGCTCCTCAAATCCTGGTGGTCGTATCCACAAAGGAGAATGGGGAATGCCTAAAGGTAACCAACGATTGATTCCATCTTCGGGCCCTAGTGATCGTAGAAAACAACCACTAGATTATGTTCCTTTTTCTGATCTTTACAGAAAGTAAGCTTGGCAGACCGTCAGGACAACCAAGAGGTCGGACTGATGGTCATCGGCACGGAGGCGGAGGAAGTCAAAGCTCCTCTAGCAAAAAAGCGTCGACTTATAAAGGCCGTCGACAAGCAAGGGGTGAGCTCAAGTTTTGATCCGACCAGACCCTTTGAAAAATTCTTTGCAGACATAGTTGCTGTAGAGAAAGCAAAGGCGATCGAGGCGGCTAAAACCCTTAAACACAAAGCCCCCAAGACCAAGGTACTATTCTACTATGATGACAAGACTTTTTTCAGTCTCAGCTTCTCACGGCTTTGTTAAGCGACTAGAAAAGGAGAACTAGAAAAGCTTTGTATCTTTTGTGAAAGATATCGCCGCATCGACAGAGCCTATGGTCGAGGGAAGTACCACTCCTGAGGTGGTCGAAACAGGTTTCGATCATCAGGAGAGGCAGGAAGCTCAAGGAGTAGCAACTCTTGCTCAAGACCCATGACCAGACGTGGTCATGGCAGACCCTATTTCTCAACTCGAATTTTGATCAGGCGTGGTCGAAGAGAAGAAGTCGAAGAAATCTTCCTTAGGGAAGGTTTCTTCTGGATTTGTGATCAAGTCCAGGAAACAAAGGTATGCAAAGGATCAAAAGTATAAGATCAGCTTTTACCTTTTGTTTCCTACGACTTGACGTGTTTTCCTTTCTGTGATCTTAGCCCGACTCCTCCAGCCCCCAAGGGTGCCTCCCTCGAGAAGCCCGCCGCCACTTCTTCTGTAGTTGTAGAGACAGTAAATGTTTCTCCTGCAGTCGAAGAAACGACAACAGAGGTGGTCGAAGGACCGACCACCATCCCCGTGGTGGAAGAAGTCATTATCGTTGAAGCTACTATGACAACTGAGGTGGTCGTAGAGGTAGAGGCGAAGACGACAACTGAGGCGGTGGAAGCATCTGACCAAGGTGGTGGTGGAGCCTCTGATCATTGCGCTGGGAAGAAAGTTGTCGAAGACATTCTTCCCAGCTCTCAAGGAGAAGGCACCATTACTGAAGAAGAAGAAGAAGAGTACTTCAACTTTTTCTCTAAATTCTTTGGCCCATCATCCATTGTAGGGTCTTCCTCATTCAGATCTCGCAACCGAGTCCCTCATCCTAAGGACATTCCTAACAGGGGGGGTGTATTTAGTGACGAGCGTCTTCAAAAGGTGTGGTGGGACAAAGTAGAATAGTTCGACGAACTCAAAGATCCTCAGAGGGTATTCACCAAGTTTGCTTGATCAACTATTTATGTAAGCACCTAATACCAAATATTTTCATATTTGGTCTTTCGAGTCTCTCATTGTCCTTCTTTATTCAGAGATATTTGGAAGAAATCATCACTGTTAGCGAATACAACCAACAACTTGTGCTGCTAAGACAGCAAAAAGCCGAACTCTGTGAGTAGGCTGAGAGATGGTAAGTTACTACCATTCATAGTCGTTTTTCGCTCAACTACTTGTGCAGTTCTCATGTCTATCTTTAACCTTTGCAAATTTAAGAGCGACGAAAAATCCCTAGTTGTTATACATCAAAAAGGAAGTATGCTACGTACACAGCGAACATGAACAGTTAATTAAAAACTGTTATACAGGATGCAATCATAGAGAATTTTGAAGGCTTCAGGCAACATTTAAATTTAAACATCTATAGATGGCAATACAATTGAGCATATACTTCAATCTGGAAAAGCATATACTTCTATAAAAAAAAGCTTGGAAAATTCAGATAATTCATCTCAGTTTTACATAGCTCTTTACATCTTATAACAGTATTATGAATTCAGCTCTTTTCCTTTTCAATGTAATAATTCATTGTTTTAAATTGTGTATTGTAGGCTCATTGGAAGCTTTGGAATTTCGATGAAAAGATGACGTCAATGTTGACAAGAGGGCCTTTTGTTTGGTGGCCTTTGTATAATACAACACCTTTTGCAAACTATGAAGTCTATTTGTGAATTAGAAGTTAGAACTCTTAATTAGAGATTAAGTGTTAAGCATGGACTATTAAACATGAACTTTGCACTGTTACTTTGGACTCTTGGATATTGCTCTGTCTTGTGTGCAAAGTCGAGCGTATGATGTCCTATTACTCCCATTTGGACCATTTGTTTCCATGAGGAAATCATTGATGTAATTCAGTTGATCACAGCCTACTGATCAGCTGTTGTCAGTTTGCATTACATAACAAATGGTAGTTGCCATTCAGCATCTCTTTTGAACTTGTGCTGCTTCCTATGTTGAATGGCACCATTTGATCATTGACTTGTGAATGTGATATGTGGTTTGGTCTGTTCTGTTCTACTGCATTTCATCGCCGAGCCGAGCCCTCGCGAGCCAACTCGAACTTGATTCCAAGCCGAGCCTCCATCCTGGCTCGTTTCTGAAATGAGCCGAGCCGAGCCCACTGTTCATCAGAGCCGAAACGAGCCTGACTCGGCTCGTTTCCACCCCTAGCAACAATACATGAGAAGACATTTATGAGGCGTTTTCGAAAACACATCTACAACTACCTAGGGGTGAAAAAAAACACATCTAGTATACAAAGAAGTCGCATCTACGAGCCAGTTCTGTTGTAGTGATTATAAACTTTGTCTATAAATATCTTTTTGAATATTTAGATTGGACACACGAAAATGATACGGATAGCTTTGTGTAAAAAAATACTTTCATAATATTATAATTTTATTAGATTTTGTAATTAAATATATTACAATAAAAATAAGTGATTAAAGTTGCATTTTTTTTTTGCACCGTGTTAATCTCCAAAACAACTTCTTTTTGTGGCTGGAACGAGTATAAGCAAGGTGCCAATTATCATATTCTTTTTTTCCTTGACAAGAACTTATAAAGCTATATTTTTCAAAAATAATGACTTATAAAGCTATTTATATTCAGACTTGAGTCCTCATAGATTTATATCGATCGTGATACACGTAATGACCTATGGTATATATGGACCATACGTAGAGGTTTCAAACTTCATTCTCACTGCAAAGTAAGGACTAGAATTTCGTGATACACGTAATGACCTATGGTATATATGGACCATACGTAGAGGTTTCAAACTTCATTCTCATTGCAAAGTAAGGACTAGAATTTTGGATTTTGGTGAGAGCTGGAGGCCCCCTCTTGGTCGTGGATTCAACTTAAATATCGTGAAAGTAACGTACACGCACCATCTGCATAAATGTATACAAGCAAAAGCTAACAATGGTCACGGGTTGCTCACCAAACATGCCTATATGCAGGTACGGAGACAGGGGTTAGTGGAAGCTTTTGTCTCTTCATAGCTGATGAAATATTTTATGTAGTTTTTAATTTGCTTATGTAGAATAGTAAAATATTTGTATTTAGTGTATTTTAATATTTAGTTATAACCGTATAATCCACTATGTAAAAAATTTCTAACTTCGTCCCTGCCCTATATATTATCCTGTATATCTCACCCTCGCATGTATGATATATGGACGCAAATGTGCAATAATGTGCAAGTTATACACGCAAATTTTGCAGCTTATAGATGTACATACAGTTTGTCGAGCATTATGTATGTACACGTATATTGTACAATGACTGAGGGCATGATCCATCGACCATACGTGTAGCTAGCTAGGAGGGGTCCGGATCCTCTGGAGTATCTCTGCGTTCTATAGCAGCAGTGATAAAAGTACTACACAGAAAACACTGTAGCATTTGGCCTCAGCTCTTTTCTGTACTGACTCCTATGCAATCCAGCTAGGAATGCACTCCTTTAATTTTAGGACTTATCTGAATGATTAAATGGGGGAGGGGACAGCTGCTAGCAGCATGCATTTATCGAATTCCCATGGGAACTACTAGGACATTTGATGGGAGTGCTCTCATTGGACGCTGCTTTAAAATAGTGCAACAATTTATTCCAAATATTTTTGGAACACATGCACAACATTGCAAAGTATAAACAACAACATCGGGAAAGCATTTGAAAAAAAAATCATTTGTCAACATATTTGACAAACCTTGAGTACTATGAGACGTCTTACCTAGTATAAAACCTACATACGTTGAAAATTTATGCAAAATTGCAAAACAACAGACTATGATTCAGAAATCAAAAGTTACATTGTTGCAATATTCTAAATACACAGATGCAACAATCAAAACTCTTGGTTGCAACAAATTACGAAACTATGCAATAAAAAAATCATGTCACTTGCAACCATTCACAGATCAAAACAAAGCATTTGAAGAAAAAAAACGCGTTGAAAAAATTTGCAACATCGTTATGAACAGTATGTAACATTTTTTTCTACTGTTGTAACATTTTTTTTACATATACAACATTTCACATCGCAACACAAATCACCTTACCGAAAATCTCGATGCCCAGGATAGTCTCCATCCATAGGAGGAGGCTGACCGTGTTTTGGGCGACCTCCCGGCTGGTCAGCCGGGCGAGGACACGCTTGTATGCCATGCGGCGAGTCTTGTTGAAGTCGACGACGTCCGTCACATAAACAACTAAGTCTATGGTGTGGAGAGAGAGATAGAGAGAGAGTTGGGGGAAGGGAACAGGGGTAAAACACTCGTGTTGCATGAGAGGAATGAGTGGCTGTGTGGGAGAGAGATAGAGAGCAAAAGGGTCAGAGACTCATGGGAAAAATGAGTGGTTGTCATTTAGCCAGTCGGGAAAAGAAACGAATGGCTTGGAGCACGTCGTCCGAATTTTTATTTTTCTTCGTACGTACGTGTACTACCATTTTCCAATTCGCATTTATCTACTGGGCCATGCATCCATCTGGCGGTCCATGTACGTACGCATCAATGCATGTACTAGTAATAGCTACGCTTGGAAAGGAAAGGGGCATCGATGGATCGATCGGTGTCAACGAATCGGACGTACCCGGCTAGCTAGCTTGCTCCGTTCAACATCGATCGCCGTCAATCCGGCCACACGTTCATCACACACATATATAGCAGGGCGCCCGTTATTTTCCCATGTTTATTTCTGATTTCGACAGAACCCGCCCAGCCATAGGCGGAGAGAGGCCCCAACGTTTTTGTTTCCTGAGGACAAAATTAGGGTCTGTTTGGTGCAACCTACTCCCTGGTTTCCGATTGATTACCGTGAAAGTAAATCAAACACACGCGATTCTCAAACACCCGATTTCGATTCTCGCGTGAACAGATCAAAATACACTAGCGAGGAGAAGCCTTTCCTGGATTCTCGTGAGAATCCAACTTGATAGAAGAAAAATACCCCTTGAAGTTGATTATATTTACATAAAATGCCATTACTCGATTCCCGCGTGTACCCCCGGCCTCGTTAGTTTTCTTCTTTTTCTCTCTCGCGCCTCTCTCCTTTTCCTCTCTCGCGACTACCATCGAACTTCCGGCATCCAGCCACCGCGCCCACCCACATGGCCTGCATGGGCTGAGATCTGCTCCCACTCCGCCCTCTCTCACTTCTCCTCGCTGTCAGTGGCCTCCGCAAATCCTGCTCCGCTCCGGTCGCTCCTCACAGACTTCTCCGCCAAGCAATGAGCAAAGAGGCGGAGGAGGAGCTCGCCCTTGCCGCCATGGCCGTAGAGACGGAGGCGAGGTGAGCACGGAGAGTGGCGGTCTTGGGCCTTCGTCTCCTCGTTGTCGAGACTCAGATTGCTTCGTTTGTTCAATCTGGCCCAAGAAGGTGAAGGACTTGAGCCCATGATCCAACTAAGCGTCTGTTTGAGAGGGCTTTGAATCCTACTCCTGATTAATCTACTTCTGTGATAATCTAGAGCTGATTGAGAAAAGCATTGAGTAAGAGGTTGGCTCCTAAAACCATAAAAAAGAGGATTAAATACCAAAAAAAAAAATACTACCCCTGGTTTTAACACTTGAAATTTATTTGTTTCTTACTCTTTTATATTTGTATATAAATTTATGAAATCTATCTACAAATTCCTCGAGCTAAGTCAATTTAAATGCGATACCATGTGATATTGTAGCCGTAATGACAACAAAACAGAACACTCCATTATTCTAACGTGGGTCAACAAGCAATTCAACAACCGTAATTCCTAGATACTCATGCATTCATCCTTTCATTAGAAGCAATCCATTGGTCCATTCATCCATGCATACATAATTAACTTCACTTATGTCCAGTTCAACTAATAATTGCCAATATATACATCACCGCTGCTAAAATGAACCAAACAAAATTGAAGTAACTACCATGACTACTACATCAAGCTAACTTCATAGAACAACTGCAGCATCAAGGGCCATAGCTGTCTTGACAATCTTCTCTTCAGTTTTGCTTTCAAAACCTCCATTCAGTTAGCTTCAGATTGCACATGTACAAAATAGTAACAATTACAAGCATATTAGCAATATTCAGTTTATAGGGCATCCTGTGCAGATGTACTAATCACTTGCCTTAATAAATTTCCTCAAAAAGAAGATACCTTAACGAATGGCAACGCACATGACTAAAAGAGATATACTTGCGCATCTTCGTATAAAATTCAGTGTAAACATCAATATTTTATATGATTGATGTTACTTAATTTGTACAGTCTCATATCCATGCACAAACACAAACCAAATACACAACTGTTAGGTATCGAAGTATGTATATCAATTGATTGAACAAAAAAGACAAGCTATTGAGGTATGTATATCAACTGATTGAACAACAAAGGCAACATAAGCTTTCATCACTATGTCACTAAAATTGTGATTCCAACCAACATAAAAATGAAAGGATAATTGATCATTGCTCTGTTTTGCAATACACTAGCAAACTTGTTCTTCTCAGCTCTTGCTTCATTCATGTCTGGTAGGGTGCCCTTCATCAAAAACTGTAATTCAGTAGTATCCATCTGCATCAACCAGTACCAACTAGTTGATCTCTCATAGTCAAGAACTACTAGTCACTACTACAAAAAGGCTAATACTGGACACCTCATCACATACGGTTTTATCAGCGCGACCGTCTCTGTTACTAGATACACTAAGAATCGTATGTGATGAACTAATATTCATCTGTGATAAGTATCTCATCACAGACGGTTTGTATTAGAAACCGTCTGTGATAAGTATCTCCCGATTTTACCTGACTCTGTAGTTTTACCAAAACTTAGACGCACACAGAAATGCCTACCTCCTTGATTTTACCATGACTTGGTCACACACAGAAATGCCTACCTCTTTGATTTTACCATGAACCGTCTGTGATATTAAAACCATCACACACAAGTCATGGTAAAATCACAGAGTCACAGACGGTTTTTATACGAACCATCTGTGATATTGATAACTCGCCCGCCAATCCGAGCTCCCACCATGTCATCAATCCGCGGCATCTTCCCCACGATCCCCATCTCGCTCGTTCATTCCCTCAATATCGAACAGCAGACACCACCCTCCTAACATCCCTCCGCCTCCCCACCCTCCTGCCCCATCTTCTTCCTCCCCCTCCCCCTCCCCACCCTCCCATCTCATCCCCGCCATTTCTCCCTTGTCGTCGACCATCCTGGAGGCACTGCGGTGAGCTCCCGTCCCCGCCTCTCATCCCATCCAATGGCGCTGTGGAGAGCTCGGCGTGGAGGCCGGTATCCACTCCCCGAGCCCGCGCGCCTCGGTCGTGTCTCCATCCAGGGCCGACCTCGCCGCATCTAGATTGACGCCCCTAAGACCCTAGTGAGCTCATTCCTCTCATTAATCTCTCCATTCCCCTTTCTCCTTGGTTTGATTTCTTTGCTATTGTTTCTAGGGTTTTGGAACGTGTTCCCTTGCCGTGCTTCCGATCTTCCCGTCGACCTCTAAGCAGGGGAGAGGTGGTGGTTCGGGTGGAGCTGGGGAGGCCGACGAGTGGGGAGCTAACGTTGCGAAACACAATGCACACCATGCCAGTGGCGTTTAGTCTGCAGCCGGTGGTGAGGGGGCACTTCGTGGTGCGGTCGCACCATTTTTTTGTGTCCTGCATATATCCTTTACACACGGTTCGTAGCAAAAACCGAATGTGATAGTCGACCATCATAGACAGTTTTTGCTATGAGCCGTTTGTGATAATTGACTATCATAAACGGTTTTGAGTTACGAACCGTCTGTGATAACCTCAGGTTATTACTAACCTATAAAGACAGATGTTTCAGGAAACCGTATGTGATGACCTTTTCTGCAGTAGCGAGTACTCACATGAACAAGTAATCAAATTTTGCTAGTTGTTATGTCATGGAAAAAAGCATAGAGTAACACAATATGCAGGTTCATCTGCGCACAACAAAAATTAGCACCACCTAGGCATGGAGTAGCACAAAAATTAATAGCATGTAGTACAGCGAATCAAAACTAAAGAAATTACTCAAAGCCAAATCTAGGCATCGATTTGTTCTAGATCTAAAAAAACCACTACATATTCATCAGTTCATCGGAAATTGATCAAAACCACAAGTAGCCCCCTACAGATTATCACTTCATAGAATGCATAAAAAAGCAGATTCATCAGTTTATCGGTACACGTTTCCTAAAGAAGAGGGGGGGATGAACTGGTGTTTCGGTGAAGAGGGAAGGCATACGAGGATGGGGTGGGTGTTGGGTCACGGGGTAGGCTACGATAGCTACAAACAAAATTTCTGGATGCCAAGCAAGTAGATGATCATAGATCGTTACCACCAGACGCCAGAAGCGGTGAAGAAGGGTTGGAGCGGCGAGGTCCAACGACGAGCGCGTCGATGGCGGTCGTGAGTCGATCGATCAACGTCCGATGAAGTCGATCACGATGGCCGTGGTCGATCGTCAATGTCCTCACGAGCCGGAGGATGCGGTTCCTTGTGAAAATCGCGGATCGTCCTCAAGCGCAACAATCGTAGTAGCGCCTCTACGGTATCCACACGTCCGGGGAAGGAACTTTTAGGGTTTCGCCGGTGGAGCAAGGAGATGGCGGCTAGGGTTTTGGTGGTGTTTCCGCGTCTTTCCAATAGCCTCATGCACCTCCTTATATAGTGCTTGTGGCGGCGGAGCGTTTTGGATCGTCTTGGGAAATGGTGGCACACATAGGTTCATGTGTAATTCGGTTGTGGGTGGAACAGAGGTTGAGGATGTGGCGATGTAGGGGAACAGAGCGACATATCGAATACACACAAATTATATGACGAACCTTGATGCAATATGATATCGACCAGTCCTCATCACTTACGACCGGTCCTATCTCTATCGACCGGTTCGTATTTGATCACGACCAACTCGTAACTCCTTACGACTTGGTTTCGACCACTCTGTGATTACGTTCGGTCTCGACTTGCTTGTATCTCCAAGAATCGGAGTCGGGTCGAACTAATGTTTCTCATGTATTCTCCCTTTGCCTCACGATATCTGGTTGAACTCGGGTGAGATGTTGTGTCATCCATAGGCTGTTCAATACTTTTCGTCGAGTATCGATAACCTTATGTGGTCGAACACTTCGACTACTAGTGGCATGGCCATGCACTTTCTTTATCCGATCTGCGAGGGCCCAGAGACATCTCTCTGTTATGTTAGGAGGGCAAATCCATATCAGGCCGATCACATTCCTCTCCATGTTTGAGCATACCCGAAAGCTACCTTTATAACTACCGATTCACGGTGTAGCGTTTGGCAACCCTAAGAGTGCTCTTACACATGTAGGAAACCATCAGCGATCTCGGGTCTAAGGATTATACATCATCATTGCTTGAGACCAACTAATGACACATAGATTCATAACAATCTCAATAGTGTCTCAAGGTGGGTCTTATCCAACATCATGTTCTCTAACATGTGTCCATATTATTGGTTTGATATCTCCATATCTATGACTCGTGAAACATAGTCATCAACCAATACATATGCTAGTCTATTCATATGTGTCCTCATATGTTTACGACCGAGGATCGTGTAAGAATAATTATAGAAATATAGAGTTTCACAACCAAGTCACATACTTGATAATAAATATTAACAATATTATTCTAGGAACAAGATAACACATTATCCAATGTCATGAACATAATGAAATATAATCATCTCTACGATTGCCTCTAGGGCATATTTCCAACAGTCTCCCACTTGCGGGCCTAGGAGGATGCGGCGGCCGGTGAACTTTTAGGGTTTGGGGCAGCGTAACTTAGGGGTGGTGACGGATTTGGAGGGAAATGGTGGCACACACAGGGGTAAGGGGTGGAACATGAGGGATGTGGCGATGTAGGGGTTAGAGCGATACGCATCTGGAGGGAGGTGGCAGCGTGAGGACGCGGTCGGTGGAGGTGGTCGGTGGTCGAGGAAGAATCCAGTGGCGGTGATAGGGTTGTCGCCAGAGACTGTTCAAATCTTGGCCGGGCTTGAAAAGCCTACCAAAAATCAAGAGTCAGGCTCCTACCAAAATCTGAAATTCGCATTAAAATGAGGTATTTTAATCTTTTTCGGAATAAAAAAGTATTATTTAATTCGTTTTTAGGATTAAAATAAAATATTTCTATTTTGTAATTGTTTTTGGGATTTGGTAGGCCGCTTCCTTGGTAGAAATGGAGTCCCAGCCCGGCCGGACTGTCGGGCTCGGTGCCATGCCCATGAACAGTCTAGTCACGACTCGCCTCTACATTGCTCTCTAGTCGCTCATTTTCTACTCGACGCCTCGACCCGACGCACTCATGCTCTGGTCGAATGGGAGGGGACAGCGTCGAGGCCGAAGGGGTATATCTAGTGGCATTTACGGGTAATTTCCCAAAACTTCTAGAGGGAGTTTCACTTCTTTCCGCAGCTCCCCATGAGAATCCATCTTAGGGTCGCTCCGAAAATGCATGTATGAGCTTCTCCACTCCTGGCCAAATCCGGATTCTCCAAAACTAGGAGCAAGGCCGTTTGGTTGGGCTCCTACTGCTCCGGTTGAAAATCTAGGAGCTGATGCCCTACCAAACAGGCACTAAGTAACCAAACCAAGAGTCGAACTAGCACAGGCACAACTCCTCATCTCCTCAACCTCGAGTAGCTCGACGGTCGTCGTGCTCAGCTCGTCCATCTATTCCAAAGTCTAGAGACGTTGCAACCACGCCGACCAGAACCCGTTGTAGTGCCGCGCCACCGTCGACCGGCCACCGCTGTCGCTACTCGACTATGCTAGCGGTAAAGGTAATGTAATGTCTAGCCGTAGCATAGAAAGGTTAATTTTCATTGGTCTGTAGATTTATGCTTTGGGTATTACTCTCTAGGCTATTCAATTTGTGGTGTAGAGTAAGTGTTAAGATCCAATTAATTTTCTCATTTTTTTTCAATTTTAGTGTGCTTTAGTTGTTCGGCCAACAGCCATGAAGAGGAAGAAAACAATTGATTGTTTTTTTTAAGAAAGTTGACACAAGCTCCCAGCACTACTACAAAACAGGCTATAGTAGACGCCCCATCACAGACGGTTCCTATGGAACCGTCTGTGTTGGGTCTATCGGGACTGGGCATAGCCTATCACAGACGGTTCTTAACTAGAACTGTCTGTGATACGCACCTATCACAGACGGTTTTTTAATAGAACCGTTTGTGATCATTCACAGACGGTTCTATTAAAAAACCGTTTGTGATAATCACCGTTATCACAAACGGTTTGTAACTAGAACGTTCTGTGAATGATTACAGACGATTCTATTAAAAAAACCGTCTGTGATAGTTACGTATCACAGACGGTTCTTAACAAGAACCGTCTTTGATTGTTGGGCGAGAAACGAAAATTTGGACATAATAGGCGGGCTGCCGAAACTCACTTTATATAACCTTGCGCCTCTGCCGTCTCTCCTCCTCACACCTCACACCTCCATCTCCTCCTTTGTCATTTCTCCTCCTCACACCTCGCGCCCCGGCCTTCCCCGAGCTTGTTGCTCGCGGCCTCCTCCAATTCGCCCTGGTCTCATCGTCACCGGCCTCCTCCGAGCCGTCGCCCCCGGCCTCCTCCACCTCGCCCGGCCTCGTCGTCACTGGCATCCCACGACCTCATCGCCCTCGGCCTCCTCCACTTCGTCGCTCCGGCCTCCCACGACCTCACTCTCTCTTCTCCCCCCCTTTGCTCTGTGATGTGGATTACTGAGAGCTAGTATTAGTGCTCTGTAAATGGATTGAGTTGATGCTACTATGATGTGGGTGATGCTGTGGTTTATTGTTGGAGGCTCTCTGTGCATGTGTAGTTCATGTTGAGTTATTTGGTTTGGGCAAAAATATAGATGGTAGATCGCGCACTGTCCGGTAAAACCGTCATAATTTTTGCATACAAACTCGGATTGCAACGTTCTTTGGCTTGTTGAAAAGCTAACAAAAAGTTCAATCCGAAAATCTATAAGTCCATATCAGATTCATTCGCAAGGCTCAGGAGACTCCAGACAAAGTGAAAACCCCCAAAAAAGGTCGTTTAGGGTATCAAAACAGCCTACAAAAAGGTCGGTTTTTTTTTTGCGACAGAAAAGGCTATCACAGACGGTTCTAAACAAGAACCATCTGTGAAAACTCATCACGAGCGGTTCTTGTTCGAACCGACTTCATCATGAGCGGCTCGAACAAGAAATGTGATAATAAGCTTCTTACTGACGGTTTCAACAAAAAGCATGCGTGATAGTGCATATCATAGACGGTTTTCGTGATAAGCGTCTATTATCACGAACCAACAAATATAGATGGTTCGGAAACCGTCTGTGATGAGGCTTCCTATAGTAGTACAGCCTTGTGTAGAAAATTCTAATCCAACCGGTGTGCAAGCTACTGGACAGAATACCTTTAATCCTATCCTACTGATGTGCATACTCTTGATCAGAATATTTCTGCACCATTAGAAGTTCCACAAGAAGCTAGAATTGTAACTACAGCATATGAGCGGAACCCAGGTAAACATCTTCAAATTTGGGAAGTACTACCTCCTGATAAGCAACATGAAGTTCGACAATTTTACATATCTAAGGGCCCATATCAACCATTCATGACAGAGTACCCATTTAATGGTTGGAGGAATCATCGTCGTCGATCCAAAGTCATTGGTTCACAATTTTTTGTTGGCTAGAGTATTCACCTGACACAAACTGTGCTTATTGCTTGCCTCGTTTCCTCTTTACAAAAAAGCCAACTGGGAAATGCGGCTTGGATACATAATACATTCACAGTCGAAGGATCTCTGTCCGGGCGAGAAATCTGCAGTGCCCAGATTAAAAGTGAATTTGATTATAGGCTATGGCTGCTAAATGCAAATCAAGCTGGTTTGCCCGAGTGGTTAAGGGGGAAGACTTAAGATCTTCTGCACTGAAGTGCGCGTGGGTTCGAACCCCACAGCCAGCAGTGCGCTATTTTTATTCTGATTTTTTATTTTATTGCTTAAGTATGTCCTCGTTTTGCAGTTATTTTTTATTTTATCTCTGTAGAATAATTTATATTAGAATTTGAACATCGCTCTTCCGTATATTTGATTGAGCAATTTCCCTGGTGTTTTACAACTCGAATTTTTTACAATTTGGTGCGCCTCGACAGAGATTGATTCAAACAAACAGCTCTAAAATGTTCGCGTTACAGCACACATGCAATTGGGCCGGGCCTAAATCGACCCAAGTAGGCAAGCACGAAATCCTCTTTTCCTTTCTTTAAACAATCAACTGCGAAGGATAGAGCTTTTCCTTTTTCGGTGAATCTTTCACAGTGGACATAAGTTATAAACCACCCTATCTGTAGCCTTTCCGTATGCTACGTAGCATACTTCTTTGTCAGTGGTGTATGTCCTGGGAAGCAAATTACGAGGATGATTATATCACGTCTATATTTATGTATTATAGAATAAATATTGTTATGTTCCTTAGATGAATTATCATTTATAAAGATTGACAAGTACGTGACTTATTGGTGAAGCTCTTTAATTGTTGTATGATATCATTCTAAAAAAATACTTGTTCGGATGTCACTAGTGACTTATAGATCATCACATTTATTGATTGATGATCATGTTTCACAGGTCAAAGATATTGGGCATATCGAATCAATAATGCGGGCACATGTTAGAGAACGTGATGTTGGATTGACCCATTTTGATACACTATTTAGATTGTTAGTTTTATATGTGTCAGCAGTTGGTCTCAAGCAATGATGGTGTATAATCCTTAGCCCTGATATCAGCATGATTTTCCTGCATTTGTAACAGTACACTTAGTGGTTATCAAACGCTACTCCATAATTAAGTAGTTATAAAGGTAGCTTTCGGCTATACTATGAAACATACAGAGGAATGTGACTGATCGGATATGGGTTTTTTGTCCCTCCTATCATAACACGACAGACATCTCTAGACTCTCGATGTGCTCGGATAAAGAAAATGCATTGCTATACCATAAGTGGTCAAAGAGTTGACCACACGAAGGTATCCATCACTAGATCAAGAAAAAATTGAATAGTTGATGGATGACATATCTCTCACTCGGAGTTCGATCAGATATCGTGAGGCAAAAGGAGAATACGCAAGTAGGTCGTTTAGCCCAACCAAATATGAACTGGTCGTATGGGGATACGGATTGGTTGTGAGCTGGTCGTACATGATCATAAACTGGTCGACGGATTAATCGTAAGGTGTTATGAACTGGTCATGACCAGATGCGAACTGGTCATGAGTGAGAAGGACCTGGTCGCAAATCATTTTGCACAAGGTTCGTTCGATATGATCTTTATGTGTATTCGAAGGTTGCTATGTACTGCTAGGAACCGCTATCGACTTGTGGATTGGAAAGGAGTTTCGGATCATGGCCGATTACGTATGAACCTACAGGGTCACATACTTAATGTGTTGGAACAAACTAGTTTAGAATTGATGAAGATCTAATAATCCTCAATTAATGAAACTATTTATCTATAATATTTATAAATGGATAATGGTATCCTTAACAACCATTAGGAAGCACCTTATTGTTAGAATCTACAATGGCAAGAGAAGATTACGACCACTTCATGGTCGTAAGGTCTATTACGATCACTTCATGATCGTAAGGATTATCTCGACCACCTCATGGTCATAAGGTCAACGACGACTATTTTATAGTCATAAGATTTGCTACGACCAGATCAACTATGACCACTCTATAGTTAATAAAACCCACAGACATGTGGACCTAATCAACTAGGGACTCTGTACACTGCGCTTATTCACGCGTGGTAGTTAATTAATACACGTGTTGTTTGTCTCTGACATAACCACACGTAGTTATCTCCATCTCTGGTGTAACCGCATGGCGAACTTGCAGGAGAATGTCTCTTTGACAATAACCACTATCAACGTGCGCAATCGACCAACCGTCAAGACGTTTGCTAGCGCGCAGTAACTGCCACCCCTTCAAGAGATATATAAGGGGTGACGCCGGTGGATAGAGAGGGAGAGAGAAAGAAGAAAAAGAAGAGGATCAAGTGATCAATTCAGAAGCCATTAGCCTTAGTTTCGATGGCTTGTTTCACTCTGTAAACACATTCAATACAAGAACACATGGGTAGGATTGCTATTCTCTTCGGAGAAGACATGAATCTATCTAAAAAAGCATTTGTCTCCTCTTGCATGATCTTGATTATAGTGTCTTCAACATTTATTTCATAAGATTGATAATAAAACATCGACAAGATTGGATCCGTTAGGGGCTCTTTATAAGGGCAAACGTTGGGCTTTTGGGAGTTGTAGCACCACCCACCGAAACCCTAGACGCCACCTCCTCGAAGGCCTTGTCCATGCGGGCTAGTGCTAGCATACCGATGCACGATGTTCCACCCCTGGACGTGTAAATATCATAGAGGTGTTGTTGCAATCCCTGTTGCATTGATTGAGGACAACCCGCACCGTACATAGGGAACACACAAGAGGCTGCTAAAGGAGACGATCGGCGGCCAAGGACATTGAACAATCAACTACTTTCACTACATCGACGTGAGTGACGTTGAACCGGACTACTTCAACTCTTCTTCTGTTACACTATACATCTAGTTATAGCAATCTATGATCTCTTACTCATATAACTTACTGAATTACACGGTAGAATTTTTAATTCCACGCTAGTATAGACTACCCATATCCCAACATTTATGTGGTAAACATGCAAGACAGTTGAAAACAAGTTAGGTAAACCAGCAGACAGATCATAGATGCTACTAGTAAAATGCCCCAGAATGAAGGAAATTCTAGTGTGATGGGAAGACAGTCGCCTGCAAATTATAGATAAATACAGGATCCAGTGACATAGCAACATTGATGGGAAGAAAATCTCTGATCAGATGGGTAGAGTGATGCATCATCATCGCAGAACGACATTCATCTTCTTTGCTAGTAATCCTTCAGATTGGAAGCTCCTTGCAGGAGCAACCTAAGATGACCCATCTGGTGATTGGCCATCCGGCGAGTCATCTCTGTCTTTGTTCTCCTTCCACTTAGCCCAGCCCCATCGCAACACTATGAACGCTCCAAGTGCATACACCTATATATGAGAGTAGAAAGGCGTCATTTTTTCACAAATATAGTATTTGCGAGACACGAATGAGTGACCACAAGATGATATCATATATGGCTGAAAACCACAGGGAAATAAAGGTAGGATTTCTCTGAAAGAATGCGCTGATTTCTCTGAAGGCTGGAGTCACCCATTGGCAGAAAACAATAATATGCTCTGCATCAACTAACGGAATCAAATTGTAGCTTCTTACTGATCCTTAAATTATCATCGTCTCTTTGCTAAGCAGTAGTTGCACGACATAACAAATGATGTCTCACAGAGCCTTCCAAGAAAGATAATTGCTTCAAACCAAAGTGGCCTCTAAGTGATGAATGGTTATTAAATCCAACATTAAGTAAAGATGAAATTGCACTATATCCACATGCCCATTTCACTCTTGAAGATACACGTCTGCTTTGGCGATGGGCAATGTACTATTTGAGTTTTCAGAAAATGTGCACAACAAGTACAATTCACCACATGAGGCTTTGAGCTAGGTGGCGAATATATGCACGATTTGGTGAGAGTACATGGTAATATACTTGCCAAACAACTTTGGAAGCATGATAAAGTTTCTAGTTAATGTATAGGTATGTGTTGTGTAATCCCCAAATGGAACACCTAAAACAGCATCTGACCGTATAGTAATACAATCGACAGTCGTAATGCAATGCAAGTAGTGCGAGTTTCTTCAGATTTCTGCAGTCTATTCTAGCGTACTCACAACAAGTAAGATCTCAGTAAACGGGCAATTGAAACTTAATAACTTATCTAACACATATGCTTTGAAAATGGATGCATCTAAGACTAACACTATACAGTTCGATGGGAAACAACATGGTGAGCACGAAGGCCAAGCCTGCTAAAAATCCCCTCCTGTTCAGTTCAGTCCACATAAGCAAGGCCTAGTTTCAGCTCTCAGATTGAACCATGACAAGGAGCCCACAGCATCAATTCATCAAAAATCCAAATGCTACACGGCATAAGGACTGATTCGTTAGGTTTGCGTTGCGAATTGCAGGAAAAGACTAGATGGTGGCGTCTCCCCTTGTCAAAACCTAAAGAAGATTCGGGGCATGGCAACCAGGGGTTTTGGGGTGGGGGTTTAATTCGCTTGCAGGGGGGTGACTGGTAAGGTGAGGAAGCAGATGATGACGTACCTGCCAGAGGTTGCGAGGGGCCATGTCCTCCTCGGTGGCGGGCGGCGGGGGCACGTCCTCCTCCTCCAACTTTAGAGGCGGCGGCTGCCTCGCCTTGTGCTGCGAGGCGCTGGGGAAGAAGCGAACCGTCGACGGCGGCGGGCGGCGGCCCTCCGCGTCCTCGGAGTCCGCCTTCTTGGCCTGCTCCGGCGCGCTCCCGGCGTTGCCCATCGCCTCCCGCTTCTGCTTCTCGCTCGCTGCAGCTCTCTCAAGTCTCTCCTGCCCCAAACCCAAACTCCTCTTATGTTGATATGACGAGCATTTGTGGTGTGGGTCGAGTCTACTTGCCCCGGTTACCAAGCCGACGATCTTTTCTTTCTTTTTTTGCTTTTGCCCCCTTTCTCTTTTTGTCTCTTTTCTTTTCCCTCGTCACTTCGATTTCTTCTTGTTTATCCACTAAGCTTAGTCTGAACCGGGAATTAAGCAAACCCCAAAAGTAATCTTACCAAAATTTATTAGTGGAAGACACTCATCATGTCAAGCAAAAGGCCGGTAGTACGCCAAATCACACCCTTTTCATTTGTTTTTTTTCATCTTTTTTTTCTCTCGCAACCTTTGTTTTCGATATGTTGTATATTAATAATGGGGAAGCAAAGCCAAAAGGTACACACATATATTTTTTTTAAAAAAAAAGACATCGGGAAAAAAAATGGATTCTGCTATCAGGAAACGGCAAGCTAACAACAAACGCATGATGAACCTGTTCTTCACTCTGGGCCGACGCAGTCAGTATTTTTCAAGTGCACTTGGTGAACTAAGACTGACACATGTGCCTGGAACTAGGACGCAAAGCTATCCACCCTCTGAAAAACGATGCACAACTATCGCTTAATAATTTTAACCTTGCCCAGATCAAGTCATAATGTTCCAACTCCAGTTGTCAAGCATGAGAGCAAAGAACATGCGGATCGAACTGGTAGGTGTAGAAGACAAAACGGTTGTCAGTTTATCACAAAACATACCTGTCAGGCAGTGAAACTACCTGGATTCACACCCGAACACATTATTCATGTCATTACTTATACTATGAATAAACTAAGCAAACAAGTTTGTGTACTAAACTAACGGAATTGAGCTCACAACCAATAACTTACAGCCCGTAATTTCCTTGAACTATCATCTATACTGAACAAGAATAGCTCTCAATGAAGCAACATGAAAGAATTGACAACGGAGGCGCAACCAAAAGCACAATGTAATACGTCAACTCTGCCACAGATATGGATAATCCCTTGACGGGTTACACAGACCGAAATCTAAGTAGATAGGGATCTATGGAGTAACTAGACATGCAAAAGAGATTACTAGAGTATATGTATTCGACTAACAAAAGATTATAACCGCTGCAACTGTGCTCTGCCTGAGCAATGTCCCCACCTTTGGATTGGAACATGCTGTCTAACTTGATGCCGAAGCCTGCGACATTTGCCTTTTGATAGCTTCTTTGTAAGTCTTGTGCTGATAGGTCAATGTTGTCTCCAGCAAATCCTTGAGAGGGGTCTTTGGATTCCAACCTACAGTTAACAACGTTTGGTCATTAACCACTAGTTAAGGTTTTAGGGATAACATAGCCAGAACACATTATTGCAGAGTAATACCAAGCTGCCTGTTGATTATAGTCATGTCAGGAATTCTCTTATCACTATCATCATATCCTTCACCATAGAACTGCTTCGAACTCACATCAATCATGGGTTCATCCAGTGATGGCTCTCCTGAGACATTTGCATAGACCTGTACATGAGGACCATGTCAGATTTAAAACTGACACAAGTAACACAAAATACAGTTGCAGCGTCAATGACATACCTCTGTCATCATTTCAGCCAATTCCCTGACGGTGACTTCATTGTTAGGATTCCCAACATTGAAGATATGACCATTGGCTCGAGCAGGATTTTCCTTTGATAAAAAAAATAACAGGTATTTCAGCTCCATTGATGTGGTAAATACAAATGTAAGAACAAGGAATCAAAGATAAATGGCAAAGACATACAATCATCAAAAGAACAGCTTCAATAGCATCCTTAATGTAAACAAAAGTTCTCTGGGACTGGCCACCATCAACAAGCTTCAGGGGCTCTCCGCGGAGGAGATTCTGCAAATCCATTGGTGGTAGTGTATATCTTGTAAGATGATTGAACATAAGTTACATAAGACAATGAAGGTATTCAATCTCAGCAAGGGGCAAGTGTACATACATTACTGAAGCAAGCCAAAACCCGAGGAACACCCTCACTAGGACCATCAACACCAGGAATAAAGTCCATCCTTGGTCCAATCCAATTGAAAGGTCTCACAATTGTGAATTCAAGGCCATTTTCTGCACCTTCAGCTGGTGGAAACTCAAAATGCCCATGATTACAAAGAGAAGTAAAAGACTGAATGACAAATAACAAGTAACTCCACTCTAACAAGTAACTCCACTCACCAAAAATAAGCCTCTCAATAAGCTGCTTCGCGCATGCATAAGACCATCGCTGTTTTACAATTGGACCAAAAATGCAGGGCGACTCATCTTCTTTAAGTACATAAAATTCAGGTTCCTGTTTGAAAGGTAGAAGGAACACAAACATCAGAGAACAGCCAAATATGATCAAAACAAATATGCATACCAGACATGTAACTGTCACGAGCCAACAATAAGGACTGTTACGCCTTGTCATTTTGTTTCCAAAACAGTGATTGTGTAATGTTCTTCTAATGCATTTTGCACACAAAGTTATGGAGAGGTTCAGAGTTCAACATTTTTCTTCTATCAATGTGTATTGCAGTTCAACTAAAGAGCATACACCAAATAGAATAACACATTACCGCCAACCAAATTATGTTCATAAAGTTGGCCTAAGTATAGTACTACTACAAAAATAGAATCTGTTCCCAAAAAAAAATACAAATATGGAATTCAAAGAAAGAAATAACACAAATCATATCCCAAGAACAGCAGATAAGAGCAAACTTAAAAGGGAATGTCAAGGAAAATCAAACAAATTATCATTTAAGTGAGCACTCACTCTGCAAGGTGTTGCTAGTTTTTCCTTAAATGCTGAAGCACCCACTGAACTAACTTATCACGTAGAAAATGCAATTAAAAAAGGACATTTCCTTATGATGCCATGTTTGCTAGATTACTACATCCACTTGCAAAGCAATGTGCAGTAACAAGCATAGGCAATACATAGCTTGAAGCCTTGAACAAATAAGTATTGTAAGCTAGAAAAAGGACAAACCATATCATATCACAGCACCCTCGCATACAACCATAAAATGGTACTGGGCAATCAATACAGATAAATGAATGAGCAACATAAGAAAGACCAACACTAAGATATGCAGTCAAACCCTGCTCTTCCTCAGAAGTCAAAACACTCCATAATATTCATAGAAAAATCACCATCACAGGACAGTATGCCGGTGCCAACCAACAAACTAAACAAGCGTCAACTAGAAAATCCATTCCCAACCAACACCATATCTACTCCAATCTTTATAAAGGACCGTACTGCAAGGACAGAATAATTGCAGTTAACCATCTCAATCTAGCAACCTGCACCAGATCCATGCCACCCCCAATCCAATCCGTTTCTTTATTCAACCAACCAAAAAAAAAAAAAGGTAAGACTACTTCAGATACCACATTATCCACAAATTTCACATGAATGACATGCCCAGGAAAACACTTAACAGGGGATGGAGAAATTATCATCACCTTGCGGAGAGGGTGATCTTTGGGGAGGAAGCTGCCGATGGTCTTGCCGTAGACCTCGCACGTGGAGAAGTGGATCAGACGCTTGTCGTTCTCCGAGCAGTATTTCACCTGCACACGAACACATCTCACAATGAGGCATTCGGCACTAGGAAGCGCCAAAATTAACCCCAGAAAATCTGCGGGAGAAATGGTGCTGTACCACTGGGAGGGCGTCGATGAAGTTGCTGTAGATGGTGTCGAGGGGCCGCGTGTTGTAGTCCGCCGGCGTGCAGATCGCCGCCAGGTTTATCGTCTTCGCAGATCCGAGCAGGCGCAGAGAGGAAAGCAAGCAAAATTCGTCAATAACTTGCCACAATTAAGGGGAACGCGAAGATAAATGCACAATTGAGTCCGAAATCAATTAAAAAAACGTCCATAAATTTCCAAAGTTCACGAAAAATCGATGTTAATATTGGAAGCTGAAATACCCCGGATTTTTGGAAACCAATCAATCCACCAGAAGAACACCCACCCTAAAAATAAAACACGCCGGAAAGAGAAAGACGGGGGAGAGGGAATGCGGGGGAGAAAGTCGGACCAGATCGGCCATCTTGATGAGCCCCTCGAGCCTGGAGTCGTTCTTGATGTTGAGGCGGTGGAAGGAGATGCGGCCGGCGAGGTGTGGCGGCGCGGGGTCGACGAGGTGGCGGATCTTGTCGCAGTAGACGTCGACGGCGAGGACGACGTGGTGGGTCTCGGCCATGAGCTTCTCGCAGAGGTGGGAGCCGATGAAGCCGCCGGCCCCGATCATGCAGATGGTGAGGGGTGCTACGGGGTTGCCGTCCAGATCCACCCTCGCTCCGGTGAGCGGCGACGGCGGCGACGACATCCTCCCCTGGTCCCGCGGCGACGGTCGGATCCGAAATGCTCGTGGCGAGTCGGGATTTGGTGCTCTGCTCTCTCGGGTTGCGAGGCGATGTCGGTGCTGGTGGCGATGGGGTGAGGTGGTGTTTAAGGATGGGCACGCGATAGAATGGGATGGCCCACCGCTCAGGTCGAGATCCAGTGGTGGGTCCTCTCTCTTTCGCCATCTTTTCCCCCCTTAAATTTTGAGGTTTGCTCTGATCGTGACTGGATTGGGTTTGATTCTTCTTTGATCTTTGATTGAATTGTATCTTAAATTTTGAGGTTTGCTCTGATCGTGACTGGATTGGGTTTGATTCTTCTGTAAACGCGGAAGCATACGTGATGATGATGTCATGATCAATGAAGAATTGATCTGAAGTAGTACATGAACTGTTGTCCTGTCTACCTAGGATTTGGTCTTTCCCAGCAAGAGGTAAGCTACAAACTCCAACTACAGATTGGGATAGGTGGTATGACACGAGTTACCTCATTGAGAATCCCGACCCTTATTTATAAATTTTTGGTATGGAATCCTATTCCGTCCTATAATTAGAGATAGATTCCAAATATGTCTCTACATAGATTTAAAATCTAAGTCCATATTTATCTTTAAAAGATATTCAGCTCTTAATAAATACTTTATTTGATCACTTTATACTTTTGAGCCAACCAAAATAGATAGCTAATATGTATTAAACTCATGTAGGCCCACATAACAAGAAATTAATCCAACAATCTCCCACTTGGACAAATGAGTAAATACATATTAAAAATTTTATGAGCTCCAAAATTGCTATCTATGCTATGAGCATCTTTAAACCAATCTGGTCCATCAATTATATCAACATAGGATCAAAGCGGCCTTCGTCACTTTAAAGCGTAACTAAACCCATCAATAGTCACATATGTCAACATAAAAGAACAACATGGATCAAATATGGATGTGTAGAATGGAAATTACATGAGATGCGATCATAACATGCCTATTTCCAATGGGTTTAACTTTATACCTTATGAGATTCAAACATCTTCTCAGAACCAAATGAGATGATATGAATTCAGAGTAAAAGAACATAAACTTTACTTCTCTAGAGAATATAACTGAAGGTCTTTATATTAAACTGATATTGTCACATGAGCATAAGGAAAAATTACAAACTCTCACTTGAACTAAATTCCATAAGTGAAACCACACCCATATGAGCAACATGCTCGTGGAACATTTTAGGTGTCAAGCCTTTAGTGAACGGATCCGTAATCATGGAGTCTGTACTTATATGATCAATAGACAATTTACCACTCTGAATTCTTTCTTTCACAATTAGGAACTTGATGTTGATATGCTTAGACTTTGACGAGTTCCTGTTCTTATTAGAATACATAACTGCAGACTTGTCACCACAATACAACTTTAGTGGTCCGTCGACCTGATCCAAAATTCGCAGCTCTATGACAAAGTTCTGCAATCAAATCCCATGATTTGAAGCCTCATAGCAAGCAACATACTCAACTGCCATTGTGGACGGGGCAACGAGTGACTGCTTAGCGCTTTTCCAAGAAACCGCACCTCCACCAAGTAGATAGAAGTAACCTGAAGTGGATTTGCGAGTATCTTGCAACTAGCAAAATCGGAATCAGAATACCCAATGATCTCCATTTGATCCTGTCAGTGTTTTAGAACCGAACTTACGTAAAGATTGTTTGATTCGGGGTCTCCTATAATAGAATCATGCGAGAGATTGACACGGAATTTTTATACGAGTTGGGCCTTCTAGGAGAGAATAACAACCCTACTCTGTGTGTGTATGGTATTGAGTGTATCTTGAACAATCGGGGAAAAATTAAGACTATTACAGATAGTGCTTGTATTCACGATGGTTCGATCCTCTCTCCTTTCTCTAGTTGCCACCTTTTATAGTACGTGAAGCGGCAGTTACTCCAGTAAAGCGGCGCCTCATCACCTCTGTGAAGCGCATGTTGGTAGTAATTACGGTGTATTAATTCCTCCACGTCGCTCAAAACTATATACCGTAGATAATGGGTATTACGTGCCATTATTACGTAGAATAACAACATATGATGATCGTTTGAATCCTTAATCAATAAGACCCACTTGTCTGCGGTGTTCATTTGATTATAAGGTGGTTGTGGTGACCTAGTCGTAGAGGAATCTACGACTATGAGGTAGTTGTAGCAAGACTTACGACTATGGGATAGTCGTAGCATAACTTACGACTATGGGGTGGTCGAGAAGAACTTACGACCATCCATTTGGTTCTTCCTTCATAACATTAAGGGTACACTCGGGGTTCACATGACGTCATATTTACCTATAATAAAAATTATAGATAAAAGGTAAAATGAGGATTATTATATCCTCGTCATCTAGCCCTGACTTCAAGTGAAAGCAACTTACTTGGTAAAGGGTTCTAGATGGTCTTACGATCATGAGAGGATCGAGAAAATAATCGAAGGAAAAACTCTTCGATTGTATACTACTTTGACCGTAAATGTGCTTGGTCAAGAAAATTGCTTACGACTATCAAGTGGTCGTAAAAGCATTTCTACGATCACAAGGTGGTCGAGTATAGTGATCGGAAGAAGAAACTTTCCGATTATCATTTCCTTTGGTTGAAAAGATCTAACCAAGGAAGTAATTTCGCTTGAGATGTAAACATAAACCTGAATTTCTCGAGCGGACACACTGGGAATCTCAAACGACGCTGCTAGCTTTGTCTGTTGAAGCGGTTCTAGACGGTGGCGACCCTTGGAATGTCACACCTCCGGCTCAAGGTGCGTAGTTATATATACTCATGGGAGGGTAAAACCTAAGATCTTACTTTTCCCCAAATTGCTCCTCGCCGTTTCTTCAAGCTCTTGCCTTCTCCGCCGAAGTCGTTCTTGCCTTCTCCGCCACTCCAATTGTGCCCTCTTTTTGACCTAAAATTTCCTGTTTCCGAGAGAGATGGCCAGAAAGTTTCGAGTGGGAAGAGTCGGAGATGGATGCGGCGAAGATTCAAGCCCTAGTTGTCGCCGGGAAGATTCCAGAGAAGACTCTTGTGAAATGGCTTCAAGCAATTGGGCAGCATTGGCCGTCAGGGGAGAATGGGCAAATTCCCATCTTCTAGGCTTATTGTGAGTGTGGCCTTCAACGCTCGCCACTTTCTTTCACTGTTGTGCTCGAGCATTTTGGGGTGGAGTTAGTGAACCTTGGTCCTAACTCCATCACCATGCCGCGTTTGCCAGATATTTGTGCGAGGCGTGCACAGGAATTCCGGCGGACCTTGAGCTTTTCCAATATTTCTATGGAATGTCTCGACAAGCGGGATTGCCGGAAGTTGTGGTCTAAAACTCCACGACGGAAGTCGAGGGAGTATATTCAGAGTTTCACCCGGTCTTCGTGGGCGGGATGGAGGAAGAGGTGGTTTCTTCGAAAGTCACCTCGGAAGATGACCTCTCTTTCGTGGGAAAGGTCTGAAAAGAAATCTTCATGGGATTCGACTCTGAAGATATCGGTAGGATTGCCCCTTATGTTCAAGCTATCAAGGACTTGAAGAAGGAAGGGTCGACGGATGGCATGTGGTGAAAGATTTCATCACACGCCCGAATTAGTCCTTTGAAGAAACGAGCATCCCTATGTGGAGATACTGGCTAATGACCCAACCGGGGACTACAACGAGGGTAAGTGAATTTTCGACTTAGCTCTCGGTTTGGTCTTTCTCGCAAAGTTGTTTAAAAGATGCCTTTATCTGTTTGAGCAGATCTTTCACCAGCGGAGATTGACGTTAGAGTCAAACTCGTTTGTAAGAAGTCTCCGCCACTTAGTGTGGCGGTTCCTAAAATCCTTGCGGTCATATCCGCAGAGGAAAGGATGGTTCGCCTAAAGGTAATCAGTAGTTGATTTTATCTTTAAGACTTTATAGTCGTAGAAAGAACTTACGATTAGAGAAATGTTGTAGAAAAAACTTACAACTTAGTCGTGACCGTAGGAAATCTTACGGTCGAGGAAAGGTCGAGAAAAACTTACGACTTGATATTGGTCGAGAAAATCTTACGACTAGTTAATAATTCTTCTCTTTTCGTTTTGCTTTACGTAAAGTAGGTATGGAAAATCGTCGGGATGATGAAGAAGTCAGATCGATAACCATCGGTGCGGGGTTGACAAAGGACAAAGGCTCGGCTCCTTCGCCCAAGAGACGCCGACTTTTAAGGGTGACGACAAAGGAGGCGAGCTCGAGTTCTAGCCCTTGACCGGATCCTCTGCAAAGCTTGTGGCGTATATAGCCGAATCGGCCGAGGCTAAAATAGTGAAGTGGAGGAGGTCAAGTAATTGAACCTCTAAAGCGCAAACCTCGCAAGGCCAAAGTACCCTTCTATTATGACAAAAAATCTTTCGCAGTTTCTGCCACTCCTGGTTTTGTTAAGCACTTGGAAAAGGAGAACTGGAAGGATTTTATGTCTTTTGTGAAGGATAATACCGCTCCAGTAGAGCCTATGGCTGATGGCAATGCTGCTCTTGGAGTGGTCGAGACTGATCTCGGCCATCCAGAAAGTCAGGAGACCAGAGAGATGGTCCCTGTTCAAAATCCACGACCAGACGTGGTCGTGGCTAAGCCCATTCTTCAACTCGAACTTCGACCAGAAGTGGTCGTAGAGAAGAAGAAATCTTCCGTTGGGAAAGTGACTCCCAAATTCCTGTTTAGGTCCAAGGTGTGAGGTATGTGAAATATACTAAAGTGTAAGAACAGAATTTACATTTTCCTTTTCACAACCTGAATTGCTTTCCTTTTCTTTGTTTTTAGCCCGATCGCTTGACCGAGAATGCTTCCGTTGAGAAGCCTATTGCTACCTCTCCACCACCGGAGAGACAACAAGGAAGTGGTCGAGGATCATCCTCGGCCAGTGGTAGAGGAAGTCGTGGCGCTGAAGTGGTTACGACAACCAATGAGGTACTGTTGTACCCGAAGAAGGTAGCGGCTACAAACTCAAGAAAGCGGCGGTGACCACGAGAGATGGTCGTGGAGACTCCAAGAAGCAATGCGACCACCGAGATGGTCGCCACGACCACCGAGATGGTCGTGGATAGAACAGAGGCATTGCGAAGCCTCTGGTCAAGATGGTGGCGATTACGCCCACCGTCGTGGAAAGGAGATCGTTGCGAGCGTTCCTCCGGTACCCAAAGAGAAATTCGGTTACGTAATCGGAAGAAGAAGAGTATTTCAACTTCTGCGTTGACTTCTTTGGGCCTGCTTCCATCGTAGGGTCTTCTGCTTTCAGATCTCGCGACCGAGTCCCCCATCCCAACAATATTCCCAATAGAGGGGATACCTTTGATAATGAACGTCTTGAGAAGGTTTGGTGGGACCAAGTCACGAGGGTAGACAAGCTGAAGATCCTGAGTCTGGTTTACTCGATGTTTGCTCGATCAACCATGAATGTAAGTACTTAATCGTACTTATATATACAGTATAATCTTCTCTTGTTTCTCATTTGTCTTTTCATCTTGCGTAAAGCCATAGAGCAAATTGTCGTTGTTGTCGGTGAATATCATCGACAACTTCTAGAGTCTATGACAGGAAAAAGAGGAACTCGCAAGCAGCAGAGAGGTGGTAAGTCATCGCTATTCATAGTCACCTTGGATTTGACTACTTATATAGTGCTTACGGATTTGTCATGGAAAAACTCACGACTAGGTAATGGTCGAAAAGACTTATGACCAAAGTGGCTTTGTCGTAGAAGAACTTACGACTAGGTCAATGGTTGTAGAAGAACTTACAATCGATTGACCTATGCTCATGTCCACTGTTATCCTTTGCAGGTTAAGCAGTGACGCCAAGACCTTAGCCGACTCGCTCGATTATGAAAAAGAGGAGTCGAAAAAGTTTAGGAAGAGGTATTAGACCTCAGGAAAAAGCTTAAAGAAGCTAACTCGCAACCATGAAGTCGCAGGAAAAATTAAGCAAAGAAGTCTTGAACTTAAGATCGCTTATATCTTTGATCTTTACCTAACTCTTGCTTCTTTTCGTAAAAAGAAGACGAGACGAAAAAGCTCTAGAATGAAGTTAGAGAAAACTTCATTATTCACGAGCTTACTCGTATGTCCAAAAATAAAGATCAAAACCTTGAGACGCTGAGAACTCGAATATCAAGTAAGTAATTCTTTTCCTGCAGTCCTTTACGAGTTATTTCCCTTTTCTCACTTCCACTTCGTTTTTAGCAATAGACGTTAAATTGAGAGAACTTGAGACTGAAATCGCGGATAAAGCCGTGATTTATAACCGCACCGCCCTTATTGCAAAGAAGAATGTAGAGGATATTGTATCATGGGAGAAAAAGTATCTTTGAGACCGTTGCTTCCCATAATGAAGAGGTCAAGAAGTTGGATTCTCAACTAGTGGGTAAGAAATTCTTTTACCCGTGATTATTTTTGTTTTCTTTTTCCTCTAGGAGTTTATTTTTGTTTGACCAATCTTATTTCTTGAGCAAGTGGTCGAAAACAAAAAGCTCATGAGGCTTCGACTTGTACCCAACAAGAGATGGAAGCAATGAAGATTAAAGTTCAAGGAAACATCACGCTCTGAACAATGTGCTTGGTGAGCTACATAGTGAGGGAAAGACTCCTCAAGATGATACAATATTTGCTCACACAAGTACCATTGGGATCAAGTCGGGATTTTGTAAGATCTGGTGACCACTCAAGGCCAACCAAGTGAATCGATAAAGTAGGCGGTCGAAATCTGCATAAGTTATGCATTAGCAAAACTTAAAGCTCATGACCCCAACCTTAATGTGCAACCACTCGGCCGACTTCAAGCGCTCTCAAGCGAAGGAAGACGCGTCGATGGAGGAGATGCAATCGTTGGTAGGAAAGTTTCAGAGGAGATGATTGGGCTCTCCTCTTGAGTAGTCT
The DNA here is from genome assembly GCA_036346405.1 of Phyllostachys edulis. Lineage (NCBI taxonomy): Eukaryota > Viridiplantae > Streptophyta > Magnoliopsida > Poales > Poaceae > Phyllostachys > Phyllostachys edulis. The sequence continues at coordinate 19,837,014 of CM070545.1, read as the reverse complement.
GTAATGAACTTGTGAAAAATAATCTTTTGTTGATGTAATCCATCTTGTTCCTGCAAATCATCTTGTCGAGTAGTTAGTAACTCAAAAGATAATTAACTAATTTAAAGACTAAGAAATGAAGTCAAATGTAATGACTTTATCCTAGCCTAACTATTTGCTTAGTTTGTGAAAACTAAGTAAATAGTTTTATCTCTCGCAAATCATCTTGTCGAGTAGTTAGTAACTCAAAAGATAATTAACGAAATAAAGACTAAGAATTGAAGTCAAATTATCCTAGCCCCGACTATTTCTTTGAGTTTGTTTAGACAAACTAAGTAAATAGTCTGAGAAAGGGTTTCAAAACAGAGAGGTTTGTTTAACTTGTAGTTTTGGGTCTCAATTGTCATGCAATCGGTCGAAAGGGTGGTAACGAGTTGACACTAGGAAGTTCCTTCTAGTGGGCGTGACCACGCAGAGAGGAGAGGCTTCGACTAGGTAATGTTAACATCTCCGACTAGTTTAATCAAATCGAGAACGGCAACTTGAGTTAAGCAAACGTCTAGAGGACTTTAAAATATTTACTCGTCCTTCTCGGTTGGACTCGATAAGTCATGCCCGGTAGCAAGAGTAGGAAAGCGAACAAAGCTAGAAAGCTCCTTCGATTAGCAAGGTGACCACGTGCAGAGAGGAGAAACTTCGACTAGATATGTCTCTTCCTCCGACCAGTTGAGATGAAACGAGTACACCCAAGACGGTTAAGCAAATCTGAGAAAGTGCGCTCTTCTTAGAGTATTTTTCAAATTAACTGAAGAAATAAACTAAGGTGAAAAGAGTTGGCCTTCAAAAATATTTTGACTAAATAAAACCCGAGTTCTTTATGTTGGCCATAAAAGCGAGTAACGAGTCGACACTAGGAAACTCCTTCTAGTGGGCAGGACCACATGCAGAGAGGAGAGGCTTCGACTAGGTGATGTTATCTGCCTTCTGACCAGTGTAAAGAAAACTGGGTGTTTAAAACATAGTCGAAAAATAATGAAAGCACTACTCAAAAGTAAGACAATAGAGATAGAAAAACCTGATTCTTTATTGTCCGAATGGCTGGTTACACATAGAACTTGCGTAACTGGTCGATGTTCCAAGAATTCGAGAGAACCTGGCCGTCTTCCATTGCCAATCGTACCGACCCTGGACGAGTAACTTCGACCACTGTGTAAGGACCTTCCCACTTGGGAGAAAGTTTGTTCCGATTAGACTTGGATTGGCAAAGCCTCAATACCAAGTCACCCTGACAAGAAGGTGAGAGGTTGAACCTCACGATCGTAGTATCTTCGCAGGCTTGTTGGTAGATTGCCGAACGAATTAGGGCCTGGTTTCTCCTTTCTTCAAGTAGATTAATATCATCTGCTCGAATTTGTTCCTAGTTGGAGTCCGTGAATGTTTCGACTCGTGTTGACCGTATCTTTAGTTCCGGAGGAAGCATAGCTTCAGAGACCAAGACTAAAAAGAAAGGTGTTTCTCCTGAGTCTGGTAGTTGTACGAATCGCCCATAATCTGAGGGTAATTCTTGTACCCAAGCCCCGGCGTTTGATGAGCCGGTCAAGACTCGAGTTTTAATTCCTCTCATTATTTGGCCGTTTGCACGCTCGACGCCCCATTACTCGGGATGGGCCGCGAAGCATAACATAACTTGGTACCCAACTCGTCATAAAATTCACGAAATTTTGCGCGAAAATTGCTTACCATTATCTCGTAATTATTCGACTTGGTACTCCAAATCGAGTAATTACGCATCTCATCATAAACCGTTTTGTTGCTTCGTTGTTATCGATCCACATGTTCGGCTTCAATCCATTTTGTGAACGTATCAATAGCCACAAAAAGGAATTCGAAACCTCCTGGAGCTTTAGGAAACGGTCCTAGGATATCAAGACCCCTGGTTGCAAAAGGCCAAGATAGAGGTATTGTTTGTAATGCCCGAGTGGTTGGTGTATTTGCTCGCTATGAAACCGCATCGACACACTTTTTAACCAACTCTTTAGCATCGTATAGGGTCATGTTGGCAAGAAAACCTTGTCGAAAAGCCTTGCCGACCAATGCTCAGAGGAAGCATGATTTCCACAAATGCCACCATGTATGTCGTGAAGGAGTGTTAATCCTTCGCTCTGCGAATGCATCGCATGAGCACCCCTTGAGTACCTCGTTTATAGAGAACTCCTTCGACCAAAGTATACATTTTGGCTTTTAGGGATAAGCGATCCGCCTCGAGATCGTCTTGGCATGTAACCCTTCAAGATAATCATAGATGGGCGCCATCCATGTATCCTCGTATTCTAGAGAGGCCGTCTCAATAGGAGGTGTCTCGGCTCTTCGACCGAGAAGGTTTCGAGTTGTTCCAAGAAGACTCCTTTTGGTACTTCAGATCTGGAAGAAGCTATTCGAGCAAGTCGAGTGCGAGGAAATTATCCTTTCGAGGGATGAATTGTGCCTCAAACCTAAAAATGCTTTTCTAGCTTACGATTCGATAAAGTACCGAGACATTGTCGGGTTAGAGCACGGTACTTTTACCGACTTGATTCACGACTAGTTGAGAGTCTCTCTCACGAGTAGTCGGCGAATCGAGCGCTTCACGTCAGATACCACTAGCAAACCTTCAGATTCTCGCCACATTATTAGTGGCCCGAAAGTTTAATTGTATGGCATACTTTAAGGTCTCTCGGTAGAGGAAATACCAGACCACCCAATTTCGAGCCACTTAAAGTAAGCGACCGTCAAAGTACATCGATCCATCGGTCGTGGGAATCAGATGGGGATCTGAGCAGTTCAGATTTGTCCATTCGGCGACAAAGTCCGCCAAGATCTCGATTTAACGGCCGTTCGGGACACGAAATGGATGTCGAACTCCCCAAGTTTGATCGACCATTTTGCCATGCGCCCCATTGTTTCCTATTCTCGAGGATCGCTCCCAAGGGAAACTCGGGCGACACTGACTAGTTTGTGCGTCTCAAAATAATGCCGCAGATTTCCTCGAAGACATGAGGAGGGCATCTGAAGCTTTTGGACCCGAGGGTAACGCTCCTTAGGTCCGTGTAAACTTCACTTACGTAGTAAACCGGTCGTTGTACATTTTCACGTTCTACAACCAAGATCTTGTACCGACCGCACGTGGCGTGGCGACTAGGTAAACCAAGAGCGCGTTTCTTCCGGCCTCGGAGAGACCGAATAGGAGCACTCGTGAAGGTACCTCTTGACATCCTCAAATCGGCGTTTGCCTCATTCGACCACTCAAAACTTTCGTGTCTCCTTAGAAGTTTAAAGAAAGGTAGTCCCTTTTCTCTCGATCGTGCGATGAAACGACTTAGAGCCGCCATGCACCCAAAGTGAGTTTGGACTTCTTTCGTGTAGTTGAGGGCGATTTGTAAAATGGCTTTTATCTTTTGATTCGCTTCAATTCCTCGTATAGATACTAGGAATCCAAGCAATTTCACTCAAGAGATTCCAAACACACACTTCTCGTGATTAAGTTTTAAGCGATGTTTTCGAGATTGTCGAATGTTTCTTGTAGGTCGGTAATATGATTAAGTTTCTTGATGCTTTTGACAACTAAGTCATCAACATAGGCTTCTAGATTTTGGCCTAATTGAGATGAAAAAGTTACTGCATCAAGCGTTGAAAAGAAGCGCCGCATTTTTAGACCAAATGGCATTTTGACATAGCAAAATATACCAAATGGTGTAATAAATGCGGTCTTTTCTTCATCGTCTAGACACATATTAATCTGGTGATATCCGAATATGCATCTAAAAACTTAACATTTCACAACCCGCAGAGAGTCAACCAACCGATCGACACGAGGTAAAGGAAAATCGTCTTTTGGACAAGCTTTATTAAGATCAAGAAAGTCACGACATACGCCATTTGCCGCTTGACTTTCTAACCATTACAGGTTAGCCAACCATTCGGATGGTTGACCTCTTATAAAGCCCGCTTTAAGTAGCTTATCCAATTCGATTTAATAGCATCTCGCCGATCAGGGCAAATCTCCGCAATTTTTGTTTTACTGGTACTTTGTCGTAGTAAGGCTAGCTTCGTGCTCGATCACCTCCACCGGGACTCGGGCATGTCGGATGCTTGCCACGCGAATACATCTGCGTTAGCTCGGAGGAAGGTGATGAGGCGTCTTCCTATTTGGGGTCGGAAGTATCCCGATGCGATCAGCGATCTTCGAGGGCTCCCTCGCCCGGAGGAACCTCTTTGACTTTGTCGTTCGGCTTTGGTGCGTTTTTTAGGCCCGACTTGCTAGTCGAAGGTCGATTTCTTCTCGAGTTGGTATTTGTCCTACCATCTCAAGGGATCGCGGTCCGCAGTATCGCCATCTTCTTGTCACAATGGATTGTAATTACTCCTTTGGGACTCGCATCTTAATACATTGATATCCATAATGAGTAGCCATTAGAATTTTGCCAAAATTGGTCGTCCGAGTATGGCGTTATATGTCGATCGAAATCGATCACATCAAAGGAGATTTTCTCTATCCCGAAATTACTTGGTGAACCAAATGTTAAAGGAAGAGAAACTTGACCAATTGGTTTGGCGAAGATCCCAGACAATCCCATGGAAAGAGTATCGCATCGGTCTTACTTTGGTCCCGGTACTTGCATGTCATCCAGGCACTCGTAAATAAAATATTTAACGAGCTTCCACCATCAACCAAAACTTCGATTGACCCGACAATTGTTGATGGTGGGTTCGACCACGATTGGGTATCGACTGTCGAGTCGAAGGATCGGCAAATACTCTTCTCGAAAGAAATGGTGACTTCCGACCACTTGATAATTTATTGACGAGAGGAGGATCTATGGAGTTTACCTCGCGTTCAGCTGACCTTTTGAGTCGCTTTGATTCATATGCCGATGATCCCCGTAGATGTGTTCAATGGTGTGTTGCGGATCCTGGAACAAGATCTCCTCTTCGTCATCTCGAAGATTTATGACCACTTGTTTGACCTACCGCCGAGGGTGGGAAGTGGTCCTTGTCGCTGTAGTAGTCTTCAAGCTTTCGTTGGAAGACCCATAGCGATTCTGGAAGGTCATGCCCTTCCTTTTTATGAAAAGGACACCACCTAGGCTTATCATTTTTCCGATCGTATGCTTACCTTTGCCTTTGTCGAGTGTGGCTTGATGTGCGTGGCTCTTTATCATTCACACCAATACCTCCTTGGAACCGCTGGTTTTTGACCCTTCATCTTATTCTTGGACTTTTTGCTTTCTTATCCTTCTTCTTACCAACTTCGCCGCTCTCGAGATGGATTGTCTTCACGATCGATTGTGTTGTTCCACTCAACCGCCTCGAGGCGAGAGTATATCGATCGCCATTTCAAGAGTTGGCGACAAGTAGGAGGATTTAAAGCAATATCCTCTCGTTATCCTTCTACTACGGACTCCGCTTGAAAGCCCCGATGGCAGATGAATCGAAACTTCCTAATTGAGTTACGAACTGATCAAGCGCTTTGATGAATCTGGCGCAATGTCTCGTTGTCGATTCGCCTCATCGGTGCAAGTCGCCCTCCTTTCGTATGCATTATATGTGCCTTGGAAATTTGCCAAGAGAAGATCGCAGAGATGTTGCCAAGAATAGATCGACTCGAGTGGTTGGTTTAGTAACCACGATCGAAAGCGAATCCTTCGAGCACGCTTGGAAGGTAATTTGCCATCATATGCTCTCTCCTCCGCCGCTTTCGAGCAGTTTGTTGTGTAAATTTGAAGGAATTCGATGGGATTTTGGGAACCATCAAACTTCTCCATGTTCACCGGTCGAAAACGAGGTGGCAATGACGGCTCGGAGATCGGCGAGAATGCCCGACATCCAAGAATGACTTCTTGACGCCTCCTTTGCGTAAAAGAAGGGTTGATATCATCGTGGTCGTACTCGACGATACCCAAGAATAAAGTTGACCCGATTGTAATAGGTCTCGGTCCCACGAGGAATACTCCTCGTAGTTTATCTCTTTATTGCGATTTCCATGTCGGAGTGGTGAACGATCACCTTCCGAGGAGCTTGTTGATCATCATCATTTGGAAGACATTTCTTCGAGTAGGAGATCGACACGACTTTGTCATTGCGCCGATTTCTACGCGGTGATATGTTGGATTGATCGGTAGTCAGAAGAAGTCGTATGGATGGGTACGACTACTTGAATGATGTCGACGAGGAGCTTCAATTTTTTCATTGTACTCGAAGCCTTTGTGCGATCTCTTCAAATGAAGAGGTCGAGTCTGGCGTTCGGGCTAGCTCTTGAGTTGGATTCTCGAGCAAATCATTGATGTCTTTGGAGCTCTCGAGCTTCCTCGATTGATATTGAATACGCCCGAGCAAATTCTTCCGAGCTTCAATCTTCTTCCTTCAATTGCCTCAAGATTTCCCATGTTAGACTCTTGAGATTACCTCAATGAAGCGAGAATGTCGAGGATTTCCTAGCGCTCATGAAGGCTTTGGTCGTGTCCGATGGTGGTGTCCCGCCATTGCCACGAGGGGCGCAGCATGTGTGACCTTCGGAAGGGTCTCCATCTCGGCCTCTAGAAGAGTGATCTTGATCTCGAGGGAAGGACGAAGACCTCCTGCTGATGATTCTCACTTGCGCCGAGGCCTCTCCGCTTGAGGAGTCGTCGAGAGACACCATCTGGCGACTTGGAGTAATCCTCCAAGTAGGAGAAGTCCGGGGTTATAACTGTCTCCGTCGGCGGTGTGACCAAGGAGAGATGATCGAATTTGCAGAAAAGCATGCTTGATCCCGCTCTCTCTGGCGTTATCCAGAGAGAGAGAATCACCAGATGGGTGAAGTCCTGCATCAGGCTTCTAGAGCTTGCCTCACCAAGTCGGACCGCCTTAGGGAACTTGGACACTTCGAGGAAAAACTCTCGTCGTGTCGTGAGTCCACTGGGTGTGGTCTGGTCGATTGACCCTTGCCCCTTAAGAGGGTAGATTCTCTCTTGGACGTCTTGTTGTGGGGATAAGGATCCTCCTCAACTCCACCGGCGACATTGTCTCCTCGGATCTGTGGGAAGATCCCCGAGGCAAGAATGCCATAGGATGAGTCATCACTCGGTTTCAGAATCAATCCCGCATCCATGTCGACGCTCACAGACCGCCAAGTCGAACAGCTTCTCCTCGCTCCATTCTCCGCCATGAGTGCATGAGATTTGGAAAACAGAGAGAATGTTGACAAGAAATTACCGAAGATCCCCACGGTCGGCGCCTAACCCGGTGTTTTAGAACCGAACTTACGTAAAGATTGTTTGATTTGGGGGTCTCCTATAATAGAATCATGCGAGAGATTGACACGGAATTTTTATACTGTGTTCGGCCTTCTCAGGAGAGAATAACAACCCTACTCCTGTGTGTGTATGGTATTGAGTGTATACTGAACAATTAGGGGAAAAATTAAGACTATTACAGATAGTGCTTGTATTCCTGATGGTTCGATCCTCTCTCCCTTTCTCTAGTTGCCGCCTTTTATAGTACGTGAAGGAGCGAAGCGGTTACTCGAGTAAGCGGCTACCATCACCTCCTCAGAATTCGCATGTTGGTAGTAATTACGGTGTATTAATTCCTCCACGTCGCTCAACACTATATACCGAGATAATGGGTATTACGTGCCATTATTCTCGTAGAATAACAACAGATGATGATTGTTTGAATCCCTTAATCAATAAGACCCACTTGTCTGCGCAGTTCATTTGATTATAAGGTGGTCGTGTTTGACCTAGTCGTAGAGGAATCTACGATTATGAGGTAGTCGTAGCAAGACTTACGACTATGGGATAGTCGTAGCATAACTTACGACTATGGGGGTGGTCGTAGAAGAACTTACGACCATCCATTTGGTTCTTCCTTCATAACATTAAGGGGTACACTCAGGGTTCACATGACGTCATATTTACCTATAATAAAAATTATAGATAAAACGTAAAATGAGGATTATTATATCCTCGTCAGATCCGATTTCCTATAAGTGGGCATGAAATCCTTCGTCTTTCGCAAATACCGCATCACCCGTTTTGCTGCGACCCAATGATCCAATCCTAGATCACTTAGATGCATGCTTAGCATTCCAACAATATATACTATATCTGGTCTAGTGCAAACTTGAGCATACATCAAGCTCCCTATCAAAGATGAATAGGAGATGTTCTGCATTTTCTTAGCCTCAAAATCATTCTTAGGACATTGGCTAAGACTGAATTTTTCACTTTTGGCCACAGGGGTATCTAAAGGTTCTGATTCAGATGCCAAATCTTTGCAATACCTTATCGATATAGTTCTTTTGTGATAATCCAAGTACACCTTAAGAGCGATCTCGGCATATTTGAATTCCTAATACAAATGAAGCATCACCAAGATCCTTCATCTCAAAATTTTTAGCGAGAAATTTCTTGGTTTCATCTAACAAGCATATATCGTTACAAGCAAGCAATATGTGATCAACATACAGAACAAAAAAATATGAACTTGCTCCCACTGAATTTATGATACACACAATCCTCAACTATATTTACCTCAAAACCAAAAGAGATAATAACCTCATGAAATTTGTGGTACCATTGCCGGGAAGCCTGTTTGAGCCCATAGATGGATTTCTTTAATTTGCATAACATTTGCTTTGGGTCACCGACCACAAAGTTTTCTGGTTGCACCATATAAATCGTCTCATTAATGTTTCCATTTAGAAACGTTGGTTTTACATCCATCTGATGAAGCTCAAGATCAAAAAATGCCACAAGTGCCATAATAACCCTAAAAGAGTCTTTTGAAGAAACCGGAGAGAAAGTCTCTTTATAGTCTATGCCTTCCTTTTGAGTATATCCTTTAGCAACAAAACGAGCCTTATATCTTTACACATTGCCTTTCGAATCCCGTTTGGTCTTAAATATCCATTTGCAACCAATGGGTTTCTTTCCTTCTGGCAATGGGACAAGATCCCAAACATCATTGTCCTTCATGGATTTTAACACTTAATTCATGGCATTGATCCAATTAACTGAATTTGAGCTTTGCAGGGCTTTTTGGAGATTGATAGGATCTTCTCCCAGAATTCCTGAAGAAAGATAATGTAATCATCAGAGATTGCACTTCTTTTTTCTCTAGTGGATCTCCTTAATGGCACTGGTTCTTGAGGTTGATGAGTTTGTTCTTCTGTAGTAACATCATTTTGTGGAGGAACCTCATGGACATTATTTTGAATTGTATTTTCCTCAATAATACCGGGTAATATAACCTGATCCCGATCATTATTGGGAATAACCAAAGGAAGAGGAAATAAATCCCCTTCAGAAACGTCTTCAAAAATAATGTTCCTAACCATATCTCCTCCTTCAAACTCAACATCCTCAAAAAACCGGGCATTTCCCGTTTCAAAAATTTCCCTAGTAGTGGGATCATAGAATTTGTAACCCCTTGATCTTTTAGAATATCCAACAAAATAGCTACTAACAGTTCTTGAGTCCAATTTTCTTTCGTTAGGCCTGTACGGCCTTGCCTCAAATGGACATCCCCACATACGTACTTGCCTGATGCTAGGCTTTTTGCCTATCCATTTTTCATACGGTGTTTTGTTAGTCGCTTTAGTTGGTACTCTGTTGAGTAAATAAGCTGCAGTTTTCAATGCCTCTCCCAAAGAGACTCTGGTAAGGTAGAATGACTAATCATACTCCTCAGCATATCCTTAAGAGTCCTGTTTCGCCTCTCAGCAACACCGTTCATGCTAGGAGATCCCGACATGGTGTACTGAGGGACAATCCCGCATTCCTCTAGGAATTTAGCAAAAGGTCCTGGACATTGTTCACCTGATCCGTCATTTCTGCCATAGTATTCTCCACTACGGTCAGATCGAACGGCCTTAATTCTTTTGCCAAGTTGGTTTTTCACCTCAGCCTTAAAATTTTGAACACATCCAGGGACTGTGACTTCTCATGAATAAGATAAATATAACAATATCTCGAGAAACCGTCTATGAACGTGATAAAATACCTGTGGTCATTCCATTAAGCCGTAGGGAATGCGCTGCAGATATCCATATGTATCAGTTCTAAGACATCTGAAACTCTATTAGCACTTAACTTCCACCTTCTTGCCATCGCCCACATAGATGAATCTTTCAAAGATCACTTGGCTTTCGATTCGGCTCAGCAACCCTTTATTGACATAATCGATGTTAGAAGTTGCACCGAGTCTAACTAACAAGTGCATTCAGTACAGAAGTTAAGTTAACCTCAGAGCTGACCATAGCAAAAATTGTACCTTTCTTTGCATGCCAAGCATGATATTTGGTACAATACTTCTTTACGTGATCATCCTTCTTACAAAAGAAACAAGCCAATTCAAGCCATTGTTTCTTCATTATGGATGGCACATCTGCAGCTTCTTTACTCTTCCTCTTGTTATTTTTTTTACTTTAGGGGTCATAGCCAAATGAGCACTTTTTGTTCTATTTTGTTACCATCTATCCTCCTCTTACACACAATAGGAGATGAGCTCATTAAGGGATCGATTGTCCTTTTGACAGTTATTGCTCACCTTGATCTGATTAAAGTGTGCAGGAAGGGGTATCAAAATTAAATGCACGAGCAAATCCTCAGATAGCTCTAACTTGAGTGCCTTTAATTTTGAAACAAGATGAGACATTTCCATAATGTACTCCCTTATGTTTCCTTTACCTTTATACTTTATTGAGATAAGTTTTGCCAAAAGCGTACTTGATTCAGCCTTTTCATTTTTGGCAAACCTTTGCTCAAGACTGTCAAGGAAACCCTTAGCTGTAGTGGCCTGTTCTGATGTGCTATCCTGAAAAATTTCTGGAACAGCACACTTCATGATCATTAGACTCATACGATTTGAATGATCCCACTTCTCATACTCCTTTTTCTCAATGGAGCTGTTAGCCACAAGAGTAGCGAGTTGTTCTTTACAAAGTGCAAGGTCTAGATCCATTACCCCAAGAACAATTAAAATGTTCTCTTTCTATTCTTTAAAGTTTGCACCAGCAAGCATAGTATAGAATTGATGTTAGCAGAAATATTGGAAGTAGGATTTGCAGCTGAAATAAAAGAATAAATTCTCACATCAAGACATGAATGACTAACTTAAGGTTTAATTCAAAATTTGGTATATACCATCACGCAAGATACCTAGTGCTCCATTAATACTTAGTCTTTGGACAGAAATATTAACTTGCAAGTAGTAACCTTGATGTAGCAAACAAATATTAACAGTAAATCATGTCAAACAATATGCCTTACTTTGGTCCGACTTATTGTTCACATGAAAACTTGATGACTGTTACATATTTGTTGCCACAGTTGCATATATAATTCGGCCAAATACTGACTTTCCTTTGGGCTAGTCAATAGATGCATGAATTATACATACAAAAAAAATACCTAGTTGTTCTGAATAAATTAACCTACATAACAGAGGTTGCTTTGGCAACATGGAACTTCAATTAACCTATGCAGAACACTAGCTGGCCAAATTTGAATCAATCCAACATTCATGAAGAGGACACATTATTGAGAGTCCACAATTTATGATAATGCAATTATCAGAGGTGCCATTAAGCAAAATTTTCACAATTTGCAATTGACAGATTATCACCAATATGCACAATAACCAAATTTGCACAAAAATGCAATTGACTATTTAAGCCTGAACTGAGACCGATACAGATTGCAATTGACTGATTCTATAAAAAAAAACAGCAAGTTAATCCAGAACTAAGATTGATACCAAATTAACCAATTTTGACAGATTAACCAATTTGCACAGAATTGCAGTTATCTGATTATACCATAAACAGTACATTAGGGAATATAACCTATCTTAGTACCAAAAATAGCAATTGGGCTAATTGAAATATTCTCCAGAGGATACTAGAAACGGCAAGAACTCAAGATGCATGCACTATCATATCTGAGAACATAACTGATCTAGCACAATTACCAATTTCCATAACAGAGAATACAATCAATTTGCATCTAATTGATAATACCATCACCAGTACCCTCCCACGGTACTAACAGAAGATCGATTCCCTGGATACTCACCATCAGATGAAGCAACCGAAAAGCATACAAAAACAGCATAGAACCAAAAATAACATAGAACTTGATATCTGAAGATGCATGAATAATCATTGATGCAAAAAGCTTAATCTCCATAAATAATCCTCAATGCAGATCTGTAACCAAAATTACTCAAAAACTTCAAGGGATAATCCAAGAGGATTTACTAGAGCTGATGCTGCAGCGTAGGTGGCGTCCGGGAGCAAGCACCACCAGCGGCGGCACCCAGAGGTTAAGCGGCGCACGCGGCTACAGCGGAATCCAGAGGGCACACGGCACCCGAGCAAAAGCAGTGGAAGTCGGAGGGTGCTCAGCCGCACGGGGAGGCGGCGCAAGCATGACGAGTCACTCGGCGTGCGGAGGCAGCGGAACCGAAGTGCGGACGGCGAGATCTGAAAACAGCGGAAGCTTACTTGATGCAAAAAACGTGGGAGCTGGAGGGCAACAGAAGCCAGAGGGCGCAAGTGGAGACCAGAGGGTGGCGCGCACTGGGGCGGCACAAACTAGAGGGGCGGCGCGGGGGGCGGAATCTTGACGGCCAGAGACACACGGAGGGGCGGCAGCACGGATCTTGAGGGTGCGCGGGCGACCGAGGGGTCGCTCGGCGACGACGAAAGCCGGAGCTGACGAAACTAGAGGGCACACGGCAAGGAGGTGGCGAAGACCATAGGGCTACAGCACGCTTGGGGAAGGAGAAGCCTGATGGCGCTCCGTCGCAACTGGAGGTGGCGGAAGCCTGCAGGGGCGAGTGGACCACGCGGGGTAGCGGGAGCCCGAGACCGCGCGGTGCACGCGGTGGCGCCATCCGGAGGGCGCTTGGCGCATGGTGGTGGCGGCGATCCAAAGACACATGGAGGCGGTGGGATCCGGAGGAGTGGCACGGGGCCAGCTGTGAGGCCCCGGGATATTTAGCTTATAATGCTTAGTCTTCCAATTGACCCTAGCATCACAAACAAAATATCCCGTACCTCGGGACAATGTGTACCTCCCAAAAGTGCGGTACACACACCCTTTTACAAAATCATGCATCAATTCCATACAAGCACAGAACCGAAGCAAGAACTTAATTAAACAAAAGACACACATAATAGAGTTCTTACAAAAGGGGGCCGATCGGCCAAATCACAAGCTAAAGAGCTAAATAAATAGTGGAAGCAAAAGCCATAAGATGGCGATAAACAAAAGCCATACGGTTTGCCCTTAAGCCCACAAGGCAACCGACTGGGCCGCCAGCTAGTCGTCAAAGTCAAAGTCCGTCTCACGATAGTCGATACCTTGGGGATCAACCTCCTCTGCAACAATTAATTAAGCAAAGCAAATGAGTACAAAAATGTACTCACAAGACTTACGTGTAGTGTAACAGCCTATACATAGCTACATGCAAGCTTAGTCAATGGAGAAGGCTCTAGGTTCATTTTCAGCATAAAGCAAGTTTTCATTTGCAATAATGTAGTAATTTTGAAAGCAATTTTGCAATCTGTTTTCAATGTTCAAATAACAGCGAGTAACAATATATAAATGACAACAACAATCTGGAAGTGACTACCTAATAGCCACCACAACAATAGCATGAATTACCCATTCATACCACCCACAACAAGTTTTAATTAAATGGTTATAGTCTAGTTCTTGCACGACCTTACCAAGCATGTCCATAACCTAGGACGAGGCTATTCGAATAGTTTGAACCCTGCAGGGGTGTACCAATGTACCCACATGTCACACCGCCTTTTTGCCAAGCTATTAAGCACACTTCCTTTGGTATGCCAGCACGGCTAAGTCCTACGAGACATTTCCAATGGATTATGCTAATTAAGAGCCGTACATATGGGGGTTAACCCTTAGTGAAATGCCTACCCGGCTCTCACCAAGGACCCATACGAAGAATAGGATACACCGCCCAAAATTCAAGTGCTATGATGCTCCTCCCCGTCCCATGTTTCATATAGTCAAATATACAACCCACCACGCGACTCATTAATTAACACCCCCCAAAGTACTTAGTCAAGAGAGGTCCCATATCCCCCTCGTGTGGTTAGCACGCAATAATCGCTTGGCTTAGTGACACAAGTAACTCGGTCCTTGAGGACTTTGGCACCATTCCAATCACACCCAACAGATCACACCATCATCCATTGTGCCCAAGTCAATAACAATTTGTTTTCAGTTTTGACTTTAAAAATTAACAAAGCACAAAGTGCTGGACATAAAGGAATAATAATAAGATTTGTGTGATCAAGATCATCGACTAAGTCGATGACTGCCCAATTCTTCCAGTAGCTAAGCATTTCTAAGCATGACACCGTAAAGACAATAAAAGAGCATAATTCAATCACCAGACTCTAATTCACCGGCGAGATTAATAAATTATGGTTAGTGGCAGGGGATAACAATTTAAGGGCAACCATGCAATAGGAATAGCTACCTCTAATCGGGAAAATAACTTTGACACAAAAGCATGCATACATACAATTTGTAAACAAAGTATTAGACTTTAAAAGTAATGGGATTGATATGATCAAATTGCTTGCCTTGCTGGAGATGCTCAATATGCTGCAGAGGATCACTCTTGTAATCAACGAACTCGTCGGCACCTAACGAAAGAACGAAAAGAACCGATAAGAACGAAGAACACCGAAAAGGCTCAAAAACCAACTTCAGTGAAAGCCCACGAAATTTTTACAGCATGTAGAGCATGATTTTAAAGGAATTTAGCAACAAGAACCAATTGATTTGGATGCTCAATGCTAAAGTTATGGCCAAAACAATTTTGGCCGGTTGGAAAAATGCTGAAAAATTCCCCTTGGGTACTGTTCATCCAAAATTAATTCTTTAGCATAATTTTTCAGAGAGGTGTTGCACCTGAAATTTTTATGGTAAATAAAGCAACTTATGAGATGAACAACACAATTGGATTCACCTCATTTGGAGCTAGGATGCATTTTCTATGATTTTTCGAAGACATGAAAAAGAGCACAAGTTAAATGCAACCACAAAAATAGTAGCATGCCTAAAACCTATTCTACAAATAAGCTTACTAACAGAGGAAGCCAACAAAGTTGAGTTCACTCAAAAAGGAGCTACAGAGAATTACTTATGCATTTTTCAAGTTAATTGAATTTTTAATGCAATAAATAAAGCTAAACTGAAATTAAATCTATTAAAACAATTTTCTGGAGAAAAACTAAGCTTACAACCATTTTTAGATTAAAGCTTAGTTAAAACCAGGACTAGCAAAATTTGAATCAACGGAAAAGGATTTAAAACGAATTAGTTAAGCAATTTTGAAGTTTAATACACTTTTCAGTTTACAAATAACTCTTACCGGGTTTTATTAACAAATAAACCGAAAAGGAAAAGCCTGGGCCGTCGATCTGCCATCCAACGGCCCACAAAGCGCCAAGCACAGTGCGCGCGCTCAAGAAATGCAAAGAAAACCGATGGATCAAGATCCAACGGTCCACAATGATTGAAGTTCGGATGGTCCGAACGTTCAAACGATTGTGGGCCGTGGATCTAAGGATTAACGGCTGAGATTGATGTGAGGTTCGGACGGTCCGAACGGCACATCAGATCTGGGCCGTTGATCTTAATCCAACGGCTCATACGGACGAAGCAGAAAGGGTGGTCCGAACGGTCCAACAGATCTGGGCCGTTGATCTTGAATCCAACAGCTCACGATCAATGGAGCGTAACGCACACGCTCGAGAGAGAGAACAAGAGGCTGGGCCCCACTGTCAGTGACTCGTGGCCCCGCACACGTGTTTAAAGCGCCCAGGGGGTTTAAAATGCATGGGCCCGCGTGTTAGTGGCACTTAAGCCACGCACGGATTAATGCGCACGGGGCCACCCGCAGTGACTTTAAAAGCCGGTTTGGACAGCATTAATTACTAAGCAAATGATTAGCATTGATTAATCAGTGATTAGTACTAAATGCACAGGATCTTTGTCCTACTACGACAACACACAGTGCACTTGTTCGTCCGACAAAAGACCCGAGGCAAACAACGGCTTGCCGCCGACAATGAGGACCTCGTCGATGCAACCCAAGGGTACCACTAGGTGCACAATAGCTTTACAAGACTAACCGGCCCACTCGACGGCGGCGTGCCTAGAACGCCATGAAGCCGAGAGAGGCGGCGGTGACAAACACGACCGAAACACAAAAAGCAAAAGAGCTCCGCAGTGGTTCAAGATAGCTAGTGTCCAAGCTTTCTAGGGACTAACAAGAGCTACCTCAACACTGAAGAGGGATAGAGGCGGCCGGACCAGCTCTGGCGACGAAGGAGCTTGCCGGCACTGAAGAAGATGAAGCGGAGAGGACAACCTGAGCAAAAAAGAGAAGGACCGGGTCACTGGGCTAGCTCCATTATAGCTCATAGATGGTCCATGAGCAAGGGATTGAAGAATGAAGCCCTTACCGGAGCTGAGGAAGAAAGGGGATGAACTTCGGCCGAATGAGATCCAAACTTAAATTCGGTGATTTCTGTGAAGGAAAACCCAAATTAAGTTAGGGGAAAAGATGAAAATGATTAGAGGAACAAGGTGGCGCAAAAGTATTTGCAATTGAACCACTAGAGCATTGTCGACTACGAAGCTTGCTTGCGGCCGACAATGGCGGATTTGGGGATTTTGGTGGTTTGAGCTTGCTTGAGCAGAGAAGGAGCAAGGCAAACCAAGGTGGTGTTTAAAGGAGGCCAAGGAAGAGCTCAATGGCTACTTATAGCCGAAGGAGCGAGGAGAAGAGCAACGGCAAGGACTAGAGGTGAGCTCGGGTCAAAGCTGCTGCCATGAGCCGAGGGGATGGGAGCAGGTGAAGGAAGACTTCTAGGGTAAAGCTCTAGTGCGCATTTAAGTCTAAGAGCCGTTGCTAGGACAGCGAGGAAGGGACGAGGCACAGCTTCTGGCTCTGCCCACGCCATGGAGCACTGGCGCGCACGCACGGGAGCGACTGAGGAAGGAGATGATGACCAGGACGCGATGGGGCCCACCGGTCAGCGAGAGCAAAAAGGAGTGGCTCGGGTCTAACAGAGCCAAGGGGTTGAGTCCAACCAAAAGGCACGGACCCAACTCAAAAGATGGTTAGATCAAAGAGGGACGGCCAAGATTGAAAGCAATCTTGGCGGTTTGATTTAGATCCAAGAGTTGAAAGGGGTTGGTCCGAACGACCCAACTAGCGAGGACCGTGCCATCCAGATCCAAGGGCTGAGAACGCACGCGCGATGGAAAAGGCTCGGGACTGAGCCAAGCAGGTTGGGTTCAACCGGGAAGGAGGTTGGGCTCGAGTCTTACTCGAGTCCAACAGGACTTTGACCAAGGGTTTGACTGGGGTTTTGAACAAGAGCTAAAAACTTGGAAGAATTATTAGAGGTAGCAAACTAACTCCAAAAATTCTAAAATTTTGACTGGAGGTTCCACACTCCAGGATAAACCTTGGATAAAATTTCCAGATGTTTTTATGCAGAGCATTTTTCTCCAGAAATTCTACAAGGATTGTTCTAAGGTTTGACCAAGAGTCAAACTGGTTTGACTGGCAAATCTGAAATTTTTCAGAGGAGTCACACGGCATCCCTAGAACCAAGGAAAAAAATATTTCCAGGGGTTGAACACATGATTCTCAACAAGGAGGTCATGACTTTAGTCAATCGGAGATTTAGGTTTTTAATTTCCCATAATTCCTTTACAAGAATTACAGAAAAGTTCAAAAACTTCAAGATGCAAGAAAAGTTTTAATTTCTACTCATTTTTTTACATTTGAAACACACACCCAAATTTGGGATGTTACAAAACCTCCCCCCTTACAAAAATCTAGTCCCGAGATTTGGCTCACTCGGAAAAGAAAGATGGGTAGTCCGCACGCAGACGATCTTCCCGTTCCCAAGTAGCTTCATCCTCGGAATGATTTGACCACTGAACTTTAAGGAATTTGATGGCACGATTCCTTGTTCTTCGTTCCGCCTCTTCAAGGATGCGAACAGGGTGCTCACGGTAGGTCAAATCTTCTTGAACATCGAGAGTTTCCAACGGAGCTTCCTCGGTTGGAACACGGAGGCGCTTCTTTAACTAGGACATATGGAACACATCATGTACTCCCTCAAGTGCAGCAGGCAATTCCAACTTATAGGCAACAACCCCTTTCTTCTCGATGATGCGGTAAGGACCCACATATCGTGGAGCTAACTTGCCCTTGATGCCAAAACGTTGATGGCCCTTCAAAGGAGAGACTTTGAGATAAACAAAGTCATTAGGCTCAAAACTCAACTCACGACGACGGCGATCCGCATAGCTCTTTTGCCTTGATTGAGCCGTGCGCAAACGATCACAAATAAGCTGAACTTGACTCTCGGCCTCATTGATCGAGTCCAGGCCAAAGAAAGGTCTTTCGCCGGTCGCAGACCAATTCAACGGGGTTCTACACTTCCTCCCGTATAAGGCCTCGAAAGGTGCCATGCCGAGACTGGCTTGAAAGCCGTTGTTGTAAGAAAACTCAGCGAATGACAAGCATTTCTCCCAATGCTTCCCATAGGAAAGAACACAAGCACGAAGCATGTCTTCCAAAACTTGATTGACCCTTTCAGTCTGGCCATCAGTTTGAGGATGATATACTGAGCTGAAAGAAAGGCGAGTTCCCATAGCCTCTTGCAAACTATGCCAAAAGCGAGAAGTGAACAGAGAACCACGATCTGACACAACCGTCTTTGGCACACCATGCAAACTCACGATGCGAGCTATGTAGAGATCCGCCAAAAGACCTACTCGAAGATCAGTCTTGATAGGAAGAAAAGGAGCCACTTAGTCAAACGATCGACGACAACCCAGATGGCATCATTTTTCTTCAGAGATCGGGGTAGACCTGTGATAAAATCCATCTCGATCGAATCCCACTTCCACTAAGGCACTGGCAAAGGTCAAGCAGTTCGCTGGACGCCGATGTTTCGGCCTTTACACGACACATGTCGACTCAAAGAACGAACCTCGCGATCTCCTCTTCATTCGTCCACCAAAATCTCTGCCGGAGATCTTGATACATCTTCGTGGCTCCAGGATGAATGGACAAAGGAGAATCATGGGCTTCGTGGAGGATCAAATTCCACAATTCCATGTCCTTTGGAACCACAAGGCGCTGTCCGAATCTCACAACACCAAGATCATCTTATGAGAAGCACTTGGCTATTCCGTTCTTGATATTCTGCCTGATTCGGTTCACCCCAACCAGGGTAGCGAGGAAACCATGCTCAACCAAACCCAAGTTGAGATGCTGAAATTCCTCCAGAAGGGTGGGCTGTTGCTCGTTGAGCAACAAGGCATTACAATGTACCTTTCGACTAAGTGCATCGGCAACGACATTAGCCTTGCCCGGATGATAGTGAATGCCCATGTCATAGTCTTTGATTAATTCCAACCACCTTCTTTGCCTAAGGTTCAGATCGGGTTGGATGAACAAATACTTCAACCTTTTATGATCCGAATACACTTCACAATGATTACCGATTAGGTAATGTCGCTAAATCTTAAGTGCATGAATCACAGCAGCTAGCTCCAAGTCATGGGTAGGATAGTTTAGTTCATGAGGTTTCAATTGCCTTAATGCATAGGCCACTACCTTGCCTTCTTGCATAAGGACGCAACCGAGTCCTCGACGAGAAGCATTGCAAAAGATATCGAAACTTTGATGGACATCGGGAAGAACGAGAACGGGAGCTGTGGTCAAACGCTTCTTGAGTTCTTGAAAACTTTCCTCGCAAGCAGTGGACCACAGAAACTTCTTGTCCTTCTTGAGCAACTCAGTCATCGGCTTCGCAATCTTGGAGAAGTTCTCGATAAAGCGACGATAGTATCCCGCTAAACCGAGAAAACTCTGCACTTCGGTTACCGAACTGAGCTGACTCCAAGAGAGCACATCGCTGATGTTGCTAGGATCAACTGCTACGCCTCCCGCTGAAAGAACATGGCCCAAGAATACCACTTCCTTCAACCAGAACGCACACTTGCTGAACTTTGCGTACAGTTGGTGCTCACGCAGCTTTCCCAACACAAGCTTAAGATGCTCAGCGTGTTCTTCATCGTTCTTGGAGTAGATAAGAATATCATCGATGAATACCACCATAAACTTATCCAAATACTCCATGAACATCGAATTCATGAGATTCATGAACAGGGCAGGAGCATTTGTCAAGCCGAAAGACATGACAGTATACTTGTACAAACCGTAGTGAGTAGAGAAAGCCGTCTTTGGAATATCTTCAGGTCGGATCTGAACTTGATGAGATCCCACTCTCAAATCAATCTTGGAGAAAACTTGAGCTCCAGACAATTGATCGAAGAGGTCATCGATGCGGGGCAAAGGATACTTGTTCTTTATCGTTACTTCATTAAGCAGACGGTAATCGACACACATGCGTAAAGTATTGTCCTTCTTCTTCACAAAGGTTACTGGACACCCCCATAGAGATGAGTTAGGGCGGATGAAACCCTTCTCTTGCAGCTCACCAAGTTGCTTCTTCAACTGCACCAACTCATTTGGAGGCATTCGGTAAGGCCTCTTTGAAATCGGGGCGGTACTGGGCGCCAACTCGATGACGAACTCGAGATCACGAACTGGTGGCATCCCAGGAAGATCTTCGGGAAAGACATCGACAAAGTCACACACCACTGGGACTTCACGAATGTCCAGAACAGGCTTCGCTTCAAGCGCGAAGAGATGCGGTCCTTGTAGCTTCGGCGAAAAGCAAACCTGCTCATCGGAGGAACTCGTGAGGTAGATGAGCTTCTGGGCGCAATCGATTTGTCCCAAATGCTGGAACAACCAATCCATGCCAAGAATCACATCTAAGCTCGCGAAATTGAGGAGGATAAGGTTTGCCAAAAATCCTACGCCCTCAATCACAACAGGAACATCCCGACACTTAGTTTCAGCTCTCAACTCCGAACCAGGAGAGCGAATGAGAAACGGGACCAACAGAGGAGCAAAAAGAAGATCACCAACAGCAGCAAAAGACTGAGATACAAAAGAATGAGAAGCTCCTAAATCAAACAAAATAGTAGCAGGATGAGAGTTGACAAGAAGCGTACCCAACACGACACGCCAGCGCCTCTGGCCGCCTCACCGAGATGTGGTTGACGCGGCCGCTTCCCACGCTCTGGGTCGCAGGGACAACCTTCTGATCTTGAGGAGGACCACCTCCTTGCCCGCGTCCTCCATTAGGACGAGGGGCCGCTCCAGTCTTCTTAGGGCAATTATTCGCATAATGGCCCTTCCGTTGCGAAGAAACAAGTGACCTCGGCAAATTGGATTATGGAGGCCACCTTGCTGACTCACAGGTGCACGTGGTTGAAACACGGCATGCGGAGGGCGAGGTGCAGGTGCTGAAGGCTTTGGTGGTGCTGAAGCCTGAGGACGGGGTACCTGGGCTTGCCCGAAACGAGGACGGGGGAAGTTGGCCCTGGACAACTTCTGGGACTCCCACTTGTGCTTGCGGGACTCTCCCAGCGCTCTCCCCTTGTGCTCGGCGACGATGGCCTTGTCGACCAAGGTCTGAAAGTCGGGGAAGTTAACAATGGATAGCTTGTCCTGCAGCTCCTCGGACAAACCATCCATGAACTTCTCCTGCTTGGCCTTATCGGTGGCCACCTCTTTTGGAGCATAACGAGCCAAGTGGTTAAACTCAGACAAATACTCCGCCATCGACCGTGCCCTTGCTTGAGTGAAAGAAATTCCTTCTTCTTGAGCTTCATCAAGCGTGAGGATGTGAGCTCGATTTAAAAGCGTAACGGAACTCCTCCCAAGAGACGACGTGGCCAGCGGGCTGCATGGCGAGGAAAATTTCCCACCAAGAGAACGCTGCACCTTCCAACTGATGGGAGGCAAAGAGTGCCTTCTCCTGATCCTGACACTGAGCAACGTTGAGCTTCCGCTCAACCAGACGCAACCAATCGTCTGCATCCAGTGGGTCCTCTGACCGGGAGAAAGTGGGCGGCTGAGTGTGAAGGAACTCCGCAAGTCCCCCTCGCGGCTGATGTCCACCTCCTCTCCCTGATCCGGAGGCACTAGAAAGAGTGGAGGTATTGCGCGCGATAACCTCCAGAATCCTTATATGTTCCATTCGGTTTTGCTCGATCTGAGCAAGAACCGAGGCCATGGTCGGAGGAGGCGGGAGCTCCTCATCCAGACCAACTGATTGACCTTGACTGCTTCGACTCCTTCCAGCCATCCTGTTCCGAAGAGATGGGTTAGCAACGAAACCCGAAAACTAGAAGCTAAAGAAAACAAAAAGCCATCGACTAGGGGAATAGGACATCACCCTAACCGAGAGCCAACAAGACAGCGAAGAAACGAACTCTAAAAGCTCACAAAAAGGCTCAAGAAACAGCAAGGAACTAGAAGACTTAAAACCAACTTCCCGACACAACGAACCCGTATTGAATGAACGAGCAATCGGTTGGGAAGGCAAAATTTCAGAACACTACTCTAGATCTAACAGACCTAAGGAACAAGGTAAAAACCAGCAAAAGAGGGGTTAGGTACTTAGCCAACTAGTATCATATCTTACCCTTTTATTCCCACAAGTTTTAGTTGAATTATCCTCTCATTATCAGCTCTATTTACTTACTAAAAGCTTGCTGTCCAGAATATGTTGCTTGCTGTCCAGATTTTAGAACTCTCATTGGTTCCCCAAAACCGAGATTAAACGATAACAACTATCTTTTGAAAGAAGGAGAGGAAAACAACCTTTTTAAACTCAATCAAGAGTAAGATGAGATGAGCAATCTAAGATAGGTAAGGAGTAAAATCTGAGAATTTACTTAAGCTTTCATAAACCATTTGATATTTTGAAACTAAGTTTTTCAAAACATCCTAAAGACGACCAAGCTATGGTTACTACGGCCAGTACGGCTCTGATACCAAACTTTGTGAGACCCTAGGGTATTTAGCTTATAATGCTTAGTTTTCCAATTGACCCTAGAATCATAAACAAAATATCCCGTGCCTCAGGACAATGTGTACCTCCCAGAAGTGCGGTACACACACCCTTTTACAAAATCATGCATCAATTCCATGCAAGCACAGAACCGAAGCAAGAACTGAATTAAATAAAAGACATACATAATAGAGTTCTTACAAAAGGGGGCCGACCGGCCAAATCACAAGCTAAAGAGCTAAATAAATAGCGGAAGCAAAAGCCATAAGATGGCGATAAACAAAAGCCATACGGTTTGCCCTTAAGCCCACAAAGCAACCGACTGGGCCGCCAGCTAGTCATCAAAGTCGAAGTCCGTCTCATGATAGTCGATCCCTTGGGGATCAACCTCCTCTACAACAATTAATTAAGCAAAGTAAATGAGTACAAAAATGTACTCGTAAGACTTACGTGTAGTGTAACAGCCTATACATAGCTACATGCAAGCTTAATCAATGGAGAAGGCTCTAGGTTCGTTTTCAGCATAAAGCAAGTTTTCATTTGCAATAATGTAGTAATTTTGAAAGCAATTTTGCAATCTGTTTTTAATGTTCAAATGACAGCGAGTAACAATATATAAATGACAACAACAACCTGGAAGTGACTAACCCAATAGCCACCACAACAATAGCATGAATTACCCATTCATACCACCCACAACAAGTTTTAATTAAAAGGTTATAGCTAGTTCTTGCACGACCTTACCAAGCATGTCCATAACCTAGGACGAGGCTATTCGAATAGTTTGAACCCTGTAGGGGTGTACCAATGTACCCACATATCAGACCGTCTTTTTGCCAAGCTATTAAGTACACTTCCTTTGGTATGCCGGCACGGCTAAGTCCTACGAGACATTTCCAATGGATTGTGATAATTAAGAGCCGCACGTATGGGGGTTAACTCTTAGTGAAATGCCTACCCGGCTCTCACCAAGGACCCATACGAAGAGTAGGATACACCGCCCACTCAAGCCGCTATGATGCTCCTCTCCGCCCCATGTTGCATATAGTCAAATATACAACCCACCACGCGACTCATTAATTAACACCCCCCAAAGTACTTCGTCAAGAGAGTCCCATATCCCCCTCGTGTGGTTAGCATGCAATAATCGCTTGGCTTAGTGACACAAGTAACTCGGTCCTTGAGGACTTAGGCACCATTCCAATCACACCCAACAGATCACACCATCATCCATTGTGCCCAAGTCAATAACAATTTGTTTTCAGTTTTGACTTTACAAATTAACAAAGCACAAAGTGCTGGACATAAAGGAATAATAATAAGATTTGTGTGATCAAGATCATCGACTAAGTCGATGACCGCCTAATTCTACCGGTAGCTAAGAATTTCTAAGCATGACACCGTAAAGACAATAAAAGAGAATAATTCAATCACCGGGCTCTAATTCACCGGCGAGATTATTAACTTATGGTTAGTGGCAGGGGATAACAATTTAAGGGCAACCATGCAATAAGAATAGCTACCTCTTAAGTTTTTCAAAGGCATCGTCTGCGTCTTTAGTCCATTCGAAACTTCTGTGTTTCCGAAGAAGTTTGAAAAAAGGGAGTCCTTTTTCACCTAACTGTGCTATGAAACGACTTAGCGCTGCTATACACCCGGTTAGTTTTTGGACGTCCCTCTTTATGGTCAAAGGGCGCATCTGGTCGATGGCTGAAATTTTTTGGTGGGTTTGCTTCAATCCCTCTAGCCGAAACTAGGAACTCAAGAAGCTTTCCAGAAGAAACTCCGAACACACACTTCTCTGGATTTAACTTAAGGTTATGCCTTCTTAAGTTATTGAAAGTCTCGTGTAGGTCAGAAATATGGTCACCGGTGTTGATGCTTTTTACGACCAAGTCATCAACGTAGGCTTCTAGATTTCGACCTATCTGCGGATTAAATGTTTTCTGCATTAACCTTTGAAAAGTCGCACCAGCATTTTTTGAGACCAAGTGGCATCTTAACATAGTAGTAAGTGTCAAATAGAGTGATGAAGAAAGTTTTCTCTTAAATCTTCTTTACTCATATTAATCTGGTGGTACCCTGAGTATGCATCTAAAAAAATTAACAACTCACACCCGGAAGTGGAGTCTACAGGTTGATCAATGCATGGAAGGGGAAAGTCATCCTTCAGACAAACTTTATTAAGGTCTATGAAGTCAATACACATTCACCATTTTCTATTGCTTTTTCTAACCATTACAGGGTTGGCGAGCCACTCTGGGTGGTCGACTTCACGAATAAACCCAGTCTTAAGGAGCTTGTCGATCTCCGACTGGATTGCCTCCTTCCGATTAGGTGCGAAACGTCTTAACTTCTGCTTGACTGGTTTTTTGTCAGGCTGGAGAGCTAGCCTATGCTCGATCACCTCCCTAGGGACTTCGAGCATGTCGGACGCCTGCCAGGCGAATACGTCCTGATTTGCTCGGAGGAAGGAGACGAGCAACTCTTCCTATTTGAGGTTGAGTTCTGCCCCGACCAGTACCTTTTGGGCAGACGCATCAGCTTTTCTTGACCCAGACAGAGTGTTGGTGCTTTCCAGAGGAGCACCTTTGCCGAGTGGTACTTTCTTGGTCTAGTCGGACGGCTTTGGCGCTATCTTTGGCCTCGAGTGCTTGACCTGCATGGGAGGTGGATTAGTTTCCCTGGTCGGAAGCTCATCGATTAGTTCTAAGGACTTCCGATCACATGCATAAGCTATTTTTCGGTCTCCTCGAATCGTGATGAAACCTTTCGGTCCTAGCATCTTTAGACTCGGGTAACCGTAGTGCGTGGCTATCAGAAATTTTGCTAGAGCCGGACGACCGAGGATTCCATTGTATGCGGTTTCAAAATCCACCACATAAAATGGATTTTTTTTTTCTGTTCGGAAGTTGTCGGGCCTTCCAAACGTAACCGGTAGGGACAGCTGTCCTATCGGTTTGGCGGTAGAACCAGAAACTATGTCGCGGTAGGCATATTTCACAGGTTTTAACTTGGACCTTGGGATCTGCATCTCTTCCAATGCTCCCGTAAACAAAATATTTAAAGTACTACCTCTATCTATTAAGACTTGATTAACTTTACAATTGTTAATAGTAGGTTCAACTACGATAGGAAACCTACCTGGTCAAGTCGATGGGATGGGATAATCTTCTTTGCTGAAGGAGATTACAGTTTTCGACCACCTGGATGGCTTGATGGTGATCGGAGACTCGGCAAGGTTGACCTCCCGCTCCACAGCCTTCAAATGACGTCTCGAATCGTACAAGAAGGATCCTCCAAAGATCACATCCACCTTATGTTGCGGCTCTTGGTAATCCATCTCTTCGTCGCCATCTTTGTCCTTCTTGGAGCTTGATTCTCCGAGTTCTGTTATAGAGGGGAAGGGCCCTTTACCCGAGTAGTAATCCTCCGGTTTACTTTGCCAGGCCCGGTAGGTGCGCAGATGATGCCCTGTCGTTTTGTGAAGTGGGCACCACTTCTTAGTTTTATTGAAGTCATTGGTCGGAGCCTTAGCTTTGTTTTGATCACTAAAATTTTTCTTGCCTTGGTATATTTTCTGGAATCACAAGGACTTCCTTGTTGTCGGGCTTGCGATTATTCTTGTTCTTGAGAGACTTCTTACTTTTCTTCTCCTGCTTCTCTAGACTCGACTGGGGATTTTTGTCCTTCCAATTAATAGCTTCATACCATTCGATCGCTTCACTAGCGGCCGCGTACTTTTCTACCATGTCGAAAAGTTCGACGGTTGTTCGTGGAAGATTTATTGCAATATCCTCTGTAAACCGGTGATTCCTCAAATTTCTACTTTGAAGGCCCGATGACAAAGATTATGTGATCTCTCGATGGAATTCGAACTCGGTCAATCTCTTGATATACTATCGAAGAGTTTCATTGGTCTTCTACTTCATCCGTGAAGATCATTCTCCTTTCTGGGGCGGTCGTACATCCCTTGAAAGTTGGCAATCAGAGTATCGCAGAGCTGCTCCCAAGTGTAGATAGATCCAACCAGTAGGTTAAGCAACCACGACCAGGCAGACCCTTCGAGAACTGTGAGCAAATAATTTGCCATCATGTTATCGTTACCACAGCGGCCTTGATGGCGGTAGAATAAATTTGAATAAATTCTAATGGGTTCTGAGTCCCATTGAACTTCTCTATGGTCCCTGGTCGGAACTTGTCTGGCCAATGAACAGCTTAGAGACCCGTCGAAAATGATCAGCAGCCCGTAATGGAGTCGTGGCGCCTTCTATGAAAAGGAGCCGGATTATAGTCTGTCGGGGATCGATTCCATAGATTTGCATATCCAGGATCCGGTGTCCCAACCCGGTCGTAGACGTTATGGTAACGCCTTT
The DNA here is from genome assembly GCA_036346405.1 of Phyllostachys edulis. Taxonomy (NCBI): domain Eukaryota; kingdom Viridiplantae; phylum Streptophyta; class Magnoliopsida; order Poales; family Poaceae; genus Phyllostachys; species Phyllostachys edulis. The sequence continues at coordinate 19,809,627 of CM070545.1, read as the reverse complement.
GACCACCTACCTGGTTCAGATGATGCCTGAGATCGACTAAATCAAGTGGCCGTTCCTCTTGGCGAGGAGAAGGAGTGACTACTGTGAAGAGCCGTCTTCCCTCGTGATTTCCTGGTCGGAACCTACGAGGGGGTCTCGGTGTTGATCGATCCTCTGCTCGACCATGCTGCCCCCTACTAGGAGAGGAGCATTGGGACGAGGTCATCGTGTGACTTTGTGAATTCCTTTGCTCCCGGTACATTTCTGTACGCTGTATGGTTTGTTGGAAGATCTTCGACACCTGACCTGCAAGTTGTACATAACCTGGAGTTCCTACTAAAGCAGGGTCTGGATTATTCAAGATATCCCAAACTCGTTGCAGGTTTTGTATAGTTACCGAAGATCGTGGCAGATTTCCGCTTGTAGTGGGCATCCAATGAGTCGAGTTTTCCCTCGAACTTCCGGTTGGCCTTGCCTGATTCTTTACTCCCGATGGGGGTAGGAACATGTGAATTAACTGATGCACGTCCATTAGCTCGGTTGGCTTTGGTAGTTGGTGCTTGAGCGTTCGTACCATTTCCACCAACAAGTGGTGGCGAGTTAACCCGTGAAGGATCGTGCATGGGTTCCGAATTGGTGTCTCTAATTGTGTTAACTTCGTAGCGCCAATAGTGATCTTCCGAGGAACTCCCATCGTAACTAAGGGAGAGCCTTCCGGTGCATCCGCAATGAGCCTCCATGACGGAGAGCGGTCGGAGATTATCGCCTCTAGTGGGCTTTGTGGCGAACTTAAACTGATCCGACGGATAGTCAATCGTATGCTGAGTTTCACTATGCCCACTTGGCCTATGATCGGTGATAACTTCATTGACATCCTTACCAGATGCCGCTTGGCCCTGGAATACGTTGGAGCCGTTGGCGAATATTGGTCGCCCATGATAATATTGAGAGTAATATTGAGAGTACATGGACTCTCTGATTGCGACACTGGGCTCCCATTGCCACTTCCGTCAGTTGGATCGACCGGGCTTGCAGTGGTGTTCGGACGTTCTGAAGTGGTCAAAATGAGTGGTTCCTTTGAGAGCGCCATTGTTGGTGGCGGTGTATCCTCATCTGTCCAGTTGATTTCGCCCATCTTAGCGGATGGCGAGCCGGCAGAGGAGGAGGAGGAGGATGACATCCTGTTTTCTTCCATGGCGTGGATGCATGCATCCATGTCGAGGTTAGAGTAGTCCGCCAGGTCGAACCAGTTTTCCTCGTCCCAAGTCCCTGTCATGTTCGCATGAGCGATGATGGAGTAAAGGAAGTGGATGAGGAATGCTTGAGCGAAGTAATCTTCAAGAACTCAACGCCTTCTTCCCCACGGACGGCTCTAGCTGTCGATGATCAAGTCATCGGTCTTATGAAGTAAAAAGAGGAAAATGGCAAAGAGTTCTTGGGAGAGAATGAGACTGCTCTTTTATTGCTATGAACTGGCTATTACTGGGGGTGCCTTCGACGAGGCAGCAGACTAATCCTAATTACACTAAGCGTAATGCTTTCTATATTGCAGAATCAGACTTGAAACATGAATCTAATGCCGATTGTTGTGCTTCAATCTGATGCTGACTGTCTTCCGCGCTCCATCTTTAAGTAACCGTCGAAGAGGTGGCAGTTACTCCTTAAAGAGGCGTCTGTTGGAAGTGCCGCGACTGATCGAAGCGAGGCAGCAGTTGATAAAGTATCAACCGTTCGGTGGTTGTGTATCTGTGAGACCCACAACCATAGGGTGGTTGTTGTCAGTGTCTTACGATTATGAAATATCGCGTGGTATGGATCAAATATGACATGTGCTCTATTCATCACACGGTAAGGAATATACTTGGAGTTAGATCCGAATGCTAGTTCTTTGCTTCTACGATCAGTCATCTGGTCAGAGACTAGGTACAAAACCTCATCCGACCAGGATACTTATTATGTAACCTATGGAATCCTTACGACCACAGGGGTCATTAGCCTTAGGGGTTACGACCATGAAGACATATGGTCTTTTATTATGTATTAGAATAATACATAAAGATTTTAATCCTCGTCGGGATCGAATAGTGGTCTTTCCGTATTCGTATTTGTATTTTCTAAACGAATACAAATTCGAATATTATCGAATACGAATACAAATCAAATGTTGTAATGAATACGAATACGAATCAAATACCTATTCAATTCGGTCGGATTCGAATATCCTCATAACTTACGTAATTGCAAGATATTTATGATACTTTATCCTCGTACATAGCACACCTAATTATTCTAGTTTATCTATTTCACCTAAAACCATGAATTCATATTAAACTAAAAATACCCATCTAACTAATTAGCCATACTGCAATATAATATGTATATTGCTTTATCGAATTCGAATACAAATAGTGTGGATAAAGTAGCATTTCAGATCTCAAAAGTCTATACCATATTTGTATCCATTTTTTTGCGAATACGAATAGGGGAGAAATTGATAATCGGATAAAAAAAATCTAAACCATATTCGTTACCAACCAAATTTGGATGTCAGATAAAATGAATAATTCGGATTCAATTGACACCCGTAGTGCAAGGAGGAGAGGACTAGCTACTTGATCCCTCCTACCCCAATTTTACTCTTTCATACTTGTAGAGTCAAAACTTACACCGCTATTCTTCACGACTTGACCTAGCAAGGATTAATTAATCACCTAATCCCTTGTGATAATTAATTAATTAGCTCACTAACATAATCGGTCTAGTCCGGACCCACTTGTCAGAGACACAAGACACATGTTAATCTCAGGAGGACCTTGCATCCGGTGCGCACAGTCAGCCATTTCCATGTACAATGTATATACGAGCCATGCTGGCTTGGAAGATCGATGCTACACACCAACGTACGCAAGGGTCTGCATGGTCAGGAAGAGCTAGGGCATCCTATCCCTAACCGCGCGTTCACCTGTAACGTAACGCAGATGTATGGATCGCTTGCTTACGCGCGCACGCGGACAATCGATCGACCGGGGAGCCGAGGTGATCGAGGACCGGACCGTGGAGCTTGATCGATCGGTGTGGCATGCATGGCAGTTTAAGACAAGTCAGGAAGACGTAAAGCTGAAATCATTCTATATAAAAGGAGTCAGGTTTGGGCGCCAGCCAGGGTGGCATGGCCACATCACCCTATTTTTTTGGTCCGTTCGATTGTGCCCATTTTGTTGGTGCTGTCCGATCTGATCTCGCGTTCGGTGATGTGTTCTCACGCTGTTGTTCGGATGGACACATGTCTTCGCTGCCTCACTTTTCCTCCCACCACCGACCCTTGGTTCTTTTCCTTTCCTCTTTCTCCCCTCGCCTCGTCCTATCTGCCACCGCCACTTCACCTCATGCGCTGCATTTATCTGCCATCCTCTCTTCTCCCCTTGTCTCCTCCCACCCGGGCACTGCGGCTTCTCCCGGAGCAGTAGCGACGGTGGATTCTGGCAGTGCCACCACCTCCGTCTCCTCTCCGTCCTCCCGTCCTTGGCTGTCGATGCTTGTTGTTTGGCTTGTTTCTTCCAACAGTTTTCTTCCCCTCAGTTTCATCTGCTCTTGGGATGGATCTCCTTAATCTGTGCTTGTTTTGTCTTTTTTTGGGGAGGGGGGTTTCTCTTCGTGGATCTGTGTGGATTTGGTTTTCCTCGAGTCTTTGTCCTTACGTTTCTCTTGTTTTTTTGGCTGTCCTATCCTCCTCGAGTTTCTTCGTCTTGTCTTCCGGCTGCTGCTTCCTTGCAAATATCTAGGACCTGGGAGGGAGGTGTGGCATGAGACTTTTTCTTGGTGGTGTGGTGTTGTTTGTGTTCATGGGGTTGGACATGGGGGAGATCGGGATGGGCCTAGACCTAAAGTTCTTCGCCACACGGAGGGCCCACCGGATAGTGACGGCGGGGCAGGAGGCATCGGCGGTGGACGCTTGCATCAGAAGCCTCGAGGAGGAGCACCGCAAGATCGAGGTGTTCAGGTGCAAGCTGTCACTATGCGTGCGTCTCCTCGCCGATGGTGAGGCTTCTTGGTTGTTTGTTGTTTGATTTTTTTAGGGCCGATTGCGGTTTTCTGATGCGGTTAGTGGCGGTGTGGTTTGGTGCAGTGATCAAGGTGATGAAGGAGGAGACGGGGAAGAGGAGGGAAGATGGGGACACGGAGGCCAAGCCAGAGGACGGTGACAAGAGGAACTGGATGAGCATGGCACAACTCTGGGTGGACAGTCGTGGCAGCGACGCCGATTCGGCTGTAAATCATCCGTGCTTGCTAAATCATCAGTGCTTCTCATCATCATGCTTTACGAGCTAGATTTGGTTGGCCTCGGTTCTTTCTCCTTAGATTTCCTTTGCCGCCCACCGTCGTGGTCTTCTTATGTTCATCCCTTCTCAGATTTCCTCTGCTGCTCACCGCCGTGATTTTCAAAGGTTGAGTATCTTTTTTGACTTTTCTGTTATTCTGTCTCATGGCATAGTAAGCTTTAAAAGGATTTAAAAAGCGCACTACAAAATATTTTGTCATTTATATAGACATTGGAAGAGAGTGTCGATGAAGGGCAAGGAACAATATCTCACCAGGTTTTTCTCCAGATAAAATTGCACTTTCTGTCGGTTCCACGTCATAGATATTTAAGACAAAATTAGTACCATAACTAAGTCACCATTGCACATACATGAAACCACAAAACCATACAACCCATGTACATTAGTAAAGTCAAGTCACCTTGATCTGAGGGTTCTGCTCCTTGAGGTACTTTCCTGTTCCAGTGATTGTACCGATAGCTCCTATGACAACCACAAGGATATCAACTTTCCCAGCGATGGCACTCCAAATCTTAGGTCCAGTTGTCTCATAGTGGATCTGTAGTACTAACGAGGATATAATAATCCTCATTTTATCATTTATCTATAATTCATATTATGGATAACAATGACGTCGTATAACTCCTGAGTATACCCCTTAATAGCCATAAGGGAGAAGCTGGAGATTGTAAGTTCTTCTACGACCACCTAGTAGTCGTAAGTCCTCTTACGACTACCCCATAGTCGTAAGTCCTTCACGACTATCCTATGATCGTAAGTTCTTTGACGATCAACAGGTCGAAGATCTTCTACGACCACCACCGGTCATAAACTCTTTACGACCGGTCCCTAATCGATGAGAGCATGCATATGTGGGCCTAGTCAAACAGGGAATCTTCCACACCATATTTAAGATATGGGCAGTAAACTACACGATTATTCTTTGGAATAATGGCACGATTTTAACTCCTTTGTTATGGTGGTAACTGCCTGGCAACATGGGAACGTTACTACTCCCACAATAACCTCCAGTAACAGCTCAATAATTTGGGACATTAAGGCAGCCTTTACACTGGAGATACAACGGTACACCTTGAAGACTGTATAAAAGGTAGAATCATCAGGACAATCGAGACGACCCGAAGAGCATTAGAAGGACAATACTCTAGTCTTTGGCTCCATTTTGTAATCCAGCATACTCAATACATACACACAGGAGTAGGGTTGTTATTCTCCTAGGAGAAAGCCCGAACCTATATAAAAATCCCTATGTCTTTATCTCTGTGTGATTTTGAGCCTAGAGGAACCCCCGAATCAAACAATCTTTATGTAAGTTCGGTTCTAAAACACTGACAAGTACCATGACACGGAACAGGACTTAAAACATTTAGGCTTTTTCCAACCAAGGAAAATAAGATATTAACACCAGATGAGCTATTGCTAGCACCATGTCTATTGATTGTAGAACTCTCTACCTTCATGGAATGTTTAAGTTTGTAGAGGACTCTAGATTTGTTAATGCTGTTGAACCATTGCCGGGACCTATCATGGCCTGTAAAATTGCGTACTAACTGATAAGCGTAGTTGGATGATCCAAGATTGTTAAGAGTTTATCATTTTTATTGCTGTAGAATCTAATTGTTCAATTTTCTTAGGTAGTCTGGGCTACAATTTCTGTGGTTGATGCAGAGAGGAGACTCTTGGCAAATGCACCACAAGATCCTGATAACCAGCATTTTGTCTTCCCTCTGTGAGGTTAGTCATTTTCTTTTGTCCTCATCTGAATCTGAATCTTATATCCCTATCCTAATACTGTGTTCTCATTATAGTTGTGTGCCACTGCATAACCTTGATTATGTATATAGTTATCTTATGGAAACAAACATCAGTTTTGTTGGCTGGTAAATGAACGTCCTAAAGGCTATAATTACGGATGATTCTAGCTAAAGCTTTTTTTCCTATTTAGAGTGGCCACGTTTTCATTTTGTAGGCCTCAAATGCATACCTTCATTTAAGGGGCAATGGTCTCAAGATGTCATTTGATTTTGTCAAAGAAATGCATAGAGCAGCTAGACCAATGGGTCTATTTGATCTATCTTCACTAATAGGGCAGTTGTCTTATGTATGGACTATGGAGCTTCTTTTCCCGCTATGACATGTGTTTATGATTATTATTTTTATATACTGTCGGTTAATCTGAATAGTCTGATATATCTTTTGTGTCACTTTTACAAGCAAATAAATGTGATAGCTAGTGGGCTTTGTGGCGAACTTAAACAGAATGAATTGATACTGCACATAATTTTGACCAACCTTGTATATGAGAAACAAAATAAGCTAAGGATTATGATGAAGATGCATGGTCTTGCAGATTTCCATTATTGGATTATATCCTATTGATATTTTCTTCTTCTATCACTACTTTATGTGATGTCCTTCAGGCTATTTTCCTATTTGGTTCTGTTCTCGGCAAGATAATACTTTTGTACTAGGGATGTACTTTATAATCATTCAAATAAAACTAAGAATGACTTAAAGTGGTTCTAATCACTTAAGGATTGACATTTCACCAATTTTGGTTGGTTCTTGGTTTGGCTTAATCATAATTACTTAATTTAACAGCCCGAGGATTTCTCCCCGCATGCCACGCCGCCTCGAAATCATCGCGGTTCGATCCGCGTCTGGCGGTCTCGGCCTATCCGATGGCTCGACGCTGCGCTTTCATAGCGCTGAAGGCTTTCTCGCTGCGTGGCGCTCCTTATCCTGTCTTCTTGTCAGATCCCACTGCTCTCTTCTCCGCTTTCCTCCTCCGACGCCATGCACCAAGACATCTCTCCTCCCCGCCTCCTGTTCCTCCTCTCCTTCTCGCCTAACGCAAATCAATCTTAGAAAAGACACGGCTCCGGTTAATCGTCAAACAGATCATCAATTCGGGCAAAGGATACTTATTCTTGATAGTGACTTCATTTAACGGACGGTAATCCACACACATCCGTAAAGTCTCGATCTTTCTTTTTGACAAAGATAGCCGCATCCCCAAGGTGAGGAACTTCGATCGAATGAATCCCTTGTCAAGCAATTCTCCAAGCCGCTTTCTTCAACTCAAACAAATTTCATTGGAAGGCATGCGATAAGGTCTTCTCGAAATGGGAGTAGTACCAGAACTAGTTCAATTATTGAACTCTACTTCCCGATCGGGTGGCATCTGGGAAGTTCTTCAGAAAGACGTCCTGATATTCACACACTACTACGTCATCGACTCCAAAGTAGGAGTGGTATCACTTTCAATGCACCAAGGTGAGAATGTGTTCTGTTTAGACCTAAAAATGACCGAAAGGCCATTTTATTAGTGAGGATATAGTTATTTGGGCACAATTAATTTGGTCAAATTCTTGGACAGCCGGTCCATACCCAAAATGACATCTATCCCTTTAGAGTTTATCACAATCGATCAGCCCAAAAATCTACCCTTCAATATTGATATTGACATTAAAAGATTTGATCGGTCATAAATCTTGACCCAAAGTAGTGAATAATATGAGGTGGATGAAGCGGATGCATATCTAATCGATGTTGAGTAGCAAAGCGCCTACTAATAAAAGAATGAGATGCTCCAGAGTCAAATAGAACAATAGTCGAACCGAAATTAACTAGGAGCATACCAAGGATAACCTCAGTGTCTCGCCGCTTCTTGATATCCATTGATTCACACGGCCATGACAGAACAGAGATCGAGGCTTAACAACCGCCTTTGGGGAAGGTGCGAGCGCCTACGATGAGTCGGAGATGGTCAATGTGGTAATCCTTTGCCTTAGCAAAACATTGGTTATAAAATGTCCCGGCGCCCACAATGATAGCATATCACACCCGCCCGACATTGATAGCAGAGGTGGCCTATGTCCAACAAAGGGGATCGCCCGGGTGGCGGTGGGCGAAAAGCAAACACCGCGCCCTAGGTGGAACTCGAGCGGGCGCCGAAAGATCGAGGTCGCCACGACGCGATCTCGAGCGAACGCCACTATATGTGAATTGAGTGGCCTTCACGCTCCGTGAATCTTCCAAAGCTTTGCTCTTGGTCTCAAAGAATTATAGCTTTGTCCACCAAATGCTGAAAATTTCAAGTCTTGTATTGCTAAAGCCAACCGCAATTCTTCAAACAAACCCATTCATGAAAGCGGTTTGACGACGAGTGTCGATCGAAACATCGTCGGCATCTTGGGCAAGAAAATTGAACTCATGAAGATACTCGGTCATCGACTTTCGCCCTTGCTTGAGAGCGAGAAATTCTCGCCGCTTGAGCATCATTACTCCCTCAGGAATATGGGCCTCGCGAAAAGCCTCCATGAACTCAAGCCAGGTAGGAGTATGTCCAGTAGGTTGGATGGCCTGATAATTATCCCACCAATTACTAGTCGCCCGATCGACTAGTAGCTAGCATACGTAACCTTCTCCTTTCCTAACATTGGGCAATGGATAGCTTCTTTTCGATCTCGGCCGCTACCCTTCCTCTGCCTCCAATGGATCTGGGAGCCGGAGAACACAAAGCGGTTAGTCCATTTGAAAGTCGACAAGACTTCACGACCATCTTGTCAACTCGCTCTACCGACTAGTGTAGGAGTAGAGGAGGTGTTACGCATAACTGCTCCAATATGCGCTGTTTCGATCCATGCGGTTGCGCTCAATTTGCATGAGCACATCCGCCATGGTGGGTGGAGGAAGCTCCTCTTCCGACGACCAACTTATGGACTATGGGATCCGGAAGGCTCAGTCTGCCCCCGAGTTTGGAGAACAGGGTAGAGAACCTCTCCTCTTGTTGTGTTCGCGATCGAGTGGTTGGTCCTGTCATCTGTTGCCATATAATGGTTAACAACATAACAAGGATACACTCGAGCTAACACATACAAGATTCTCGAGAAGGAAAAGAAATAAATACTAAACTTAATTATGCACAATGCCATGACATGCAAACAATAAACACTACACACAAGAACACACAGTCCAATAAAAAGGACAGCTCCCATTCCCCTGTAATATGTCGGATATACCAACAGCTCAACACAACAAAACAGAACACACCCAAAAGTCGGTCTCCATTCCTTTATAGTAGGTCGACTACACCAACAGCACAACACAACAAAACACAACACCACCAAAAGCCACCTCTATTTAATGTACCAACTAACACCAAAATAACACCAAACCTAATGTAAAGAAAAGGGCAGCCCTACTTTATTAATGTACCAACCTAAAAAGAAACACATTAAGTCCAGCTTGACACAAATCGGCAACCACGAGACAGTTCCAAAATACAAAAGTCGGCACCCCACAACTATACAAAACAAAGTTATGCTATTACACACTATTTAATAGACAATACTAGCCTATTACACAACTAAGGCCAAACATGGCATCCAAAGACCTAAGTATAGTCATTACGGTTAAAATTCACCGAACTCATTTAACAGATGAGCTTCTCGTGAACCCAGACGATAGGATCCCTAGGGCTAATAAGACGAGTAGGAGAACCCAAAGAAGAAGTGATGGCCACCAGAGTGTGTAGGCCGGCGAGCGAGGAAATCGGCGCAGACATCCAACTCGACGACATCGACTAAGGGCGAGAACCGGCCCAAGACCTCTGGAAGTCTCAATCCCTATGGTACAAGTGGCGTGGTGGGATCTCATTGTTGCCATAAAGCACGCTACGAGGAACGCGGTTTGTGGCAACACCAAGCCTCGATACTCTTGTGCCTCGTGCGCATTTACGGCGGGTTTCCCATAACTCGCATACACGAGACAGTTGATAGGTTTGGTTCATGATACGGACTAACCTCGCTAACTCACGACGTATGGGTCTTCTCAAACTGAATCTCATCAAACGCAATCACATCCGATCTAGGGCCATGTTTCGAAGTGTACATAGGGTGGTGGGACAAACTCGTCAAATCATGACGGGAGGCCCATCATCCCACGCTACAGCCTTCCGCCTGCCATAGACTCGAAAAGTGGCACGACGTGGATACAAGAGGGAACACTACCCACCACCGTCCGGGCGATCACATTAATGATAGCTTGGTACTCTTCCATGCCAGACCTCGATCTCGACGGTAGATGGCATACTCTGGCTGATACGTGAAATTGGCCCGCCACATCATGTCTCGAAGTAAGGCAGGAAATCCATCCACCTCTTCGGTTCGAGTCTCTTTAATCAAATACCAGCCACTCATCTACAGAGAAAAGACAAGGTAGGTAAGAAACAGATCTTGAAAAATCAACGTAAAGTTGGATAAGAATTGATACTAAAAGAAGATAAGAAGTAAAAGATAGCAGACTTAGATCTTTAGAAATTAATTTAAGTTAAAATAATGTCACGAGACCCACTAAAGGCAACAACCATGCTAATTCTATCCCACAGTAAACGTATGCTCGATACTAACTTTGTGGAGACCCTCAAATATTGAATGTGTCAATTAAAAATTATTTGGTAGCATAATTCTTAATCAAGGAACAAGTGTAATGTCCTTAATAAAAATTATACTAGAAGCATAATCATAATAAGTAACAATCCAACATTTAGGTTCCTGATATATGCCATGCAATAGTTCCTGTGATTAGTGACTATTAGCATATATCCTTAATCAACATTGCATCAATCACATACAAGTCACACATTCACATAATATTATACATCAATAATTACATCATAATTCGGTTGCTACAGATGTCAGGTCTGCTGCACAGACACAATTAGCAACAGAACAGTGACCTTGGGTCATTAACAAAAGAACAACAATGAAGCAAAATAAACGATAAAAACCACCAATGGCCCCATCATCCCGCAGGCTATTGCGTGGAGACTCGAATTAGCACTACTCATTAGCGTCACCCAGATCGGCGCTAACGGGCATCTCATAAAGATATCCATCCTCACCGCCACAAGAGGTCATAAAACCCCGAGTACAAAAGGTACTCCAAGAAGACTTACACAAACTAATAAAAGAAAGTGTTTGTTAGAACCTATACAAAGGAATAGAAAGTTGTATATGCATAAGGTCGACAAATGATGGCTTAAATGGTTCCATTTTGCATAAAGCGATACATCTTAACCTCAGGTTGCTATGTTTTGATAAAGCAATTTTGATAAATTGATTTGGACTAAAACAAAGGAGTGAGTGCAATTATAAGCATAAACAAGAATAAAAGTAAATAACAACTCACAATTAAATGTGCATGACAACCATCATGCCGAACCAATTCCCAAAACCAAACTTAGAGCAAAATCTATACAGGTGACATCAATTCAAGTATCGTCCGTAACCGTGGACACGGCTATTCGAATAGTTTTATATCCTTGCAAGGGTGTACAACTTTACCCACATGACTTAGTTAGCCCGTAAGCCTCCGGAATAATAACACACTGCCTTTGGTGTGTCGGCCAGGTAAACTAAGATTTGGTATTTTTCAACAAGTTAACACTATTGAGTTGGATGACCCATGTGAGATTAATCCCGCTTAACAACGACTGATAGCATATATTCAACCGGGGCTCACATGTTGTACCGGGAATGCCGACCCAGTCAATTAAATGCAAACTCGTGTTAGCCACACATATTACACCGCAGTCGGGGCCCTGAAGGAACGTACATGCGATGTAACACATCTACGCCCTTACCCTTCTAAGAACATCTGATATCAATATAAGTTCCACATGGCATACGACACGGCCCGAAGACTTAAGCATCTATGCCATATGAAATCAATACACATGTCCTTACTCTCCAAAGATCCAACTCAATAATACTAACCCTTTACTTAACCAAACGGCGCCCATACCTTTGCGTGTGGAAATACGCTGGGACTTGAATTAAATTGTCGAGTTAGGTCCTTAATCAACCCGCATAAGACATCCACATTTCCCAAATCTCGTGCACAAAGGCACCATCACTAGCATCCACTTGTCCAGATTTGAATTAATTGATAATGTGATTTAGAAGCATTTCCAAATCAAATAAACTGAACAAGGATCAAAGATAAATACAAATTATTTGTTGTTCCTGTGTTTGACAAGATAATCTTGTCAAACACTACCGTTCTATGGATTTGCATGGCTAAGCAAAAGTTAAAACTAAACATTATAACATCACAGCACTAGCTTAGGTGGAGTGTTTGATTGCATTAAAGATAAGCCACAAGTTCAGAGGTATAACTAACTAGGAACAGGGCACAAATATTTTTAGAAAGTTGCATGCAAGCAGTTGTCACCAGTATTTTGTAAGTCTACAGCTCAAAAGATTAGGATCAACATGGTGCGAGAGGAAGCTTGCCTTGATAGTAGTAAACAACCTCTTGCTCAAGTTCTTGGGACTCAATAAAAGGCTCAACAATTTCGTAAGAACCAATATCTAAAAGAGAATAAAAGAAATTCCAATTAACACAGAAAAACAGAGAACAAAATGAAAAAGAATGCATGATCAATTGATAATGCATGGGTAGCAATATGCTCAAACTATATCTAACTTATTGATGATACTAACCCATACATACCATCTACGGACACTTGCTACCCAGATTTTATATTTAGCTCAAAGCTACGATGACGTTTTATACACTTCGAACAGACAAAGAACAAATAATTCAATTTTTTGGTTTAACTCAGATAATAGGAATACTACAGACGCTTAAGTGTATAAAACTAGTGCCGTGTACTAGCTAATCAATTAGTGCCATTAATAGCAACTTATGACTTTAAATTTTTGTTGTTTGTTTGATCGGTTGGACTAATAACCAAAACAAAGAACAAAAGACTTACCACCTTGGTTGATTAGCAAAGCTACAAGACTAGGGCTTTAAAGGAGAGATAATACTACCAAAAGGCAATAAATATCATCACTCCCTAGTGCTAAATCTAACCACCCGGTTTAAAAGAAGGAAAAGGCGTATGACTTTGTCGGTTTTAGACCAAAACAAAGAAAAAGTCCTTGCCTGATTTCGCTATTTGGAGGAATAGACTAATCAAGACCTAAAATGGAAATCAAGGCCAACAGAAAAGTGATTAACACCATAACGTGTCAATGCTAACCCTAAACACATGGTTTAAAGATAGGAAAGGAAAAATTTGATCATTTGTTGGTTTTGACCGACAAAAGATGACAGAGAGACAATTTGCCTTACAAACTAAGTGGGTGATTTTGATAATTAAAAGATGGTCTACTAATGATACTAGGGTTCACTTAAGACCTGAATAAGCTAGTATTTAGACAAGAGAAACCCTACTTCTAAACGATATGAAAGACCAAAAGTTAAAATACAAGTTTCTAACTAACTCCAGATAGGAACACCTCATGATCAATGAGTGGTCTAAGGAACTAAAGATGTTCTTAAGGATCTTTAGATAATAAGACTTAAGGTTTAACTTACTACCTAGGGTTGGATAATAAAATATCAAGTTCTTGGTCAACAAAAGAGGTCCAAGAACCTTTTTCTTGTGCCGACCAAAAAGAAAATGATGGAACTTAACTCTAGAGATCATTAGGTACATCCTTGCTAAGAAAAGATAGAACCCAACTCACCCAGGTGAGGTTTTCCAAGATGAAGCTTCACAGCTCAAGTTGACAGGGAGAAGAACCACAAGTCCAACCTACAAGAAATGACCAACACCACATTAGCATGAGAGTTGGGTCTTCTTGCGGTTGAACAATGGAAGAAAGACAAGGATGCTTCTTGTGAAGGAAGACGACTAATGGAGTTCTCCCAGTCAACAATGGCAGAAAAAGGAACTAGGGTTTATATAGTGTACAAAATGTGTAGAGCAACCGAGAGTTCTCTAGAATCCAAGAGGTGGCACTAAAGATAGAGATGAAGAGAAAATATCCTCCAAAACATCAGGTTTCTACCACCATTTCTACCGCAGCAAAGGCCTACGGTGGAAAACCGAGAGGAAACAACAATTTACGCCATCGACGCTGTGGGTCCCAGAGGTATTCACACCATGCAACAGATGCAAAGAACGGCGACGCACATCCACCGCTCGATCTCGCACGAGCGGTGTGATGCGGGTGAAAACACATTGAACCCAGATCGAGACGTGGGCCACACGATCTTCACGGACGGCCACGATCGCGAGGTCTGAAGCGGTCCGAACGCCCAAGTCACGTGAGTCATCCGATCGCGCTAAAGGCCGAGATTCGATGGCGCGAAAAGTGGTCCGATCGCCCACTCAACAGAGCCGGCGACGCAAAACAACGCCCAAGATTTCAAACGCGAAAGCGCCGGACCATGGGATCCATCGCCGCTAAAGCGCAATTCAACGGCCAGATCGAGGCGGCTCAAAGCGGTCCGAACGTCACAAAGAATCTGGGCCGCACGCTAAGGATCCAACGGTCAATAATGGAAGGGGGATGGGGCGGTCCGGAAGGCCCAACTAATCTGGCCCGTTCGCGCGGAAATGAAGGGTTGAGATGGGCTAGAAGTTTCGGACGTGCGCGCGACGTGACAGGGTGAGGTCCAGCCGCATGGTTCGAACCCTGGTCCGGTCGCTACAGTGCTAGACCGAGAGATTTGACCAGATTTAAATCAAAACTTCAAAGCCTTTGACTGGGACTTCAAAAATAGTAAATAAATTTGTAAAATCATGAAATTTTACAGATTTGCTACTGGGATGATATATTCCCCAAATAAATTTTAAAATCACAGTTTCTTCTTTATAAATACATAAATAATTCATTTAGACCAACTAAGGATTTAATTAAAGACAATATTTTCTAAAATCAAAATAATTTCCATAAATTCAACAAAAATTATT
This sequence comes from Phyllostachys edulis, assembly GCA_036346405.1. Lineage (NCBI taxonomy): Eukaryota > Viridiplantae > Streptophyta > Magnoliopsida > Poales > Poaceae > Phyllostachys > Phyllostachys edulis. Next base: position 19,794,531 of record CM070545.1, on the reverse strand, counting down.
TTTGGCCATAATAATTCATCGATTTTTAATTAAAATAAATCCTAGTCATAATACCAACATTGGATGGTCTTTCCTTTGAAAATTTTGATCAATTTGGAGTTTGCAATAGAATTTTGGGAAAATGGTTTGTAACATGTTACCTAAATTGCCTAAATGAACATTAATGACATGAATAGTACTTTATTATCAGATATTAGGGTGAGGTTGTTACAAACCTACCTCTCTCCTTAAGAAAATCTCGTCCCGAGATTTCTTATAATCGAAGTTGGACAAAGATGAGGTTGAGATGATGTTCTTTAGAAACATAACATCGCTTGTCTTTATTTCTTTCAAAGATAGAAAAGAAATTTCACATAACAACATAGTTTGTTATTACAACTTATGTTACATTGCTTTGTTTAACCTTGCCTTTCTTGATTCAAAGGCAATTATTAAAATGACAAAAAGGTGGGGTGCTCGATCCTCATCGGATCTTGGCGCTCCCTGTGTGGCTTCATCTTGTAATGATTAGCCCACTGAATTTTTAAGAACTTGATAGTGCGATTTCTTGTCCTACGCCCATTTAAATCGAGGATACTTGGTTGTTCTTGATCTGAGAGATCTGGTTGCAGATCAAGATTTTCATAAGCAGTAGCCTCGGTAGGAACACGGAGGCACTTCTTTAATTGTGAAACATGAAAGGTATCATGAACTGCCGACAGCGTGTCGGGAAGTTCCAACTGATATGCCACAGCTCCTCGTTTTGCAATGATTCGGAAAGGTCCGATATAACGAGGTGCTAGCTTTCCTTTCACTTGAAAACGATGAGTACCTTTCATCGGCGACACTTTAAGATAGACAAAGTCATCTATCTCAAAACTTAGCTTACGACGTCGATGATCGACAGAGCTCTTCTGACGAGATCAAGGCGTTTTCAACGGTCTCGAATCGATTTAACTTGCTCTTCGGCTTCCAAAACCAAGTCTGGGCCAAAGAATGGTCTTTCACCAGATTCTGACCAATTTAATGGAGTCCTACAAGCTCTTCCATACAAGGCTTCAAAAGGTGACATTTGAATACTTGCTTGGTAGCTATTGTTGTAGGAAAACTCCACATACGGCAAAGATTTCTCCCAATTCTTGCCATATGCTAAAACACAGGCTCTAAGAAGATCCTCCATTATTTGATTCACCCTTTCAGTTTGACCACTGGTCTGAGGATGATAAGCAGTGCTGAAGGATAATTCCGTTCCCATTGCTTGATGAAGACAATTCCAAAAATGGGAAGTGAATTGAGATCCACGGTATGAAACAATAACTTTAGGAACGCCGTGGAGACAAACAATTCTAGCAATATAGAGTTCTGCCAATTGCTTGCCATTAAAAGTGGTTTTGACAGGATGAAATGAGCCACTTTTGTTAGGCGATCAATTATCACCCAAATGGCATCAAGTCCATTTCGAGACTTGGAAGTCGGTAACAAAATCCATACCGACTTCTTCCCATTTCCATTGTGGAATAGGTAAAAATTTGAAGGGTACCAAAGGGTTTCAAGTGCTCGGCTTTAACCCTTTGGCAAATATCACATTCAAAGAACATCTTGAGCAATTTGCCTTTTCATCTTGTTTCCACCAAAATGTTTTCTTTAAATCTGGTACATCTTAGTGCTTCCGGGATGTATAGAAAACTTGGAATTATGAGCCTCTTTAAGAATTAACTCTCTGTTTGTGGATCGAGGGTACAACGAGACGATTGCGATATCGAATGGTACCACGAGCATCTTCGTAAAATTCATTGGCTTTACTCGCCTTCATGTTTTCCTTGATCTCGCTACCTCAAGATGTCGGTTTTACGGACCTCCGAATCTGATCTTGAGTGTTGACTTTACTTCTAAGGCAGAGAAGAAATCCAACCGACCATTTCGAGACTTAAGCGCTGAAAATCAAGACATAAGCTCTTAGTCGAAGGAATTGTTGATAAGCAATTGCATTGTGACTTCTGCTCGAGCATCACCACAACATTGGCTTTGCGGGATGGTAGTGAATACCCATATCGTAGTCCTTGATCAATTCAAGCCATCTTCTTTGTCTCATATTCGATCAACTTGCGTGAATATGTATTTTAGGCTTTATGATCAATATAGATTTCGCAGCGATTGCCAAGAAGGTAATGTCGCCAAATCTTTAATGCATGGACTCATTTGCCAATTCCAAATCATGGGTAGGATAATTAACCTCATGAGGTCGCAATTGTCTGGATGCATATGCCACAACTCGGCCCTCTTGCATAAGCACACAGCCAAGTCCATGGCGAGATGCATCACAATAGATATCAAAATTCTTATGGATATCTCGGAAGAGTGAGAACAGAGCTTGATCGGGAGCTTTCTCAAAAGTCAAAACTATTTTCACATTCCACTGACCAAAAGAATTTGTTCTCTTTCTTTAAAAGCTGAGTCAATGGCCTGGAAATCTTGGAAAAGTTTTCAATGAACCTACGGTAATATCCCGCAAGTCCAAGGAAACTTCGAATTTCAGGAACATTTTGGGTCGCTTCGATCTAGTACATCTTGTACTTTTGTCAGTCAATAAAGAATACCTCCTTCGGATAATACATGTCCCGAAATGCCAACTTGCTTGAGCGTAAAGCACACTTGCTAAATTTGGCATATAAGCGATGCTTGCGAAGTGTTTCAAAGACAAGTCTCAAATGATGCTCATGCTCTTCGTCGGACTTGGAATAGATAAGAATGTCGTCAATGAACACAACAACAAACTTATCCAAGAAATCCATGAATCTTGAATTCATTAGATTCATGAAATAAGCGGAGCATTTGTTAGACCAAAGGACATAATAAAGTATACTCGTATAATCCATAACGAGTAGAGAATGTTGTTTTAGGAATATCCTCCGTTCTAACCTTGATCCGATGATAGCCCTAACGCATAAATCAATCTTAGAAAAGACACGGGCTCCAGTTAACTGGTCAAACAGATCATCAATTCAGGGCAAAGGATACTTATTCTTGATAGTGACTTCATTTAACGGACGGTAATCCACACACATCCGTAAAGTCTGATCTTTCTTTTTGACAAAGATAGCCGGGCATCCCCAAGGTGAGAACTTCGATCGAATGAATCCCTTGTCAAGCAATTCTCCAAGCTGTTTCTTCAACTCAAACAGCTCATTGGAAGGCATGCGATAAGGTCTTCTCGAAATGGGAGTAGTACCAGGAACTAGTTCAATTACGAACTCTACTTCCCGATCGGGTGGCATACCGGGAAGTTCTTCAGGAAAGACGTCCGGATATTCACACACTACCGGTACTGACTCCAAAGTAGGAGTGGTATCAGCTTTCAATGCACCAAGGTGAGAATGAACTGTTCTAGACTGAAAAATGACTGAAAGGCCATTTTTATTAGTGAGGGATATAGTTCGCTGGGCACAATTAATTTGGCCGAAATTCTTGGACAGCCAGTCCATACCCAAAATGACATCTATCCCTTTAGAGTTTATCACAATCAGATCAGCCCAAAAATCTACCCCTTCAATATTGATATTGACATTAAGGCAGATTTGATCAGTCATAAATCTTGACCCAAAGTAGTGAATAATATGAGGTGGATGAAGCGGATGCATATCTATCGATGTTGAGTAGCAAGCGCCTACTAATAAAAGAATGGGATGCTCGAGTCAAATAGAACAATAGCTGAATCGAAATTAACTAGGAGCATACCAAGGATAACCTCAGTGTCTCGCCGCTTCTTTGATCGGTTGATTCACACGGCCATGACAGAACGAGATCGAGGCTTAACAACCGCTTTTGGGAAGGTGCGAAACGCACAAGATGGTGGAGATGGTGAGCAGTGGTAATCCCTTTGCCTTAGCAAAACATTGGTTCGCAAAATGTCCCGGGCGTCCACAATGATAGCATATCACACCCGGCCTGACATTGATAGCAGTAGGTGGCCTATGTCCACTAGGTCGGGACTGTCCAGCGGGTGGCGGTGGGCGAAAAGCAAACACCGGCGCCCTAGGTGGAACTGGAGCTGGCGCTCGGAAAGACTGAGGCTGCCACAGACGCGGTCTGACTGAACGGCCACTATATGTGAATTGAGTGGCCTTCTGCCGCTTCCGTGAATCTTCCAAAGCTTTGCTCTTGGTCTCAGCAATTATAGCTTTGTCCACCAAATGCTGAAAATTTCTGAAGTCTTGTATTGCTAAAGCCAACTGCAATTCTTCAAACAGCCCATTCATGAAACGGTTTCGACGACGAGTGTCAGTCGAAACATCGTCAGGGGCGTACCGGGCAAGAAAATTGAACTCATGAAGATACTCGGTCACTGACTTTCGCCCTTGCTTGAGAGCGAGAAATTCCTGCTGCTTGAGCATCATTACTCCCTCAGGAATATGGGCCTCGCGAAAAGCCTCCATGAACTCAAGCCAGGTAGGAGTATGTCCAGTAGGTTGGATGGCCTGATAATTATCCCACCAATTACTAGCTGGCCCAGTCAGCTAGTAGCTAGCATACAGAACCTTCTCCCTTTCCGAACATTGGGCAATGGATAGCTTCTTTTCGATCTCCCGAAGCCAGTCCTCTGCCTCCAATGGATCCTGGGAGCTGGAGAACACAGGCGGGTTAGTCCGCTGAAAGTCAGCAAGACTTCCCTGACCATGCTGAACTCTGGCTCTACCAGCTAGTGTAGGAGTAGAGGAGGTGTTACGCGCAATCTGTTCCAATATCTGGCGTCGATCCATCTTGATTGCGCTCAATTTGCATGAGCACATCCGCCATGGTGGGTGGTGGAGGAAGCTCCTCTTCCTGACGACCAACTTGCGGACCATGGGATCCGGAAGGCTCAGTCTGCTCCCCCTGAGTTTGGAGAACAGGGGTAGAGAACCTCTCCTCTTGTTGTGTTCGCGATCGAGTGGTTGGTCCTGTCATCCTGTTGCCATATAATGGTTAACAACATAACAAGGATACACTCGAGCTAACACATACAAGATTCGAGAAGGAAAAGAAATAAATACTAAACTTAATTATGCACAATGCCATGACATGCGGCGAATAAACACCACAAGAACACACAGTCCAATAAAAGGACGGCTCCCATTCCCCGTAATATGTCGGATATACCAACAATTGACTCAACACAACAAAACAGAACACACCCAAAAGTCGGTCTCCATTCCTTTATAGTAGGTCGACTACACCAACAGCACAACACAACAAAACACAACACCACCAAAAGCCGACCTCTATTTAACAGCCAACTAACACCAAAATAACACCAAACCGAGTACAGCAAAAGGGCAGCCCTACTTTATTAACAGCCAACCGAAAAAGAAACACATTAAGTCCAGTTGACACAAGTCGGCAACCACAGTACCAGGTTCCAAAATACAAAAGTCGGCACCCCACAACTATACAAAACACAGGTTATGCTATTACACACTATTTAATAGACAATACTAGCCTATTACACAACTAAGGCCAAACATGGCATCCAGCACCTAAGTATAGTCATTACGGTTAAAATTCACCGGGAACTCATTTAACAGATGAGCTTCTGGTGAACCCGTATCGATAGGATCCCTAGGGCTAATAAGACGAGTAGGAGAACCCAGCAGCAAGTGATGGCCACCAGAGTGTGTAGGCCGCTGAGTGCGAGGAAATCCAGCAGACATCCAGGCTCGGCGACCGACCAGGGCGAGAACCGGCCGGCACCTCTGGAAGTCTCAATCCCTGTGGTACAGTGGCCGCTGGTGGGATCTCATTGTTGCCATAAAGCACGTTACGAGGAACGCGGTTTGTGGCAACACCAAGCCTCAGATACTCTTGTGCCTCGTGCAGACGACGGCGGGTTTCCCATAACTCGCACACGAGACAGTGATAGGTTTGGTTCATGATACGGACTAACCTCGCTAACTCGCGTACGTATGGGTCTTCTCCAAACTGAATCTCATCAAACGCAATCACATCCGATCTAGGGCCATGTTTCGGGAAGTGTACATAGGGTGGCTGGGACAGCTCCGTCAAATCATGACGAAGGAGGCCCATCATCCTACGCGCAGCTTCCTGCACAGCCATAGACTCGGAAGTGGCACGTACGTGGATACAGTAGGGAACACTACCCACCACCTGTCTGGCGATCACATTAATGATAGCTTGGTACTCTTCCATGCCAGGACCTCGATCTCGACGGTAGATGGCATACTCGCCGATCGTGAAATTGGCCCGCCACATCATGTCTCAAGTAAGGCAGAAATCCATCCACCTCTTCACTCGAGTCTCTTTAATCAAATACCGACCACTCATCTCTGAGAGAAAAGACAAGGTAGGTAAGAAACTCGATCTTGAAAAATCAATGAAAGTTGGATAAGAATTGATACTAAAAGAAGATAAGAAGTAAAAGATAGCGACTTAGATCTTTAGAAATTAATTTAAGTTAAAATAATGTCACAGAGACCCACTAAAGGCAACAACCATGCTAATTCTATCCTCAGCAAACGTATGCTCGATACCATATTTGTGAGACCCTCAAATATTGGAATGTGCGAATTAAAATTATCTTGGTAGCATAATTCTTAATCAAGGAGCAGTGTAATGTCCTTAATAAAAATTATACTAGAAGCATAATCATAATAAGTAACAATCCAACATTTTAGGTTCAGGATATATGCCATGCAATAGTTCCTGTGATTAGTGACTATTGCGCATATATCCTTAATCAACATTGCATCAATCACATACAAGTCACACATTCACATAATATTATACATCAGTAAGTACATCATAATTCGGTTGCTACAGTGTCAGGTCTGCTACAGTACCCGAATTAGCAACAGGAACAGGTGACCTTGGGTCATTAACAAAAAGAACAACAGCGGAAGCAAAATAAACGATAAAAACCACCAATGGCCCCATCATCACGCAGGCTATTGCGTGGAGACTCGAATTAGCACTACTCGTTAGCGTCACCCGGATCGGCGCTAACGGGCATCTCATAAAGATATCCATCCTCACCGCAACAAGAGGTCATAAAACCACGAGTACAAAAGGTACTCAAAGAAGACTTACCCAAACTAATAAAAGAAAGTGTTTGTTAGAACCTATACAAAGGAATAGAAAGTTGTATATGCATAAGGTCGACAATGTAGGCTTAAATGGTTCCATTTTGCATAAAGCGATACATCTTAACCTCACAGTTGCTATGTTTTGATAAAGCAATTTTGATAAATTGATTTGGACTAAAACAGGAGTGAGTGCAATTATAAGCATAAACAATAACAAAAGTAAATAACAGCTCACAATTAAATGTGCATGACAACCATCATGCCGAACCAATTCCCAAAACCAAACTTAGAGCAAAATCTATACAGGTGACATCAATTCAAGTATCGTCCGTAACCGTGGACACGGCTATTCGAATAGTTTTATATCCTTGCAAGGGTGTACAACTTTACCCACATGACTTAGTTAGCCCGTAAGCCTCCGGAATAATAACACACTGCCTTTGGTGTGTCGGCCGGGTAAACTAAGATTTGGTATTTTTCAACAAGTTAACACTATTGAGTTGGATGACCCATGTGAGATTAATCCCGCTTAACAACGACTGATAGCATATATTCAACCGGGGCTCACATGTTGTACCGGGAATGCCGACCCAGTCAATTAAATGCAAACTCGTGTTAGCCACACATATTACACATAGATCGGGGCCTCAAGGAACGTACATGCGATGTAACACATCTACGCCCTTACCCTTCTAAGAACATCTGATATCAATATAAGTTCCACATGGCATACGACACGGCCCGAAGACTTAAGCATCTATGCCATATGAAATCAATACACATGTCCTTACTCTCCCAAGATCCAACTCAATAATACTAACCCTTTACTTAACCAAACAGCGCCCATACACTGCGTGTGGAAGTACGTTGGGACTTGAATTAAATTGTCAGAGTTCAGTCCTTAATCAACCCAGATAAGACATCCACATTTCCCAAATCTCGTGCATAAAGGCACCATCACTAGCATCCACTTGTCCGATTTGAATTAATTGATAACAGATTTAGAAGCATTTCCAAATCAAATAAACCGAACAAGGATCAAAGATAAATACAAATTATTTGTTGTTCCCAGGTTTGACAAGATAATCTTGTTAAACACTACCGTTCTATGGACTGCATATCTAAGCAAAAGTTAAAACTAAACATTATAACATCACAGACTAGCTTAGGTGGAGTGTTTGATTGCATTAAAGATAAGCCACAAGTTCAGGATATAACTAACTAGGAATAGGGCACAAATATTTTTAGAAAGTTGCATGCAACAATGTCACTGTATTTTGTAAGTCTACAGTTCAAAAGATTAGGATCAACATGGTGCAGAGAGGAAGCTTGCCTTGATAGTAGTAAACAACCTCTTGCTCAGGTTCTTGGGACTCAATAAAAGGCTCAACAATTTCAGAAGAACCAATATCTAAAAGAGAATAAAAGAAATTCCAATTAACACAGGAAAAACAGAGAACAAAATGAAAAAGAATGCATGATCAATTGATAATGCATGGGTAGCAATATGCTCAAACTATATCTAACTTATTGATGATACTAACCCATACATACCATCTATGGACACTTGCTACCCAGATTTTATATTTAGCTCAAAGCTACTGATGTCGTTTTATACATCGAACAGACAACAACAAATAATTCAATTTTTGGTTTAACTCAGATAATAGGAATACTACAGACGCTTAAGTGTATAAAACTAGTGCCGTGTACTAGCTAATCAATTAGTGCCATTAATTGCAACTTATGACTTTAAATTTTTGTTGTTTGTTTGATCGGTTGGACTAATAACCAAAACAGCAATAGGCAGCTTACCACCTTCGGTTGATTAGCAAAGCTACAACACTAGGGCTTTAAAGGAGAGATAATACTACCAAAAGGCAATAAATATCATCACTCCCTAGTGCTAAATCTAACCACCCGGTTTAAAAGAAGGAAAAAGGCAGAAGTGACTTTGTCGGTTTTAGACCAAAACAACAAAAAGTCCTTGCCCAGATTTCGGCTATTTGGAGGAATAGACTAACTGAAGACCTAAAATGGAAATCAAGGCCAACAGAAAAGTGATTAACACCATAACGTGTCAATGCTAACCCTAAACACATGGTTTAAAGATAGGAAAGGAAAAATTTGATCATTTGTTGGTTTTGACCGACAAAAGATGACAGAGAGACAATTTGCCTTACAAACTAAGTGGGTGATTTTGATAATTAAAAGATGGTCTACTAATGATACTAGGGTTCACTTAAGACCTGAATAAGCTAGTATTTAGACAAGAGAAACCCTACTTCTCGAAACGATATGAAAGACCGAAAAGTTAAAATACAAGTTTCTAACTAACTCCAGATAGGAACACCTCATGATCGGTGAGTGGTTTAAGGAACTAAAGATGTTCTTAAGGATCTTTAGATAATAAGACTTAAGGTTTAACTTACCAAACTAGGGTTGGATAATAAAATATCAAGTTCTTGGTCAACAAAAGAGGTCCGATAAACCTTTTTCTTGTCTTGACCAAAAAGAAAATGATGGAACTTAACTCTAGAGATCATTAGGTACATCCTTGCTAAGAAAAGATAGAACCCAACTCACCCAGGTGAGGTTTTCCAAGATGAAGCTTCACAGCTCAAGTTGACAGGGAGAAGAACCACAAGTCCAACCTACAAGAAATGACCAACACCACATTAGCATGAGAGTTGGGTCTTCTTGCGGTTGAACAATGGAAGAAAGACAAGGATGCTTCACTTTGTGAAGGAAGACAACTAATGGAGTTCTCCTGTGTCAACAATGGCGTGAAAAAGGAACTAGGGTTTATATAGTGTACAAAATGTGTAGAGCAACCGAGAGTTCTCTAGAATCCAAGAGGTGGCACTAAAGATAGAGATGAAGAGAAAATATCCTCCAAAACACTGTGCTCTACCACCATTTCGGCCGCAATAAAGGTTCACGGTGGAAAACCGAGAGGAAACAACAATTTACGCCATCGACGTGGGTCCCAGAGGTATTCACACCATGCAACAGATGCAAAGAACGGCGACGCACATCCACCGCTCGATCTCGCACGAGCGGCCGTGGATGCGGGTGAAAACACATTGAACCCAGATCGAGACGTGGGCCACACGATCTTCACGGACGGCCACGATCGCGAGGTCTCCGGTGGTCCGAACGCCCAAGTCACAGAGTCGTCCGATCACGCGTTAAAGGCCGAGATTCGATGGCGCGAAAATGGTCCGACGCCCACTCAACAGAGCCGTGCGATCGCAAAACAACGGCCCAAGATTTCAAACGCGCGAGTGCGCTTCGGACCATGGGATCCATCGCCGTTAAAGCGCAATTCAACGGCCAGATCGAGGCGGCTCAAAGCGGTCCGAACGTCACAAAGAATCTGGGCCGCATGCTAAGGATCCAACGGTCAATAATGGAAGGGGGATGGAGCGGTCCGGAAGGCCCAACTAATCTGGCCCGTTCGCGAGGAAATGAAGGGCTGAGATGGGCTAGAAGTTTCGGACGTGCGCGCGTGACGTGACAGGGTGAGGTCCAGCCGCATGGTTCGAACCTCGTCCCGCTCGCATTCTGATGCTAGACCGAGAGATTTGACCAGATTTAAATCAAAACTTCAAAGCCTTTGATCGACTTCAAAATAGTAAATAAATTTGTAAAATCATGAAATTTTACAGATTTGCTCATCGATGATATATTCCCCAAATAAATTTTAAAATCACAGTTTCTTCTTTATAAATACATAAATAATTCATTTAGACCAACTAAGGATTTAATTAAAGACAATATTTTTCTAAAATCAAAATAATTTCCATAAATTCAACAAAAATTATTTTTGGCCATAATAATTCATCGATTTTTAATTAAAATAAATCCCAGTCATAATACCAACATTGGATGGTCTTTCCTTTGAAAATTTTGATCAATTTGGAGTTTGCAATAGAATTTTGGGAAAATGGTTTGTAACATGTTACCTAAATTGCCTAAATGAACATTAATGACATGAACAGTACTTTATTACTGTATATTAGGGCTGAGGCTGTTACAAAGGTGAATGTTTAATGTAGAATCTAGGTGTGCTAGCTTTGTTGTCTTTCAGTGCAGCATCATTAATAATCACTTATGTGTTTCTGTGGGTTAGATTTGCAGTGTTTTTTTACTACATAGTTACCTTATCCTTTGTCCATATTTTGCACCTTAAGAATTGCTTGTGAGATGTTTTGCTATTTTGATTGCTTTCAAACTGGTGAATATATTGCTTTTCCCATAGTTTGCATCGAAGTGCAGAACCGTTTTTCCTCTGAAATTTTGTGGATGATGTTCCCTTTTTTCACCTTTACTTAGCTTATACCGTTATGAAAAGAAGTAGTGCACATCTTCATATTTACTCAGTAGACCTTCTATGTTACGTCCTAGGTTGGGTGCATCTATTTGTAGATGTTTTCGCAAATGTTGCTGTACATTAAGGGAATAAATCCAGACCACAGTGGGGTTTTTGAGGTTATAGGAACATGTTTTAGAGATATGAGTTTTGAGAGGATAGTGCCACAATAGCTTTTTAGGTGTTGTTGTAGGAGTCATGTACTTCATTGCTTTTATCAAATTTATAGTTGGATTAAAGTTTGCTTCTCTAATAACCATGGCATGTGATGGAAGATGAATTGAATGCATATATTTCATGAATAGCCAATTGTTACACATACTGCTTTGTGTCCTTTATGGTTTTGAGAATCAAAAGGGGAAAAACTGAAACTTTAGTCAGAATATGTAGTATATGATGTATTTTTGATTAATTACTTTGTAGTTTGCTAACATTTACAGTTGGATTCAAGTTTGCTTCTCTGATGACCATGGCATGTGATGAAAGATGGATTGAATGTATATATTTCATGAATGTGCAATTGTTATACATACAGCTTTGTATCCTTTATGGTTTTAAGGAAGCCAATAGGAAATTGTTATCTTTAGGTTTAAGAATTTACTTTTGGGGTTTGTTCTGTCACATGTGGAGATCACTGATCTCAACCGTCCAATTGTGTGAAGGTATATTTGGAGTAGTGTTATTAAGAAATGCATCGGTGATGGCTGAGGTGTTTGAATCCTCATAACGAAAGGATGAGTCATGCATGACTCTAAATTACATCACAACAGTTAATGACGATTGAGGTTATCTAGAGTTCACTGCCTTTTATGTTTTATGTTTCAGTATTTATTCGATAGTTGTTAGCAATTCACTATAGATGATAGGACTAACTGTCCATTTCGTGTTTGATTGCTTCTTATTTTGCTAAACGTTCTGGCTGTTTCGTTCGATCTAAAAGCCCCCAATATCCTCTCAATATGCTTTAGCTTATTCACTGAATCCAACAGTACTACTGTGATTTAGGATCGCTTTTTGCATATGCGTCGCTATTTCTTTACACAATTCGCAGCATGTGCATTTAAATCAGTGTCTACAGAATCTCTTTGCCAGTAGCTTTCACATCGCATTCGCCATTAACACTACTTAGAGATTTTAATTATTCTGTGCATTACTGTCACCATCGTTTGTTACATCCCTTTATTATTGAAGCTTTCTATTTTTATGTTGTGACTATCGCTTCAGCCATATAGAGATCTCTACACAAAGCTTTGCCTAATCTTTCAATTATATATTGTGCCCTTATCCCCTACCAAAAATACTAAAACATCGGGCTATAAGATGCCACTATTGTTTATACTAGCCTTATTCATGTAGCTTAGTGCTACTGTTGATCGTCCCCAATGTAACCACGTCAATCCGTTTTCGTAGGATCTCTTTAGCAATATCTTGTAGCCTTTCTTAGTTTTGTTTACCTACTTAGGTATCGTTGCTCTCATCTTGGCTCCTAGACACCGATAGCATTTATTGTGATTTGCATCAGCTATTTAGTTTGTCTTTACCATGCTAAATTTAGAGTTTCCAAACAAATTAGCTTCATGATGATCGTCCTCGGAGCACCCCTTTCTCCACAAAGAAACAAGCTGCCAATTCCAGCACTTCAACTAGGTATTTACTATTTTCACCGAAAAACTCACATATGACAGCGCCCATCACCTATCTTTGCTACCATATCTGACTTTTTAGCCTGTTCTCTACCTCCTTTACTTTTCCTTACATTGGACATACCGTGCCTGTATCACACCATGTTCGCAGGAGTCTATTTGCTGACCAGACATCGACAGAGCACACTGTAGATCCGCAGGTAAAGCTTAAACTAATATATGCAGATAAGACTGATGATCATACACTATCTACAAACCAAAGCCGCATATTTTCATAGTCGACAGCTCTGCTTCTATAGCTGTTATTCAACCTATCTATGTATGTACAAATAGAGCTACACATACTTCCTTTTTCTCACTTTGTATAGTTTATGGAATATGTTTCAGTGCTACTGTCGTTACTTATAATAACACGCCACCCAGAATTGCAGAAGTAGACAGAACAACCTAGCTTACGTATACAGATAACCGTACCCTCTGCCGCCTTAGAATTCAATTTACCATTCACTTATACTTAATTTAGCTTTGTTCATGTTGTTGTGCTTGCTGCCATATTATGACGCATATTATTCACTATCTCGCTACCATTGTCAGTTGTTTTTGTGATTAGTACAAATATGGTTGCACCTGATAATTGTATTGGAAAAATATGTACTCCATCTATTAAAATTTGTAGATCACTTGGGTTTTGCAGCTCTACAATTCTACTAAGTTGTTATACCTGTATGCTCTGTTGTTCCGCTGAAGAATTAATTTTCGTTCTCAGATTATTTGTCTTATGCTTTGGAAAAAGACTAATGACGGACTCATTGTACCCTTCGTCGAGTAGTTAATCAAGGTGAATGCAAGCCTGTTTCTCTTACTATTAGTATTCCATCATAGTGATTTATTTATGCCTATTTCTTAGTTCTTAGCCATCAATGAATCACACATGTTCCAATTATTCTTCTATTTCGGATTAGAGTTTTGCGGTTCTACGATTCTAATGCTTTTTTAAACTTGTATGCTCTGTTGGTGAATTTAAGAATTTGTTTTCATTCTTAGATTATTTGTCTTATGCTTGGGAATAAAACTACTGCCAAGCTCATTGTACCCTTCGTCGGGTAGTTAATCAAGGTGAATGCATGCCTATTTCTCTTACCATTAATATCCCATTAGGGTGATTTAGTTCTACCTATTTCTTAGTGCTTACCCATCAATGAATCACACATGTTCCCATTATTCTTCCTTCTCAGCTTTATATAGTATGCAGATGGTACACATAGGCTACAATGAGCTAGACATCAACAAATGGTAGTTCTATTGGTTTCATAACAATTTAGGCTCTCTGTCGAATAAGCGCATGGGGATTTTTACCCAAAACTATGGGTCACTCGATCCTGAGATGTATTTGTCTAGCTGAATCTCTAACAGTTTTCCAGGAAAGAAATAGGATAATATGGGTTGTGTCCTTTCTTAATCAGAAAGAATTGTATTCTTTAAATAAAAAAATTAACCAGAAAAGAATTGTATTCTTGCTGTAGAATGAGCCGGCGAGACAACTCAGTTGGACTTTATGAAAATTTCTATTATTTGGTATCCCGGAGGCTTGAAATATTTTGTAGTAATTAGGTCTTTGGATTCTTTGTTCTGATTGTTAATAGCTCTAACTCTATTTTGCTAACATTAGCTTAAAATAATCCTCTTTTATATTGAGCCATCTGTAATACTCCAAATTTAATTAAATGAGAAGAAATAAATTAAAGAGAAGGACCAATTAACAAAGAAATTTAACAAATGATTAGAGGAGGATTACTGTAAAAGGTAGACAACCTGGGCCGAGGCTTTTGGCCCACTTGATTTCGGCCCAAAGGTGGGAAAGGGGGGCAGCCAGCCACAAACAAAAGGAGGAGGGGGAAACCCTAGTTTGCTACAGTACCGTTGTGCTACAGTACCATCGTTGTTACTTTAGCACGTCCGCCCCTCCCTGCTGTCCCCACGCCGTCCTCCCTCCTGGTGCTTGATGCCCTCGCTGCCGGTTTGTGAAGGAAGGTGAGGATCGTTGCGGGATTGCCGATCAAGAAGGAGAGAAGGAGAAGGGACTAGGAGAGGATCATCTTCTTCGAGGCTTGATCTTCATCATCCCACGGGTCTTCAAGGGTAACGACGTGTTTTCCCCGCTGTTTGATGAGGAGTAGTTGCGAATTCGATTATTTGGGTTCGATCGTTTCTTTGTCGATGAGACGCTCGATTCATCGCCCAAAGACCTTGCGTGGTCAATTTAGGGTTCTTAGAGACAGAATTCAAGATGTCCATCTCCTAGAGGTTAGACAATGTTTTTAGATTTCCGTGGCCGCCAAGAACACCTAATTCCGACATACGGATCAAAAGTTATGATAGTTTCAATCTTGTCGCATGCACTCGACGAGATTGATCTGTTAATTTGTCTTTTAATTTATGTTCATGTTAGAGGCAAATTCAAGGTTTCCACCCAACTATATTGTTTTAGAAAATTTTATAACCTTTCCAGAATATCAAAGAACGCCCTAATCGGAGTTGTAGATCAAAAGTTATGTTATGTTTTTTACTGCTGTTCGTTTCGTTTGGGCAGAATCTGTCTTCTGAGTTCAACTGCCTATTAGCATTTTATTTTGGCCGAATTGAGTTATCTTGCCAACTAGAATATTGTAGATATGTTCGTTAAGTTTCTTTAGGAACTAGGCTCACCTCGTTTCGAGTCCCAGGTCAATAGTTATGGTTATTTTTATTCTGCTGTCCAGATTCGATTCCGTGGTTGTGTTGCCTGTTTTCAGATTAGGGATTATGGCTATTTTTTGGGTGTTCGGGGGGGGTATTGTAGAACGTTAATGGTAGTGTCTTGTACCATGTTGTTCTTATTTCGAGTACTTACTTGTGTAGGCGGAGAGACTTGGGTTTAGGGCACCGTCTTTGCCTACTCACGCTGTCGAACGCGTAAAGGCAAGTACTTTGTTCTTATAATTAGAAAATGTTGATTGCCTGATGTTGGTATTGTGTTTCTAAGATCCATGTTAATATTTAATGTTCAAGTTTCTTTCATATGTGTTACCTCCATGATTAGAGAGCATGTCTTTTCAATATTCATATTTCATTCCATGCATCCATTATTCATGTTTCATCCACGAGAGTGGATTAAAAAGACCCATCAATTCTAGTATGGGCACGTAAGACCCACCATTCTAATGTGGGCAGTTTGGGACACCCGTATGAAACGTTCTTCATATGGGACTTGGATCCCCGTATTTTGTTAAATACGGGCTTAGGTGAACACCGACGGGTGTGTCACCAGCTATACTGGTATATGCATGTGTGTGGTCCCTTCATTTCATCCAATTTATTCATTCCATTCATCCAAATATTCGTTCTGTAATTTATTCATATTCTTCAATGAAGTTGTCATGATCATGGTTGTAGTATGTATCATTTATTTACTGTACTTGCTGAGTCTCGGACTCACTCTTGCGTTGTTTGTTTATTTTAGGTGATCATTGAGGTTGGCTCTATTGGGAGGGAGTAGACACACACTACTCATTCACTTCACCTTAATCAAGTCCAGGATTACATTTTAGTTCTAGTTTTCATTCGTTAATGATGAACTGTAATAAATAAATTGAGATGGTGAATGATACTTATTACTTTGTCATGGTTGATTCAGTAGTACTTGTGATCCTTGATTTCCTTCGATATTTATATCGATTAGATTCGGACTATATTCATGACATGGTTCTTCCGAATGTTGATCTCTTTATGTCATTAGTTGAGATAGTGTTATAAATATTCCGCTTTATGGTTGTATGTTAGACTATTTAGGTGACATCTTGGCTTCCAAATAGCCAGGGTGTTACACCATCTTTAGCTACAGACTTTACATTTTTCAGAGTTCCTTTTTGCAGTCAATCCTGAGGCCCACTGCATATACAAGAAGCAAGATTGTTCCATGCATGGTGGCAACCTCAACTTTGGGGAATGATTTTGTTAAAAGGTTATTTGAGTCCATCAGCTGCTTTGCTATGCTCATGTCTCTTAGTATTGCAATATGTATATTGCCCTGATAGGAAATCAAGGAAGATGGTATCTCCTTAGATCACTAGCTACTTCTACAGTGTGTGCTCCTCATCCAATGCTAGCAAGAAAGAATACAACAATGGTGATGAACACACTCATGGTGCATACAATTATGTGTTAAGGTTGTGATGCAACAGAGTGGACATATGCTGGACCTGAGATGTTAATATGATACATTCATTGATTGGACCACAAAGAATCGGGATAACACACTTCTTAGCTACTAATGTTATCATATTGCCACTTAAGATAACTTGCTTGGTGGAATCTTTTGATTATCCAACCTTTTTGTTCTGTACATATGTGATCAGGTTGTTGTTCCTATAGCCAGTTTGAGGATTTTTTTTTCTTGGTAGGCTGATGGGAGATACAGTACCTACAAATATGTTGGGAAAATAACATGGTGACATTTTGACATATAGTGGCCATATTTTCATATAAAGTGAGGTTTTCACACAATTACCTTTTTTTTTGTGATGCGAGGTTTTCACACAATTACCTTTTTTTGTGATGCTCGCCCGTACACATTCCTATCATAAGACATACAACATTACTATTTATATGTCATTCGTTGATCAACTAAATGGTCTTTGCATGGCGTATGGGACTAAGAGTTAATACGCCATATTGTTTGGAGTGAAATTACAAATAGGTTTGAATTTACTTAGTTTTTTTGTATACGCACTAGATAAGGCATCGTCGATTGTGCTATCTTTTGGCTCTTATTCTTACCCTGGAAACAGTACTACAAAGACCAAGGAACAGTCCATGTAGGGAAAGAAGAAAAGATCGTTGGTAGGGACTTGCAGGATATTAGATTTTTACGATATTATGTTCCCTATTCACTCATAGGGTAGTCGTTTGTATGCTCAGCGTAGTGGTGCTATTCTTTTATTTTTAAGAATGGTTTGGTTAGTGCTTATTAATTTTTTTGTTAAGAATAGATGTTAGTCAGATGTCACAATTTTTTGCCTTTTTCCTTACAATAATACCAGTTGGAAACATGTGGTTATCAGGTATTTTATCACATTTTCTTCACCCTTTTGTTTTGAAATGTGCAATTGCAGAAAGAGACTTTTGAATTACGTATATTACCTAATTTAATAGCCAGAAAAGTTCTCGCCGTTCGCTTCGCCGCGTCGTCGTCAAAAACGCCACCGCGTCGCCTCGGCGGCCGCAGCACGCGCTATGTCCGCCCGTCGAGCCATTGTTGCCGCAGCGTTTTCATGGTCAAGCACGTTCCCACGGGTCTGAACGCTCACTCCCGCCATTGCCGCTCGCTCCGCCCTCATGAGTCTGCGACCCAACAGCCCATCAAGACCTCCAGCCCGTTCCAAGCGCCACCGCGCATGCGTTCCGCTACGTACGCGCCAGCTGGCTGCGGGTGCCATTCTAGTATATTTAAACATTGTGCTAATTTTATTTGATACAGAAAGGAGGAGTATCATGAAACTGTAATAAATTGAAAGCAGCTTGCTTATACTTCTATCTCTATTTTCAGGTTTAAGATTCTTCCGAATGAATAACTATGGCATACAGTTTGTGTTCTACTTTGCTTACATGAACTTGCAAATTTCATTTGCATTTCTTGTGGCAACAAGCTTCTTTATTGTGAGGACAACTACTGGTATGCTTCCATAATTAGTGTCGATATATTCTATTCATCACATAGTACAAAATTATCTACTCTAATTATTTGGCATATCATGCTACAGTGATAGGATATTTCTTCATATTTAGGTTCGGCCTTTTAGGATAGTTTTTATTCAGGTCCTGTGTTGAAGATGTTTCCATCTCAAGTATGTGCACAAGTTTATCTTTGTACTAGTATCTTTATGAAGTCGATCTGTATGATTTTGGTGTTTTTCTGTAAGGGTTTATTCCTCTTTTCCAATAATTTGTCTGGAAATTTTTTATTTGTTCATTTCAGGGAAGCTGGATCACACTTTTGGAACTTTTACCTGCATTTTCTTTCTACCATATTGTCTATGAGTTTTCACAATCTACGTTGCTTGGGAATTATATTGACTCCTCCGGGATGCAGTGGATCGACTTGAGTGATCCCCAAAATGGAATGGCAAGTATTTTAACCATAATGGTACTCAAATGGCTCCTATTCCTTTTACTAGCATTCTATTTGGATCACTTTGCTTCCTTCCAAAATGGAATGAGAAAAAACAGTAATACTTTTTGCTCACGCCTGGATGGGGACTGTTTTCAAGTTGCTCAACAGCAAACCATACAGCTTCAAGAGTTCAAAGCTTCTGTTGAAATGGAGAGGACAGATGTTATCAAAGAAGTGTGCTCTCTTGTTCTATATACTCCTAACAATTTTATCCTTACGTATATCTAACAACTGTTTTCTATGATTGTTTGTGTTAAACATATGAATCATAGGTGATCATTGTTGGAGTTTATGGGCTTGGCCCAAATAATATTCTTTATAAACCCTAGATAATCCCAAAGGCCTACTCATGTATGATGGAAGGTGGGAAGTTTAGTACCATATTGCTAGTCTAGGTGAGAGGGGACCAACTTATAAGGTGGACTTGGTCTTACCTAGTTGAAGCAAGCAAAAGAAGACTACATGCTCGCACTCTCTCACCCACCTCGCCACACCACGCCACGCCATCGTGGCATGCACGTGAATGGTGTGGCAATTTCATGTTCGTTTGTGTACAGAACGACAGCTTCTTTTTGCACCTCATAAACTTGCATGATGATATGGCATATCCACATGTCCATCCCTGTGACGACGTGCACCATCATGGGGAGAGCAGTGTCTCCAAAGCCAATGTCCCTTGTGATCCTGCACGGGTTGGGGCGAATCAGGTTTTCAGGAAGCGTTCGTGCGACTGCTCACGACTTCCCTCGTCATCGGCTTCGCGTTGTCTTCGCATCTGACTCTACCCCGATCATCACCGGAGCGATCCTCTGTAAGTCACGGTAATCCATTTTGTCATGGCTAAATCTTTCTTATTGGATTTTAGTCATGTGATGATGGTGTTGTCTACTGTTGCTAGTAGAATTCATGTGATAGGTTTTGCTTCATTAGCGCATATATTTGAGATAGGTATATTTGATATTACAATCATGCTACTGTTCGTAGTTGGAAATATGCCTAGTATATATGTTGCTTTTATACTGATCATTGTTTTAGGAATTAAATTAATCACAATAGTGCACTTATATCTAACAATCCAAAAACTTGATAGGCACTTTGTGATGGTTGACTTTGCCGAGGCAATGAAACCAGAGAAATTCATGGTGTGAATTTCAAGAGATGGCATACGAGGGTCCAACTGTGGCTCTTGGCTATGAATGTATTTTGGGTCATGTTGCCTCGTCTTGAGGGACCTCATACTATTGAAAAACAGAGAGAGAGAGAGTTTGACACGTCTACGACAGTATTTGTCGGGTGTATTCTAGGTGTACTATCTGATCAGCTTTGCAATGTGTACATGCACATCAAGAACACTATAGAACTGTGGGAGGCACTCAAACATAAATTCAATGCGACAGATGCTGGATGTGAGATGTATGTCATGGAGCAGTACCATGACTACAAAATGGTTTATAACCATTCTGTAGTCGAGCAGGCTCATGAATTACAGCTTACGATGAGAGAACTCGTGCATCTTGGTTGTCAGTTGCCTATTGCCAACCAAATTGCCTCTATCTTAGAGAAACTTCGCCACATCTCTAAAACACAAGGGGCAAAATATTTCCGTTGAGGATGTGGTTGCTAGTCTTGATGTTGAGGAGAAGACTCGGGCAAAGGATGGCACACCAAAGATACAAGAAGGACAGTCTAGTGCTAATGTTATGCGACACGCTGGCAATGGAAAATACAAAGGGAAGGCTAAGGCTGTTTCGACCACCAACTTCAAAAGGACCAACAACAATAAGAAGAAAGTGAACATGGAGGATGTTATCTGCTTTGTTTATGGTGAGAGTGGCCATTAGGCCAAGAAATTCCGCAAACGTATGGGCAAGAAGAATCAGCTAGGGCAGAAGAATTCTGCAAATGTGACTATTGGCAATATCGGGGCATCTGGGTATGGTAATTTACCTACTGCCTTTTCAGCATATCAATCTACTGATTGGTGGGTTGACACAGGGGCCAATATTCATGTGTGTGCTGATGCATCTTTGTTTTCTTCTTACCAAGTCGCTCGGGGTTCCTCCATCATGATGTGGAATGGGTCACATGCTTCTGTTCTTGGTGTTGGCACAGTCGATCTGAAGTTCACTTCGGGAAAGATCGTGCGGCTGAAGAACGTGCAGCATGCCTCTACAATAAATAAGAACCCCGTTAGTGGCTCCCTTCTAAATCGAGATGGGTTCAAGTTGGTCTTTGAGTCTAATAAAGTAGTCATGTCCAAGTGTGGACTCTATTGGAAACGGCTACGAGTGTAGAGGCTTGTTCCGCTTTCCCCTTTCTAATTTTTGTAATAAAGTTGTGAACCATATTTATGACTCGAATGGTGGTGAGGCCAATGTGTGGCACTCACGTTTATGTCATATAAATTTAGTTGTATGTCTCGGCTTTTTAGTTTAAATTTAATTCCAAATTTTTCCATAGTCAAATGTTCCAAATGTCAAATATGTGTACAAGCAAAGCAAACTCGAAAGCCTCATAAAGCTCTGGAGGAAAGAAATTTGGCAAAATTAAAACTCATACATTCAGACTTATGTGAAATAAATGGTATAATGACTAAAGGAGAGAAAAGATATTTCATGATTTTAATTGATGATGCCACTAGATACTGCTATGTATATTTACTAAAAACTAAAGATGAGGTATTAGACTACTTAAAAACCTATAAGGCTAAAGTTGAGAATCAACTAGACAAAAAGATTAAAAGATTTAGGTCTGATCGTGGTGAGAGTATTTTTCCAATGAGTTCAATCAATTTTGAGCGGAATATGGAATTATCCGTGAAAGGACACCTCCCTATTCGTCCCAATCCAATGGGATTGTCGAAAGAAAGAACCGCACCTTGACTGACTTGGTGAATGCCATGTTAAATACTACGAGTATATCTAAGGCAAGGTAGGGGAGGCTTTGTTGATTGCATGCCATGTCCTAAATAGAGTCTCCACTAAAAATAGTGAGGTAACTCCGTACGAATGTAGGAAAGGGAGAAAACCATCACTATCGTATTTGCGCACTTGGGGTGTTTGGCGAAAGTCAATGTTCCAATAACTAAAACGCGCAAACTTGGACCTAAACAATGGACTGTACCTGTCTGGGATATACTCATCATAGTACATGCTATTGGTTTATAGTAGTTAAATCCAGGATATCTGATATGCCACTCAATATAATAATGGAGTCTCGGGGATGCTACTTTGTTTGAGAATTTATTTGCTATGAAGGATTCACATAGCTCTTCTAGTCAAGCAAATTATTTAACTCCTGAACCTACATCTCCTATTGAGTATATTGAGTGCACACACACGAACACGAACATGAGGAGGATGACAGTGTTGTAGCTCCTCAAAGGAGCAAGAGACAAATGATTGCAAAATCTTTTGGTGATGATTTCATTGTGTACCTTGTGGATGACGTTCCCAAATCCATTTCAGAGGCATATGTATTGTCGTAGCAGAGCACCAAGGGGTGCCCCGCACCCTAGGATCGTTAGGAATACCGGTGTGCCGTCGGTGACACTGTGCATATGTAAATCTAGTATGTATAGCATATTCTGGCACAAATGTACCAAAATACCCTTTTGTCTCTTTCTCGCCTATGGGGGCAAGAAGTTAAATGTCCCTTCTTGCCCTCTATAAGTAAGCCTCCAAGGGCATATGTAAGGTTGTCTCCATTTTTGTATACACATATACAATACTATTCATACATGGTGTGCTTTAGCTTCTCTCCATCTAGTCCTTCACCCAAGACAAAGGGTACAGAGGGTCTCCGCTGTACGGAGGGTCCTCGTATCCACTGTTTAGCCTTTTTGCTACGACATGTATCACCTGATGCAAAGTACTAGAAGGATGCGGTTCGTAGTGAAATTGACTCTATTATCGCTAACGGAACATGGGGAATCACCGATCGTCGATTTGGTTGTAAGCCAGTTGGATGCAAATGAGTGTTCAAGAAGAAGCTAAGGCCTAATGGTACTATCGAAAAGTACAAGGCTCGGCTTGTGGCTAAAGGCTATACTAAAAAAAGAATGTGAAGATTTATTTTATACTTACTCACCTGTTGCGAGATTAACCACTACTCGAATACAACTATCTTTGGCTACCTCACACGGTCTTATTGTCCATCAAATGGATGTAAAGACAGTTTTTCTCAATGGAGAGATGGATGAGAAAATTTACATAGAATAATGGATTTGTAGTACCCGAACAAGAGAGCAAGGTTTGCAAGTTATTGAAATCTTTGTACGGTCTCAAACAAGTTCCTAAGCAATGTCATGAGAAGTTCAATAAAGCGATGACATCTGCAGGGTTTACGGTAAATGAAGCCGGTAAATGTGTGTACTACCGCTATGGTGGGGGTAAAGGAGTAAGTCAATGTTTGTATGTTGATGACATACTTATTTTTGGGACAAACATTAATGTGATCAATGAAGTTAAGTCATTTTTATCCCAAAGTTTTGACATGAAGGATTTTGGAGAGGCTGATATTATTTTAAACATCAAGTTGATCAAGAGTGAGAATGTGATTACCCTATTACAATCCCATTATGTGGAAAAGATCTTGAGCTATTTTGGCTACATGGAAAGCAAGCCTTCTCTAACACCCTATGATCGTAATCTAATAATTCTAAAGAACCAAAGACTAGGAAAGGATCAACTGAGGTACTCTCAGATTATTAGTTCACTCATGTACTTGGCTAGTGTTACTCATCCTGACATCTCTTTTGTTGTAAGCAAATTTAGCCGGTTTACCGCTAATCCGGGAGATGATCATTGACACGCACTTAAGCGGGTTATGCGCTTTTTGAAAGGTACAATGAGTTACGGAATTCACTACACTGGATATCCTGATGTACTTGAGGGATATAGAGATTCCAAGTGTATTTTCTGATACTGATGATATAAAGGCTACGAGTGGATATGTATTCATTCTTGGCGGTGCTGTCGTCTCATGGAGGTATTGCAAATAGACCATACTGACTAGGTCAACCATGGAACCAGAACTCACAACACTAGACACAACCACTGTTGAGGCAGAATGGCTAAGAGAACTTTTAATGCATTTACCAGTGGTTGAAAAATTAATTCTAGCTATCCTTTTATACTGTGATAACTAAACAAGGATAATATGAAATCCTCAAGACATGTGAAAAGTTAGTTGAAGTATGTCAGAAAATTGAGAAACTCCAAAGTAATAGTTGTGGATTATATCCAAACAACTAAAAATCTGACAGATCCCTTTACAAAGGGACTATCATAAAATGTGATTGAAAGTGCATAGGGGTGCAAGTGGGGCGGGCCGCGGACAGCCCGCGCCCACCCGCGCTGGCCGCTAGATATTCGCGGCTGTAGCTGGCCCACCAATTGCACTGCACGATAGTATGTGGGTTTAAGCAGCTGCCCGCAAGTGCCCGCAAAACAAATCCATCTCAGACTCGTTCATAGCTAAGCTACACATAAAGCAATCCATCTCTCACGCGGTCGGGATAAGGTCGAGGTTGACATCCTCGCAGGCGGTTGCTGCCACGGCGGCCTTCTCATGCGACAAGAACTCGAACCCCACACAGTCCGCCGTCAGTGAGTACTCCAGACCGAAGGGATCCAGCTTGGCGGACGGCGGACGGCGGCTCGGCACGGTACTTCCACTTGTTCCGGCTGGCGGCCTTCTCCTGCGGCGCCAACCCTGACGGGAAATCCCAATCAGATCGAAGATGCTCCGGATCGGGGTACGTACCTGCGGGGAATTAATGGGCATCTCCTCAGATCGGGAGATCCGCGGCGGCGAGGCTCCCCGACGGCGGCAATGCGAACTCCCGGAAGCTCCGGGGTTGAGGCGGCGAGAGGCTTCCCTCGCTCGCGTCTCTCTCCTCTTCTTCAGGGGGCTCGCCGCTATCGCCTGGGCTTGTGTGTGTGTTGGTTCAGTAAAGCCTCGCCTCGGCCGACGACAAGGAGATAGAAGGGGAGGAGGCGCCACAGTGTGGCCGATTCTGTATTCACTATACGCTTATGCGCGGCGGCGGCGACTGTGGCATTGCTAGAAACTGCGTTGTCTTTGCGGTTGTTCGCGGGGGTGTTATGCGGGCTGGTTTCGTGGGGCGGGCCGGCGGTTTAGCGGATAGGCCCGCCCCACTTGCATCCCTAAAAGTGCATCGAATGAGATGTGATTGAGACCCACGTGAGTTACACACAGTGGTAACCCAAACCTATGTGATCAGAGATCCCGTGAAATAGGACTTGGGAAAAACAATCTATTTGTGTAACAAAAGCGTACATCTTTACTTTATTTCCCAATTCGTTGGAGATGCGGTACTCTAATTACTGTAAGGCAGGTTGACTTTGTCTTAATGTGTTCTAAGGCTTAACAACAAAATACCGACCTATAGGGTATTCTTGTAAGAGCACACCTATATGAGCCTGACTGTTGGTCACAGTCCATGAGATGTGGGCCGGTGATCTCTAAGAAGCACATGAAGAGACACATGAGTAGTATGACCTATACCCGAGGAGTAGCCAATTGGCAACCAACTATCAGCAAAGGCCTTAGGTGAAACTTGTCCACGCAAAACTATCAATTCAAGGTTTAGTCCATTGCATAGTTGTGGGCAAGCGTAGCTTAGGTGGATGTTCAACCTTAACCGGTCTCCACCAAAAAACTAGTATATCAAACAACACTTTGGAATTGTGGACTGTAGGATCGTTAATAGCAATCAAAGGGGGTGAATGGTTGTAATCTATAGCGGAAGCTTTTTCAACAATCCTGCTATTTTCTGGTCATCCAAACCTGCCAACACAACAAGAATACAAAGAGAAAACAAGGAAACAGTAACAGAGAATTACTTTTCTCTTTCCACTGGCTAATATTTTATGCATACACCAAAGTAACGATGTCACTTTCAATCTACTATGCATGAAAGAAAAACAAAGCTTTGTTGTGCTTGTCTTCCGTGCAATGAATGAAGCAGGAAATTAACACTCACCACGAGCAAGATCATGCATCCGCGCGTAGTGAGGCACGCCGACCGAGAAAAGTGATTCTATGCCGACACCTGGGCTTCATGGCATGCAGATGAAGAACGAACGAAGCAATGTAGTGATGAAAACAGGGGAGCGCTTTGCGCGCGAGACGTGTGATGCTTTGCTGCGTGGTAGCACACCAACCGAGGCGAGAAGAGAGGCAACCGTGCGAGACCTGGCGATGAAAATTGTAGCGGCACAAACAGATGATGTCATGCGAGAGCGATGACTTGTCGATGCCCCGATCGAGAAAACGAGACAACGCCGCTGCCGGAATTTTTCCTTCGGATCAGATCTATTTTTTTATTGCTGGATCATATTTTTGTTTGTGACTACAAAATGCCCTCCTGGCACCCCTCAAACCCTAGGATGAAAATAACATCTGTAAAGCCACCGGGTTAGCACCTAACCCCA
This sequence comes from Phyllostachys edulis, assembly GCA_036346405.1. Classification (NCBI taxonomy): domain Eukaryota; kingdom Viridiplantae; phylum Streptophyta; class Magnoliopsida; order Poales; family Poaceae; genus Phyllostachys; species Phyllostachys edulis. The sequence continues at coordinate 19,767,790 of CM070545.1, read as the reverse complement.
TCTCTATTTATAGCATAGGGCCCAAACCATGATCTTATCCCTAAGACCATGTATTCCAATCCAATTCCAACAAATAAGGGACCCGAAACCCTTATGTAACACACACGGGTTTTTCCAACTTATGTTACGAGTCGTAGCCTCTGGACCGAACCTCTGTAGCTTCAACACGCATCATCCATCTTTGATCTCTATGTGCCCCAACTTGAGCTTGACCGTCTCCTCTAGCATTTTCGACCCTCTGGACCATGACTTCACACTAGGCCATCTCCTGGTCCTCGCCGTAGACCACGATCGCCTCCGAGTTACCTTGCACATGCAAAGACCAAAGCATCATCTTTTTCCGACACAGATTCTTCCCAACTTGACCAACATGAGCCCACAAACAATTTCCTCCCAACTTGAATAACATGAGTCCACACACACGCTACACACCTCAAATAACATCAATAAATAACATTGTCAATTATCTATCAACTAAAATATTCTAGACCTAGCCACATGGTCTAACATGGAAAAATTCGTGGTGCTTTTGGGATCTAGTTGGGGGATTGTTGAAGTTTATGGGCTTGGCCCAAATAATATTATTCATAAATCCTAGAAAATCCTAAAGACACACTCATGCATGCTAGTCTAGGTGGTAGGAGACCAACTTATAAGGTGGAGTTGGTCTTACCTAGTTGAAGCATGCAAAAGAAGACTACACGTGCGTGCTCTCGCCTTGCCACTGTTGGAAATATGCCCTAGAGGCAATCATAGAGATGATTATATTTCATTATGTTCATAATATTGGATAATATGTTATCTTGTTCCTAGAATAATATTGTTAATATTTATTATCAAGTATGTGACTTGATCGTGAAACTCTATATTTCTGGCGATAATTATTCTTATACGATCCCTGGTCGAAACATATGAGGACACATATGAATAGACTAGCATATGTATTGGTTGATGACTATGTTTCACGGGTCATGTATATGGAGATATCAAACTAATAATATGGACACATGTTAGAGAACATGATGTTGGATTAGACCCACCTTGAGACACTATTGAGATTGTTATGATTCTATGTGTCGTTAGTTGGTCTCAAGTAATGTTGATGTATAATCCTTAGACCTGAGATCAGCATGGTTTTCTACATATGTAATAGCACTCTTAGGGGTTGCCAAACACTACACCGTAACTGGGTAGTTATAAAGGTAGCTTTCAGGTATGCTATGAAACATGCGGAGGAATGTGACTGGTCGGATATGGGATTTGTCCCTCCTAACATAACAAGAGAGATGTCTCTGGGCCCCTCGTTGTAGTCAGATAAAGAAAGTGCATGGCCATGCCACTAGTAGTCGAAGTGTTCGACCACGTGAAATAATCCGACACTCGATCGAGAAAGCATTGAACAGTCCATGGATGACACAACATCTTACCTAGAGTTCAACCAGACATCGTGAGGCAAAGGGAGTATACACGAGTAGGTCGCTTAGTTCGAGCGATTCTGGTGGTCATCATCGGAGATACGAGCTGGTCGTAGACTGGTCGAACGTAATCACAGAGTGGTCGTAACCTGGTCGTAAGGAGTTACGAACTGGTCGTGACCAAATACGAACTGGTCGTATAGAGATAGGACCTGGTCATAGATCATATTGCATTAAGGTTTGTCCAATATAATTTGTGTGTATGCGGGAATCGCTATGTTCTGCCAGGAGCCGCTACGACCCGTGATCCGAAAGGGTTTCCGAGTCACAACCGATTACGCATGAACCTAAAGGGTCACACACTTAACGGGTTGGAACAAACCAGTACGAATACGATTCGTCAAACGTGTTCGGATAGGATCCGTCATGAGCACTATATAAGGAGATGCATGAGGCTGTTGGGAGGTACGCGTGAATCACCACCAAACCCTAGCCGCCATCTTCCCGAGAGCTCTACGTGCGACTTGGTGCTAGCACACCGCGCATGGTTGTTCCTTCCACGGACGATGTGGATACCGAGAGGCGCCATCGCGATCGTTGCGCTTGAGGACGATCCGCGATCTTCACGAGGAACTGCAGACGTTGCTGGAGGAGACGATTGACTTGTGAGGACGCTAGACAATTGACTACGACCACTACATCGACGCGTTCTACATTGGACCAGGCTGCTCCAACCCTTCTTCCGCTGCTCTGCGCGTCTAGTGGTAACGATCTGTGATCATCTACTTGCTTGGCTTCCTGGTTTGTGTGGTAGAAATTTTTTATTTGTAGCTATCGTAGCCTACCCCGTGGCCCAACAGCCACGCCATCGCCCGTCTACGTGGTATGCGCGTGAATGGTGCGGCGATTTCGGGTCTGGTTGTGTGCGGAGCGGCAACTCCTTTTTGCATCTCATAAACTTGCATGATGACATGGAATATCCACGTGCAACAAATTGGAAAGGAGAAGAACGGTTCAAACCAAGCGTTTGAATCCCACTAATCCTGCACGCCTATTACGACACACATTAATTGTGCTTTAATACGGTTTCCAATTTTTATTGCGTGGTGATTTGCCTTCCTTCCGAGCTCATTTGTGTCTATATGAGGAGACGTCCTCTTGATCCAGATGCACCCTAGAGAGAAAACCATAGTCCTTCGCTCTTGTGTGCTGTGCTACTTCTGACTACTCCATCCCTATGCCAGCATGCACCGTCGCGGGGAGATCAACATCTCCGAAGCCAGCGTCCCTAGTGATCGTGTACGAGTTGGGACGAATAAGGTTTTTGGGAAGCATAGTGCGGCTGCTCACGACTTCCCTTGTCATCGACTTCGCGTCGTCTTCGCATCTGACTCTACCGCGACCATCACCAAAGCGATCCCCTATAAGTCACGGTAATCCATTTTGACATGGCTAAATCTTTCTTATTTGATTTTAGTCATGTGATGATGATGTTGTCTACTGTTGCTAGTAGAATTCATGTGATAGGTTTTGCTTTATTAGCACATATATATGTAACATCCCAAAATCCCAATCTTGGGATTAATTAATAAAAATGCATTAGGAAAAATTCCTTGAAGCATTTGCATATGGGTTTTGCCTGTTTGAAAATCTTGTGTTGGTTTTAAAACAAAAACTTTAACAACATTAGGTGCTAAAAAAGAAATAGAGGAAGTAAAATAAAACTTGCTAAGTGAGAGGATGGTTTCGGGCCTTTTATCCCAAGAACCATTCAACCAAAATTTCTATATGAATTTTTTTTAGAGAAATCCTTAAGACCTCTTAGGATCAGCACCTCGTTTGAATTTTGTAGAAATTCACAAAAGGTGTTAGCTTTTGAAAAATTTCTGTGGGAACTACTTGAGCCCAGTAGCCTACACAAAAAATTTTAGAATTTTTGGACTTCATTTGACTGGTGAATTAAATCGGCAAAGAAATCAGCTAATAATTCAAAACCCTAAGGCATGTACTGTTCATCAGGCTCAAGTCAAAACCTCATGGTTGAACCCGACCCTTGTCACATTCGAACCAGGTCCCAAGGAGCGCAAGCGCTTTGGACCGTTGGATCCGCCAACCGTTCAGATCAAATGTGCCGTTAGGACCTTCCGAACCTCACAACCAATAGGAATCGTTGGATTTAAAACCAAGCACCCAGATCAAGTGCTACGGGCCGCCCCGCTTAAAACACACACGCGCCGTTGGATCTGTTTTGAACACTCCAGATGAATTGGGTCGTTCGGACCGTCCGAACAGCACATTTCATCTGAGCCGTTGGTTGTGAAATGAACGCTCCAGATTAGTTGGCCCGTTCGGATCGTCCGAATAGCACAATCAATCATAGCCATCCATTTCTAATATGATCGTCATGTTTTAATCAAACGCGTAACGTTTCGCTGAGCTAGTGGGCCCCGTGCACAGGACTCATCGTCCACCTCGCGCCCAGGAGCGCCAGCGCATGCCCGCGCGCGAGAGCTTCGCCGCCCACTGTTTTGGACCTCGCCGTCCATGGTTTTGCTTGGCCAACCACCAACGTCACATCGCCATTCATTTCGCGCCCATGCCTGCCCGCGCCAACCCTCGCTGCCTGTACAACGTTGGATTGCTCCGCCTCTGTTGCCCATGGCTGCCCGAGCCTTTCTTGCTCTTCTCCACCGCTCAGCCTATAAAAAGGCCACCCCGAGCTTCGTTTCCTTCTTTCCAATCTCATGCGCGCACCCATTTTTCATTTCATCCACTCAATCGAACCCTAGAGCCCCAAGAGCGGAAACCCTAAAATCACCGTGCGCCATTATCTTCGTCTCCAACGCCGCGAAGGGTTTGGTGTCAAATCTTTCGTGTCATATCGCGTCACTTAACACCTTGAGCATTTCCCCTCAAACAATTTAGCTTTTGATCTACAGTAGCTTCGGTTTGGGGCTTTCTTCCTCGTCTCCGACCAAAACCACCGTGAAGACCTCACCAGCGATTCAGTGCATCTCGAGTCAATTCACCGCACTTGGAGCATCGCCAAGACTCAATAAAGCTTATACGATCATTAGAATTCACTCTCCTTCACCAGGGTTTTTTCTCCACACGTGATCAACCTTGCCGCCACACCTCATCGTCGACAATGCAACTCCGGCCACCTCAACCTCTCCGCGTCATTCCGGTAGACTCCTAATAGTCCCTATATACTTATGTGCACATTAGTTTGCCACAGGCTACGCTAGTTTTCCTTGTCGCGTTTTGCTGTAGTTGTTCCTCCGCTTGCCGCCGGCGCACCACTACGTTAAGCCACCTCAGGCCACGCCGTCAGTACCGGCAGGTGCGAATTAATGTGTAGAACCCATTCCAAGCACGCACTTACGTCGCTGCGCCTCACATCGTCGGCAAGTAGCGCAGCCGTGAAGCACCACCGCACGGTACCATTGTAGCTCATCATTGCCGAGCTTAATCCAGCCATTAGGGCTTAAACCAGTCATTAACTGTGTAGTTATTCGATTTAGTTACTTACATGTGGGACCAAACTTTTAAGTTAACTCAACCATTAACTTTACTGAAGCCTATGACATGCGGGCCCTACGGTTTAAGTACACAGTGAGAGCCAGTGGACCATCTCACTAACAGTAGGCCCCCCTGTCAGTCTTAATCGAAAATCCAATGGAAAATGGAAAATGCGCTTTCTCTGTTAGAAAACGTACTTTTCATTTATTCAGGATTTATTAAACCGATTGTAGTAAAAGCTTAATAACTTTTGCTACACAACTCCAAATTTAGTGAAATCAGTCTCTAAATTTGTATAAAATCATGATATACCTAAATATGTAAAAATATTTTATTTTGGTTGCTGTTGTTTTTGTTGGATGTTATTTTAATTCTTTTTGGGCTCTTTTTAGACATCAATTATTCGGGTTATTCTTGCGACGATCAATCTGTTATACCTCCAGAACAGCAAGAGCAAGGCAAGCACCCCCTTTGATCATATTGATCCTAGTATTTTACTTATTGTACTTTGTTTTGCAAATCCTATTATGCATGCGTGTATGTTTGTATGAAAATGCTATTATTGGGAAATTGGTAGTTGTAAATCCTACTTGCTGCATATGTCTCCTTGACATATCGAACCTTTACTGTTGTAGCCATTAGAGTATGGGTTAGACAATATGTGATGTCACTTGGGAATTTTCACTACTATAAAAATGCTAATACTGGACGCCCGATCACAGACGGTTCATCGAAACCGTCTGTGTTAAAAACAATCTCAAACGGTTTTTGTTTACCGACCGTCTATGTTATCTTCCGCGCTAAAAACCGTTTGTGAAGAGGTCATATCACAGACGGTTCATGTTTAAAACCGTCTGTAAAGTATCATAGACAGTGCTGACCAAAAACCGTCTGTGATATTACTACATATCACAGACGGTTTTTTGTCAGAACCGTCTGTGATACTTCACAAACGGTTTTAAACATAAACTGTCTGTGATATTACTACATATCACAGACGATTTTTTTGTTATAACCATCTGTGATAATATCGCCACCAATCGTTTGCTTTTTAAATCGCCATCCGCTTCGGCTCCCCGATGCATCTCTTCATCTCACGCTCCGAATTTATACCTTGTTTTATAAAAAGGATCATCTGCCATCGAAGATGATCATCCCCACTACATACTTATAAAAAAAACAGAAATAGATGTCTCTTCCTTGTCGCCGCATTGATGGCCTACCTGGTCGCACTGTACGAGCACCTCTCTCGCTGTACGTTGAATTATGCTACGGAAGAACACTGTTTCAACAGTGTCTTCACTCCTACGTCGGCCAAGAATTTGCCGGAGCAGGTGACGGCCACCTTCCGCCGTCTTGACATCCTCCTCCGTTGTGTCTTCTGGGTGATCTCCCACTTTCGACGAGTTTACCGCGTCATCGACGTGGTCCTCCAAAACGACGTTGCACGTCTCCAGAAGGCTTGCCGTCACTTGGACTGCGTAATCGAGGTGGCAGGCGACCGAGTCGACCAAGCCGAGACCCCTCAATCCAGGGAAGAGAGCCTATGGGTTCAATTCTTCTTAGTTCAACAGTCTGAGGGTCTTCGGGAGACACTCGAACGAGCGCGTCAGCGGATGAGCGCATTCGTGCTTCGTTCACGATGATCAGAACCGTCCGACGCCGACGCCGCCGCTTATGAAATCATCAAGACGGAGATAGCACCTACCTCCGCCACTAGAAAAACTTTGTTTAATTATAGGTTTCTACTTTTTTAAATATTTTTTAGTTTAACGCCACATTGTTTGGCCATATGAAAATTCCAAAATGGAAAAAAAAGTTTGGAGGTGAAGTTAATTACTATATTAATTATATGTTGAATTATTACTCTACACACACACACACACACATATATATCAGAGACGGTTTTTTGGGAAAAAAAAATCTAGTTTGGAGGTGAAGTTACATTAATTAATATATATAGTTAAAGCAAATTTTCAGCAGTATTTAAATGACAAAATTGACATATAAACATGTAATTTCTTCATGTCATGTAAGTGTATATACAAGATAAATATACTTGAGAAAAACCATTTCACGAGCGGTTCTATTATGGAAATCGGTGATATCTTGACATATCACGCGAGCGGTTCCATTATGAAGCGTTCGCGTGATATGCCCATATCACAGATGGTTCTATTATGGAACCGTCTGTGATAATTATCGCTGACGGTTCTATAATATAACCGTTTGTGATAAGTCTCTTTATTAGTAGGAGCCCGGTCGCTAGGGTTTGCGCTCGCCCTAACTCGTCACTCCCCAGCGCCGCTAGGGTTTGCGCTTGCCCTAACTCATCACTCCCCAGAGCATATACTCTCGTCCGTTCCCCTCCCCACCTCGACGCCGCCACCCGACCCCGTCGCCATCGCCGCAGGTTGTGACACCACTCTGCACTGCATAAGATCGTAGTGTCTTCTGCAGTGTCAGGGTCGTGCCACAACTACGGTGATGCCGCCATCCCGCGTGTCGCCTGTGCCGCCATGGCTTGGTTCTCTGCTTTCGGCCTCTGGCTCGGGCCTGGCAAGGGCTTTGCTTTCCCCATCCTCCCTCTATTCTCCTCTTGATCTATTAGCTCAATGTCTTTTGTTGAGTTTGATTTTTATGCTTGAGCCTTAAGTTGTGTCGATGTTTGTGTGATTTATGCAAGGTGAAGGAGATGGATGAGGGCTGTGTTGGTGGTGGGGTCGCTGCCGTGGTTCTTATGCATCGAGGTATCACCCGACCTTACTCTATGATGTAATGATGTTAATAGTCTTATGCTGAAATTGAATTGATAATTAGTTCATATTAAAAGTCCCCTTGCTCTGTGATGTAATGATGTTAATAGTCTTATGCTGAAATTGAATTCATAATTAGTTCATATTAATAGTCCCCTTGCTCTATGATGTAAACCGAGGGCTATTGGTGTATGTGCATTCTGTGCATCTTGCTTAGTTCATCTTTGTGGGTTCATTGACAAAAATGAATGGGGCAAAATGGTGGGTTTGGTTAATGCTCTTTGATGGGTACCGAGGGTTATTGATGCTGGGTTCTTTGTGCTTGGTTAGCTTACATGGGATCGATGTGGTTCGGATGGGGCTTGGGCGCAATTAACTTTTCATATTTGTGTCCTGGTCAAGTTCTCCTCCCTTGCATCCTGTGCGATATCGTCCTACCATTCTATTCCTCATCTCTTCTCTATAAAACCTCCAGCGATGGTGCTTGTGTGCCTTTAAAACCGGCTATATATATATATATATATATATATATATATATATATATATATATATATATATATATCTCGTTTGTAGTCTGACCCTTTGATGGGTCGTGAGGTATTTGCCACGGGCAACCTCTCATCGAGCCCTTGATTCAAGAAATAGGTACTGCAAGGGAAGGCGCGTGACATTACAATTACCCTAGATGTAAATCGATAGGTAATTGGACTTGACACATTGGCTTCATGTATCGAGAACTTGACCTTTTCTTGATGTCAAGTCCAATTACCTATCGACGACATCCGTGGTAATTGTATGTCCACGCCTTCTCTTGCAAATTTCACTTCATGAATTTGCAGGCTCGATGAGAGGTTACCCGTGGTACCTGTGTCATCCTCCCTCACGAATTCCTAAAGTGGTTGGAGACTACAACGATGTAATATATATATATATATATATATATATATATATATATATATATATATATATATATATATATATATATATATATATATATATATATATATATATATATATATATATATATATATATATATATTATAAAGGCACAAGTAGCCATTGCTTGATGTTTTATTTATATATCATGAGCGGTTCTTAACACGAACCAAATGCATTATAGACATTTATCACGAGCGGTTACGAATACTTAACCGTGCGTGATAGTCATATATCACGGACGGTTCGAAAACCGTCTGTGATGCCTCATGTCATCACTGACCCATAAACTCAGACGGCTCACGAAACCGTCTGTGATGACGTTTTTGAACCGTCTATGAAGGCCTTTTATGTAGTAGTGTTTTGAGTGCAGTTATTGCACAAATGCAACTAGAGCAATAGAATTTCTAAAAATTGATAAGAGGATAATATGATACTTTGTGAGTTTGGGATTATTTTGAAAAATGTCCAAAGGAGTTACCTCTGTTATTTTTATGAAAATGACATGAAAACTTTAGTCTTTAGACACTGGCGAGTTATTGTTGTATTCTAAAAAAGTGGGGATTGAAACTCACTAATAGATAGGGTGGAGATCTTGCCCGTAGTCGGTTAAGGACTGAAGCCAGCAAATCTGGGACTAAGACCTAATCGTACAACCGTGTGTGCTATTATGGGATGGTCATAGCTAACTAAGTTTTCAAAATCTTAGCCTTGCATGACAGTAGGCAGAAGTAGTGCGCACATTGCCAGAGGACCGGTAATGCCGACACAACTGCGAATGCCTCGCTTCGACGGGCTTCCATCCGGGCGAAGTGAGGGACTTGCTCAACGGGTTTCCATCCGGGTGAGTAAGGCTCCTCATCCGATGTGTTACTGTGTTATTATGAGTGTTGTTATTATTATCCCGACGGATGAGGATAAAGATTCGTAGGGCTAATGCAAGGTTAGGACTAGATAATGTAAAGGCTGCATCGCGAACTCTAGGTTGCTTACCTTCGGAAGTGAGCAACGATATAGAGTTATTTCAGGCAATTGGAATACCGCGTACTATAGGTAAAGTTGTACACCTCTGCAGAGTAATAAACTATTCGAATAGCCGCGCTCGCGGTTATGACCATGCTTAGTGCGGCTGGTATGGCGGTAGCTTTTGTTTTCCAAACTGTTTTATCATAAAATATTGGGGTAATGACATGGGGTTTTACTTTGTTGAGTTAACTGCCATGTCTATGGTTTTGTTGCTATATCTATAGCCGAATTTGTCATTTCCATGACTGTTTTGCTATTTCTATAGCAGTGTTGCCATGTCTATGGTTGAACCGAATCTGTCGGTGCCATTTCTATGGCGAAGCTTGATTGTATTTTTGCTTACAACCGGGTATGGTTGTGAGTGTTGGTTGTCACTTGTTCAGTTATCTTATTTACTGTCCTGTACTTACTCCTTCTTAAATTGCTCTTTCAAATCTCGGTTGCAAATTATTACTTATGATTATTGCAAATAAACTTGACTTTGAGCAAAAGAACTTGTAGAGTAGAGCCATACACTTGTTAGCCTTGCATCTAATATAATTTTTACGATACACTACAAGTCTTGTTGAGTACACAAGTACTCAATCTTGCTATATATAGAGAGAGAGACTGTAAGCATTCGTGGATGTTGGTTTCCAATGATTTCAAATAGTATGCTTAGTCAATGTTGTAGCATGTTGTCTTACATACCAATTTAGAGGAAGTTTTCATTGAATTAGGGAATGGCTTACTTAATTTAGTGAAATACGATATTTTGCCATAGGTTTTTTTTCCTACCTTATGTTTTCTACTGTGCTTTTTGTCGGTATCACCTGAAAGAACTAAATAGTTAACTAAAAAAATTCTATCTTAGCATAGTACATATATTTGAAAGCAATTTTTTTTATCCTTGTTCATAACGAAGAATCAACACTTTTTTAGCCTTGGTCACCCACTCTTATGTTTGCGCGGGCAAGCCTCTAGTAACCGAGCAAACCAGCGCATGCAGGCATGTCACACAATTAACAGCATGCGAATACGTACGCTAGCTAGCGAATAATTACATGGTGATCCGGTTATCCAATTAGCTGGAGCCCATGCAATACACCTGTAACGCCCCCAAATTCTGGGAACATTAAACTCTTCACAACCGCCAGATGTGCGATTCTAAATGTGATGTCTCAAGCAAGCTTTCGAGTACAACAAAAGTCAACCTTTTATTACATAAGATTAAGGCTTAACATCCAGTTTTGACACTAGTACGGGCATCCAAGCCCAAAGTTAATATAATACAAGACAAAAGAACTTAAAACCACAGGCACACTTGAGTGCGGCTGAGACCTAATAACAGTAGTCGTTGCCATCTGTGGGTCCACCAAAATCTGTTCAACCAGATCCTCTGCATTTTCCCTGGTTCCTTCTGTAGATTGTTTGCAGATTATGCAAGAATGAGTACAACTACCGTACTCAACAAGCCACATGGAAAAGCTAAATAATTACATGCAAGGAGTTCAAAGGAAGGTTAGGTTTTACCTTAACAGGCATATGTGGATGCAATTTGCAGTTAAAACAGTTTACAAAATAGTAAAACGATAATACATAATAACATCAGGGGTTTCTCAACAAACCACAATTACCAACTTACTATCTCCAAACTCTACTTATGCCTCATGTACTGGAATCACACATTAACACAACTTCATTAACCGGAAGCACGGCATATTCGAATAACATTGATTTACACTCTGCAGAGTTGCCCAACTTTACACACACGATATCACAAACTCACATTGACACGGATCATGTTTACGTACAACTGAGTTAGGATAACAAAGCCTTTTCACTGCTTATCCTTTCTAGCCTCTACCCGGTAAGTCTATGGACCATTCAGCCCTTGGGAGACTCCACTGGCCACAATGGATCTTTCACCCCAATGCTGATGGCACCTACCGTTGCGTGGACCAGCGAGTGTCCTTAAAGGCCCACCCCTGTCTCGCCTTTGATATTGCAGATATTCAATTGGAAAAGCAGTGTACTAAGCTAGGGAGTAATGACCACGCATGTGGTTGAGCGGTTTTCCGTGTCTGTTACTTTGGCACAAGGTTCTTGTCCTTACTTGTCTCACAGTGAGGCGATGGACCAACACCACCACGTGGCTGTCCATCCTGCAGGCCTCACCCTTGACCCACTTTTACCACAAGTCTATTGGGTTGTCCAACTTAATGGACACAACCCTCAACTCTCCACCAAAACCATTAGCGAACCGCCAATACTGCTTTTGATTTATGAACACAATTGAGTGACAAAGCTACTTATATATATAGATAATATTTTATGTGAACTTGTCAAGGTGAATATGGCCTACAAGTGCTGGGTGGGTTTGTATGTGGGGTAATAGGAATTATCTAATTATCATGGCATTCCAAAGTATTATTTCAATAATTAAAGTAATTGGCTCAAATATAATAATGAAAGTATTAATATAAATATATGACATGTGGGTTCAAAATGATCAAGGAATGCGACTTGCCTTCTTGCACAAAATCACGTGGATCTTTGGTCTTGTCCTGGCGTCTTCGAGTCTGTGTCGTCTAGATCGTAACCTAACGAGAAGCAATGCAATAAAAAGAAACTAAGTAAAAACTAGCTCAACAAGGAAAGAGCTGGAAACAACAAGCAAGTAAATAAAACCAAAAAGAGACTTAAAGAAAGGGGGGGTGCGGGATGGTGGGATTTATTTGGTGTTTATTTGGACTGGAAGGAGTTTGAGATTCGGATCCAACTACAACAAAAATATTGTAAAGGATTAAAGAAATCTATAGGAAGGTGGGAAGATTTATTTGGAGCTTAGTATAGCTGAACAGAGTTGAGAATGGGTTTTCTGGGCTCGAGACGGTCAAAAATGACATATAATGTCAAATTAGGGTTTCGGGCGAAAAAAAGTCGGATAATGAATAGTACTGTTTTACTATTCAAGAACGAAGAATGGGTTATGAACAGGAGCAAGTAATGCTTTAACAGTTAATGAACAGTGTATAGGGTTTAATATTTTTGGCTAATGAACAGTGTATATTTGGAATAATAATTCTAATTTTCGGATGAACAGTAATTGAGTGTACTGTGTGGATGAACAGTGACATGCCCAATTGATTAAACAGTAACGGGCTGAGCCCATTTTGTTTCACAGCCCGAAGGCCCAGCCGGCCCACTCGACCTCGGCCTTAAGGGCGCCAAAGGCCAAGCTGCAGCGCCTGCCTTGCGCGAAAGAGGAGGAGGGAAGGGCGGAGGAGCTAAGCGCCAATGGCATGATCTTGAGGACCGGCGGCGACGGCGATGGCGGAGGAAAGCGGCGCGGGAGCACCGGCGGCGCAAGGGAGGGCGGCACGGGGAGCTCCACCGGGTAAGTTTCTTACCTTAGGGTTTGCGGCGGGGCTAGGGTTTTCGGGTGGGGCTTTTGAGGTGGGTTGCGGCGGCGGCGGCGGTTCTTGGCCGGCGCTGGTGGGGAAGGAGAAGGGTGGGGGAGGTGCGAAGGTGAGGGATGAAGAGGAAGGCTGCCCCGGGCGACCTTTTATAGGCGGGTGGAGGCGGTGGGAGTAGGGCGGCGATAAGGGCGACCGCATGCGCGAGTGGCGAGGTGGCGGGGTGAGGTGGAGGCGGCGAAGGCGGTGGAAGGCGCTGGAGGTGGTGACGGTGTCGAAACGGGGTGGAGGCGGGTTCGGGCGAGGGCGCGACCGAGAGGGAGAAGGCGGAAGGGAGAAAGGGAAGCGGGTTTTTAGTTTTGGGTTTGAGATTTGACCGAATTTTGCTGGATTTGGCCGAAATTTGAACGAAAAAACGAAATCCAAATCAAACTCAAATTAAATTTTGAATTTTTGAAATTTGCAGGTGTTTCAACACCGGCCAGCCAGATCAACACGCATGCATGAAACAACCTATGAATTAGGGAAAATTAAGCTAGTAACACTTTAATCATGCATATTTAGGGAAATAACATCACAATCAGCGTCAACTTTAGAATAACATCGCAAAGATGATAACAATGTATGAATTAGGGAAAATTAAGCTAGTAACACTCTATCATACATATTTAGATAAATAACATCACAATCAGCGTCAACTTTAGACACGCTAATATAGCATTGACACGCTAAATAGCAAATCTGGCTCTCTCTTGATACCAATAGCAAAAATAGCACCAAATTCGTGTCCCAGGGGCCGGACCTCTCCTCTGCGCGACACGTCATCTAGTCTGTATGCCTAGGGCACGAACTCGAGCCACGTGACGCACAGAGGCTTGTCCGTGCGCCTGAGGCACTGACACGGCCAAGCAACGTGTCACGCGGAGGAGAGATCCGACCCCTGGGGCACAAATTCGGTGCTATTTTTGCGATTAGTGTCAAGAGAGGGCTAGATTTACTATTTAGCACAGCAACAGTGCTATATTAGCCCAAAAAAACTCGCATGAGTGACGCCAGAGTTGGGGCAGGAAGGGTACTTGTGTCATTTCGAAATTTTTGTGATGGAATATTCCACGAAGAGTGTTATTTTCTATACCAAATGACGAAATCGATGCTATTTAGCAGTTGACTCTCTTTGAAATGTTATTTCTTTAATTTCGATTCTTTGTGATGTCACTCACCTAATTCCCCCGATGAATTAACGGTTTTGCTAAGCAACGTTCTACTATTTGCTTTTGTAAAAATAGTCGAATTTTTATCCGTCCGATATACATTGAGATTTGTACTTCTTCTTATATGATGAATTGTGTCCGAATTTATTATGATTTTTTTCGAAACATAATGAGTTCACCACATTTCCGTATTTTATTGGTATAGAATTTCATTTTTTTTGTCTATGTTTTTTCTCAATCTCTCAAAGTATACGTTAGATTTTGAATCATTTGATGGAAATACGAGTTATTAAGACTTTCGAGAATAATTACAGTGACCACAAACAAAAATTATATAAATAATGTACTGTAATTTATATATAATGAAGTTATAAATGAACTAAAATTTAACTGTTTTGGTTTAGAAAACAGACCCACGAATTAAAGGCGAGATACGCAGCACGCATGCGGATCAAGCAGCACGCACTACTGCTCCTTGGATCACAGTGAGGACAGGGCAGCTGGATGATTCATCCGGCCGGCCGGACCGGAGGAAGGAACCACGTCGGCAGCACGCAGTGGTCGCGCTCGCGCGTGGGGACGAACTCGCCACCGTACGGGGGCAGCTGCCTCACGCTCCCATCATCCATGGAGTACACGCCCTCGTCGAAGCCCGCCGCCGTCTGCCCCTCCCTGCAGCCCTCCCTGCAGCGGAACACGTGCAGTCGTCGACGTGGTCATCGGTGAAGTAGATGCAGTTGCTCTCCACCCCGCCGTCGCGCCCGGCCGCCTTCACCTTGGATCAATCGATGTTCAATTAGCTAGAGCGGTAGCAGAAGATACACCGTTTATAGATATACAATCACATGTGGACAGCAAAGCAGTAAACAGACGAGGGGTTGCCCAAGTTGATCTGAGAAAAGACTGTTGGCATCTTATGCTTCCGGGTCGCTATAAGCACAACCTGTCGCTTCAACCCTGCAAAGGTAAGTTATATCATGGCTGCTAGGTTGTATATCTAGTTTTGGTTAACCACAATTGTAAGAATGTGGATTTATGCGCAAATATCAATAAAAATTAAGATAATACTTTGGAAATCACTCCAATAGCTCGGACAATGTCTATCTTCTTTCTGACATACTGATCAAAGAACTTTGGTTTCTCCCTGTGAAAAAAAAGTAAATGAATTTCATTAAGTAAACTATATTTAAAACAAGCATGCAGATGCAATTTCATATAGTACAGTACCAGCTTTTTAACTGCCTCTGCAATCAACTCCTGAGCTTCATCCTCTGTAACCTATAGGCATGCAGGCGTGACATTAGATACAAGAACAATATTCCAATGGATTCCACTTGCGTCAGATACACAAGACAGAGTACTTACTTCCTTGGTAACGCAAGCCGTGCAAGTATGAAACTGAGAAGGAAAAAAATATGAAAGAGACAAGTATATGAAACACATATAACAATGGGAATATCACGTTACAAATTTGCAAAGCTTCTGTGAAGAAAAGCAACTTACCTCCTTTTCCATGCCGGAGCAGTCCTTCTCCAGTGCACATTTCATTCTGTGTTGGCGTAATGGAAACTTGTTCAGTTTATAGACTTCATCCAAAGCATCTCTGTAACTCTTCTGAACATTGTTCAAGGGGAAAAAACATGCATCACTAAGCATATACAGGTACAGCGTCCATAAACACAAAGAAATCACCATTACATAGTTGCTTAGTTGTTCAGAAGACTGGGGTACAGTACTAACCTTTTGCTTAGTGACCCGCTGCCAAATCTCAAAATAGACACCATCTAACTCATTATACCAACAAACATCAAAGCTCATGTTATCTACACACTCCTGAATCAAAAGAATACAATTGTTAAATACAAAACACCTAAATTAAATTAACAAGTGTGTGAAGGATCCTACATAGTAGCCAGTAAAAGCTAAACTCCCGGTCGATCTTGGAAAAGCCAGTAGCGATCTTGATTGCTTGATAAGTTCCTCTGGTGCATATTCTTCCCCACTAAATGACAGAGTTATCGTGGTGCTACAATATATAGGGAGTGTCACTCCATGGTTTTTGTAAGGTCATACTTACCTTAAGAGATGGTAGCTTAATTTGCATATAATCTTCGATCCACTGTCTCAAGATAAGAAAGGTTGCTAGTCTAAAAAAAATCAAAGCGCTGTACAAAATTTTAATCTTCGATTAACTTGGTTTATGATGCATACCTTAAGTTTCTTCGATAACTCTTCACAGTACTTGACATATTCTTGTTCAGCCTCGTAGCTATGAAAATACTCGCGGTACACATCCCAATTGACGTACTCATAAGCATGGAAAACTATATCAGTGAGAAAATTTTATCGTACCTCACCGATAGAACTGGTAACCGTCGGTTACCGGATATTTGGCAAAATTTCAGGCGAAATTTATGAATTGAAAACTGAGTTTTTCAAATGTAAAGACAAAATTTATCTATTTTTTGAATTAAAATTTGAATTTAGATTAAAAAAAAGATAAATCCGATTTTTTTGTCCAGTATGAAATTTTATCGGACCCTACCGATAACGCCGGTAACCGTTAGTTACCGGCGAAATTTAGCCAATAGAGTTTTCCATACTCAAAAGTCATGACCATGCACCCTACATTGAAAAGGAGGGAGAGAGGAAGCCCATAGTTTTAGAACAAAATTAGAATGACAAACAATAGATAACTTAAATAACTATACTTGTATATTTTAAACAAGGTTAGATAAAAGAGCAGCAAAAATGTACTAGCATTCATCAAAAGCGGATGCAAATTTATCATAAAAACAAAATCGGTTAATTATGTTAAAAGCAAATCCATTTAAAGGCAATATTGTCGTAGGGACGTCCCACCGGCCCCAGTGACTTGGCGAAGGCACCAAGCTAGAGGGACCCCTTGACCCAGTCGAAGGGTACAGAAAGACCGCCAAAGGCGGCCTTGATCAAAGAGTTCAACACACTCTAGAGAGAAGGGGTCCAGGAAGCCCTCGCTCCAAACTACCTCGCACAGAGCAAAGGGATCCAGGGATCCTTCGTTCCAAGCTCGCCTCACATATGGAGCGAAGGGAGTTAAGGCTATTTGTAGACTAGGAGTACAGATATAGTGAACAAGATCTATAAAGATCCACCATGCACCAAAGGCTATGTTTGAGGAGATGTAAAGACACTAAAGCCCCTTTAGTCGTAGGACTTTTTTATGAGTAGAAATGTATTTTTTTCATATCCCTGATGTAACACTATAAATAGCCTCTTTCCCCTTGTGGTTAAGGTGATGACCATTGAGAATAAAAAGATGCATTTATACACGCTTCAATACTGGTTCCCTATTTTCTAGGACCTTCGGGATTGTATCCTTTCACATTGTAGGGAACCCGACCAGGAGTCCGTCCTTCTCTACTGTCTAGTTTGTAGCTATGACAAGTCTACCATCCTCATAGAAGAGCCAAAGGTGAAAGAACATGTCCTGGGTGCACACTACTGGAGAACCAATCTTTCCTATCGGGGTTTTATTTTCCCGACGGGCGTGTAGTGAATCGACAATAATGATTTAGCTACCGTCGGTTTGGATGTACCGACAAGGATGCAAGAAGTTTTCGTGACGGTTTGATATATAACCGTTAGGAAAATTATCCTTCGCGTCGGTTTGGATGTACCGAAAAGGATACAAGAAGTTTTGGTGATGGTTTCACATATACCCATCAGGCAAATTATCATTTGCGTCGGTTTTATGCGAATTTCGTTGCCATTGTGAATTTTTGTTGCCGTGCCCCCATTTTCTCACTTGAAAAGAAACTCCAAAAGAAAAACTGAAGGAAATGCTTCTAAACAAGCCTGGGAAATAATTTAATCAAATACTACATTAATTATCTCGAATTAAAATATTTTTTGTCAAATTTTTAGAAATCAGTTTGACCTTAAAAAATTTGTATGTCCCTATTTAAACCTTGTTGGTTTAAATATTTTAAATTAAGTATTTTAGTCATGGACAATATATTTTCAAAATTTATATGGGCTCCATATTATCCTAGTAGCTTCTCTAAAAAATTTCATATTTTTATAATTTTATGTGCTATTTTTAACTCCCTACTCAAACCTGAATCATCTGAGTTGCACGCGAGCCGTTGGATTCGAATTGGACTGTCCAGATCTATTGGGCCGTTCGGACCGTCCGAACGGCCAACGCGATATGGACCGTTAGATCTTAATCGGGCCGTACATATTGATTGGGCCGTTTGGACCATCCGAACAGCTCACTCAATCAGGACCGTAGCATCGCGATCGGACGGTCCAAAATAGAATAACTTCAAAAATACATAACTAATTCAAAGTAACACCAAATCAAGTGAAACCAATTTTGATAATTTTATTTTAAGTGAACTTTAGTTTGGAATAGGTTTGAAACTTATCTCTACCCCAGAAATTATATTTTTACAAATTAATCCAAAACTAAATGTTTTTACACTACAAAATTCTTTTAACTTTGGAAATTCATAACTAACTCATGTGAACTCCAATTGAGGTGAACCAAGTTATTTTGGTCTTACAATTTTATTTTCTATTTATCTATGTAATCCTTATGTCCAAACATGATGAGAAGGGATTCATTCTCACTTGAAAAGAAACTCCAAAAGAAAAATGAAGGAAATGCTTCTAAACAAGTCTAGAAAATAATTTAATCAAGTACTACATTAATTATCTTGAATTAAAATATTTTGTGACAAATTTTTAGAAATCAGTCTGACCTTAACAAATTTGTATATCCTTATTTAAACCTTGTCGGTTTAAATATTTTAAATTAAGTATTTTAATCGTGAACAATATATTTTCAAAATTTATATGGGATCCATATCATCCCAGTAGCTTCTTTGAAAAATTTCATATTTTTATAATTTTATTTGCTATTTTTAACTCCCTAGGCAAACCTGAATCATCTGAGTTGCACGCGAGCCGTTAGATTCGAATTGGATTGTCCAGATCGATTGGGCCATTCGGACCGTCCGAACGGCCAACGCGTCTGGACCGTTAGATCTTAATCGGGCCATTGGTATCAATTGAACCGTTCGGACTATCCGAACAGCTCGCTCAATCAGGACCGTCGAATCACGATCGGACGGTCCAAAATAGAATAAGTTCACAAATGCATAACTAATTTAAAGTAACTCCAAATCAAGTAAAACCAATTTTGATAATTCTCTTTTGACGTGAACTTTAGTTTGGAATAGGTTTGAAACTTATCTCTACCCCAGAAATTATAGTTTTTGCAAATTAATCCAAAACAAAATATTTTGTACACTACAAAATGCTTTTAACATTGCAAATTCATAGGTAACTCATGTGAACTCCAATTGACGTGAAGCAAGTTATTTTGGTCTTATAATTTTTTTTCTATTTATGTATGTAATCCTTATCTCCAAACATGATGAGAAGGGATTCATTCTCACTTGAAAAAAAACTCCAAAACAAGAACTGAAGTAAATGCTTCTAAACAACCTTGGAAAATAATTTAATCAAATACTAGATTAATTATCTTGAATTAAAATATTTTTGGTCAAATTTATATAAATCAGTTTGGCCTTAACAAATTTGTATGTCCTTATTTACACCTAGCTAGTAGGTTAAGAATTTGAAATTAAGTATTTTAGTCATGAACAGTATGTTTTCAAAATTTATATGTGATCTATATCATCCCAGTAGCTTCTCTGAAAAATTTCATATTTTTATAATTTTATTTCCTATTTTTAACTCCCTAATTAAACGTGAATCATCTGAATTGCACGCGAGCTATTGGATTCGAATTGGACTATCAGATCGATTGGGCGTTCGGACCGTCCGAATGGCCAATGCATCTGGGCCGTCAGATCTTAATCGAGCCGTCTGTATCGATTGGGCCGTTCGGACCATCCAATACATGATGAATCGCGACGGACGGTCCAAAATAGAATAACTTCAAAATGCATAACTAATTCAAAATAACTCCAAATTAAGAAACCAACTTTGGTAATTTTCTTTTGAAGTGAACTTACTTTGGAATAGGTTTGAAACTTATCTCTACCAGGAAATTATAGTTTTACAAATTAATCAATGTTTTGTACACTACAAAATGCTTTTATTGCAAATTCATAAGTAACTCTGTGAACTCCAATTTAAGCAAGTTATTTTGGTCTTATAATTTTATTTTGTATTTATGTATGTAACCCTTATCTCCAAACAGGATGAGAAGGATTCATTTCGTTTGAGAAGAAACTCCAAAACCTCAAGTAAATGCTTTAAACAACCGAAATAATTTAATCAAATACTACATTAATTATATTGAATTAAAATATTTCTTGTCAAATTTATAGAAATCAGTTTGGCCTTAACAAATTTGTATGTCCTTATTTACACCTAGCTAGTCGGTTAAGAATTTGAAATTAAGTATTTTAGTCATGAACAGTATGTTTTAAAATTTTATATGTGATCTATATCATCCCAGTAGCTTCTCTGAAAAATTTATTATTTTTATAATTTTATTTGCTATTTTTAATTCCCTACTTAAACGTGAATCATCTGAGTTGCACGCGAGCCGTTGGATTCGAATTGGACTGTCCAAATCGATTGGGCGCTCGGGCCGTCCGAACGGCCAACGCATCTGGACCGTCAGATCTTAATCGGGCAGTTCGTATCGATTGGACCGTTCGGACCATCCGAATAGCTCGCTCAATCATGGTCGTCGAATCACGATCGGATGGTCCAAAATAGAATAACTTAAAAAAACATAACTAATTCAAAGTAACTCCAAATCAAGTGAAACCAATTTTGATAATTTTCTTTTGAAGTGAACTTTACTTTGGAATAGGTTTCAAACTTATCTCTACCCCAGAAATTATAGTTTTTGCAAATTAATCCAAAACCGAATGTTTTGTACACTACAAAACGCTTTTAACATTGCAAATTCATAAGTAACTCATGTGAACTCCAATTGAGGTGAAGCAAGTTATTTTGGTCTTATAATTTTATTTTCTATTTATGTATGTAACCCTTATCTCCGAACATGATGAGAAGGGATTCATTCTCACTTGAAAAGAAACTCTAAAACAAGAACTGAAGTAAATGCTTCTAAACAACCCTGAGAAATAATTTAATCAAATACTAGATTAATTATCTTGAATTAAAATATTTCTTGTCAAATTTATAGAAATCAGTTTGGCCTTAAAAATTTGTATGTCCTTATTTACACCTAGCTAGTCGGTTAAGAATTTGAAATTAAGTATTTTATTTGTGAACAGTATGTTTTCAAAATTTATATGTGATCTATATCATCCCAGTAGCTTCTCTAAAAAATTTCATATTTTTATAATTTTATTTGCTATTTTTAACTCCCTACTTGAACGTGAATCATCTGAGTTGCACGTGAGCCGTTGGATTTGAATTGGACTGTCCAGATTGATTGGGCCGTTTGGATCGTCCGAACGGCCAATGCATCTAGGCCGTTAGATCTTAATCGGGCCGTCCGTATCGATTGGGCCGTTCGGACCATCTGAACAGCTCGCTCAATCACAACAGTCGAATCGCGATCGGATGGTCCAAAATAGAATAACTTAAAAAATGCATAACTAATTCAAAGTAACTCCAAATCAAGTAAAACCAACTTTGATAATTTTCTTTTGAAGTGAAATTTACTTTGGAATATGTTTGAAACTTATCTCTACAACATAAATTATAGTTTTTGTCAATTAATCCAAAACCGAATGTTTTTTATACTACAAAATGCTTTTAACATTGCAAATTCATAAGTAACTCATGTGAACTCCAATTGAGGTGAAGCAAGTTATTTTGGTCTTATAAATTTATTTTCTATTTATGTATGTAACCCTTATCTCCAAACATGATGAGAAGGGATTCATTCTCACTCAAAAAGAAACTCCAAAACAAGAACTGAAGTAAATGCTTCTAAACAACCCTGGAAAATAATTTAATCAAATACTAGATTAATTATCTTGAATTAAAATATTTCTTGTCAAATTTATAGAAATCAGTTTGGCCTTAACAAATTTGTATGTCCTTATTTACACCTAGCTAGTCGGTTAAGAATTTGAAATTAATTATTTTAATCATGAACAGTATGTTTTCAAAATTTATATGTGATCTATACCATCCCAGTAGTTTCTCTGAAAAATTTCATATTTTTATAATTTTATTTGCTATTTTTAACTCCCTACTTAAACGTGAATCATCTGAGTTGCACGCGAGCCGTTGGATTCGAATTGGACTGTCCAGATCGATTGGGCCGTTTGGACCATCCAAACGGCCAACACATCTGGACCATTAGATCTTAACCGGGCCATCCGTATCGATTGGGCCGTTCGGACTATCCGAACAGCTCACTCAATCACGGCCGTCGAATCGCGATCGGACGGTCCAAAATAGAATAACTTCAAAAATGCATAACTAATTCAAAGTAACTCCAAATCAAGTGAAACCAATTTTCATAATTTTGTTTTTAAGTGAACTTTAGTTTGGAATATGTTTCAAACTTATCTCTACCCTAGAAATTATAATTTTTATAAATTAATCCAAAACCGAATGTTTTGTACACTACAAAATGCTTTTAACATTGTAAATTCATAAGTAACTCATGTGAACTCCAATTGAGGTGAAGCAAGTTATTTTGATCTTATAATTTTAGTTTCTATTTATGTATGTAACCCTTATCTCCAAACATGATGAGAAGGATTCATTCTCACTTGAAAAGAAACTCCAAAATAAGAACTGAAGTAAATGCTTCTAAAAAACCCTGAAAAATAATTTAATCAAATAATAGATTAATTATATTGAATTAAAATATTTCTTTTCAAATTTATAGAAATCAGTTTGGCCTTAACAAATTTGTATGTCCTTATTTACACCTAGCTAGTCGGTTAAGAATTTGAAATTAAGTATTTTAGTTGTGAATAATATATTTTCAAAATTTATATGTGATCTATATCATCCCAGTAGTTTCTCTGAAAAATTTCATATTTTTATAATTTTATTTGCTATTTTTAACTCCCAACTTAAACGTGAATTACCTGAGTTGCACACGAGCCATTGGATTCGAATTGGACTATCCAGATCGATTGGGCCATTTGGACTGTCCAAACGGCCAACGCATCCGGACCGTTAGATCTTAATCGGGCCGTTTGGACCATCCGAACAGCTCGCTCAATCATGGCCGTCGAATCGCGATCGGACAGTCCAAAATAGAATAATTTCAAAAATACGTAACTAATTCAAAGTAACTCCAAATCAAGTGAAACCAATTTTTATAATTTTGTTTTTAAGTGAACTTTACTTTGGAATAGGTTTCAAACTTATCTCTACCCTAGATTAATCAAGTACTAGATTAATTATCTTCAATTAAAATCAGGATCGTCTCGTAGGATTGTCTCCTTTGACCTTGTCACTGCGCAAAGCTGCCCCGTCTGGTCTTGTCACTGCATAAAGCTGCTTTGTCTGGTCTTGTCGCTACGTCAAGCTACCCCGTGTGGTCTTGTCATTGCAAAAAGCTATCCCGTTTGGTCTTGTCTCCATGCAAAGCAGCCAGCCCCATCTGGTCTTGTCATCTGCAAGCTAACACATTACCCGCTTTGTTAGCCTCCCCCCGCGGGCTATAAAATAGGACCACTGGACCCTGGAAACCGTAGGAAGAAGAACCTTCTCCGTCATACAAGATAACATACTATGGCGACGCCGAGGGTCGATCCGGTAGGGGTCGTCGAAGCAAGACCTTCCTCGAAAGGAGGAGGACTTGACTCTAACTACCGATTGATGCGAACAAGCGTGCTCAAGCGGTATGGCGAAATCTGAACCTGAGAGAGGATCTTTGTCGTGCGAGTCATAAACGGACCTTCGATGGTGAGCGATGTTTCTTCCGATGCCCACGCTCTGGGGTACAATTAGCAAATAGTTTTGTTCATGTTATTGCTAATACATCCTCTATGCGAATCGTCCCTTGCAGCAGATGGCGAAATGCGACTTTGTCCGCTGGATCGATCCTCCCTATGAACGACATGTTGTGATGTACGTGGATAGATTGTGGGACCAAATCTTTGAGTTGGAGACGCAGATTGATAATCTCAACGAGCAAAATGATGACCTCCGCCAAGCAGATCAACATGAGAGGGAACAACGAGGAGGTCGTGAACATAGGAAGTTCCTATGATCCCACATCTTCTTTGTCTTGAACCCTAATTTGCATATGTGCGTGCCACTACAACGACAATGACCACGTCCCGAGGTGCCTCCTATAGAACACTCTATGTGGGTAGTGACAGGCACATTCTACCATTAGGCACCGGCAGAGAAGTTTGTACCTCGGTAGTCTCCACTTCTATACACAATTATGTTCAATCTCATAAAGCATGTAACTATATGGTGTTATGTGTTATGTGTGTAAATTATGTGTTAATATAAAACTTTTGTTGTTGTAGTAAAGTTTGACCCGAAGTTTTCAGATTTTCAATTTGATTTCAAAGCTTTATTATGATTTTTGAACTTTGTGTGATTAAACGTAGTTGGAAATAATGTATTCAAATACTAGATTATTTATAATGAATTAATATAATTTTTATAAAAACTTTAGAAATTATTTTTCCTAAGTCCTATTTGACTCTCTTAACACCCACAAAAATTTTCAGAATTTTTCAAATTTATTTTCTATTTTATCTTGCTCGGTCAAATCTACTACTTGTTGGTCAAACCGATTTTAACTCAACCCAACCCCGACCGGACTGTTCCGCCTCCTCACGCCAATTTTCGTGCAGACCGTCCGATGTGGATCGCACGGTTCACAGCGTTTGGGCCGTTCGGACCGTCTGAACTCGCCAACGCATCTGGACCGTCCATTGTTGATCGCATGGTTCATATCATCGATGTACGTGTATAGATTGTGACGGGTCTGTATGAACCGTCAGGAAAATTGAAAAAAAAATTCCCTCCCAGCCCGCCCGCTGAATTCTTGCAGCGTGCCACGGACCCTAAAACCCCAAGTCCCAAAATTCTCCCCAAATTAAATGAACACAGCAGTAGCCACTGCACCCATCGATCTGCTTCCTCCCATCGCCCACCTCCTCCGCCCCATCCCCTCGCCCTCATCTCCGGCAACCTCAGGTCCCCCACCATCTCAGGTCACCCCCGTGCATCCCCACCGCCCGACACACACAGCTCGCGCCGTCGTCCCAAAGCCCAGCTCGCCCGCCTCCCAGGTCCCACGCAGCCTGACGCCCAGCTCGGCCGGCCGTCCGCTACCCCAAATCCGCCCGCATTTGTCTTTTCTTTGTTTGATGAGTTTTGATTGGATCCCCATCGGTTCTTGATTTCATTTTGGATTTTGCCTTTGATCTTCTCTCGCGGTGAGGCGGCCAAGTGGGAGAAGATCACCTACGTTGGGATCGTGACGTGCACCCTCCTGGCGGTGTACACCCTGGTGAAGTCTGGTGAAGTCTCCCCGCGGCTCTGTGGATACATTATTCGGTTAGTAGATCCCCTTGCTATCTTTATGTTTAATGTGATGCTACCTTTTGTGATGTAATAATTATTTGCTTATGCGCATGTTGTGCTATTTTTGGAATAGCGGTTGTGATATAAATTTAAGCTTCTTGCAAATGTATTTTATTTCTTGTCTTTGAAACACTTGCAATGTTTGAATCGTTGTCTCTGCGTCGTGTGTACGTAATTGTTGTGTAGCTACTAGCTAGGATGCTCTTCTTATCACAACTTCTCATAGGGATGACACATATGTAGAATCGACGCGTTAATTACATTATAAACACGTAAAAATTTAATGGCCGATCGTGAATGGATGTATACCGGTTGGCATCATGGTAGTGCTCCCTCTAATGAATGGATAGAACACACCAATGTACTTTTAGACCGTGCCTTCACTATGGATGGTGTAGTTCAAGGTGGTACCATTAAGTGTCCATGTGCCATGTGTCGGAACTATTTTCGGCACAAAAGGGATGTTGTGGAGATGCACTTGTGTAGATATGGGTTTAGGGAGAACTATAAAACATGGACTTCACATGGAGAGAGACTTGATAGGCTTGGCGAATCTAGCTTGCCAATAAACCATAAGGGATTTGATGAAACTGATCATGTAGACAATATGTTGGTTGACCTTGCTGGTGATGATCCACCAACAATTTTTCAGGATCCAACGGCTTCAGCCCGTGCCTTCTATAGGATGGTCGCTAGTGCTAATGAAAAGGTCCATGACAACACAACACATTCATCTCTGTCTGATGTGGCCCGTTTGCTTGCTATAAAATCACAGTATAATATGTCCATTGCACAGTATGATGATACTCTACAGATAATCCATGAACTACTGCCTCCCAACTCTAATTTGGCTGAGGATTTCTACCGTTCAAAGAAGTTGTTAGAGGGCGATTTCTACCGTTCAAAGAAGTTGTTAGAGGGCCTTGGTATGCCATATGTGAAAATTGATGTTTGTTATAATAATTGCATGCTTTACTACAAAGATAATGAGCATAAAGATAAGTGTGACTTTTGTGGTACCTCTCGCTACGAGGAAGGCCATAATAAAATCCCACGTAAAGTCTTGCGGTATCTGCCCATTACTAATAGGCTAGAAAGGTTGTATGCACATGAGGGGACATCAAAGCTAATGCAGTCGCACAAATAATCCATATCTGGTAATATGGTGCACCCTTGTGATGGTTTAGCATGGCAACAGTTCAACAGAGACTTTCCTGACTTTGCTAGAGATCTCAGAAATGTGCGCCTCGCTGTTGCAACTGATGGTTTCATGCCCTTCAGTTTGGGTGCTGCTCCTTACTCATGTTGGCCTATCTTTGTCACTCCATTAAATCTTCCGCCAAGCAAGCTCATGAGGGCAGAATACATATTCCTTGCCCTTGTTATCCCTGGTCCTAGACATCTAGGAAAGAAATTGAATATTCTAATGCAACCGTTAGTTGATGAGCTCCTCAAGTTGTGGGAGGGGGTAGAAACATGGGATGCATCACCGAAGGAAAACTTTACAATGAGGGCAGCCTATTCATGGTCCACTCATGATTTCCCTACTTATGGTAACTTTACTGGATGGAGCACCCATGGTGTGTTAGCGTGTCCTCAATGTCTGTGTGATTGCAAAACATTTCAACTTCGTAGTGGTCGTAAGGCTTGCTGGTTTGATTGTCATATGCGTTTCTACCTAGGGACCATCCATTCAGAACCCAAGCTAATGCATTTCGAAAGAACACAAAGGTGTTGGATGAAGCTCCTAGGCATTTAACGGGAGAGGAAGTCCAAGCCCAAATGAATGCATTAGTACTTGATACAAAAAAAAACTTCGGTAAAACACACAATTGGACCCACGTAAGCTGCTTTTGGCAACTTCCATACTTTAACAAATTACTTCTTCGACATACCATTGATGTCATGCACAATGAGAAAAATATAGCTAAGGCTATATGGAACACATGCTTTGACATACCTGATAAGTCTAAAGATAATGTGAAGGCGAGGCAAGATTTAGCACAAATTTGCAACCGCCCATTAGTGCACTTGGTGTTGAAGCACAATGGGAAGTGGCACAAGCCAAGGGCAGCATTTTGCATTGACAGAAATGACAAGACAACAATACTTAAATGGTTTCAAGAACTCAAGTTCCCCGATGGGTATGTAGCCAACATTAGGAGGGGGGGTAAACCTCTTGCAAAGGAATATCTTTAGCCTAAAAAGCCATGAATACCATATCTTCATGGAACGCTTACTCTCAGTTGCATTCTGTGGATTCGTTCTGGAAAATATATGGGTGTGTTTGGCTGAGCTTAGTTTTTTCTACTGACAATTGTGTGCTAAAGAACTGAGAAAGGATGTCATATGTTCACTTGAAGAGAACATTGCAGTTCTTCTATGCAAATTAGAGAATATATTTCCTCCGAGTTTCTTCAATCCTATGCAACATCTAATTATACATCTTCCTTATGAGGCACGACTCGGAGGTCCTGTCCAGAACCGCTGGATGTATCCATACGAGAGGTAAAATTAGTATGTCTTCAATAGCCTTCTAACTTTATACTGGCTCTTCCTAAAGTCTTGGGCTTGTCCTTGCAAGTGTATTGGAAAGCTAAGAAAGAAGGTACGAAATAAGGCTCGTGTTGAGGGGTCCATAGTTGAGGCGTACCTAGTAGAGGAGGCCACAAATTTTCTCTCACTTTATTTTAATCCCAATGTGAGATCAGTTAGAAACAAGATTCCTCGATACGACGACGGTGCCTATACCTTCAAAAGTTCATGCAACCTTGAAATTTTTCGATTCACTGGTAGATGCATGAGCCGTCAAGGTTGTCGTGATCTCACAAATGAGGAGTACAAGGCTGCTTACTTGTACATATTGACGAACATACCGGAGATGGGTGATTTTATTGAGTATGTGTTCAATTTGAAAACTCTAAGTCATTTTCCAAAAATTCTCTTTGAGTCTGTTGACTAATTTATTCTCTTCTTTTAGAAAATTTGATATAAAACAATGGAAGAGCCAAATTATACCAACAGAGAATCAACTTCGCGAATTAAGATTAAATGGTTGGAAATCTGGTCATCGCGGCATCCATGGGCCTAATTTTTTTGACTAGTTTAAAACCCAAGTAATGTTGCTGAACACTTAAAGTTATATATTCTTAGCCTTCTTACATCATCCAGAAAGTAAGAAATTTAATTATATATGCAGTGCATGAAGATATCTATCATTGACAATGCCTTGCACCAAATTTCTTATGGTTTCTCCAAAAGGGTAACCACTTATGGATGCTATGATATGAATGGATATAGATTTCTGTCCGAGAAATATGAGAATGCTAAATCAGGATTAACTACTATCGATAGTGGTGTTTGTGTGTCTTGTGTTGACGAAGATGATAATATGCTTGAGTACTATGGTGTCATTAAGGACATCATCAAAATTTCTTGGGAAGGCAGCATGAAACTAGAGATGGTTTTATTTTATTGTCATTGGTTTGATCCAACCCTTGTCAGAGTTAGGTGTTCTAAAAATTTGGGGTTGGTGGAGATTAAGCACACGTCTAGGCTTTCGAATTTTGAACATTTTGTCATGGCAAGTCAAGTGAAACAAGTGTATTATTTATCTTATCCATGCAAGTCTAGACAAGATATATTGGATTGGTGGGTTGTGTATCATGTTTCTCCACATGGATGCGTACTTCCTAGTGGCATCAATAATGATTCCATTCCTCCTAAAGGGCCACCACAAGATATATCATTCTATCAAGAGGATGGTTTGGAAGGACATTTTGTTATCGATTTAGGGAATGACTTAGACATTGTGATGCCATGCATTTCAGATGAGATAACCGATCCCAAAGACTTGGACTTTCTGGCCAACCAAAATATTGATGGTCAAGAAGATAAAGACAGTCATGAAGATGAAGAAGTGGATGAAGACGATGAGCTTCAACCCCCTCACTATGATCTAGATGATTTCTGACTTTGTGTTGCTTGCATTGTCAAATTTGTCAAACTATATTGTTTCATTTTGTTGTATGTAGTATGTTGTACTCCACCTAAGTGAAAATAGTTGTACATGCACTAAGTTCTTGATGTCATTTTATGTCTTTGTTATGTGGTGTTGTATGAAATGTTAAGCTGTTCCTCAGCGGTTATGACACAAAGTCTTGATGACAACTGAATATGTCTTTGCTATGCGGTGATGAACGACCTTCGTCACAAAGTGGTCTAGCGGCAAGACAACGTCTGACCGATCGGTCCTCGAACAATAGCAATCATCTTGGTGGTACCTCTCGAAGAACCGTGATTTCTAGTGTTGGAGAGCAGTCTGCACAAAGAGGGAGGAAGAAGAGGTCACGGACCCAATTGAGACTACCTCCTCAAGGTCGGAAGGTTGGCCTTGAACCTAAGGTTGATGAGTAAGTATCGCAGCTCATGAATTATATGTATGACTTCCACTGCAATGAATTATATAGTGCTTCAAATATTTGGAGAACCATGCATAAATTCTATATAGTTCTTGATGACTTCCTCTGCAATGAAACAAAAGGGTATTGTTTATGAGCAAGATACAAATCAAGCAAATGTTCTAAACTAGTGTATCCAAATACTCATTCACTGCGGTATAATTTTTCACCTTACAATCATTCATGTAGAGTAAAGGTTTGATGCAGACATATGTATATGTACATACTAAGTTGCAATTGATGCTAGGTTTTAATTAAGGATTTTCAGTTTGCAAGAGTGATATTACCTCACCATCAGTGGGCACATTTTCCTTGCAATACACTAATATACTTGTGTACCACTTACTCATTTTGTTTTAATTATGTACAGGCAATTCAAGTATGTAAATTACCACCCCAAAGACTACAAGTACAACACACAACTTGGAGTTATTCTCAAACAAGAATACCCGGGCACCGTGAAGGACTTGGATCACGAAGGTGATCCCATTAATATCCGCCCGGTGACCACGTGGGCAGATTATTATCTGGATGAAAATGACATTGGAGAAACAAATGCAAATCGAGTGAAGCAAGAGTTCTGGGTAAGATTGGTACTCCTAGTTTACATACAGTCGACTGTTACATTTTTTATCTAACTATGCATTTCCTACATAAATATGCAGGCTTTGTTTTCTGCGGGTGATGAGGACAAGGAAAAGGCTGACCGTGTTTTCGAACGGTATGCAGTGAAACGAGTACGGGATATGATGTACCAAGCTCGTGTGGATACAACAGTCAAGAAGTACTACGAGAACCATGGAGAGAAACTTGATGACGCTCTAGCCCATCGAAGAGAGCTTTCAGAAGAACAATACTTGCAGGCCAGGCTTGACTGGTGCAAAGAGGAAGATTGGCCTACCTCTGCCATTATTGGGTCACCGAATATTTCAAGGAAAAGTGAAGGAAATACCAACAATCACGGTTGGAATCCGAAGATGTTGCTCAAAATAGAGGAGGGTCACGACCATTTGCAGAGACACAACAATTTATAGTATGAAATCTATCCATTACTTAATCATTTATTACACATTTTATCATATTTTATGCAGACAGCTATAAACTAGGCCTAGGTAGAATTCTCATAGAATATTCAATATTCTCATACCATGGCCTTGACTCTTTGGAATCAGTATCCTCTATATAGAGATCAAATAAATAAATATATATATATATATATATATATATATATATATATATATATATATATATATATATATATATATATATATATATATATATATATATATATATATATATATATATATATATATATATGTATGTATGTATGTATGTATGTATGTATGTATGTATGTATGTATGTATGTATGTATCATGTTTTGCTAAACTCTCTAGCTCAACACGGATGTCATTTCCAATATTAGATGAACCTAAAGCGGTCAATGACAACCATGTGTTATTTTGTTGGGTACAACACAATATGCAAACCATAGATTCCACCACCAAATCAAATCTTTTCATCTCTGCCTAACAACCCACTATATCCTAGAGTCTAGTAACAACCCACTATATCCTAGAATTGGAATATAATCCACTAGTGAAATACAATGTGCTTAATGAATTCCTAATTCTTGTAGGAACAGAAGTTTGGCCCTGACAAGGCTACTGGATTAAACACATATGCCATAATGAAGTCAGGAATAAAAAATATGGATAGCAGCGGAAGTAGTGCTGCAGTCACAAGCCAAAAAGCACAACAACACATGGTAAGCATTATTCTAGCTGTGGCTGTCTGTGGCCTGGCCCCTCCTTGCCCTAATGACATGAATTTTACCTGTCTTTGGCTTTGTTTGTTCTTTGGTAGCATGCAGCCTGTCTGCTGCTGGTTGTGTTTTTGTTAAGATACCTACTCTGTTGTACTTACCATTGTTTCTTTAAGCAATGTTTATAAGTTATAACTGTAGGTCCTTATTTATGGTAAGAGCATGTATTGATGATTTTCTTATTGCTATTCTCCTAAGTAGTTTCAGATATGCATTGACCGGTTTATTTCCATTGTGTTTCCACAAACTTAAATATTTCAATTGACTTGTAGAATAACTACCAAGCAGCACTAAATAGCTCTGAACACCAAGAAGATTCGGAGCAGCACGACTTGGATGGAAAAGTTTTGTACACTATTGGTGGGGGCCTACCCCCATGGCCGCCTACCTATAGGTAATGATGATGTGAAGAAGGCTGACGTTATAGCAGCTGCTAAAGGAAGAAACATTAGGCCATCCAACACCCCATCTTATCGAGCTTTGCTCCAAGAAGATGCACAGCTTCACTAGCGACAAGAAATGCAAGGGCGGATGATAATGGTAATAAATTTAACTGAAGATATATCAATGAATTTATCATGTATAATCAATCTTCAATTTGTTGTCTTCAAAATGCAAAAGGTTTTCCAGAAGCTCGGAGAAGAACCACCCACCGAGATGATGTGTTGTCAACCACCAAGTCAAGTTCAGGTTAGAAGACTTACTACATTGCAAGAATATTTTATTGTCTCCAGACCAATATTCCAACAAACAATCTTCCATCTTTTGTCGTTTGGATGAAATGATCATCTAGAGAACTAATTATTTTTGGTATGACAGAATGCCACCAAGCAGTGTAGCAGTTCACAAGCTTCGTGTTGATTAATGTAACAACTGGGCATAACCACATTCTTAGTTCTATGTTGATGGTAAGGTACCAAGGAATACCATCTGGGCATAACCTCCTAGCTTATAGCAATTGGACAATTACATAAATAAATATATTAAGTGCCAACTTAACAATTACATAAAAAATATATTAAGTGTCAACTTGATAATTACATAAAGAAATATATTTTTGTTTACATCACTATTATGATTGACAATTCATCACTGTTTGTTTACATTTAATGCTTAAGAGCTATGATCGGAGACATGAGAAAGAAGAGGGGATAGAAATGAAGCAAGGGATGGTGGATTCTTCTACTTATTTTTGGTTTTTGTCATTTCATAAGGACAGGAGTCATGCATGGTAGCTTTTTACTAATTGTACATATGGCTTGCTACAGGGAACTGGTTCTTCGCATGTGGGCTCACAAGTAGCCCATGAAATCCTCGACGAGGAGATTGGGGGCACAAAAGCAATTGAGGCCAATGTGGGCGGCGAGGATAATGGCAACACCATCTCTCATGTGCCCAACAACGACGCAGCCAACAATGCGGGCGCAGACCAAGCTAACAATGGAACTTCCTAAGAAACATGCCACTCTTGCCATCAGACTTTCAGCCACAACTTGACTCTCTTTTTGCTTTGTGGCTTTTGGACTTATTTTTTGGTCTTTTAATATGGTAGCAACTTTGTAGATGAAAGACTTGTCTCTTAGCTCAACATGAGGCCTATTGTGCAACCTAGCTTATACTGTCAACTACTTATGCATGCAAACTTATCAACGCATGGCTACTTTGTAATTTGCTAGCAGCTTTGTAATTTACTAATACTAGTTGATTGTATGATAAAATTTGGTTCTGATGGAAGAATGGTTTATATTGAATTGTGAATGTGTTATGTGTCTGGTTGATTTATATTTCATTGTGTGAGATTGGTTATGTTTACTGTACATGCTAGAGATTGGTTATGTCAGGCATTTCAGACATTCGCGTCGGAGGACTCCTGACGGCGAATGCATGACGGTTACCCGTTGGAAAAACTGTTCGCGATGGTAATTCCCTTTTTCCTGATGGTTTTATATCGACGCGAAAAGTGCAGCCTGGAGTAGTGGCACACTATATTCGAATTAGTCGAACAGGGTAGACGTAGTATATATGAACTCATCCACAACTCCGGCGTAAATTGGTCTAAAGCTAACACAATATGGATCCTTAAACTGCCCTTTAATTTTTATTTTTTGCAAGAACAGACCACATAAAGATTCTCATTTACCACAAGTATATATCGTGATTTAAAATTCTGGCTACAATGGACATCAAATCAAATATATACTTATGGTGTTTTGTTCCGTGCATTCACAGTGAATTTCTTTTTGTTTCTTCTAACATACATTGAGTTTGAACTAGAACAAAACACCATCAACTACATCTAGAATTTTTCAGAATTTTTATGCTTGTTTGATACCTAAACAAAAGTTTGTGCATATGCATACAAATGTCGGTGGTCATGGTGGAAGGGCCAATCTAATGTGCATCTTCCTCAAAGAGCCCCTCCTTCTCAAGAAGGTTAAGAGCTTGGTTGGGAAACCTAAATCTGAGATAGGCCAGGAATTTGGGTTTTCCAAACAAGACCCAATGGATAATCCTCTTTCAAAATTTATCACTGTGCAGCTCATCCTCGGACACTTGTTGCGACACTGTAGGTAATGAGATCACTCATGAGATATATGAACGGGGCATTAACCAAACCAGCATAGGCAGGATGGATGCATATATGGGACTTTGGATGGACGTCGAGGTTTTTGAGCTGCAAAACGTCCAGTTCAGTGGAAGTATCAACAGGAGGATGCGGGCGGGGCAGCTATCCAATCCAAGGTAAAGGTCCTAGTCGCAGGGACGGTCCACCATCCCTAACGCCTTGACCAAGAATCAAAGAAGTTAGCCTATTCGAGATATGTGACGGCCCACCACCTCGGCCTCCGCCTCCGCATGAGAGGGTCTCCGGCCGGCCCGAAGGGATCTTCATGAATCATGATCATAAGCGTACGAGCTGTATAACAAGTACACCCCCAATGTTTCAACAAAAACATGCGCATCGTAGCATCCAACCACGCGTTATTGTTAACATCTACAGACGTGCTCCTCCACGTGTGACATGCATGTTGCAAAATTAAACTCTGAGGAGATTTCCGACCGATATATCGAATCTGAAACCTTTTATGTAGTGTGTAACAGTAGACGTGGCTTTGCCACCGATCGCCCCCCACATGCTGCATCTCCCAATGCCTCCGATCCCCCTCCACTCAACTCAGAAAGCAAAGCAGAGGACACACGCATGTACACGAGGGATAAAAGATACGAAAAGCCTACCTATCCTAGCTATATATTGAGGAGTATACTTTTTCTTTACCAAAGTTGAGTTTTTAGCTAGCTAGCCTTCCACACCCGCACGTTCTGCTCGTCATTTTGAGAAAGCCGGACGTTTCTAATGTCACGGGCACATAATTCAATGCACTGGCTACTGATGAGAAATATGTAGGGGTGGGGTGGTGAAAGAAATATATAGGTTAATTTGGTGATAGTATAAGCTAATCCATGTAGAATTCTAGATGCAAGGGAGTATTGCAGTTTGGTTGATCTGATTCTGAATTGTACTACCCTTTTAGCATGGCAAATTGCTTGTTTTTATATATATAAAAAGGAAGTGATTTACAGTATCACTAGTTTTTTTTCCTTTTTTTTTTTGCGCGGCATGGACAGTATGGCTAGTTTTGATGATGTGTGTATATGAGTGTGGTGTTCTCATCAGAAAAAAAAAAGGGATGTTGCAATTGAATGCACAATTGTCTTAACGAAGAATGGTCATTTCTCACCCACAAAAAAAAACAATTGAACATTCTACGCATACCGTTTTCATAGAAATGTAGGATGGAGGAAAAAAAGTGCTCCTGGTTTTCTATCAAATGAAATTTCTTGTAGTTTTGGGAGCCTAGAAGAAACCACCATTGGGGCCCTAGTGATAGTGTAGCTCACCAATGCCCAAGGTCAATCCAAGGAAGCAAACATACCCATGGTGACAAGGTTTCTCTTTTTTCCAAACCTCTTTGTTAGTTTTCTTTTCCCAAAGTATATATATTAACCCTAGCTACCAAGAATGCAAGGCAAGGGGGACGAAAAAGGGGAAATTTTCTGTGGGCTTTGGAAAGGAATCTTGTGTCTCTTTAGAAAGTCTGTGGAGCCCTAGGGGGGATGAGGAGAATATCCTAGGGCTTGCAAGAGTGCATACGCTAGAGTCCAAGGGCTTAACACTAAACAAACCCCAAAGGAGAAAAGGTTAATTATCACACCCCTCATGCCGACCAGTATTAGAGGGCATAAATCTGGTTTAGGGCCTTGGAGTAAAGTCAGCTCGCAAGCAGACGCCTTCCCACTCTTCCAAATATTCACCTGCCACCTAGCTTAAGCTAGCTGCTTGCGATATGATCCTGTCCTGCAGCACAGGCTGCAGCTGGGCTTGCTGCGATCTTGCTTGCCTGCTTGCTGCGACCATATTCACTTATAGTTTATGTAACTAACTGGTCTCTCGTATCTGTAGAATCAAACGCGTTTGCACTGACTGACTGCCTGACTGACTGACATGACATGTTCGACACTCTTCCCCATTAACAAAATTGCATATGAAACACGCATGCATCGGTCATAAAATCAATTAATATGGGATTGATTTTTTGACTGCCTGAATTAACAGCTCAAGTTTCAAATTGAAGGCCATGTTTGTCGAGAACAATAAACCTTTCGAAATGGATACGTACAGGTTGAAATGTGTAACTTCAAGAAACATGTGTTGAAATGCGTGATTTTCCCAAGAATTTAGTAGGAAATGAAACACCCAGAGAGAGTGAATATTTCTTTTCTGTACGTGAAGTCCTATTCATATGTCCAGACAAGTATTGACCTCAAATAAACATGGGATGTCGGAAGGTAAAGGGAAAAATTACGCTGTGATTCTACCACTCTGTGAGACCAGGAGAAAGCTTCCATCAGCGACAAGCGAGACACGACAGTACATGTACTTACCCCTGCAAAACTTGCGGTTAATTGTCATAAATCTAATCTCTATGGCCAAGCCAGTTCCTCGCAGCTAGCTAGCTATCCGTGCAGTTTTTTATGCATCTAGTCAGAGATTTTAAACAGTGGATGGTGATCAACTGGTCATCATCTAGCTAATCCCTGACACTGCTTCTATGGAGAGGAATCTAAGCGAGACAAAGCCTTGCGTGCATGTGACTAGCTGACTGGGCGTGCATGTTACAGTGTTAGGTATGCATGCCGAGATCGAAGCGTTGTAATTTTGAAGCCCTTAAGCCAGCAGCTAGCGTCGATCCGGTCATTCTAAATGACGCAAACTTTGTATCTTTATGCATGTATCTAGTGTATATATGCATATGCATGTTTGCAATATGAGAGTTATTGGCTAAAATGATACTGTTGCACGACGAAATAGCAAAAATAGCCCCACGAACGAATTGGCAAAAATGGTGCGGGTTCCACGCTCAAATGCCACGGCAGGAGCCTACCGCACACTGGACGCACGGTAGGCCACGTGGCAGGCCCTCGTGCGGCGGCGGACGGTCCGCTGCACCCCTACACGCGGCAGACCACCTATTGTGCGGTGGGGATGCGGTAGGGGGGATCCAGGTGGTGGGGGCGCGATAGGGAGCAAGTGTCGTCTATCGGCGCGTCCGCGATGCTATTTTTGACAATTCACTCACGGAGGTCTAATTTTGCTATTTAGCCACGCAACAGTGCCAATTAAGCCAAAAACTTGCTAATTTGAGGTTTGTCCTTAAGAATTTGCATTACTCGGATATGTACAAATAGCGGCGAACCCAGAACGAAATCGATCGGGTGTCACCATTTATGGCAGCACATGTATGTGGAGTGAATGGATATAAACTACGGGATATATACATATGCGTATGTGGGTTTTGATAAGATAAAATGGTATTGAACATGGTGTCCTGTACACCTATAAAACCATGGAATGGTAAACTACAGAAAGCCATGGAATGGTAAACTACCTGTCGTCTTGACGTGCATGTCCAAATTAACAGTTTGTTAAGGAAAGGCCGTGCAACTAATTAATGACAAGAGACAAAAGATGAGGACTCTATGCATCCATGCCATGCATACGTGTAAAAACGCATGCTAATTCTGTCCGCTTGGGTTGCGTCAACATATGCTAATTTTGTGTAAAAACTAACTACAGAACAGCCCAATGTTAATTGAAGTAGTTACCACTTGCGGGTAGCTCCAAGATGTATGAGAACTCTACTATATATCGTAGTAGTATGTATGTATGTATTTTGATTTAAAATTTTGAGGCAGACAAGTAATAAAACTTGAAAAGAAACACTTGCGTATTCAATAACAAATCAATCCCCTAAAACTAACTTCCTGGGAATCACTTTTTACTGACCAGTATATAAGCATCAAACCTTATGATGTATGTATGCATCACTCTTGCAAGGAGTAGTCAATCAATTATATATGTGTATATATACATATATATATACATATATATATATACATATATATGACAGACATGCAAGTGTATATGGTATATGGCAACAACATGCACCCAATGCACGAGTCATGCACATGTATTATAATATCAAAGTATATACGGCCGTACATATCCATACACCACACTAAGATTATGGAAATATCACTACTACAAAACAAGCTATATTGAACGTCTCATCACAGATGGTTTCTTTGGAACCGTCTATGTTGTACTTATCACAAAACCGTTTGTGATATGTAATTATTATAAACAGTTTGTAAATAGAACCGTCTGTGAATTATCACAGACAGTTCTTAATAATAACCGTTTTTGATAATTACATACATCACATACGGTTATTGTTAAAAACCGTTTGTGAAATTATCATAGACGGTTCTCAAGAAGAACCGTCTGTGATAATGCACACGTCATAGACGGTTCTTAATAAGAACAATCTATGATATATAACCATTATATACCCAGCCTTCCCGACAGAGACAGCCATGCCACTGGCGCCTCGACCCCTTTCCTGTTTGAGCCACCACCCCTGCTGCCTCCTCCCCATTGTGCCACCTTAGAGAGGAGAAGGAAGGGAAGGACGGAGGCAGGGAGGAGAAGGAAAGAAGGAAGCTAAAGAGAGGAGAAGGGAAGGAGGAAGCTAGGGAGGAGAAGGAGATGAGGAAGAAAGGGAGGAGGATCTCGCGAGATATTTGGGATTTTCGTCGTGAACACCGAAGGTAACGATCTGTAACCCTTTATATTTTCCCTATGTTAATCGCTAATCAATTTTAGTATTTTTAGTTAATAGGAAGAGTACTTGCAGTTTATTAATCTAATTTAACACTAATTTGTTACATGCGTAGCGTAGATAGACTGAAATTGGATGTACGATGAGAATCGTGTGAATGAAAAGTACATTAATGGCGTGTTTGCTTTTAGAAGAGCCGCTGAGTAGGATATGTTGAAGAAGGGGACAAAATTTATTACTGTCCATGCATTGATTGCGGTAATCTGAAGATGTTTAACAACCCAGCGCAGATCGAAATGCACTTGATTCGAAAGGGTTTCAAAAAGGGGTATACATGTTGGACCAGTCATAGTGAAGAGCAGATTATACAGGAAGTTAATAATAACGACATCGCCGAGGAAGTCAATGATATGCCGGATATGGACTGTGCTTTGATGAGGATAGGTCGGACGATGACAATCTGGATCAGATGCTACGCGATACAGAAGGAAACTACAGTGAGAAAGAGTTTGGTAAATTTGAGGGCTTAATGGAGGACTCGGGGAAACCTTTGTTCCCTGGCTACAAGCCGGAATACATAAGGTTGTTATACGTGCTTGAACTGCTGAAATTGAAGACAAGCAATGGTTGGTCCGACAAGAGTTTCACGGCGTTATTAGGCCTCCTAGCGGACATCCTTCCGAAGGAAAACATGTTGCCCAGCACTACCTACCAAGCCAAGAAGGTTCTTTGTCCATTGGGAATTCAAGTAGAAAGAATACATACATGTCTGAACGATTGTATCCTCTACCGTAAAGAGTATGCAAACATGCATGTATGTCCCATGTGCAAAGCATCCCGATACAAGCGTAAGAATCCTACTAAGGTGAAGCAAGGACCTCCTGCTAAAGTGTTGTGGTATCTGCCTATAATCCTACGTTTGAAGCATTTATTTGCGAACCGAAATGAGGCAACATTGCTACGTTGACACTTGGAGGAGTGTAATAAATATGGAAAGCTAAGACACCCTGCTGATTCTGCCGAGTAGAGAAACTTCGATCGGAGCTTCGAAGAGTTCGATGCAGAACCGAGGAACATAAGGTTAGGGTTGAGTACAGATGGAATGAATCCTTTCGGTAACATGAGCAACCGACATAGCACCTGGCTCGTGAATCTATGTGTGTACAACCTTCCTCCGTGGCTGTGTATGAATCGGAAGTACATTTTGATGTCACTACTTATCCAAGGGCCGAAGCAACCTGGGAACGATATTGATGTGTACCTAGCACCATTGCTAGAAGATCTTGTGACACTGTAGAACGAAGGGGTACAAGTATGGAATGCGTACAAACAAGAGAACTTTACTTTACGCACTATGTTGTTCTGCACCATCAATGATTTTTCTGCCCTTGGTAACCTGTCGGGGTTCAGTACAAAAGAAGCCAAAGCCTGTCCGCACTGCTTAGATGGTACCGAGAGTGTATGACTGAACAACTCGCGCAAAACTATGTACATACGTCACCGTAGGTTCCTTCCCAGGATTCATTCATGCCACAAGATGAAGAAACAATTCGACAGAAATAAGGAGGACGGTTCAGCTCCAAGGGCTTTTAGAGGGAAAGAGGTCTATGATATAGTTAAGGATGTTGATGTTGTGCTTGGAAAGGGATGTAAATTGAGGACTCGTCAGAAGAACACCTGGAAGAAGTAGACAATTTTTTAGGACTTGCCTTATTGGGAGCACTTAAAAGTTCACCACTACATCGACATCATGCACGTGGAGAAGAATGTATGTGATAGCCTGATTGGTCTCTTACTGAACATTAGTGGCAAAACAAAGGATGTGTCAACGCATGACGTGACTTGGTTGATATGAACATAAGGACTGAACTAGCACCGAAAGAGACCGATAAAGGCTGAACGTACCTTCCCCCAGCTTGCCACACACTGTCCAAGGCCGAGAGAACTAAACTGTGTCAGAGCTTGCATGGTGTGAATGTTCCGTCTGGTTACTCCGCCAGCATTAAGAAACTTGTTTCTATAGAAGACTTGAAATTAATTGGTATGAAGTCTCGTGATTGTCATGTGCTGATGACACAAATGCTTCCTATTGCAATTAGTAGTATTTTGCCGAACAAGATCCGAGTGGCAATCTTGAGGCTGTGTTATTTCTTGAACTCAATTGCTCAGAAGGTCATCGATCCCGTAGGACTAGATGCTCTGCAGGCCGAGGTAGTGATGACTCTATGTCATCTTGAGATGTATTTTCCTCCGTCATTTTTTGATATCATGGTCCATCTCATTGTTCACCTTGTGAAAGAGATAAAGATATGCGACCCTGTGTT
The DNA here is from genome assembly GCA_036346405.1 of Phyllostachys edulis. Taxonomy (NCBI): domain Eukaryota; kingdom Viridiplantae; phylum Streptophyta; class Magnoliopsida; order Poales; family Poaceae; genus Phyllostachys; species Phyllostachys edulis. The sequence continues at coordinate 19,726,212 of CM070545.1, read as the reverse complement.
CCTATGTCATATCTACCCATTTGAGAGGTATATGGGAATTCTCAAGTCTTACGTACGGAATTGATCTCGACTAGAGGGAAGCATCATCGAAGGTTATGCAATCGAAGAGGTCATTGAGTTCTGCATCGATTACATAGCTCAGGTGGAACCGATAGGTGTGCCTCTATCTCGTCATGAGAGGAGACTGGAGGGTGTCAGGACCATCGAAAGGAAAGCTATCACTCTCGATCTAGATACGTACGCTCAAGCCTATTTTATGGTATTACAACACATGACCCAAGTGTCCTCGTACATTGACAAGCACAAACACATGGTACGCCAACAGAATCTAGACCGGTCGAAGGTTTGGATCACTAGAGAGCACAACTGTCGGTTCAACGAATGGTTAAAGGTGCGATTCACTGGGAGGTCATCAAGTGATGATACGCTATGATGGTTGGCAAAAGGGCCAAAAATTACAATTGTGACATAGTAAGGGTACGACATGAATGGGTACACATTTTATACGACAGCTCAGGATAAGAAGACCACAATCCAGAACAGCGGTGTCTGTATAGATGCGTTTCACGAGCAGTTCAATACCACCGGGCCACGTGGGTTGAACTCCTAATATGGGTTCGTAGAGGAGATTTGGGAGCTCGACTACGTACTTTTCAAGATCCCCCCTGTTTAGATGCCATTGGGTTAAACCTTCACAGCGTATGAAGGTCGACAAGTACGGCGTCACTACTGTGGACCTCAAATGTGTCGGATACAAGGACGAACTATTCGTACTCGCTAAGCAAGTTATTCAAGTTTTTTATGTAATGGACCCGAAAAATAAGAACCGTCAAGTAGTTATTCATGGAAAAAAAGGATTGTCAGAGTTGAGAATATCGTGGATGAGGAAGAGTACAATCAATTTGACAAGTTTCCTCCTTTCGGAGACGACATCAGGCTCGAGGAAGAACCCAGTGAGGAAGCTAGCCATATGCGTGTCGATCATCATGAAGGGTGACGAGGATCTAATAATCCTCATTTAATTATCTGTAATTCATATTATGGATAATAATGCCGTCATATGGTTCTTGAGTATACCCCTTAATATTCATAAGGGAGAAGCTGGAGGTCGTAAGTTCTTTTATGACCACCCCATAGTCGTAAGTCCTTTTACGACTACCCCATAGTCGTAAGCCTTTCTACGACTATGCCCTGATCGTAAGTTCTCCTACGATCAGTCCGTGGTTGTAAGATCTTCTACGACCACCACCTGGTCGTAAGCTCTTCTACGATCAGTCTCTAGTCAGTGGGACTTACAGACATATGGGCCTAGTCGACCAGGGAATCTTCCGCACCATATCTAAAGATATGGGCAGTAAACTACGCTGTTATTCTCTGGAATAATGGCACGATTTAACTCCCTATCATGGTGATAACTGCCTTGCGACGTGGGAACGTTACTACTCCCACAATAATCTCCAGTAACGGCTTCATCATCTGAAGCATTAATGCGCTCTTTGGATTGGAGAAACAGCAGCACACTCCGAGTACTGTATAAAAGATAGAATCATCAGAAGGAGAGGGAGAGAGGAATCAGAAGCACAAGACGCCTCATTCAAGTCTTTCTCTTGACCTTGTAATCCAGCATACTCAATACATACACACAGGAGTATGGTTGTTATTCTCCCCGGAGAAGGCCTGAACTTGTATAAAAATCCCCATGTCGCCTCTCTCTGCGTGATTTGAGTCTTGGAGACCCCCGAATCAAATAATCTTTACGTAAGTTCAGTTCTAAAACACCGACAAAGGGCTATTTTTTAATTAAGAATTTATTCCATTGTAATTTATTCCATAACATGAGACGTGATCTATGTTTTCTACTCTTGGTTATTATTTCGCTGTCAATGTGGACTTGCTATGTGTTATGGACTTGTAATCTCTTATTTTGATGTCGATATCGAATTGTCATGTGTTAATGTGTTATGGATTTGTCATCTCTGATTTTGTTGTCAATGTGGACTTCATTATAATGTGAAATGGTAATATTATGCACTTGTACGACCTATTTGTCTCATGTCCTAATATGTCAAATATGATGGACTTAATGTCTCTCTGCTCATGTATGGCTTATAAAGGTTCATGTGCTCTCATGCCAAATTATGGATTTCTATTGTTATAAACTAGTATGCTATAGAATACTTGTTGCATATATCTCTGAATTTTCTTTTTAATTTGGCCCTGTGCTAGCCGAAAAACATAGTAGCTATAGAATGAACTATCACATTGTAGATACGGTGGCATATCACAGACGGTTCTATTATGGAACCGTCTGTAATTACTTATCACAGAAGGTTCCATAATAGAACCGTCTGTGATATCCCTTTATTAGTAGGGAACCACTAGGGTTTGTGCCCTTATTCTACTCACTCGCCCGTTCGACTACCCAGAGCCACTCTCGCCTGTTACCCTCCCCACCCGAGCGCCGCCGCTGCCTGAAGCCTCCTCCTCCACGCCGGAGCCACGCCGCTTGGCCTCCTCCTTCACGCCGAAGTCCTCCTCCATGCTGGAGCCATGCCGCTCGGCCTCCTCCTCCAAGCTAGAGACACGCCGCTCGGCCACCTCCTCCACGCCGCTCGGTGAACTCTTGATCTTCTTCGGTTGTGCTCATCCGGTTGGATTCCTTCTTGTGCCATACTCTATGTGAGTACTTGAAGGAATATTGGTGGGTTCAATTGGAGTTCATGAGGTTGATTTTGTCTTGACCTGAGGAGGAAGAAGCTTTCGAATTTGATTCTTGTGGTGCTCGGTGGTTTTGAATATCGTCGGCTCTGTAAGTATCTCTTTGTTCCAATTGCAGTTCACTTTGATTATATGTGTGTGTGCTGGATTGGCTTCAAATTCTGAATTTGATTTGGACTCATACACTGAAAGATATAGCAAAGTGAATTATGTAGGCTTGATCTAATGCTCTGTGATGGTTTGGTCTAATACTGAAATTGATAGGATATCTAGTTCTGTTTTGAACTCTAAAAGATGTTTGCTTACTGCTGTCATATTATGTCAATAAGTTCTGGTACTTCTGTAGTGTTTAAAATGATCTCTTGAACTGTTTTCCTACTAATTCTCCTATCAGCCGAAAGCTTTTAGCTGAATTTGAGTTTTTTGTGAACTCATTAAAAGTATGTTGGCTTATATCTTGAAGTATTGAATTAAGTGAACCTAGTTTATAGTCTTCTGTAAACTGCAGTAATGGATTTTGTGATTCTTGATGATCATTGACTGTCAGAAAGCAATAATTTGAACTTCTTATGCATGTGATTAATTTGTCACACTAGGAAAGCATTGATTAGAGCTCAAAATCTGAATTCTAGTTTTCTTATCCAATTTGTGAAGAGTATGACTAAAGGGCTGAGATGGCAAAGATTAATTCCTTTGCAACTCGCCTTCTGAGAGCACTCATCAACATCTTATATCTTAGCTTTATACTAATTTTTGATGCTCTAGTGGTGTATGTGTTAAGCATATTATTCTCTTTAGATGACTTGGAAGAATTACACGAATACATGTTATTTTGGTCATTTAACTTTTGGTTGAATACTGTTGTAATGTCATTTATTTTTTATAATCCCAACTGCCAATATGGAGGTGGTAATGTTGTATCTTTTTTCATTTTTAGTGAAGAGATATTGACATGTGTGCTGTGACGGCCAAGATTATGTCTTGTGCATCTAGCCGTCTGAGAGCAATCATTAATCTTTTAAATCTTAGCTTTATGCTAATTTCTTTTGTATATATGATGATTGTATGCATGATGATTGTATTAAGCATATTATTTTTTATGCATGATATTATGTTTTTAGTTCGTTGGTTGTGTAATTTCTATTTGGCCAAGGGAAATTTTAGTTCATTGCGTATGTAACTCATATAGATAGCAACTAAGCGAGATGGCGTCCGCACCGTCTTCGCCGCCGTCATCGATGTCGTCGAATGCGTCTAGATCTCCGAGGAAACTGGTACGTAAGCGAGATGGCAAAGGAATATCGAAATTGCCTGTGGGCCGGATGACCATCACGGAGGTTAGTACCTTTGGGGCCCCTCTGAGTCCCAAGAAAGCAGTGGCAAAATTCTGGACCATTTGTGGGATACTTGGAAGGGAACGGGTCCCTATCACCATACCAAGCTAGAAGTCTCTGACGGACGTAGAGAGAGGTCAGCTGTGGACTGATATTTCAAGCTCGTTCACTATCCAAGAAGCACACCAGGCATGCGTGGAACGGCAGGCGTTGCTCGTGATGGGACATGCATGGAGAACCTTCAAGAGCACGATTGTCATGAAGTACGTGAATACGGGTCGGACGCCGTTCACAAAGTACAAATTCTTTTCACGGGATATATGAGACACCTTTGTGCAGATGAAGACGACGGCTGAATTTCAGGAGCAAAGTACGGTGCACAAGGCTCTCTAGGCACAAAACACTCACCCCCACAAACTCGGCACCGCTGGGTACGCGGGTAAAACCACGCAATGGACAGCGGAGGACGAGAACGAAACTGGGCCATTTGCTGGGATCACAGACGAGCGCGCCCGAAGCTGGTTAAGAGCGAGGGCATCAGCCATGTCTTTGGATTTCACAAACCCGGCCCGGCAGACGAGAAAGTGTCCCAACGTCTGGTAAATATGTAGAACTACCTAGTTATTAATAAGTCAATAACTTCATAGTGTCTAAAATAACATAATGGCCTCTTGCAGCACACATTGACTATCGAATCTTCCTAAGGCTCATTCGAAGCAGTCAGGGAGAAGGATATGTTGGAATAAAGCCTCTTGTGTATTCCAATGGACCAAATGCCAATATATAACATGTACAATGTTGGAACAATAGCAAATAACACCCTACACAATATATATATCTAACACCCCCTTCAAACTCATGGTGGATCAACAACACTGAGTTTGGAGAGGTAGAAGTTATGCTGAGCACGAGTCTGTGCCTTGGTGAAGAAATCTGCTAACTGAAGCTCCGAAGGCACATACTGAAGAGTAATAACTTGGTCTTGCACCTGTGATCGCATGTACGAAGCATCCACTCCAATGTGCTTGGTAAGCTCATGCTTCACGGGATCTCGAGCAATACTGATCGCACTAGTACTCTCTGATAAAAGCGGTCGGTCTTAAAGCAAACACCGAAATCCGCAAGAAGCCACCGAAGCCAGGTGATCTCAGTTGTCAACAGTGCTGTGGCTCTCAACTCAGCCTCAGCGCTCTTATGAGAAACTGCAGTCTGCTTCTTAGTCTTCCAGGCAATCAAGGAGGAACCAAGGAAAACACAATAGGCAGAAAGAGATCGGCGATCAGAATGATCGCTAGCCCAGGTCGTATCAGAGTACGTCTGAAGCTATAAAGAATTGGAACGAGGAAAGAAAAGATGTCGAGTGAGGGTTCCATGAAGATATTGAAGAACACGAAGAAGGTGACTGTAGTGGAGCTGAGTGGGAGTAGAGACAAACTGACTCAGGATGTGAACTGGGTGAGAAATGTCAGGTCGAGTAATGCCAAGGTAGACAAGGCTCCCGACAATATGGCGATAGCAAGTGGGATCCACAAGAGGCTCACCATTAGTAGGCCGAAGGTGAACGCCTAGCTCCATAGGAGTATCCACCACGCGCTGATCAGTGAAACAAGCATGAGTAAGGATATCCTGAATGTACTTCTCCTGGGAGAGATAGTAGCCGTCGGGCGCAGAAGTAATCTCAATCCCAAGGAAGTAACGAAGAGGACCCAAATCAAACATCAAGAACTGCTTACTGAGACGCTCCTTCACAAAGGCAATGTACTGAGAATCATCTCCAGTAATGACCATGTCATCCACATATAGTAGGAGGAGCGACCAACCCCGAGGAGAGGTGTGAACAAAGAGAGCAAGGTCGTGATCACTGGCGGAGAAGCTGGCATCAGTGACAACAGAGGAGAAGCAGTCAAACCAAGCACGAGGGGCTTGTTTGAGCACATAGAGTGAACGACAAAGGCGACAAACTATACCATCAGGGACAGAATACCCAAGGGGCGGCTGCATGTAGACCTCCTCACGCAACTCGCCATTGAGAAAGGCATTCTTAACATCCAACTGAGAGATGGACCGCTGTCGAATAGAGGCAACAACAAGGAGAGTACGAACAGTGGTCATGTGAGCGACAGGGGTGAAAGTCTCATCGTAGTCACGACCATGCTCCTGCTGAAAACCACGCGCTACAAGACGAGCCTTGTAACGCACAAGGGGACCATCCGAGCGGGTCTTGATCTTGTACACCCACTTACACGTGATAGGAGTAACACGTGCAGGCAAGGACAGAAGATCCCAAGTGCTAGTACGCTCCAAAGAAGCAATCTCTTCAGACATCGCGAGCTGCCATTCAGGGTGAGCAGCGGCCTCACTGATGGTCGAGGCTCGAGAAAAGAGCGGGTTCTTGGCCGAAGCTCGGGTGGCCTAACAGTGTAACGATCACGAAGATCATATTTGGGAGGAGAAGGCGGAGCTGGACCCAGCAAGAATGGAGAGGGAGGACTGGGAACAAGGCCCAGCAGAGACGGAGGCTCAAGAGAAGAAGAAGTAGGCCGAGGACGGCGAGAGTAGTTCAAGGATAAAGGTGGAGCCTCAGCAAAAGAGCGAGAAAGAAAATCCGGTGGAGGCGGAACAGATGGAGCCGGAGGTAGAGTAGATGGAGGATGAGGCGAAACAGTGGTGGAAAGCTGAGAGTTAGGAAAAATCAGAAAGAAGATCGACTCAGCAAGAGAATCTGGGCTGACAGTGGGGGAACGAGGGTAGTAAGAGTGGGACTCGTCAAAAGTGACATCCCGAGAAATCCTCATCCTACGAGCAATAGGGTCATAGCAACGATAACCCTTATGCTCAAGACTGTAGCCAAGGAAAATACACTCAACTGACTGAGCCATCAGCTTGGTGCACTCACGAGGTGGAAGAAGGACGAAATAGACACAGCCGAAACTGCGAAGACGAATGTACTCTAGAGCTCGACCAAAGAGACGCTCGACAGGAGTAGAACCCTGAAGAGTAGTAGAAGGTTGTATGATGAGAAAAGCGAAGAGAAAGCGACCTCGGCCAGTGAGGGGGAGCGAAGAGGCAAGCATGAGAGCGCGACCGGTCTCAAGCAAGTGACGATGTTTACGCTCAGAGACACCATTCTAAGCATGAGCACCAGGACAAGAGTACTGAGGAAGAGTGCCTTGCTTAGCAAGAAAGTGACGCAAAGCAGCAAAGAGATACTCACCAGTAGAGTCAGCACAGAATACACGAATGACCGAATCAAACTAAGTGCGAACCATGGTGGCGAACATATGATAAATAGAGAGAACCTGACTGTGCTTAGACATGAAGTAAATCCAAATACGACGAGAATAATCATCAATAAAGATCACATAATAACAATGACCCCCTTTCGAAATGAAAGAAGTCGGACCCCAATCATCAGAGTGAATAAGATCGAAAGGACGAGTAGAAATAGAATCACTAGTGGGATAGGGGACTCTACAAATGCTTGCCAAGCTTGCAACCCATACAATGTAAAGAGGTGTCCCTGAGCAGACCCAAGAACACCACAACCGACTAAAGACAATAGACGCGAGCCACGAGAGATGGCCGAGACGATGGTGCCAGCGAGCGAAAAGAGGTAGTGGAGGGCGCGAAGAAGAGCGAGAGTAGTGGTAGCAAATGAGGTGGTTGGTGGAGACAGCGAAAGCAAGATGAAGCCAGTCGAGCTCCCAAAGACACTGTGAATCACGGCGCCAAGGGCCAGTACCAAATAGAGTCCCCATGCAACGGTCCTGAACACAATAAGAGTCAGACTCAAGAACAACACAACAGTTGTGATCAGTGATCTGACCAACCGACATAAGCTACATAGTAAGCTGAGGAACATGAGAGACTGCAGGAACACGAAAAGAAGAAGTGAAAAGAGTGCCTCGGCCTGTACCAGGAAGAGAGGTACCATCTGCAGTCTGAACAGTGGAAGAAAAATCTGTGGACCGTACAGAAGTAAGGTGGGTAGAATTTGGTGTCATGTGAAAAGAAGCACCAAAGTCCAAGATCCACGGAGACAAGATACCTGACGAGGGAGGAGGCAGAGGCGAGGAAGACTGCTGAGAAGCAAGAGCCAGACGAGCAGAACCCGAGTCTGAGGATGAGCCGACACCAAGGCGCTGAAGCAATGAGAGGAGCTGCTGTGTGGCGTCACTAGAGGAGCCCTGGCGAGAGGGGCCATCTCCTGAGTGAGAGGAACCTCCAGAGTCCTTCGAGGGACATCCACCCCGACGACCCTGGTCTCTCTTCTGCTTGTAAAAATCCTGATACCTGTGGCCGACACGTTGACAGTAGGTGTAGTGGAGACCCATAGTAGAAGCAGCAACCACCGGAGGATCTGGGGGAGTGATCACGGTCGATCTTTGAAGGAGCGAGCCGAAGGCACAAGGCAGATCGCATTCGAGCCACACCACGGTGTGAGTCTCCTCGTGAGCACACCATGAGGGCCTCCACCAAGCTTGGGCGCGGGTGGCGAGTCAGGAGCTGAGCGCGCACATGCTCGAACTCAGGCCGGAGATGCGTTACGAAGTCGTAGAGACGGTGAGTCTCCTGGTGAGCGTGAGTCGCGCACAGCGAGGGGCAGTGTGGCGCGCACATCGGCCCCGAGAGTCAAGCTAACGCCACACCTCTGACAGCTTCTGGTAGAAGTCATCAACGGTGGCATCGAGCTGCTAAAGAGAGTGTGCCTAGTGCACAATTGAGAGATACAAAGCATCGCTTGTCGGCTGATAGTGAGCTCGGAGGCGCTCCCACATAAGTTGTTTCGTAGGCAGCTCCGCCACATCCATGGAGATGGTCACAGGCATGCTACCCACCAGGATGGAGGTAGCACGAGCCTCTGCCTCCTGTCAGCACTTGTAGGCGTGCAGCTCAAACTGGTAGAGCTCTAGCGTCTCCTCCAGTGCAGCATTATCGACCTCCTGAGCCGCCTTATCCGCACCAGTAGAGAGAGCAGGCAGTGCTGGTGGTGTAGGATGAGGTGGACATGGCTGCTCACCAGTGAGATGACCCCAGAGACGCTGGTTGTTGAGGTGGATCCTCAGGTGAACGGCCCACTCCCGGAAGTTCGTCCCATCAAAACGAACTGGGGAGAGCAGGATGGTGAAGGAGCCTCCAGTAGAAGCCATCAGCTTCTTTTTTTTTCTTTTCTTTTGCTTTGCTTTTCTTTTCTTTTAATTTGGCAGCTCGCTCACCAAAGAAAGCGAAGAACACGACGCGGAGGGAACTTTAGGGTTCCCTCGCGGCGGGCGTGATAACCCTAAGCGGCGGCGACGCAAAGGAAGCTGGTAACAGCAGCAAGCACCGGTGGCAGCACTAGCACCGGCGGTGGCGATAGCGAGCCCGAGCGGCGGCGATAAATTTGGCGGCGAGGTGAGAGGCAACGAGCAGCAAGCGGTGCTAAGCGGCGGCGGCGGCGAAACCTGGCAGTGTCAGCGATGGCGGCGGCGACGAGAGGCTCCGCATGACCGGATCCGGTGTTGGAGGCCGGCGTGGAGGCGGCGGAGAGGAGCCATGAACAGAGTCGGCGATGTGCGATGGCGGCGGCGGCGCACGGAGCGGGCGGCGAGGATCGGCGATAGCGGTGGAGGCGACAAGTCGCGTGTGGAGGGCGGCGTCGCAGATGGTGGTGCCGGCGATGATGCGGATCTGGAGGGAGAGAGGAGCAGCAGGATAGCGGCAGCGGCTACAATGGCGGCGGCGGCAGCGGCTGGTCACGAGGAAGAGGTAGGGTTTTCAAAACTAGGGTTTCCATGGCTCTGATACCATGTTGGAATAAAGCCTCTTGTATATTCCAATGGGCCAAAGGCCAATATATAACATGTACAAGGTTGGAACAATAGCAAATAACACCCTACACAATATATATATCTAACAGGATATACTATCTACGGCCCTGCGAAACAAGGAGCACCCGGGTCCCATGCGAGGCCTTGGGGTTTACGTACCTTGGAGTGAGGGATTCCCAAACGACTCTGAGACGTATAGGAGTAGGAAGAGATCCAAGGCCGAGCGCGAGGAACAGTTGATAGAGATGCTTACTGCAAAATTTCAAGGATAGATAACAAGATTGCAGGATCAAATGAATCAACTCCTCAACCAATCGCAATCTGCCCCTGTAGTTTTGGGAGCCAGTCCTCCTCAACATCGGAGTAGCTTCGCGCACACGCAAAATTCTGAACATGACGACGTCCAATTACCTATCGACGACATCAAGGTAATGTACATCTCTGGAATTCTCCAAAGATAGACCTATAGGACGCCTTAGCTAATTGTGTATCGTTTTGTAGAAGCCGACACCCTGCAAGCTCCAAGTGAGGCTGGTTAGGTCCATTTCTATTGAGGCTGGGCGAGGGATGGCATATCTATACCAGGAAGGAAAAACGTTGCACGGTGCCCAACTGACGCAGGGTTACGCCAGGGTCCAGGTGGACATGGTACATGACCATTTCATGGCCGTCCTACTGGAGATTCGCCCGAACGAAGACATCATAACACTAGGGGATGCCATGTACACTTTTATCCAGTGGCCTAAGAAGAACATCGCCCTGGACCCTGCAGTGCCGTGATCTCGATATGACCATGCATCTCCAATAGGACCCTCGATGACTCCACCTCATCCTTCGCTTTAGAAGGCCGCCTCATCAGTTCCCGTGGAGAAGATGCCGAAGGAACAAGAAAAGCATGTCACCGTATCGGTTCCCGAGTCGTCTCATCGGAAGATGTGTAGTTGGCGAGTCGTTAAGGCCAAATCGAAATCGAAAAGCATTAAGGCGCCTCCCAAGCCCAGGACATACTCCCTTGGAAGTCCGTTGGCCCCTAACACAGTATTAGCCTGTGCTGGAATAGGTTGCTAGTGTTTGTATGTCTGGTACATGCGGAAGACCAAAGAGAAGGGGTGTGATACTGGAATCACTGTCGGATACACGAATAAACATTTCTTCCACGAGCAGGGCCACTTCGTCTTGGGCTTCGATGACTTATTCGACCTATTCAACCTCAATGCCATCGATACCTTGCTTCTATGACACTGGACACTGTAAGTGTGTACAATCAAGTTCTACATTCACGTAATCCCGATAAATGTCACAACCCATTGCTTATGTATAGATACATGATGAAAAATGCCCGGCAATGGCTAGAACCGGTGGGTTTCCTCGACGCACACTTGGTCGCTGAGCAATGCATCACCGAAGACGCATCCTACGTTGTGAAATACATAACGACGAGATTGCTTGCTTAGGGCGACAAGGACTACATACTGGTGCCCTACAACCAGAAGTAAGTGCTTCAGTACTTGCTATACAAATTTCATTTGCACTTTATACGCAGCACGAATTTTTTTTGACTGAAAATAGGAGGGTGAAAACCCTACTGTAAATATATTAAAGCAAGAAGATAATTACAAGATATAAAAGGAAGAATGTACACAAGTTGAGCAACATGACAATTAACCAAAATCTCTCAACCAACTAGCAAACACCTCTTTCACAGAAGGTTTTACTCTATGGATAACCTGAGCAAATGCCTCCCTGAACAGTCTTCTCCAGGCTAGCAAAGACACAGCCTCCTGGTGGAAAATCACCTGATTGCGAAGTAACCAAATACTCCAGCAAGTAAGCGTAGTTATCTCCTTAAAACACCGCCCACCAATCCTATTTTTGCCTTCTTGTAAGAGCTCCGGAACAGTGAGGGACAAATTCCAATCCAACCCCACAAATCGCCAACACCATTGACTGAAAGAGCACTAAAAAACAGATGTTTCAAAGTTTCAGCACTTCTAGTTGGGCAAAGCACACAAACTGAATCTAGTAGAGGGAAATGCTTGCATATGAGGAGATCTCTAGTGTTTAATCTGTCCTTTAATAATAACCAGAAGAACACTTTCTGCTTGCTTTGACAATAAGAGCGCCAAAGCCAAAGGAAAGGTTGAGGAGGTGCCGACTGCCCCATTAAGTGATTATAAGCCTGCTTGGGTCTAAAAATCGATGAATCCCAGATGAAAGACCACTCATCTAACTGGTCAGATGGTGGTAAAAAAGGAGAGAGCAAATCACTCATGGTCTGAAATTGCCTCCATGCAGCACGAATTTAGGTTTAATGACTATAGCGACATACATGAGTAGGTTCCATTGGATCCTTTTAGTCATTGTACCAAAGAGGAACAAAGTAATATACCTTGATTCTCTACTCAACAAAAACCACGACTTCACCCTTTTGCAAGGAATACTCGACAGGTATCCTCATTTCCTCCATACATAACTCTATTGTAGTCTTCCTTCATTTGAAATGGCCGAGGATAAATTTTTGGAACCACGTAGGTCGTTCAGCATCTATGTTGCCGAGGGAGGGACATACAAGGAATTGAGCGGCAAACTGCAACACAACACACGATGTTTGGTACGCGCTATAGCACAATAATCATATATCACACTTCGTAATAATGCATCTCGAATGGACTATACTTATATATGTAATTCTATTTTTTGCAGTGCCACCAGCAAAAATAAGATCACCTATATGCATTCTACGTTTGCTGTCATATGCAGCAAATCATGAGTGCTAAGACGAATGATCCAAAAGTTTATCAATCTCGCAATTATTATTTTCTAATTATAAATTTAAATATATATGCTTACTACTTTACTCCTGCTAGCGACAGGGTCTGATACTCGATTTAGATGCATTGGTTATGACCGAAATCTCGGAGGTTCGAGGGATACTCTATAGCTTCATCAAGACGGAGATCATTAACACCAGCGGAAAGTTTTACTCCGTTGACACCGTTGAACGACCTTCAAACAATTGATTCAATTGTAATTCACATTGAGTAGTTGTAATTCAATTGTAACTCTAGCTACAATACTTGAATATATTCTTTTGTAATTGATTTTGAGTTGTAAATGATCACTTTGAGTTGCAACAATTGATTCATCTGTGTTTTATCTGTTTTCTGCTTGTTTGTTTCTAGAGGGCATGGCTAGCAATTCCTGAAGCTAGCCGAAAATTAGAAAAAAAAAAAATTAGACGGTTTTATCGTATAATCTTCTGTGAAGGCTGACTATCACAGACTGTTTCCACCAACAACCGTTTGTGATATGTCAGATATCACAGACGGTTGTTTTTACTAACCGCCTGTGACATGTCTCCAATCACAGACGGTTTGTAAATAGAACCGTCTGTGATATCCTACATATTACAGACAGTTGGTGGTGGAAACCGTATGTGATAGTAGGCCTTCACAGACGGTTTTAACAAAAAACCGTCTGTGTTGTGACTTATCACAGACGGCTAAAAAACCGTCTGTGATGACCACCTGTTATCACTGTCACATAAATTCAGACGGTTCACAAATCGTCTGTGTGATGACCCTCTCTATAGTAATGTATATAGTGTATATGTAGGGAAAAAATACTAGTCAATGTAGGAATCAATAAAGCAGAGACCAGGAACAGAGATAACAAATTTTATTATTTAACCCATTTTTAGTTTATTTTTATTACTAAACCTTCACCAATTGTATTTCTAAATCTAACCTTTTTAGCCATGCCATCACCCGTAGCGTGACAAGATAACACTGCCACGCACGTGATAAGTCTAGCTAAGTGACATTTCTTATCACGCCACGGGTGGTGACGTGACCAAACAACACTGTCACGCCGTTGGTGATGAAGTAACAGGATTTGGCAACGTCATTGTGACTAGTGTGACAGTATTGTTTGGACACACCACAAGTGGTGTCGTGGTCAAAATGGTAGAATTAGAAATAAAAGTTAGTAAGAGGTTAGTAATAAAAATAAATTAAAAAATAGGTTAGACAATAAAAATTGCTCGAAGAGAGATGGTATGCATGTGTATGAGATCAATGCCTGCCTAGAAGCAAGTCAAGGGTTAATTATTTCGATTTTTTTGCCACGAGTGCATCGTCTTTGCAGGAGACAGAGGTCTATGCGCGCAAATGGAAGCGATTGTAATTTTTGCCGGTATTGCCACTTTTGCATACCGTCTATACAGAAATAGGTGTACAAATTTTTTTTTGCCAAATCTAGCACTTGTCCTTACGGCATTTGTCTTGTGATGCATCTCTCGCCACATCGTCATGACTAGGGATGTGTCAGGCGTGGTGGGCACGGGTGGTGCTCACCCATACCCATACCCGCAACCCCGATTTCCCCCCGTGGGCATGCCCACAAAGGATGACGAGCGAAGAACCTCATCCATGCCCGTCACCCGCGGGTACCCGTCGCCCACGGGTATACCCGTTTACCCGCGCACAATGCACCACCGCCTGTGGGTACCCATCGCCTGCGGGCATGCTCATCGCACATAAACAATGCACACATCAAGTTCATCCCACTTCACACATCAATAGTGCATCACACATTCAACAACTAATAAAGTTCAACACAAATCACACATCAAGTTCGACAAGACAACTAATCACCAAACATGCTTATGACAACACAAATGTGTTAACTCATTTCACGGAATCACAAGTCATGCTATTAGGTCATCCGGCAAAGCCACGAACCTTGCTCTCTTCTGAAACATCAAAATGGAAACCGAATTACAGATCAGAAAAGGTGACCAATAAAACATAAATTCACCTACAAGTTTGGTGAACAACTTGAAATCTTACATTTGGTGACCACAGTGACACCAGAATCTTTTCCTTTTCCTTTTATCTTCTCCTTGCATTGCAGAGAACACAATGCAAGCCATGAGCAATTTCTCCCCATCTGCTTTATATCCTCCTTTTGATTACTGACTCAATATCTAGTATTGTCATCCATATCAAGAACAAATCCAACAAAATGAAAAAGAACAATAAACATATAAGCCTAGCTTTACCTTTTGTATCACCTCACGAAATGCCAAGATCTCCTTAAGAATGACCGAAGGCACCGTCTCGCGCCTCAGCGACAATGTTAGCGATGAACTTGATGGCGAAAGCGAGCCCGCCCGAAAGTTGTGGTCAATCACCCTCGCCATCGGCCACATGCGTGAAGTGCACCAACTTCACCCTTGCCCGCCTCGCCTCCGTGGCGGACACCGTATTGGCATCATAGCCCAATAAAACTGACACCGAATAGAAGTGGAAGTGTGGAACAGCGTCTGCTCCTCGAACCACGCCTTCAGCTCGCGCAGCTGTGCCAAGACTCCCCCTTCTCCTTCGTACACCGCCGCGGTGAGCACGCAGTCGAGTCCCTTGCCGCCAACCGACGACACATAGCAACGGAGCACGCGGTAGACGCTGGCAGTTTCCATCTGCTTTAGCTCCAGACTCTCCGGCCGCTACACGGCACCCCAACGACAGCGACCCGGACGCTCGAGACGCGGAAGCCGAGAAGGACGCTGGTGGTCACACGGTCCTTGGCGAGGCACTTGGCGACGTAGGGCTCTGGTGCACGCGGCGGCCACGTGCACGCGGCGATCTTGATGTCGGCGACGGAGGGGGCGGTGAGGCCCGCTAGGAGATCCTCGAGGATGAGGTGGGGGTGGGGCTCGCTGGGCCATGTAGGGGTGGGGAGGAGGCGGGTGCCGTGGAAGCACGGGAAGAAGGCGTCCCGGATGCGGGGTGAGATGGCGGGGTGGGCGGAGAAGGCGCTTGGGGATGACGAAGACCGAGGGAGTCCAGCTGGCGTTGAGGAGGAGGCGACTGGGCGCTTGGGCGGGAGGAGGAGGCCGGTCCGAGAGGAGGATGGGGGAGAGCCGACCGGGAGGAGGACAGGGGAGGAGATCTGGATCGGGGGTGGGGGGTTGGGGGTACGTGAAGAAGAGCTAGGCTTCTAGCGGCTGGGAGGTGAGTGATTAGGGTTTTAGATAGTGGGGTGTCTCACGGTCCCACCTGTCAGTGTAAGTTGCGGGTAATCGAGCGAAGCGGGCATGGGTGGAGCTTACATGCCCGCGCCCATTTACCCGATGGGCAAGGAATTGTGCCTGTTTCTATGCCCGTGGGTAAAGAAAGACTCATATACCCGCCTCCATTAGGGTATTTGCCCATGGGCATCTTGGTGTCGGCGCATTGCCATCCTAGCTCTGGCCGCCTTACTGCGCCGTGTGGCGTTGCGCTCGGCTCTGCGTCTTGATCGCACCTGTGCCGCCACGTGTCTGCTTAGGTAAGGGTTTGTATCCGATTAGGTTAGGGTTAGGGTTTAAGCCGGAATTAGGAATTAGGGTTAGCGTTTAAGTGGCGATTTTCGTTTCAATTTTAAAACATAGCAAACGACTTCCAAAAATTTTGAAATTTTACATGGAGCCCTCCAACACAGTATATTTGCTTGTGTAAAGTTTCCATAATTTTATTCATCCAGAACTGCCACATGCTCTCTCTCAATTTCATAAATGTGTACTGTTTGTACGAATTTGTAAATATAGAAAATGAGCTCCAAAAATTATGAATTTGTAAACGTGACCCGACGAGTCAGCTTTGCACAGCAATGTGACCTGAAGAGTTAGTTTTGCGCAACGGTGTGACCCGACTAGTCAGCTTTGCGTAGCGACGTGACCCGACGAGTCTCCTCAGGGCCGCTGCCTTGTAGACGCGAATTTCCTTGAACCGAATTACAATTCAGCCGCGTACGCAGCACCGGCTCAGCATATAAGTACTACCCTTTCCACGTCGTATTCTCCTGCATCTAGATTTCAACACAATCTCTCTCAGATGGACAAGCACTGGGAGGAGATCCGCAAAATGCAAATGGAGTATGCGGCCAGGAGGAACAAAGGGAGCGTGCCCGGAGGCCACCTCCCTGCAATGACGCCGCCCCGCATAGCAGCAACCCCTACCACAATATCCCAACCGAGTATTCGCCGCAACACCCATCCAAGGGAGAGACGTCGCCCCTCTGTTGGTGCAGGGACAGCTGCAAGTTCCTCAAGTCCAAGCATCGGCTAAGCCTGGGCATGCGTTACTGGGGTTGCGCGAACTACTCCTACGACTATCCCGATCGCCATTGGGACACGAGTTGCTATCGCCAGCCGGTAAGAACAGGTAGAAGTATGTTCCCCTACCATTTCTCTTTCAAAGCCCGCACTAACAACCTCTCCCGTCTACCCGTAGTCCCGGGATCTACTATGTGGCTATCACAAGTGGATCGACCTAGAGATCCACCCACACGGCCAATAGACTCTCGACTGCGAGGAATGAGATGCCAACAGGGACCGCGAGAGGAGGGAGGAGGAGCCCCGCACCGAAGTGTGCAACTAGCGTATCCGGCGGGAGACGCATGCCCATCTCGAGGCGTGCAAGCGCAGGGAGCGTGAGGCTCGTGAGAGGCAGTGCGAGAAAAATAGGGAAATAGCGGCTGAGGCCAAAGCGGCCGGCGAGGAGTACAACACCGAGCTCGCAAGGAAGGGCAATTGGCACCAGTCCATGTAGTAGTCTGACCCTCTTCGTCCATATATCCCACGTATTTCTAATTCCCTAAAGGCATGCGTGTACCGTCCTTGGTTTGTTAGCCCGCGTGCCATGTAACCCCCTTGTCGGATCAACCGTCGTGTTGTTATCGTTGCGCCATTTCTCTAAAACTGTCGTGTATGTTACCGTGTATGAATTTCCTGCCGTATCGCAATATCACATACCTTCGTACTTACGAATCATTGCTACCTAACAAAATTCTTCAAAAATTTAGCGCACCACAACAATATACCAAAATGTTATTGCGAGTCTAACAGATAGTTTTCCAGAAGTAGGGAAAAGTATAGTATATTTGGAATATCCCACAACCTCCTTTAGACCGTAAATATACCTTGCTGTCAAGGCATGTATATCACAAAAATGTAACCCAGCAAATCTCAAATACATTCCAAGTCACATGAAATCATAAAACCCTAATTTATGTAACCTAAAATCCAAATTCTCGCGACCTAAATCTTAAATTTTTTAGACAATTCCAGAACACATATAAAATTGTCGAAACATTACACAATAAAAAAATTCATAATTTTTGGAGCTTATTTTCTACATTTACACATTCGTACAAACAGTACACGTTTATGAAATTGCGAGAGAGCATGTGGCGGTTCTGGATGAATAAAATTATGGCAAATTTACACAAGCAAGTATACTGTGTCGGGAGGCTCCACGTAAAATTTCATAATTTTTTGAAGTCGTTTGCTATATTTTAAAATTAAAACAAAAATCGCCGCTTAAACCTTAACCCTAATTCCTAGTTTCGGCTTAAACCTTAACCCTAACCTAAGCGGACACGTGGCGGCACATGGGCGCGACGCATAGATGACGTCTTGACAATACCACCGCCACGGTGGTCGTGTGACATGGCGATTGGAGGTTGTGCCATTGCACGGCGGCCGAGCGGACAGATGCTTGATTTGGCAAAAAAAATTGTACGCCTATTTCTATATATACGGTATGCAAAAGTGATAATACCTGCAAAAATTCAAGTGATTGGAGGCATCTACGGACAAATATTTCATTTTGTGTCGTTTGCGCCGTCGACTGCCTCCCTAGCCACTTCGCGCGCACTTGCCCCGCCGCGCGGACAGGTGCTAGATTTGGCAAAATAAAAATTATACGTCTATTTCTATATATACGGTAGAAATTCAAGCGGTTGGAGGCATCCACGGACAAATATTCCATTTCGTATCGTTTGCGTCGTCGCCTGCCTTCTGGCCGCTTCGCGCGCACGTGCCCCGCCGCGTACCAATGCAAGGACGGCTCACACGCCCAGCTTGATTTGCCGACCTAGCTACTACTGCCACTAATACTATTAGGTACAGTACACTAATTAAGAACTCGCTCCAGTCACCGAATGCATCGATATTTAAAAAAAATATTTAGATTGTATATATGAAAATCATACATATAGATTTGCTTCGAAATATATTTTATAATATTATAATTTTATGGGTGTTATAAATATATTACAATGAAATTAGCTGTCAAAGTTGTGTTTTCAGAACCACGTTAGTGTTCAAAACGACGTGTATTTACTACCAGAGGGAGTATACTTCTATATTAGTACTCTCAGTTAGGATATGTACAATAGTATAGACAGCTACTGTCTATAACAACTCTTCATGTCACCTGTAGACAGGTCACACAATGATACAGACGGCTGCTGTATTTTTAGTTGTGTTTATAGAACACACAATTTTTTAATGCTTTTCTTGTTTCTTATACTATAGTTGACTACAGAATTGTAGACAGTATATTTCTCTCTCTTCATTCTCTTTTATCTACGTCAGCAAAAATTTAACAAAGCAATAACTATTGATAGCTGACATAAGCTCATTGTATCTACTGTAAAGTGTATAGGTCGGATTAATCGATCAAGCGTGTACAGTGCAGGAGATCTAGTGGGGCGTTTAAAAACTTTTGGTGCAGCTAGCTAGGCTAGCTAGTATTGCCTCGTACTAATTTGCCCCCTAATCCATGCCTCGTGCTGCGCGTGCAGGGTGAATTGGTGTTTGGTGATGCTATCACCAGTACTAGTGTACTACTACGGTCTCGTATACGTAGGAGGACTTTGAGAAATAAATGTCCATGCGGCCGGAGCTAGGAACGAAGGCATCCAAGGCAAGCAGCAGGCTGTACGTAGATTTGACCTCCGCATCACCTATAATTTGGAGTACATTTTTTTAAAGGATTACTAGCTAGTAGTAGCGTTAAGTACCTAGGTTTGTTGATATAGTTCCATATCGACATAACACGATTTATAAGAGTGAGAGTGTATCTATCTATAGGACTGGTCTTTTAGAGGAAAGATAGCTCAAGACCCTTGATTATTGCTTTGTTGTTGGGTTTACGAGGACAGTGGCCCAATGATCTAGGGCTGGAACGCTGGTTTAGTGAGTCTGAGATTGAATGCTGGTTTAACGATCGGATTACGCTGCACAACAAATTACTAGCTTATGCAGTTACTAGTATGCTAGCAGTTGATTATGGTCGGTCTGATGATCGACCTTTGTAGCAAAAGGCGCTCGTATTTACAGGTACTATACCTGACGTGAATTCGTGCACTTTACAAATTTATACCGTCACATTTGACTTCCTTATTGGTGCAAATTAAATAGAGTATGTATATACGTACGTACATGTACATCCTCTTGGATATTTGGGACTTTTTTTGGCCGAATTGGTAGTATCCGACGCGCGATTTGCAAAAATGACATCTTTATAATCGTAATTGCAAAAATGGCACCCGTTATCGCACAGCCATTGTGCGGTTTTAGCCACGGCCTGACACGCACCCCCTGCCGCACGACCACCGTGCGGTGGAGCTCGCTCCTGCACGGTGGCCGTGTGGTTTTGGCTCACACGTTGTCACGCTACGAACATCGGCGTGGCAAACGAGTTCTGTCACACCGTCCCTCTTGGCGTGACAGGATTTAGCCCAAAAACGGATACGTGTTGGCTTGGAGACCTCCCTTTGGTCACGCCACAACGCGTAAAAATTGCAGAGTAGCTTAGTAGGGTTTTTAAAGCCTAATTGAAATAATTCCAACATAATTATGATTGTCGTTTGTGTGCAATAATTATTCTGTCAGTGCTGAAATATTTTTAAAACTAGGAAAATAGCAACATTCCTATAAAATATATGTAAAAATTGCAGAGTAGGTTAATAGGGTTTGTATAGCTTAATCAAAATAATCCCAACTTAAATTTGGTTTCTATTTGTGCACGGTAATTATTTTATTAATACTGCTTCTTATTACTTTATGTATATGTTTCGGAGTTTTTACAACGTATGCATTGAATTTTCAAGTATGGCGGACCAGGACAAGTTGTGCAGTGGTCGTACGAGTTTCTTGACCCGGTCATTAGCGCGCATCATCGTAGCCATCTCAGTACCATCCTCCCTCAGGAGGGTGAGACGGCGATTGAGCTTGGTGTGCTGCGGATGCGCGTGCCCATGAGGGCATGGAGGGTGGACCCACGTTGGGTTCCGAGGTACGTGCAGTTGTGACCTTCATATATTCATTTGTAGCCTGACTACTTTGGGTGGATTAACATTTGTTCTTAATCATTTCCGACGCAGTTTGAGGGCGGCAGGCCTCCTTCCACTGGCGAGGATGGTCAAGGTGACGTGGGAGGATGACTAGGACCACGCGGGCATTGGTCGTACGTCTAGACGCTTTCCGTATGACCGGTGCCTCCTGACGGTGCTGGTTGACCGGTGGAGGCCGGAGATGCACACATTTCACCTCCCGTGCGGGGAGATGGCGCCAACGCTTCAAGACATGGCCTTCCTGACCGGGTTGCCCTGCGCTAGCTTCCCCTGGCGGTGTATGACATCCTGGCCACGTGGCGCGCACACTGTGGCTATAGGGAGTTCAGCAGCGTCCATGGGACAACGCTGAAGTGGATCTGTCAGTTCTATGTAACTCTTCGTAACTCTTGTCCTCTCGCATCAATTGATTTGTGAACCTTATTGACGTGTTGTCGAACCCGGGAGCGAAGGATCCTAGATTCTCTATGATTCATACACTAGTCCAGAAATAGCTAGTGTACACAGTCAAACAAAAGTGGATAGCATAACTATGGAACGCCATTCATAGATAATAATTTGAATTCGTTACAAAAGGGGAATACAGACAAAAAGCAAAATACAGTGGAAAGCAAAGCAATAAGATAGACCACACGATTCGCCACAGGCAATCGTCTAGGGCCACAGCCTAGTCATCCGAGTTCTCATTCTCTTTGTAGTATTCTTCTCCTGATCAATAATTTATTAAGCAAAGTGAGTACAAATGAATGTACTCTGCAAGTTACACCCAATTAACAGAGTAAAGCATGCAAGGATGTATCAAGGGAGAGCTTATATGGCTCAATTTGTATAAAGCGACATTTTCCAGTTAAATATTCGTACTAAGTTCTAAAGCAGTTTACTCTATAACTAAAATTTATTTTCTAAATCTCAATTTTTATAGTCAGATAACATTCACATAAGAGTGTTGAAGGATCCTCCTATCACATGGCTACCAACCCAGTTTCCCATTTGGATAAACCATCCTAAACCATTTCATAAAGCATTTTTTAAATCAAAACAAAATTCTAACTTTGAGTGGCTTTGCTGAGCATGTCGATGACCATGGACACGGCTATTCGAATAGTTTTACACTCTGCAGAGGTTGTATAACTTTACCCACATAACATGACTTCTCTAGTTTGATTGGCATCGATCCGTCAATGCCACCGCTCACTACCTTAGGTAAGCAGTCTAGAGCACGTGTTAAGGCTTTTACAAAGCACCATCCTACCGCGGTCCCATCTTGCTAACGTTTCACTTCCTTTAGATAGAAACCCACTGGATTTAAGCCCCATCTTGTGCTATGTGGGAATACATAAGAGTATGTCGTAAAAGACATTCATGCAATTGGGTGGCACGACTACGATGAAATATTGCAAATTAGTTAGCCGGGTCCCGCCCACACAGGACATATGGTAGTACGATGAAGCTTAGCAAGATGAGTCTCGAAGACCGATCCTTAATTGATTTGGGCGACTTCGAATAAAACCCTGGGCCTCGATCATAGAAATGAATCAATCGGCCTGTGCATGAACATACACCCATCCAACCATCCATTTTGCCCAAGTCCAAATAAATATTTATTTTTTTAACAAGTCAGATTATTTTATAAATTTATATGGTAAAGACAATACCATAGAATCATTCTCAAATCATACTTGAACTTTTGGCTAAAGTTCCCCAAATCAAGATTTTTTGTCTAAGCTTTGGCTAAGCATATTGTTTTTTAGCAAGCTCTAGCTCATACTAATGTATAAACTAGATTTTAACTAAGGTGTCAAGGAATGACCAATTTAATAACAAAGTTTGGCTATACAAAGGAATTAGGAATAACTATAAAGCTTAAAACAGGAATTTAATTTACTTGAATTTAAATAGGCATGCAATAATAATTTAAAACAGAATTTAAATTGAAATACTGGGATTCAATATGATCAAAGATGTAACTTGCCTTGCTCAAATGCTTGAGGATCTACTTCTTCGAAATATTCAGTTTCCCTGGAGTCGTCGAAATCTACACGCGAAAATGAGCAGAACTCAAATAAAATCTAAATAGAATTCAACTAAACTCCAAATTAAATAATTTTAGTATAGAAAGCTAGATCTTGAATTTAGATGATTTTATAAATTGGAGTCATCTAAATCGAAGCTCGAACGAAGGAGAACGTACACTCCGAAGTTTTGAAATCACATGGTCGAAAGGAGGTTTGACTGGTCGAGAGGTTTCGACTACCTGGTCGAAAGAGGTTCGACTGGTCGGAAGGAGCATGAGGGAGAATAGGGCACGGGGAGCTCACCAAGACCGGGAGAGAGGTCGGAGGAGGTCAGTGGACGGCTGAAAGCATCTAGGCCCGTAAAAATTGTTTTAGTAATTAATGACTACATGTGATTATGGGACTAACATATTTATTGAGTATTTACAAGGTTAAATCCCAGTGATGAGAATGACAACCTAGAGATGCATGCTAAAGGTCAACATAAAGATCAATATGGTTCAAAAACAAGGTACAAGTAGTCTAGGATTCTTTTTGGTTTTACCGGTCTTAGGAGAAATGGATGGAAAACCGGATTTTAGGTTAAATGTCATACTATTAAGAGGGATCATGACTAGACCTGTTCACGAGCAGCCCAGCCATTGGTGACTGGGCCGATCATGTCCGGCCGGGTTTGGGGATGCTAGTCCGACTTAGAAGGAAGCCCTACCAACCCAATTCTGAAAAAACAATTAAATAAATGGAAATATATTATTTTAATCCTGAAAATAAATTAAATAATACTTTGTGGATACCATGGGCATATGCCCAAGATCTTAGGGTGATGTTGCAATTGGCAATGTTGCTTTTGGTTTGAAGTTTCACGCGTTTTCAGCGAAGTTAAAAGGGTTGTCAAGTCATGAGCGGTCAGACCGGCGTTTAGGAGGCGGTCGGTGGCGATGAAGCTACTGGTCGAGCCGGGTTTATGCTGATTTGTGATATTATTGGCAAATTGATTATGGGATATGTCATATCCATGTTTGTTAATGCATATGTGTTGCATATTGCATATTTTGGCTAACATGGGTCAAGTTGTGAAGAACTTGTTCCCGGATTCGAGTTTGCTTGTCTATTGCTGTGCAGGTGGCTTGCAGGTCAACGACGGTCAACGGCGAGGAGGATCGGGACTAAGTTTGGAGAGCTGAGGTCCAGAGTGATCATGGATGCCGGGTGAGGTCGAGTGACTCAAGCATGGCGCAGAATGGACGAGGATGACTGAACGGGCAATTTGGTGCAACGGGTTGGATCATGCGGTGCGGGGGTCGGTGCAAGTGCCTTGGTGGTTCCGGTGGGATCCGGACGGGAGAGACTTGACGACATGATGAGAGTCGTTGATCAACCTACACGTGGCGAAGCAGGCGATTGCTTCGACAGGATTGGACTCGGTCCACGGAGAAGGATCGAGAAGGGGTATTTTGGTAATTTCACCAAATACCGCCTTTGTGACTCTTGGCTAAACCGCAGCGGGGGTCAGCGCATGGTGAAGTGCTTTAGGTCAAGTGGAGATGAAGACGACGCTTTAAAATACGTGCGCATGTGTCCCGTTTGTTTTGGGCCTTAACGAGAGCCCATTAGGTGAACTCTTCTAGAAGCTAAGCCTCCATATAAATAAGGAAGGGTTGCTGTCCAGCAGCACCAAGGACTTCATTTTTGTAAACCCTAGTTTGGTTTTAGGGTATTAGAGAAATAGGAGAGGCTTAGGGCTCTATGGAGATGAGTTGAGTTGTGTGCTCATGGATTGAGTTTTGTCCTCCATGGATGGAGTAGCTGTAAACCCTCTCAACCTCAGATCAATCTATGGATGATTCCTCAAGTTGAGTACTCTTTGTGTTCTTCCTCCATATTTGGTGATTTTGAGTCCATCTTTGATCCTTTGGTTTTTGGTTGGTTTCGTGCCCTCTTCTACCTTGTTGTGACATGTGGGAACATATCTAAGATCACCTAGACCATCAATCTCCCACGAGCAAGGTTTAGATCAGGTTTTCGTTTTTGCCCGGTTTTGAACCTTCCTTCGGTAGAATGGAAAAAGGTCGAAACTTTGATGTGGATCTACTCAATCTCTACTTGGAATAGGTTCCTAATATCCTTAGGAAGGTGTGTTCCAAATTTGGTCGAAGTTGGCCGTGTAGATCAAAAGTTAGACCGATTTTCGTTTTGATTTGGACTATCACTTGATTATACAGTCGGGTTGGTCGGACCGAATTTTACATGCGGATCAAGACCCTTTTGATCGACCGCCCATTACACCTTGATCGATCGCCCTTTTAGGGTTTGTGTTCTGTTGGTTCTGTGCTTTGGGGATTTTGGTTCGGATCCAACATAAGTCTTATGCTGTACTTAACTGTTGATCTTCATAGCTCTCTTAGCTATTGAAGTGATATTGTGTTAAATCCGAACAAGGTGAAATTTAGGCGTGCTCCTATTTACCCCCCCCCTCTAGTCGTCTTTCCGGTCCTACAAGTGGTATCAGAGCCTGGTTAGCTCTTCTCGTAGATCTTAACCGGTCTTTGGAGCCATGGCAACTGACAAGTATTCAACCAAACCACCTTTTTTCGATGGAGTTGATTTTGTTTACTAGAAGGCACGTATGCATGCCTACATCGAGGCTCAAGGGCACGCTATTTGGCTTAAAGTCAAAATCCATATGTCGTGCCAGCCAATGACGATGTGATCACTCCAGATGTTGAGGCTAATAGCAAGGCTCGGAACTTTCTGATCCAAGGTCTTAGTCGATCTGAGTTTGAGCGTGTGGCTCATTTGAGGTCTGCTCATGAGATCTGGAGGACCCTTTGTGACTACCACGAGGACTGTACTGCGATCAAGGAAGTGAGACAGAACCAGCTCAAGAAAGAATACTCAAAGATCAAGCAAAGGCCTCGTGAGTCTTTAGATGAGCTGTGGGGGAGGTTCTCCAAGATTCTTCATGACCTACGTGTAGTAGATCTTGTTTTCACTGAGTCTGAGACCGCACGCCAGCTTTTGGGTGCTCTTGATGTGAAGGTCTGTGGGATGAAGATCACATCCATCAATGACAACACTGTCATGAGTGAGCTTACCATGGATAAGCTCTACTCGAGGTTGAAGATGCATGAGATTGACTTTATCTCGCGTCTCCCCAAGACAGAGTCGATGGCCTTGGTGGTCGACCCATCTAAGGGTAGTTCTTCTGATTCATTGGATTTTGGCTCATCTGGTTTTTCCTTGTCCGCTTTGCATTCTCTGAGTGATGAGCAGCTAGAGAAGCTACCTGAGAATGACCTAGCCCTCCTATCCACAAAATTCTCCAGAGTGTACAACAAGGTGAGGAACAGAAGGAGAGGAGGCCCGATCACTTGCTTTGAGTGTGGTGAGCCAAACCACATTCGTTCCAGATGCCCCAAGCTGAAGGGCAAGGAGGAGAAGAACTTCAAGAAGCGTCCTCAAGCTCGGGATGCGAAAGGTAAGAAGCTGAACTATCGGAAGTTCGTCAGCCAGGTCCTTGCCGCTCTTGAGAGTGTTGACATGAGCGATGTGGGCTCGGAGATGGAGGACGACGACGACGACTCTCATGGCAAGAAGAAGGCCCAGGACTTCACCGGTATGTGCTTCATGGCGAGGGACAGCCATGACGTCGACTCCTCCAACGACAACGACATTTTCAGCAATCCCGATGAGGTTCGTCTCTCACTTGCTGATATGAAACGTGCTTTAGTCCTTGCTGAACAAAAAACTGAATAAGCAAGCAAAAACGATTAGGAAACAGGATACCATGATTGATAACTTGAATTTAGAAGTTGTTAGACTCAAATCTATTAATCATGCTGATGATTGTGATTCTTGCTCTAGCTTGCTTAATGAACTAGCAAATCTGAAATCTGCTCATTCCTCTATTGCTAATCAACTAAAAGATGCTTTTGATGAACTAGATTCTCTCAAGTCGAGTCCTAGTCTTGTTTGTATGGATGCTATTGCTCTAGATGTGATTGTTGTAGATGTTATTCATTCAACTTGCTCAAATTGTGCCTTACTTGAGTTGAAATTGGATAGTGCTACTAAGGAATTGCAGAAATTTGATGCTAGTCACATGTGTTCTCATTGTGATGATAATAGGATTAAAATGAAGGAGATGACTGAAATAGTTCTTTATTCTAAAACTGCTTTATGTGAAAACTGTATTAAACTCACAATTGAGGAGAACAATCCATATCCATGACTGCTTCCAAGAAAGTTGTTGATTCTAATTCGTGTGCTCTTTGTATTGAAGTTAGGCATAATGTAGATAAGATACAAGAAGCATTTAGAGTTAAGTTCAAAGAGCAGTTGGATAGGATTAGGGATGACTATTGTGTGTCTTGTGAGGCTTTGAAAGCTGAGGTAGCTCACTATAAGGAGAGGTATGATAGGGCTATCAAGTCAAATAAGTGTGCCTCATGTAAGGAGCTAGCCAAAGAAAATGACTACCTTAACAGGACTCTTGAGAGATTTACTGGTGGGAAGAAGAACCTCAACATGATTCTTGATCAATCTAAGGTGAGTGTGAACAATAGTGGCCTAGGATTTAATTCCCTAGAGCATTCCAAGAACCACCAACCTAAAATTGTAAGAGCTGTTGAGAGTGGTAGGTTTGAGGTAGAACCCCCTAAGCCATCCAAGATAGTCTTTAAATCTGTTGGTTTTGCCCAAACCCCTTCTAGCAAGATAGGTGCTTCTACTTCATCAGGTCAGACCCCTCAAAAGGTCAAGTATCATTGCATCTTCTGCAAGAAGGATGGCCACATAGTTGAGTTCTGCTTCCGTAGAGCCAAAATTAAGAGGAAGGAGAGGATGAGTGTCTTGATGACCATTAGAGGAGTTACTTCACCTGCTATAGTCTCTAGAGCCAGGCAGCCTGTCTTTCCTGCTAGACATAGGGCCAGGTTTGTAGATGACTTCTTTGACTCCTTTGGTGGCTCTAGGCAGCGTCTTGGGTTAGGGTATCGTGAGGAGAGACCACGGGTAGCATCTAGACAGGGGGAGTACCGACCTTTTGGTAGGTCGATTCGGAGAGGTCTAGGTGATTCTCGTGTGCATTCTTATAATTTTATTCCTAACCATTTTACTGCTGCTTCTACTGCATTGCCCAAGCATCGTGTGACTCAGTACTGGATTCCGAAGTCCTTTATCACTAACCCCAGTACTGAGGCACAGATGTTTCCTGTTCATGCTTTGTAGGTCCGTCATGCGAGGAAGGAGGACATATGGCTTGTTGACTCCGGGTGTTCTCGACACAAGACTGGAGATTCTAGATAGTTCTCCTCCCTCACACATGCATCCGGAAATGAATTGATCACATTTGGGGATGCTTCTACTGGGACCGTGACAGCCAAGGGCACAGTGCGCGTCAACAACAAGTTCATGCTCAAAGACGTCGCTTTGGTAAATAAGCTGAGGTATAATCTTTCATCTGTTTCCTAGCTTCTTGATGAGGGCCTAGAAGTGAGATTTAAAAGTGGTGAGTGTAGAGTTCTATATTCCTCAAGTGAGCTTGTCTTTGAGATCTCTAGGTTTGAGAGGATCTTTTATGCTGATTTCAGTATCTCTTCTGCTTCTAGCCCTAGGTGTCTTGTAGCTTCTGACTCCCATGATCTAGTATTGTGGCATCGTAGGCTTGGACACATAGGTTTCGATCACTTGACTAGAGTCAGTTGCAAGGATTTGATTAGAGGTTTGCCTAGGCTGAAGACTGTTAGAGACCTTGTGTGCACACCCTGTAGACATGGTAAGATGGTTTATGCTTCTCATCCACCTCTTACTCTAGTGATGGTGATGGACTGGTCGACTCTTGCACTTAGACACAGTTGGCCCTTCTAGAGTCCGGTCTGCGGTGGAAAATGGTATGTGCTTGTGATTGTGGATGATTACTCGGTATTCATGGGTTTATTTTACGGTTTCTAAGGGCGAGGCTTTTGGCTATTTTAGAGAATTGGTCCTTAGACTTTACATTGACCTTCCGGAGCTTTGAGAGCCATTAGGAGTGACAATGGGATGAAATTCAAGAATTCTTCCTTTGCCACCTACTCAGACCGATAGGGGAATTGAGCACAGTTCTCTTCACCTAGAGTTCCCAATGAGAATGGTGTTGTAGAGAGAAAGAATAGGACCCTTGTAGAGATGGCCAGGACCATGCTAGATGAGCATTCCACAACTAGGAGGTTTTGGGTTGAGGCGATCTCTACTGCTTGTTATATCTCTAATAGGGTATTCTTGAGATCTGTGATTGGCAAGACTTCTTTTGAGCTCAGATTTGGTCATAAGCCCAAAGTTTCTCATTTCAAATTTTTTGGTTGCAAGTGCTTTATTCTTAAACATGGTAACCTTGATAAATTTGAATCTAGATGGTCTGATGGCATATTTCTTGGATATCCTGCTCATTCTCGTGGCTATCGTGTATTTAATTTTGACACTAACAAAATTGTTGAGACTTGCGAAGTCACTTTTGATGAGGCTAGTCCTGGTACTAGACCCGATGCTGCAGGTACATAGGTTCCTGATATTCGAGAAAGCATCTTTGTCGACGATGACTCTGAGGATGAGGACCCAATCCATCCTCCAGTCACTTCTGAGATGGTTGGAGAGCCTGCTTCTACTACATCAGCTTTAGATAAGCAGCCTCTTCCTACCTTCACCAATGATCAGAGTGGCTCTGTTCCTACCTCCACAGCACGTGAGGTAGAGGCCACTTCTGCACCAGGAGCCCCTCTTCACATTCAGCGACAGCATCTACCTGAGCAGATCATTGAGGATCTCAATGAGCGAGTCACTCGCTCCAGGTTTATTTCTCCTGATTCTCATACACATTCTGCTTTTGTCGCTTTTTTTGAACCCCGAGATGTCACCCATACTTTATCTGATTCCTCTTGGGTCAATGCCATGCATGAAAAGCTTGAAATTTTTGAAAGAAACAAAGTCTGGACCTTAGTTGAACCTCCACCTAATCATAATATAATTGGAACAAAATGGGTTTTCAAAAATAAGCAAAGTGAGGATGGGTTGGTAGTTCGCAATAAGGCTAGGCTTGTAGCCCAAGGTTTTTCCCAGGTAGAAGGCTTAGACTTTGAAGAGACTTTTGCTCCTGTAGCTAGATTAGAAGCCATTCGTATTTTGCTAGCATTTGCAGCATCCAAGAGCTTCAAGCTATTTCAAATGGATTTCAAAAGTGATTTCCTGAATGGTTTCATAGAAGAAGAGGGCTTTGTCAAGCAACCTCCTGGTTTTGAAAATTTCAAGTTCCCAAATCATATTTTTAAACTCTCCAAAGCCTTGTATGGACTGAAGCAAGCCCCTAGACCTTGGTACGATAGGCTTAAGAGTTTTCTGCTTAAAAATGATTTCAAAATAGGAATGGTTGATAAAACCTTGTTCACTCTCAGGCATGGCAGTGACTTTTTATTGGTTCAGATTTATGTGGATGATATCATATTCGGTGGTTCTTCTCATGCTTTGGTGTCCAGATTTTCAGATTCTATGAGCAGGGAGTTCGAGATGAGCATGATGGGAGAATTGACCTTCTTCCTTAGTCTTCAAGTCAAGCAACTGAAAGAAGGCACCTTCATTCATCAAAGTAAGTATACAAAGGACCTTCTTCAGCGTTTCGACATGGGAAGCATTAGGCCAATGTCTACTCCCATTGCTACATCCGCCGTGCTGAACCCTGATGAGGATGGAGAGCTCGTGGACCAGAAGGAGTACCGCAGCATGATTGGCTCTCTTCTCTACCTCACGGCATCGAGGCCAGACATACTGCTTTGTTGTGTGTGCATGCGCCGATTCGAACTTCCTCGTGCCTCTCATCATCAAGCAGTGCGTCGCATTTTCAGGTACCTTCAGGACACTCTTGACTTTGGACTTTGGTATTCTTCTTCTTCTGCTCTTTCTATTCGAGCTTTTTCTGATGCTGATTTTGCGGGGTGTAGAGTGGATAGGAAGAGTACTTCTGACACTTGTCATTTCTTAGGCACATCTCTTATCTCTTGGTCATCTAGGAAACAGTTCTCTGTTGCACAGTCCACTGCCGAGGCCTAGTATGTAGCTATGACGATGAGTTGCTCTCAGGTTCTCTGGATCTTATCTACTCTTCGGGACTATGGGTTGTCTTTGGGTAGTGTTCCTCTTTTCTGTGACAACACTAGCGCCATTAACAATGCCAAAAACCTAGTGCAACACTCACGGACCAAGCACATTGACGTTAGATATCATTTCCTTAGAGACCATGTAGAGAAGGGTGATGTTGTGCTTCACTTTGTAGAGTCTGAGCAGCAGGTTGCGGATATTTTCACTAAAGCTCTTGATTCTTCTCGTTTTGCTTCTTTGAGGGGAGAGTTGGGGGTTATTAGTCCTCTTGGCCTGTTTTGAGGGGGAGTTTGCTCTTTTTGCATTCATTTGTATCATAATGCATTTTTAAATCAGCAACTTGCATTGTAATATAAATTCTTGGAGCTTTGATTATTATCCTTGTATGACTTATTTTCATGCTTTATACCTTGCCATATCTTATGCTAGTCTGCTAGACTTCTTTCATGGCTTCTCATGTTTAGCTTAGCCTTTGCCATACTAGCTCTATTATCTGTGAGAAAATTAAATCAAAACATGACATGTTGGATCTTGTGACTAGTTTTGCTTTAGTGATCCTCTCATGATTCATGCCATGTCATATAGGCTTAATTGAGTCTTGAACTTATTCTGAGTTTTAAATTGAGCTATGATATTTCTTAAGTCAAGCAAATGAAAAATGAGCTTTTCTGTGCGAAAAAACTAATCTCACCAATTCTTTCTTATGAGACGGCTTGCCATTGCACTAGGCATGAACTCAGGGGGAGTTTTGGATGACCTAGACTACTCTCTTAAGCTTTTGTTGCTTGGGATGGTCGCAGTGAGGCTTGAGATCTAGCACAATACTAAGAAAACAAATTGGCAATTGGTTGAAGCTTAGGAGGCAATTGTGGATGGTTCCTACTCCAGGACTTGCTTTACTAAGATAAAACCAATCATTTTCAGCAAAGTGCTCAAAGTGCTAAATTCTAAATGCTTGAACAAATTGACTCAAAATTGAACTCATAATGCTCACAATTGACTCAATTTCTAGTTGCTGGTCTCCATTTTGCTTATAGACATGGCTTAACTCATTTTTGGATACCTCCAGTGAAACTATGATCTTGAGCACCTTGTCATGCTACCAATTCATTTAATCTCAGATTATTACACTTTTGGCCTTAGCCTTGCTGTACATGTTTTGCCATTATTGAACATAGCTTCTTCACATAATATGGCTTGGTGTAATACTTGTACAGTCTTCATGGATAATCTTCATAGCTCCTTTTGCTAAAATTTAAAAAAAAACTGAAAAAAATTGAAAAACCGCAGCCATTCCATTTCATTCCATTCATGCTCTATCTTCTTCCATGCACCTTGATGAATTCATTGTCAAAGGAGGAGAAAGATTGGTAAAAATGTTGTTTTAGAGCTTTTTGGATTCATAGGGAGAAAATGGATTTTCTGGAAAATTGGTGATCATAGTGAGTGGGAGCATCTCAATTGCATTCTTTTGGTCTTATTGCCTTTTCTGATTTTGATTTGCAATTCTAGAAGACTCACAATGATCAAAGGTCAAATAGAACAATTGTTCTTTCATATGGATCTTAAGTGAGATTTTGGAATTCTCTGGAATTTGAAGCTTTTGTGCCTTCTTTGCCTTATCTCACTTTCCTATGCTATTCTAGAGCTAGCTTGGTCATTTCCTTTACTTTTTCTTGCATTTGGACCAAGTTGTGCCTTTGCGCGAAAACGTCGAGTATTTTCATTTTCAAACTACAAACTTACATTTTCTGGGAGATTGCCAATGTGTTCATCAAGGGGGAGATTGTGGATACCATGGGGATATGCCCATTATCTTAGGGTGATGTTACAATTGGCAATGTTGTTTTTGGTTTGAAGTTTCACGTGTTTCCGGCGAAGTTAAAAATTTGTCGAGTCATGGCGGTCGACCATCGTTCAAGGAGCGGTCTGGCCGGCTGGCTACCGAAGCGGTCCGACCGCCGATGAACTACTATCGACCGGGTTTATGCTGATTTGTGATATTATTGGCAAATTGATTATGGAATATGTCATAAACATGTTTGTTAATGCATATGTGTTGCATATTGCATGTTTTGGCTAACGTGGGTCAAGTTGTGAAGAACTTCTTCCCGGAATCGAGTTTGCTTGTCTATTGCTGTGCAGGTGGCTTGCAGGTCAACGATGGTCAACGGCGAGGAGGATCGGGACTAAGCTTGGAGAGTTGAGGTCCAGAGCGATCATGGATGCTAGGTGAGGTCAAGTGACTCAAGCATGGCGCAGAATGGACGAGGATGACCGAACGGGCAGTTCGGTGCGATGAGTTGGATCGGTGCAAGTGCCTTGGTGGTTCCAGTGGGATCCGGACGGGAGAGACTTGCCGACATGATGAGAGCCGTTGATCAACCTACACGTGGCGAAGCAGGCGATTGCTTCGACAGGATTGGACTCAGTCCACGGAGAAGGATCGAGAAGGCGTATTTTGGTAATTTCACCAAATACCGCCTTTGTGACTCTTGGCTAAACCGCGGCGCGGGTCGGCGCATGGTGAAGTGGTTTAGGTCAAGTGGAGATGAAGACGGCGCTTTAAAATGCGTGCGTATGTGTCCCGTTTGTTTTAGGCCTTAACAGGAGCCCATTAGGTGAACTCTTCTAGAAGCTAGGGAAGGGTTGCTGTCCAGCAGCACCAAGGACTTCATTTTTGTAAACCCTAGTTTGGTTTTAGGGTATTAGAGAAAGATGAGAGGCTTAGGGCTCTATGGAGATGAGTTGAGTTGTGTGCTCATGGATTGAGTTTTGTCTTCCATGGATGGAGTAGCTATAAACTCTCTCAACCTCAGATCAATCTATGGATGATTCCTCAAGTTGAGTACTCTTTGTGTTCTTCCTCCATATTTGGTGATTTTGAGTCCATCTTTGATCCTTTGGTTTTTGGTTGGTTTCGTGCCCTCTTCTACCTTTGCTGTGACATGTGGGAACATATCTAAGATCACCTAGACCATCAATCTCCCACGAGCAAGGTTTAGATCAGGTTTTCGTTTTTGCCCGGTTTTGAACCTTCCTTTGGTAGAATGGAAAAAGGTCGAAACTTTGACGTGGATCTACTCAATCTCTGCTTGGAATAGGTTCCTAATATCCTTAGAAAGATGTGTTCCAAATTTGGTTGAAGTTGGCCGTGTAGATCAAAAGTTAGACCGATTTTCGTTTTGATTTGGTCGTCAACAAATCTTCTAGTCTGGTTGGTCGGTGAATTTTACATTTGGTCGAGACCTCACTTGGTCGACCACCCATTACACGCCGGTCTGACCGCCCTTTTAGGGTTTGTGTTCTGTTGGTTCTGTGCTTTGGGGATTTTGGTTCGGATCGAACATAAGTCTTCTACTGTACTTAACTGTTGATCTTCATAGCTCTCTTAGCTATTGGAGTGATATTGTGTTGAATCCGAATGAGGTGAAATTTAGGCGTGCTCCTATTCACCCCCCTCTAGTCGCCTTTCTGTTCCTGCATACTTTTTATTCCGAAAAAGATTAAAATAATACACTTTAATAGGAAAATCAACATTTGGTCGCCTGCTCGAACTTGCCAAATTCAGTAGGGCTTTTCAAGCGTAAACATTTGAACAGCTCTAATCATAACTAGTAGCTTGATAGCATGTTCTTGTGCCACTTGGATCAATATAGGATCATGCATGCACTTAGAATTTGTTTTGAAAGCCAACTTTGCACTTCTTAGGAAAATTGGTAGTATCGGCATATTGTTGGCGGTACTACCGCACAGCGGCATGACTAGGATAGTGGTGCGGTTCTACCGCAACCCAGTCGTACTGAAGATTAGTTGGTGGTACGTATTTTCCAAAGTGACACTGTTTATGGTTTGGTTGCTCACCCGATGAGCGGTAGTTCCGGGATTTACTTGGTGATACTACCGCATCGCGGTATAACCGTATTTCTTCTGCGGAACTACCACACCCCGGTGTTACCGCAATGGTAGTGATACGTTATTTCCAATAAGTACCCTTTTGGATTTAAAAGTGAAGTAGTAGTACCGCTCTTGGGTTTCGGTATGACCGCTTAGCGGAACTACTGCATGTTACATGGCGGTAGTACCGCGCCGACTTTTCCAACGACTAGATCAGAGTAGTTAATGCGTCTGAGCTAGCCGTTACTGTGTATTTTGGGAAGGTACAGTAGTACCGACCATTGTATGGCAATACTACTGTATTTGCTGAAAAAGTTGGGGTTTTGCCCCCCCAACGGCCGTATTTGTGTGTGGGGGTATAAATACCCCTCCACCTGCTCAAGGACAGGGTGAGAGACTTCATTTAACATCTTTGAGCCTTAAGCACACTTAAATTAAAGTGCATTCATTGTGAGGTAGTTGAGCCAAATTCAAGTGCATTCATTCTAGATTTATCCTTAGTACTTGATTGCCGTCAAGCGAAGATTGTGGTTCATTACTCTTGGTGTTTGCCAACACTTAGACGACTTGACAGGAGTTCGTACGGTGATCTCTTCAAGAAGATTGTGAAGAGGCTCGGTACCAATTGTGAGTGGTTTGGTGTTCGCCATCTCCGAAGCGGAGGAAGAACTACCACCAGTGATCGAGGGAAGGCTTAATTTGTGGAGCCAGCTTGATTAGTTCAAGCTTCCTCAACGTAGACTAGTGAAGACCGACAAGTCTTTAATACAACGGGAAAAACTTCATCGTCTCCTTTGTGGTTTATTCTTGTCTTTACTATTTCTGCATTTACATTTCTAGCTATTATCTTGTGTAGAATTGCTTAGCTAGAATTGTATCTAGTTTAGACTTAGTCTTTAGTTGTCTTAAATTGATAATTAGTCAAAAAGTTAAAAAAAAACCTCCTATTCACCCCCTCTAGTCAATTATCCTTGATCCTATAATGGCGAACGGTGGTGGGGAAGCTCGCGATCGAAGACGAAGAAGGTCGGCGATGAAGGGGTCGGCCGAGACTGAAGGAGAAGAGGAAATACGGCGGCGCCTACGAAACAAAACTGAAATTGAGTGAGGGGATTGCTTCAAGGAGCTTTGAGGCACAAATTAACACGGGTAGAAGATGAGGGGACTGCATTGGTGCGGCGACTTGAACTTGGAGCTCGGGAGCTTCGGGCAAACCACAACAACAAGAGCGAGAGAGGGAGAGAGAGAGTTGAGGGGAAAACAAGAGGAGGGCAAAGGGCTCCCCAGTGCTCCATTTAAAGAGGATGGGGGAGGGTCAGGTGACAAGATGGAGTGGCGGGATTCGCGGTGGCGCGGTGGAGACGACGGCATTTAATGTGCACGTCGCGGTAGAGACAACATCATTTAATGCGCACGTTGCAGCGGAGATGACGGTATTTAATGCGCACATCACTGAGGAAAAAGATGGAGGAAAATGCGTCGAGGCGAGGGTGGTCGAAACCAAGAGGATGGTTGAAACCGAGAGGGTGGTCTCGCGGGGAACAGGGGTGGGAAGGAAACAGAATTTCTGATTTACAGATAATACACTAATCCAAAAAGGCTTTTAGAAAATAGTAAATCAATTCCAAAAATTCAAGAAAATAATTAAAAATACTCTTTTTTACTTTAAATCCAACAAAATCAAATGGTTAATTTTAATTTTGAAATTTTTCAAAAAAACCCCTAAAAACTAGGATGTTACACGTGTATCTGTCTTCTTACAACCCGAGCATATGGCGGAGGATGCACCCGACATACAGTGAGGAGGCATTTCGAGGCCTACTTGTTGTGGCTATTCGGGTGGGTGATTTTCGTGGGGTCCCACAGTGATAGCGTCGACAAGCACTACATCCCAGATGCACAAAGAATCTGGCGGATCGGGAGGTGGAGGACATCCAACAGACGCCTAGGGCAGCGAGGTTGTCTTGCGATGTACCGCGGACTGTGTGACGTGTGCCACCAGGTTCAGGACAGCTCCGTCCTCTCTGGATGCCCGCTGCTCCTTCCGTTGCAGTCCTTCGAGCGTTTTCATATCGAACGACCACAGTTGGACCTAGGAGCGTGCACAGTTAACATGTACGCCGAGGACAACGACGTGGACCAGTCGACCATGGGTACGGTGTGGTGCCACCGACGGGTAAGTTTCCTAAACATTTATTCTTTTTTGTAATGTAATTCAATTTCGTGTGCAAGTTTTCGTTGTTGTATTCCATAGGTCACATACACGCCAATCACTACGCACGTGTCCTACCCGGACTACGTTGCGATGTTCGATTAGCTGATGGATGACCGTGTCATTTGGACATCGTACACTCCCGAAAGGGTGTACGCGCACGCGCCCCGAGGCCTGTTGAGCCTATGCACACGAGACCGCAAGTTGTGGTACACGCAGAGGTGCTTGGTGCACGACGTCTTCATGGAGGAGTACGAGGTGCAGTGGGTCATGCGCCAGTTCGGTTCGCGACTAGAGGTCCCTGCCCCCTAGGGGCAGCGGGTGGCACACGAAGAGTCACACTCCGAGGACTAAGACTTCCACCAGCGTGGCAGCCAGGTCTCCATGGGGGCTTCACATTTGCACGATGTGCCCAGAGCCTTTGACGTACTCGCACCAGTGCCCGCAGTTGCCCCGGATGAGGCCAGGGGCAACACGCGGGGTACGCCTCAAGAGGGGGCGCCAGTAGATATTTGTTCTTATAAATATCAGTCATGTCATTTAAATATTAATTTCTGTACAACTATTATTATGCTAGTCTCGTGTTTCGATATTTATTTTTTTGCGTGCACACTGCGACCATGTGAGGGAGTCAACATCGCAACACCCCACACCACCCTGTTTCTAGCCTTTACACCACCATGCCCTGTCACGCCATATGCTGCCACTTTCGCCACGCCACCTTTTTGGACTGAAAAGATTGTGCCCTATCACGCCACATGCTACAACTTTTGCAGAAAGATATGATAATATACTGCAACGCTAACTTTTCAGAACGACATGACCACACTTTGCCACGCCACCTTTTCAGACCGAGATGATAACACACTGCGATACCACCTTTTCAGACCGAAAAGACAACACTAGGCCACCCCCTTTTAAGGCCAACAAATCCCTTTATAAAAGAAGGTAGAAGAGAAGTGGAGGAGAAGAGAGTTGCAGGATAACACTACACCTCCACACTCAGCACTTCACCAAAATTTGGTTCACACAACTGAGAGGGAGGAGATGGAGGACTCGGCAAACTTCTATGCGAGGATATTGCGAAAGTGCAAGTAGCTTGCCAAGAGGGCTAAATCCTACCCGAATAATTCTATGAAGGATGCATCGGTATCACCAGAGTTCTCACGCCCGCAATGTGTGTGCGAACTACCGGCTAAGATCATCCAGTCACACACCCGGCAACGGCCACTCAAGCGTACTACACGTGCGGCTACCACCTCGTAAGCGTATCTTGCACACACACACACACAAAGATTTTTCACATCTTAAGTTCCATTACACAAATCCCTAACTACACCCGCGCATAACGGCAGCCAAAGATGCAATGCAACTTCTTTCAATTGATCGATGGTCCGGATATGTACGATATGACATTCATCCAGCAGAAGTACATGCTGAACTATAGATGCGAGCGGAGACCTTCAAACGCTGAAAACCTTACGTACCCGACCCCGACCCTACTGAAAAGGCGCCAGAGGAACCCGAGCGCGCGACGCACATGGGGAAGGCTCCTGCTAATGAGACCGACGGTTGTCCTAGCGCTCCCCGTTGCCCAGGTGCAACTCGAATCGAAGAGGTAAGTTATGCTCAGTTTGCATCATGATTATTAATTTGGTCCTACGTTATGCTATGCTAACATCATTCAATCGTCTAGCCTGTCTCGCAGAACATGATTGACTTCGAGACTGGCCACCACCGCAGGGCAGACCAGAGACAATGATAAATTTGGTTCCAATCAACCTTTTCTGAATTCCAAAAAGGCGCACATGTATCGTAAGTGTATTTCAGTTTGTTGATTCGTGCATGTTGGTGTTTCAAATGTACGTAACCAAACTCTGTAGGCCATGTATTTCGCAATTAAATTATGAACTCTTTCGAACTTACATATCTTTTTCCCAAATATTTTGACTGTTAAATATTACATAATCTTTTTCTGAAGAAATCGGTTCCACAAACAATGCAATTGGGACAACATCGTGTATGGCAACACTAAACCCAAATGTTTTTTCCATTCCGCTCTGAAGGGGGTTATTTGTGTCAATGCACCACCGAACTCGCATTCTCTACTTCACGTTACATTTCCTTCTCCGATTTTGCATTTCAAACTACGTGGACACTTCAACGCATTACCAATTTTAAAAAAAATTTCTCTAGATATAAAAGAACGATAGAGCCCTTTTGTCGCCAGTTCAATTGGCGACATGGCTCCTGTCGCCAATTCAAATGGCAGCATGGTCTTGTCATCAATTGAACTAGCGACAGGAACCGCCCCATTGTTCTAATTGACGACAAGGTCCCTGTCGGCAATTGGAATGACGACCGACACCTACTTTTGTAAAAAAAATCCGACTACTTAATTTTTTTAATTGTTTTTATATTAATATTTTTTAAAAAAAAATCGATATCCTCGTATCATTTACACTGTGGTGCGCTGATAATGAAAAAGAAACGCCAACGACTATTGGCGCAAGAACTCCTGACATAAATAAATTATTATCGAACACGGACTCAAGCTCCAGTCTAGTCAGCAAGCACGCATGCATAATTGGGACCCAAACAATTACTCAACATGACCAATGCATTAACCAAATCACATGAGCTCACACGCACACACTAAGAAATGACACACATAGCTCATCAGCTTCAAATCCAACTGAAGGATCCATCGAGGAACCTAAAAAAAAAGAAATTTTACGGTACATTCTATTAGTAGTATATGATGATAGTATAAATTAAATCTAGTCATTGATTTGTTAAGAGCATGATAAACTTTTTTGTATTTATAGTTTTTTCGTGAGAGTATTATGAACTTTTCCAAATAATATTAAAAATATTACTCTTGTGTCATATAATCCTACACACGAGCTATTACAATTCTACCCCTCTCGAAATTCTAGTACTCATACTTCTAGGTGTAGTATAACTAAATCCTAGTTAATCTGAACCATTGGATTGAAACGAATTAATAGTCCATATTAAATTGAGTGTACCGTAAAAGAGCTCTGGAAGAATCCCTGAATGAGAGGGCGACTCAAGCAGTATCCATTGGAATTTTTGGCTTAAATGACAATATTTGAAGCGGCATTAGCAAAAATAGAGCCATCACAACCGCAATTGCAAAAATGACGCTCTCGTCCGCACGGCTACGGGACGACACGTGGCGCTCTCGTCCGCACGGCCACGGAACAGACAAGCCACGTGCCGACACGTGGCACTCGTCCGTCCTACCACAAGAAGGACAAGCCACGAACCGATATATGGCGCATCGTCTGTACGGCCACAGGATGGCGAGGCACCACGTGTCGGTCCGTGGCTTGTTTGTCTCGTGATCGAACGGACGAGAGTGTTGCTAATGCTGCTTCAAATAGTGTCATTTAGACAAAAACTAGTATCCATCGACGATTATCGTTCAAGATTGGAGATGGAAAATAGGGCTGGAAAAATAGCTCGAGGCTCGCGAGCCGGCTCAGCTCGTACCAGGCTCGAGCCGGCTCGGCTCGGGCTCGTTCAGTTTTCAAGCCGAGCCGAGCTCAGCTTTTGGCTCGCACAAAGTTCGAGCCGAGCTCGAGCCGGCTCGTGAGCCGCTCGTACCCTTTAGTATCCATTTATCCCCTTCGTTCGCGTCTCTCTGCGACTCTGCCTTATCCTTTTCTGATTTTCCCCTTGTGGCCTCCTCCTCCTCCGCACAAACTCTGCCAGTCCATCGCCTCCCCCTCCCTCTTCCTCGCCCCGCCGGCCGCCTCCCCGACCCTCGCCCCGCCCTCTTCCTCGCCCCGCCCGTCGCCTCCCCGACCCTCTTCCTCGCCCGCCCACCGCCTCCCGATCCTCGCCCTCGCCCTTGGTGCCTCCCCTCGCCCGCTCGCCTTCCCTCGCCCTCCCTTGCCGCCTCGCCCTCGCCCTTGCCTCCCCTATACAGTGCGCCCATGACTCCTCGCCGCCACCTCGGTCTGCGGTCTCCCCCTGGCCCGGCTCGCCCCCTCTAGCTTGCCCCGCCACTTGCCAATGGTCCCAGTGAGGCGTCTCCTGTCTTGCTGCGCCTCGGCCCTCTGCCACCCGTGTGTCTTGGCTGGCTCGACCTCATTGCTTAAGCACATGCTATTATCGTCGACAATGGACGATGGGCACCAGCGCCGGTGCTAGGAATAGGATGGGTGTTCTTGGTCATTTTGTCTTTGTTCTTGCGATTTTACGATTTTGTTTGTACTGATGATTTTGCGATTTTGTGTTTACTAATGATAGACTCTTAGTGCTGGAGCCTGGATGATAGAATGGGTCTTGATCTTTTCATTAGTTTTTACCTGTTTGTACTGATGAACTGATGATATTTGTTTGTATCGATGAACTGATGATATTGTTCTTAGCACTGGATGAACCGATGCAACTGATGATATTGTTCTTAGTGTTGGAGCCTGGATGATAGAATGGGTAATCGTCAGGTTCATCATTCTGGCTCGCGAGCCCACCGAGCCAGCTCGAGCCTCACCCCAAGCCAAGCCGAGCCGAGTCCTTTTCCTGGCTCGTTTTCAAACCGAGCCGAGCCTGTTGTGCAAACGAGCCTAAGCGAGGCTCGGCTCGACTCGTTTCCAGCCCTAATGGAAAAACCATTTGGGAGTAAGTACCAAGACGACATGATCCAACCGATGGAGCAAACAAGTGCCCATCCAAGGAAAGCAAAGCTAGCAACGGGGTGTGCAAGCATGTGGATCCAGGCCAGGCCCGTGGTAGTAGACCATGCAGCGCAGAGTGCAGGAGGCTCCAGAGGCGGTAGTACTTTTGCGGAGGGGGCGAAGTTGAGGTTGAGAAGAAGGGTAGCAGCAGCGCATTATGGGCTAATCATGCCAAATGCAAAGGCACCAAGCCACAGCTTTTTACCACCCTTCTCCTTTC
This sequence comes from Phyllostachys edulis, assembly GCA_036346405.1. Taxonomy (NCBI): domain Eukaryota; kingdom Viridiplantae; phylum Streptophyta; class Magnoliopsida; order Poales; family Poaceae; genus Phyllostachys; species Phyllostachys edulis. Next base: position 19,683,986 of record CM070545.1, on the reverse strand, counting down.
CCTATCTTTCTCCTCATCATATGTGTCATGATGCATTTGCGCGCGCACACACACACTAGCTATACTCTGCTACTGCACAAACACCCCTCTCAACTTTTACCTTTTTACCACTCCAAATACTTTATTACTATATTTCCCCTCTCTCTCTCTCACACACACTAGTACACTACTCTCCCTCACACACGCTATCGCTATCTAGCTGTGCGCACACACTAGCTGTACTCTGCTAGCTGCACAAACACCTAAGCACCCCTTTCAACTTTTGCCTTTTTACCACTCCAATTTTTTTATTACTATATTTCCCCTCTCTCTCTCTCTCACACACTATCACTCTTCCCCCTCTGTATTTATCCAGTTGCTGGTGTTGTTGCCAGGCCTGGTTGTTGCTGCCACTAGCTTAATTAGCCTGCTTGAGTAATGACCCACACCTAAGAACAAAAGTTGCCCTTTTGTCTCCAAAGAGATTATAGTAGTTAAGAACAAGCAGCAGAAGAACAAGAGAATTCAATCCCAACAAGAGCAAGATACCAAGAAACTGATCGAGCCAAGAAAACAATGGCGAGTGAAGCCATCTCCAGCCCTTTCGCTCCTCTCACCAACCAGCAGCTGCAGCAGCAACCGTCGTCTCAAGACCACCCTCTCCCTCCTCCCCCCAAGAAGAAGCGCAACCTCCCCGGCACACCAGGCAAGTGATCCATCGATCCAATCCATCTATCACACCGGATTTAATTAGCTTCTTGGTCAATCCCTCGCTGTTCTTGCCATTGACATGCACATGGTTAACTATCTGCTGTGATGTGGTGTGGTGCAGACCCTGAGGCGGAGGTGATCGCGCTGTCGCCGCGGACGCTGCTGGCGACGAACCGGTTCGTGTGCGAGATCTGCGGTAAGGGGTTCCAACGCGAGCAGAACCTGCAGCTGCACCGGCGCGGGCACAACCTGCCGTGGAAGCTGCGGCAGCGGAGCGGCAAGGAGCCGCGGAAGCGCGTGTACGTGTGCCCCGAGAAGAGCTGCGTGCACCACAACCCGGCGCGCGCGCTCGGCGACCTCACCGGCATCAAGAAGCACTTCTGCCGCAAGCACGGCGAGAAGAAGTGGAAGTGCGACAAGTGCTCCAAGCGCTACGCCGTCCAGTCCGACTGGAAGGCCCACTCCAAGACCTGCGGCACCCGCGAGTACCGCTGCGACTGCGGCACCCTCTTCTCAAGGTACGCCATTGATTTCATTAGCCTAGCTTACATGTATCTACGCCATGGCCGCCTTCCATGCAAATTTTTCATGGTCGTGTTCTTGTTGTTGCACTAGCCTAATTCGATGCATGCATGCTTCGATGTATGTATGTGCAGGAGGGACAGCTTCATAACGCACCGCGCGTTTTGTGACGCTCTGGCGGAGGAGACGGCCAGGATGAACTCCGCGTCCAGCGCGGTGGCGTCGGCGGAGACGTCGCTCTGCGGTCAGAACTACCTCTTCGCCGGCTCCGCGGCGGGGCTGGCCGTGCGGCCAAACATGATGCTCCCGCCGGCCGCTGCTCACCTCAAGCCCGGACCGCTGCTCGGTCTCGCGGCGGGCGTCTGGGACCTGTGCGACAGCGCCGCGGCCCGGCACGGCGGGCTCTCGCTGTGGGGCGGCGACACGCTGCCGTCCATGGGCCACATTGGTGCCCTGGCCGGTGGTGGCGCGCCGGTGCCGCCGCAGCTGTATGCGGATCTCTTCGCGCTGAGCTCGGGCACGCCGCCGCAGTTTGACGCGGCGCAGCTGAGCTGGCTGTACGGGAACGGCAGCAAGCTCTCGTCGTCGAATGCTAGCGAGCTGACGAGTGCCGCGGCGTCGTCGTCGAAGGAGGCGGACAGCGTGCCGTCTGTGTTCAGCGGCCAGCAGCACGCGAAGCCCGCTGCGCCCACCGACATGTCCGCAACGGCACTGCTGCAGAAGGCTGCGCAGATCGGCGCCGTGACGTCCAGCGCCGGGATGCCGCTAGTGGGAGCCTTTGAGCCGACCAAGTCCGGCGCGACCGCCGCGCGGGTCGAGGAGTGCAGCAAGTTCGACGGTGGAGCTCTATTTGGCGCGAACCAGCACAATGCTAACATCTCTGGCTCAATGAGCGAGCTCACGGCGGCCGCCGGAAACGTGCCGTACGACGCTTTTTCGGCGGTGCTCCACGCCGGCTTGAAGGACGCCGTCGGGAGGGAGGAGACTAGGGATTTCTTGGGCGTCGGCGTGCAAGCACTGTGCTCATCATCGATAAATGGGTGGATTTAATCCTTAATTTTCAGGTCAATCATGTAGCCATGGAGAGATCGATGAGTAGTGTTAATTTGAGGCTATGTTATGTAAGCAAGTGAGCTACAGTGGCAAGAACCATGCATGCAACTTCACAAAGAACCAGAAGGGCATTCCATTTCATTTAGATTACTCAACTGCCATTTCTTGTCTTGGCATATTATGGCCTTACTTACACTTAATGGAATTTGAGCCATGAAGAGAGGAGTAATTGCTGGAGCTTGATCTTGTATTTGATGCCTAGCTAGTAGATGGAAGAAGATATGGAGCAAGGAGAAGAAGGGAGAGGCAACAACTCAAGCAAAAAAGGTGGCAAGAGATCCATGCATATTCTCAAGAACCATTGATCAAAGACTAGCTCCCTTTAGTTTACTACTTTGTTCTTAAGAAAAGAAAGCAAAGGGAGGCCAGCCACTTTACAACTCTATTATTGCACAAACCAATTTGCATTTTCAGTGCATCTAGCTTGATCCTGTTTTAACATATGTGCATTTTTATTTCTAGCCATAGTGGCATATATATAAAGGAGGATCTTTGCCCCTAATTATCAACAAATTTAAGTAGCTGCCTTGCTGTGTGCTTGGCCAAATGTCAAGAGGTCTAAGGTTGAAGCAAGCTAAAAGGGAGCTTGCAACATAGCAATGGGGTGCCCAATAACCTACCAACAAGGGGAGGTGGTTATCCAATTGAGGAGGCCACTGGTTTTATTTTGGCCTTCCAGAAACTTGCATTTGATTAGCCAGTGATGCATGCACATCCACATGTACATTGGGCTAGTGCTGCTTAACTTAATTGCCTATTTGTCTGCATGCTTAGTGCATTTTGGTTGTAATGGAAGGTGTGTTGAAACAGGATCTGGTCTGGAGATATTTCCATTAGTTTGTTCAAGAGTGTTGCTGTGGAAAGCAGAATCAGTTTTGCTTGATCCTTAGTACATGATCGCACATTGTATTAATTGGGGGTAAAAAAAGAACAAAAGGTGGATATATGGTAGTAATTATTTGTTACATATATCAACTTTGGACTGTACATATAAGCACCGACTGGCTAGCACTTTTCTTAAAGAGACAAAAGCTCATTGATGGAATTAGGCACAGCTATAGAGTATAACCCTAAGGGTATGTACAATGGTATAGACAGCTGCTGTCTATAGCAACTATCCATATCACCTATAGACAGCACTAAAAACAGCTCATACAATAAGTTGTGGTGATACAGTTGGCTACAACATTGTAGACAACATACAATCTTTTAATGCTTTCCTTAGTTCTGATGATACAGTCGGCTACAAGATTGTAGATAGCATGTTTCTCTCCCTTTATTCTCTTTCATCCACATCAGATAAAATCTTACGTAGCAGAGGCTATAGACAGCTGATGTAAGCCTATTGTAAATGACCTAAGCATAGTACTATGTGAGAGCTTCTGGAGAGCTTGCTTTAATTGCTGCAAGAAATCGATGTAATATAAGTTTATAATTAACATTAATTAGTGCTGATACTATACTGATGATCGTGCGCTCAAACTGATGGTAGAAGTTTTAGCTGAAGATGTTGCATCCCAGCAGGTAGCTCAGAGTCAAAGATGTATGCTAGTTAAGAACAATTCCTGGTTGATTTTTATGTTTGTTTTAAGCATAACATTTCTCACCAAGCGTATCCTGTTTGGATGAGGCGGATTAGGCTAGGGCTTTTTTTTTGGCAAATTTTGGTTGATTCTCGCCCATGTTTTTTGTTATGAAGATTTGGCATATATTTTTTTTTTCCAAAAAAGAATGACCATCGAACATGAAACAGAGAAACAACTTAATCGAAGAAGGTCGAAGCTGAGTTGAAGCTACCTTAGAATCAATGTACTCTTTTTGAGGACCCTGCAATGGATTATGTTCCGACTGGTGTGCTTTCTTGGAGGATAAGTTCATATGGTCTAGTGTTCTCATGGCTCTGACGCCTAGAGATGGTGTGCCTGCATTTTTTTTAGTTCAAATTATTTGTAATTAAGTCTGCTGAGTGTAGTTCAACTGCTCAATATTCACATACTAGATGTCGTGTGGTCTGGCTCGGGCATCCATACCAAGCATACAGCCTTTGAATGGAGCGGTATCGATCGATTAAACTAGTCGCGAAAAAGTTTAAAGGCTTGGTATTGTTGATAAAGTAATTACAATGCAAGTTGCGAACAGTTAAGTATGATGAAAGTATATTTCAGGACATTGATCTCATGGGTTCCACTCCCATGACATAGTGTGATTTGCTTCATTATTTCGTTCTAATTGGCTTTTAAAAGGAGTAATTGGCTATAAGGGACTAGCCATATTTACAAAGAAGTCCCGAACTGGGTATTTGTGGCCCATTATCTCTTTTTTCGATCGCACTAAGTTGAAGTAGACATTTCAAATTAAGCATATACTTTTTCTTTGGCGAGGATTGATCTTTAAGCAAATACAATCACATGATTAAAACCAATCAATTCAATAAAACCTGGAGTACTTTTGTATTCATGTTTTTGTAAGACGCATTGAAATCACATACATAGAGGTGGCCAAATGGGCCGTGTCGGCCGGGCCAGCATAAGGCACGGCACTGTTGGTCTAGCCTAGGCACGGCCCGCACTGTTCATGGGTCGGGCCGACACGGCACGAAGGCATGTGCCATCCTTGGGCTATCCCCCTAGCACGATGGGCCAGCCCGATCGGCACGAACAATATCGGGTTGTGCCAGGCACTGCACATGTGGCCCGCGTGTGGAGAGGCCGAGGGAGGGAGGCAGGGAGTTGAGAGGAGGAAGTTAGGCAGGCAGCAGCTAGCCGACAACGAGGGAGGGAGGAGAAAGCGAATCGGCGAGGGAGGGAGGAGGAGGAGGGCGGGGCGATGCCGGCACAGAGGAAGGATAAGGGGCGGCGAAGGGGCGCACGGGCGCGGCGACGAGGAGAGGAGGAGAGGAAGAGGAGGAGGAGGGTAGGGTGGCACCGGCGGCCGGTGCGAAGGGAGGAGGCGGCGGCGGGGCCGGCTCGGGAAGGGAGGGAGCTGGGAGGAGGCAAAGAAGGGGATGGGGCACACGGGTGGGGAGAGGGGGAGAGGAAGGGGGTAGGTGGGTCGTGCCTGGCCATGTCAAATTTCTGCTCGTTGGGGCTTTTTCGCGCGGTGGGTCGTGCCCGGCATGACACGACCCGTTTAGCCCATACCGTTTGGATTTTCAAAAAAAATAGACCATTTTTAATTGTTTGGGACTTTAAAAATAGCAAATAATAATAATAATAATAAATCTTGAAATTTTTCTATAAATAGCCACCATACCACCTCAACACCCATCCATTCCTCAATCTCTCTTTCAAATTTTGGTTTGCAAATTCAAATTCATTGTGAGATAATTTAGCAAAATTCAAAAAAAAAATTTGTGCCAAATTTTGGAAAATTTAATTTCCAATAGCAAGTCAGCAAAAGAGGTACAATACTATTTTTGCATAATTTTATTGTTATCATTTGTTATGCTAAGATGAAAGTAATAATAATGTTAGTTTCGATTTTGTAGCTTTCATTATGGAAAATTACGATAGCTTTGCTCTTGGTGATTACAGACTTTTCACTAAAGAAAGTTGCATCCATGGAGGTTGCGGCTGCCTCAAACCAACCGCAGTTGTTAGCAAAAGGACAAGGCAGAGTTCCGTCATTAGGCTCCACGGTAGCATCTTCATCGGCAACCAACGGAGCAAAGAGGGCGAGGCCATCTACATCGGAAGTTTAGGATAATTTCGACAGAACAACCAAGCCAGACGCACAGAGAAATGGGGTACCATATGCTATTTGCAAAATTTGTCCCAATGAAATGTCTGCAAGGTCTACAGGTGGAATAGGACACTTGCTTAGACATGCTATAAGATGTAAGGCCAAGCAAGGATTTATGATGAGGTAGACATAGCTGCAGTACAACCCGACGGTACGGTATGTAGTTGGGACTACGATCCAGAGGTAGCCCGTCAATCTCTCTGTCATTTAATTGTTTCTGAGGATTTACTGTTAGACTTTGGAGAGTCTACTACTTTCCAAACTTACATTAGGACTGCATATAACCCTAGATTTTCTATCGTTTCTAGACAGACAACAACTAGGGATCTAGTAAAATACTTCAATGAATGTCGTAATAAAAAAGAAACTATTTAGTATGTGCACATTTTCGGTGGCTCTGACCTCGGACATATGGAGTGGTCGGGCTTGGGAGGATTATCTTAGTGTAATTGTTTATTATGCTAATGACGACTAGGTAATAGAGAAAAGAATTATAAGTTTTAAGTTAATTGATGTAGCATACACGGGTGAGAATATTGCGGACTGTATTATCAAAGTCGTGGAAGACTTTGGTCTTACAGACAAAATATTCTCAATTACTTCAGACAATGCCGCTTTGAACTCTAGCATCATGGATATTCTTACTCCAATGTTGAGTACATACGCTGATTCCTTCCTGCTACATCATTGATGCGCTTGTCATATTATTAACCTTATAGTCAAATGTGGCTTGAAGAGGTTGAATATGTATATTAAAGCTTTTCGCGATGCGATATCTTACTTGAATAATTTTAACGTAAGAATAGCAGCATATAAGAACTTCTACAGGGCGATGGGTGTACATCCAAAAAAGTTCGGTTTGGACAAGCTGGTAAGATGGAACTCTACTTACCTGATGCTTAAGTGCCTTTTACCATATAAGAGCATTTCTTCGCTTTTATTCAAATGCACTATCAGAGCACTGACGGTAGTATACTATTGACTGAGCAACATTGGTTCGTTGCTGAGAAGATACTTCATTTTTTAGAAAAAAAAATTATGATGCCACAATTACTTTGTCTGTTGTTTATTATCCGATACTTCAGTTTTTAGAAAAAAAAATTATGATGCCACAGTTACTTTGTCTGTTGTTTATTATCCAATATCTCCTATTATTGTGCATAGTATTTTACAGATTGCTAGTCATTTAAAAAACTATGAAAATGACATAGTTTTAAGAGATGCTATTGTTGCTATGAAAACTAAATACCTTAAATATTGGAGAGAAATCCCTTTCATATATGCATTTGCATTTATTTTAAATCCTAGAGCTAAAATTGACGGATTTGCTAATGTTCTTGATCTTCTTAGTAATACTACAAGACTAGACTATTCTAACTATTTTGCAGATGTTCGTTCTCGATTACATGAGATTTTCTAAAGGTACAAAAATAAGTTCCAAGGAGTCCGCTTGCAACGACCTCTAGTAGCACCCACCTCAAGTAACAAGACAAATCGTAGGCGAGATCTCAGGGGTGCAAACTCTTCCTCCAGTCAGTCGAATTTCAACTCAAAAACTTTAAAATTTTGCACTTGGTGGCATGACCATATGTAGGACCGAAAGGCGACTAGAGGGGGGTAGGCGCTTTCTCTATTTTCACCTCGATCGAACTCAACACTACCTTCACTCCAATTGCTATAAAAGCTATGAAGATATCTCAATTCTTCTATGCCACCGACCAGCGGCACCATCTCAACAAAGTCCAAGACCAACCTCTCACAAATCCCAGCCAACAGAGGGAAAGCAACACTTCAAAACACACAGCAGGAGGAACTATCCGCCTAAAGAGTCTCAAACAGCTATCATTATAGCTGAATCAATCCACAATACGGTGAATTTCAACTCAAAAACTTTAAAATTTTGCTGTTTTCTGCCAGGCGCTGGAGGCAGCCACAGGGATCAGTGGCATGACCATAAGTTAGCACCAAACCAACAAACACGACACAGGGCGCTATCTATACTTCCAAGCGTGATGAGTTAAAATGTTCTGAACTTGTGGGCTCGATGGTTTTCTCACAACAGCTGCCGCCCAAAGCTCGTCATTTGTGGACTCTACAGGCCGCCACACCGGATTCTGATTTCTTTCAAACAAAGCACCTCACGAGCAATCAAAGAATATTGGAGGAGAAGAAGCAACAAAAATCTTCAAACACGATCACAGAATCTCACAAGTGAGATGGTAGAGATACTTCTAATTTTGTCTACCCGAGACTACAGGGCGCTGCACTATTCTGCCTAGGGCCAAAGGCCGTGAAGATGATTCTACAAGGCGGCGAACAAGTTGATTCACGAACACAACACTCTATGAAAAATCCAAAGTTGCCGAGGTGCACGCAAACTAAAATCGTCTTCAATTCTCTTGACTTAAACCACTTCCTTTGCGCCGCCCCGCGCCGTGGTTTAGCCAAAGGTCACAAGATGGTAGTAAAATTACAAAATACCCTTCTCGATCCTTCTCCAAAAGACCGAGTCCACAGATCGTGAAGCAATCCATGCTTCGCCACGTAGGTTGATCAACGGCTCCATGTCGCCAAGTCTCTCCCGTCCGGATCCCACCGCACCATCGAGCACTTGCAATGACTCGCGCCACTTGATCAAACCGAGCCGCCAACCGCCTGTTCGGTCATCCATGTCCATTCTGCGCCACGCTTGAGTCACTTGACCTCACCCGCATCCATGATCGTTTCGACCTCGGCTCTCCAAGCTTAGTCCCGATCCTCTCGCCGTTGACCGTCATTGACACGCAAGCCACCCGCAAAGAATAGACAAGCAAACACGAATCCGGAACAAGTTCTTCACAACTTGATCCACGTTAGTGAAAACATGCAACATGCAACACATATGCATTAACAAATATGGATATGACCTAATCCAAAATCAATTCACCACTTATATCAACATTCAACACAAAACCGGTCAGACCGCCGCTGACCAGACAGATCTGTAACTTTGTCGAAAACACTTGAAACTTCAAACCAAAAGCACCATTGCCAATTGTTTCATCATCCTAAGATCATAAGCATATCCCCATGATATCCACACCATAAGTTAGCATAACACGTGCTATCTATACTTACACGTGATGAGTTAAATGTTCCTGTCTCGATGGTTTTCTCCGAGTCTGCTTTCAGTCTTTTCAGAAGAATATTGGAGGAGAGAAGAACACGTCTCACAAGTGAGATTGTAGAGATACTTCTAACTGTGAAGGACTGGGAACAAGTTGATTCACGAACACAACACTCTATGAAAAATCCAAAATTGTCGGAGGTGTTCGAAAATCTGTATCTAGACAACAACACGTAGAACAATGATGTATGTAGAGCTATAGGTTGTATTATTTTTCCTTTGCCAATGTTTTCTCATGTTGAGTTTTTACTTGGCAAAGGTTTTAACGAGGCAGCCATTTGAACATTAATAAAACTCTTTATTACATTTTTCAACATGCTTGTCTCATTTTTACAATTTTCATATGTATTTATGAATTCTACACATTTTTCTTATTTTTTGGGTTTTTTCCTGGTTTTTTTTTTGAATTTTGGGCCTAACAGTCTAAGTGGGCTGCAACTAGCCCGTCAGGCCAAATGGGCTCAGGCCAGCACTGCACGACACAAAAGGCCGTCAGACCGTGTCTAGGCCGCCTCCCCGGCACGTGAGTGTGAGGACCCCGAAATCGAACCCGTTTTAGGTCAAGTGATTACGCTAGAGATGCAACCCTTAACAAGAAACGAAAAGGATTTCAAGTACCCGGATATGTGTCTCACATTAGCTCTCAGGGTTAGCGGCTAACATGCACATATCCAAACAACATTATATCACAAACATACACGATTTGAATATAACAATTAATGATCAGCAGCGGAAAATATTAAATAAACAAGAACAGAAGGTCAAGTAATTTAAATAACCTTCCCAATGGTGCGCCACAACCCAAGGGGCAATCGACTGGGATTAAAGTCGATGTACTAATCATTATCGCCTCAAACTTGTTGCGATAACTACCGCGGTTTTGTACGATGTTCTTACCTGCAACATAGACAAGCCAACTGAATACAAAAATGTACTCGCAAGACTTACAAATAGCAAATTTAAGTAAATACACTTGGTGTCAAAGGATGGCAAAAATGGTTCATTTTCAGCGTAAAGCAAGGTTATTTGACAAGGTAACTAGTATAGATTTAAATTTCCATTTGACAAATATTTAGAAATATGATATAACAGTAGGTACCCCAATTCATGATCAATGTTTCCAAAATTTTACCATCAAGAAATCATACCCAAAGTGGCTACCCCACTCGGGTAAACTAATATCAATACACGAACTTCCTGTTTGTGACGACAATTCATTCCCGATTAAACCCTGACCCTATTCCCATTATCTAACTATGCATGGTTTCCCACAAGTGATGTCCATGACTGGGAACACGGCTATTCGAATAGATTTATGACTCTGCAGAGTTTATGCATCTTTACCCGCATGATATGAATATCTCTCAATGTCGGCCAATGCGTTTTTTCATGGAATGTGACTGAGATATCATAACGAGGTTGTTACAATGTCATGTGCCAACTATTAAACCACCTGATGATATACACCATGGCAAATTGTCGGTCACCTGAACCACAATTACACCTCGTTGTGTAAGTAAATCCTTGCGAAGCTTCTTGCAAACACAAGCGACCATAAGGGCAAATAAAACAAAACATATCATTCCCCCACTAGATTGACAATATAACAATAACAATCATAAAAACAACAATTGTTAATCTATTTGTGGTTTGATATCTAACACACAGCAAATTAATAAGCCAAGCCTTCGCCATTAACCCAGCATGTGGTTGCACGCATGTGACTTGGTTCAACACCACACAGACCGGTCCTTAATCACTCAGACGGGGCTACACAATTTTCAGAATAACCACTCATCATAACCCTACACTCGTCCAAGTTAAAATATAAAAAACCCAATGTCCAACATGTCCCTAATAACTAGAAAACCAGATTCAAAGATCTGATTATAATCCTCAAGTTTTAGCAAGATTCAATTCATCTCGGCCGATGGACTAGTTCCACCTTTTGACTACTTCTACTAGCATGGCTAAGCATCGTTCTAAAAATCATCAAACACCCTCATATAACATATATCCATAAGTATCAATGGAAATCAGGTAATCAACTTTCAATGGAAAGGAAATGCAATAAGTAGGACATAGCTAAATCTACCCATTTGACATACAAGTATTTGAATTTAAAGCAATGCATAGAATACTTAAAATCAACATAAATATTTTTCAAAATTAATAGGAGCAATATGATCAAAAGGAGGGGACTGCTTGCCTTAGTTGGTACCACTCTTATTTACCCTTGGATGGAACTCCCAATACATCAAAATCGTCGAAAACTTAACGAAAAGATGATGCTGCAATAAACTCCAAATAAAGCCAACAATAATAAATCATTCAAAATTGCATACAATTCACACAGTGGGTAGATTAAGATTTTTAGGTGAAATTTTTAGTTCAAATGGAGCTCATATGAATTTTCTATACATTTTACAAAGTTAAAGTCATTAATGTACAAATAATATGAGTATCAAAATTTTATATATAGAAACATGTCTCAAAGTTATTCCAAGTTAAATTACAGCAAGAAACAAAACTAAAAAATTAATTTCACTCAATTTGGTGTTATAGTGAAATACTTATGAATTGTTGAAGTTAAATCAATTTCTAATGTAAAAACAATTCATTAAAGACATTAACTTATCTTCCGAATTTTTATGGAACAGAAACATACTTAAAACCTAGTCCACTTAAAAGTACATTAAAAATTAAAACCAACAAAATTGGTTTCATTCAATTTGGAATTAAATTGAATTAGTTATGAATTTTTCAAGTTATTTGAATTTTCAATGCAACTTTAAATCGCTTCGGAATTTCTAAATGAATTAAATACATTTTTCACTCACCCACAGCTAGCCATAGGGAATGACAGGTGGGGACTGAGGTCAATGTTTGACCGGGTCAACCTTGACCAGCCTCGGCCGAGCGTGACGTCGAAGACGTATTCACATAATACATCTTCTAATTACAAAAACGGAAATCAGGGTTAATCATTTAGGACATATGCTTCTCTTAATAGAAAATGTACTCCACAACTTTACACCATCACTTAACCGACCATAAGGGCCCACATGTCAAAGACTTAATGGTTTAAACATTTTTCAATTAATTTTCTAAACACGTTTTTAATCGGTGGGACCTACATGTCATATGTTCAATACAAATCTTGATTAGCACTAATGACCGGATCATTACCTAAATCCGCCGGAGGTACGCCGGAGCTTCCGCGCGCGAGCAACCGCGACGAGGAAGGCAAACCAGCGCAGCGGTAAGTCTCCGGCGCAGAATCAACACGGACAGGTGCAGAGCAGTCTCACGAACTTGTTGGCAGTGACGTAGAGACCGGAGGTGGACGGCGGCGAGCTCCTGGTGGTCGAAGGCGGAGCCGAAGGGGTGACGCTCAAGGAGACAACGCTTCAGAGGTCAAGGAGCTTCGAGAAGGCGCGCATCAGGACCGCCTTATCTCCTAGAACACGACGCACATGACGATGATGACGATGGACGACGAAGTTGACCGGAAGAGAGGCGGCGACGATTCACCGACGCCGGAGAAGAATGGGTTGCATTCCCTTGACATTGCACCAAAGGCCAATTAGTTTCACCAGAAGACTCAACAAGACGATGCGATTCCAACGGACAAGATCTCGTGGCGTAATACTCACTAAAACACTTGTGAGCTTCCCGGCCATGCCCAACGGAGCCGGAGACGATGAAGTGGCTTCCGGCGATTCAAGGGACGTGAAAGCCTCGAACCGGCAAAAATGGGCATGGCGAGGTGAGTGGAGTCCGGAGGTGGGCTTGTGGGCTCGAGGGCAGCACCGTGGTGGCCTCCCTCCGATCATCTTCTTCCTCGGCCAAATTGAAAAAGGGAGCGGTGTGAGCAAGAGATATCGAGAGGGAGAGAATGGGTAGGCTTGGGACTTTGGTGATGTCTAGACGATTCTTCAAGGACGGTCGAAGCAACATGAGGTGGCAATTTCGGGATCGGTGGCACGCATGCGAAACGCCAACGCTGCTCGGCACCGACGATGAGGAACACGACGACTGTTTGGATCGATGGGGCCCACTCGTCAGAGGCTGAAGCAAAGTGGTGCGGTTAGGGCCGGTGCATGCGAACTGATGCGGTCCAGTCGAGTCAAGTCGGTTTAGGGTCCGATCGGAACAATTTGGCTTAGGGTTTGGATTTGATTTTTGACCGAAATACAACTGAGATGACCTAGCGATTTAAAATAGATAATAAATTCGAAAAATTCTGAAAATAATTGTGAGAGTTCTGAGAATCAAATAGCACTTAGGAAAAATAGTTGCAGGTACTGTTCATACCCAAATTGTGAGAAATAAAAATCATTTTCAAATCTACATTAGTGAAATGGTTTGAATTTTGGTGAGAACAAAATGACTTCTAAAAATTTAAGAAAAAATATATTAATTTATGTTAAATAATCTAGTATTTAAATAAATTATTTCCAACCACTTTTAAACACACATTTTTCTGGAATCCTATAAAAGCTTGAATTCAAATTAGAAGTTCGAAATTTCGGAACAACCTTTGTTACAACAACAAAAGTTTTACATTGATTCATAATTTACACACATAAACATGATATGCTTAGTTAATCTTTCTTAAAGATTTTTTAGGACATTACAGTGGGCCGACACGGCACGACCCATTTGTTTCGTGGGCCAAGATGGGCTGGATCGGCTCGTGCCCATGTCGTGCCGCCTATCTGGTCACCACTACACATGCACAAACAAAATGCCTCAAGTATACTGAATAAACGATACCATCAAATGCGACTCATTATTTCAACCAATTATCCCTTGAATCCTACTAATTCAATACGTGCAGGCTTGCTTGGGAAGTAAAACAGTTTGATGTGGAAATTTTAAAGGGGCCAGTCGATTAGTCAAAGCTCGAAAAACCCTTCTCAAAAGTCCACTTTCCCGAGGGAGGCTGCTCTCTCCCGTTCCGTTTCACAGGAAGTCGACTGATCAGCGCCTCCCTCTTGTATTCCTCGATCCATCGAATCGAATCCCCCGACTCTCCCACCCGCATCGCCCTCTCCCACGAATCCTCCATTGGAGGAGGAGGAGGAGCGGAGGAGGCCAAGAACCGAAGCCGCCGCCAATGGCGCTGCCGGTGGCGAAGCTGGGGACGCTGGCGCTGCGGACGCTGTCCAAGCCCATCGCCAGCCGCCTCAAGAGCCAGGCCGCCGTCCACCCCAAGTTCCGGGACTTCATCATCAGCATTGCCCAGGTTGGGTTTCTTCATCTTCTCCCATCTTTGTTCGAGGAAATAACTCCATTTGGTTCCTGTAGTTGCCTAGTTGGAAAGGAAATGATAAATTCAACCCCCTAATTGGTTCGTGGAAATGGGATCTGATTAGGGCTATTCATCCAAAATTCCATTTCTTGGTAATGCCAAACTTACATAGTTACGTGTACGCAAAGAACGATTTAAGAAGTTTTTCCCGGAGAAATGTCTGCCTGTAAAAGGGAAATTTACATAGTTTACAGTTTGTAATAGGATGAGTTACCCATATGGGTGGGGTACTTCCATGGAGCATGTTAAAATAGGCGATTGTTATTGGGCAAGCTTGTGTAGTGATTAATTGGCCATGACTTTGGGGAATATAGGAAGACATGGTGTTGACTAGTTGGATTGTACATCAATTGACCATTAGTTGATAAGTTCATTGAGGGCTTCCTCTGTTTTTGAAGTTGATCAGTGGTTCATTTCCCAAGTGACTGGGGATTGATTTATGGTAGTTTTGTAACTGCCAATCTTCCATGTCTGACTTAGGCAAGGACAAGTCAGATTATATACGGGGGATTTAGGAGAGAAATAGTTTGCCTATTTTTAAAAAGGGTTCCCCCTGATTTGGAAATTGATAAGCATTTTATCTTCTGATTTTTTTTAGATTGCTTTGTGATAGGTTTCACGTTTGACATGTTTGGGTATGACATAGACAGTACAAGTCATATATTCTTTTAATCAGACAAATGAGGGAGGGTGAACCTTGAGGAGTTTTATCCTTGCCTCAGGATTATATGTGGTTGCGTAGTTGTACAACTTGCTATTGATTAGTTTAGAGTAAATGAGCTAGTGCTAATTGCATTCTAGGTTCTCATATGTATTTGTGTGTGGCGGGCAGATCCTTGAGACCTTGCTTCTCTTGTGGTGGTCGAAATAAAATGAACTGATAATAACTATAACAATGGTTACAGATAAACCATCGTATCACCACAAAGATACAAAGGCGCATTTATGGTCACGCAACAGATGTGGAGATCAAGCCTTTAGATGAACAGAAAGCAGTACAAGCTGCTACAGATCTCATCGGAGAAGCCTTTATCTTTTCGGTACTTTTCTAAACCACTGATGAATTTCATGTGTCATTACATGTGCAACAACCACAGTGATATATTTGTCAGGCTGAAGAAACACTGCTGTGTTCTGTGAAAAAAGATAAATTAATTGAAATTTCAGTAAATGATACCCTATATCTTTTTGGTTATAGGTTGCTGTTGCTGCTTTAATTTTTGAGGTGCAAAGAAGTGCAAGGTCAGAGGCTAGGAAGGAGGAAACTCGTAAACAGGAACTTGAGGTAGTATTTGAAAATGTCTTTCACTTTATGTCATTTCTTTATGTTGTCTTAGAGTTTGAACACGTATAAATGCGCTATGCTAACAGCCCTATACCTGCCAAAGTCACTACTCAATCCTACAAGGATTTTTTTCCCTCAAGAAAGAAAGAAAACCAGGACATGTAATCGATGAGCCCTTATTGTGTAGCCAGAGAAATTGAAATTTGATACTTCAGAGAAAGCTCTCGTAAATGCGGTTTGGGTTCATAAAATTTATTGAGTGAATACACAGAGATATTAGACTACCAGGAATTGAACATGAACTATGTCTAATATCAAGGTGATGGTCCATTCATGTTTTGTTACTATGATTATGCAATATAGATTTATGACTAAATTGCAGTATTGAATGTACATGCAGAAACATTGTTAATAAGCTATAGGGTTTTATGCAACATCTTGAATGCCACCCTATGAAAACATGTCAGTATGTAGTCACCGCATTTGCAATGAAGCTTTGCATGTGGAATGAGGGAGTTTCGATGGCCTAGGAATTAACATAAAATATAGTACTGCTAATCACAGTTGATTATAGGGCGTTTATGGCATTTCCAACTGCAATGGTCATAAAACTCATAATTGTAGTGAATGCAGTGCTCCAAGTTGAATTATGTGGTGATAGAGTGGAGAAGTGGTTTATATGGTTCGAGGCTTACGAAATTGAATTTGGCCATCATATACAACAATTAAGGCACATAGTCACTTGTCAGTATGACTGTTATTTCTGAATGTAGTTGTAGTGGGTGGAGTACTCTAAGTTGAATGGTGGTGGAGGATAGAAGAGCAGTTGCTTAATAGTTTGTGATTGATAGGGAGACTAGGAGAGACGTCCCAGTTCTAGCTTTTGCATCTAATTGGCATGCTGAAAGGTGGGGAACACCCTTAAGCTGAAGTTAAGGAAAATTGAGCACTTTCAGGATTAGGTTAATTAAGATAGGGAATTCTACAAATCTTGTATCTTTTATATCCATTATTTAAAAATCATACTTCCTACTAGAATATTTATTATAATCTGTAAATTATGTCACTGTTTGTATGAAATGTTCTGCAAGAAGCATACTCTTTTTGGGTAATTGATAGTAGATCATTTTACTGAATTAATTCATGGCAAATTGGCAATATGCATAGCTCATAGACGCACATTTGTTTATTTATTTTGTTTTCCAGGTTATAAATAATGATAATTTAGCTTGACAGCTGCTTTTGTTGATCTCAAGGAATTGAAACAAAGGGAAGAGAGTTTAGCTAAAGAATTGGAAGATCTTAAACTGAAGCTGAGTGAAATTGAGCTCCTTGCTAAAGGACGAGGCCTTTCAGGGATTTTGAACTTCAAAGGCGTCCATGTACCAGAAAGCGGCAAGGCAGCAACACCTACTTGATTCAACTCTGGTCGCGCAAAACAGGATGTTATGTTGGTGATGCGCACAACACCTCAAAATTGGCTAATTATTTTCCTAATTCTTCTGTCACAGTTCTATGATACTGTTGTCATGCCCATTCTTTTGGTGAATGGACCAAAATTTATTGAGGTTGATCCATAGACACCCTGAAATAATTGTGTTGGGAAAAAGACACTCCACCTTAGATTTGTTACCGGCTCCGATCTGTAAGCAGGTTACTTCTGGGTAAGTAACCACAGAACTGTCAGAACAAGATATAAAGATGAATGTAATCTTACTTTGGCTGCTAACACATAAAGTAGACAAGTATGGCTATGAGATAAAATTTCTCCTTGTCTATTTCTGGTGATATATAGTGTGAGATTGACGGTGTTAGAAAATGTGATGTTAGGATTTTGCTATTCACAACTGTACAACTTATTTATTTGTTGAGAGGTGTATATAGACATTGTTACATAGGCCTATATGGCCTCATGGGCTAGAGAGGGAGAGAGAATATACATCATTCTTAACACCCTCTTCAAACTCAAGGTGAATCAGGAGGATCTAATGAACTAAGTTTGAGTAGATGAAGCCGATGATGTTCTTGAATCTGAGTTTTAGTGAAGAAATCTGTAACTTGAAGCTCTGAGGGAACATACTTGAGGACGATGGTCGATTGCTGACAATGAGATCGTGTAAATGATGCATCAACACCAATAATGTGCTTTATCAGCTCATGCTTGACTGGATCACTAGCAATCTGAATGACACTTGTATTGTCACAAAAGAGAGGTGTATGATTGTCACAATGGACTCCGAGATCAATCAAGAGCCATCGAAGCCAAATGATCTCTCAGGTGGTAGCGGCAAGAGCTCGAAGCTCAGCCTCTGCACTAGAGCGTGACACCGCGGTTTGCTTCTGGGACTTTCTGGCAATGAGCGAAGTACCAAGAGAGATACATTAGCTAGTGATAGATTGGCGATCAGCAGGATCACTCGCCCAAGTGGAGTCAGAGTAAGCGTGGAGCTAGAACTAATTCGAACTGGCATAGAACAGATGTATAGACGCAGTCCCCCTCAAGTATCTCAACACACGAAGAACATGACTATAGTGAACTGAGGTAGGAGCACTAACAAACTGATTGAGCACATGAACAACGTGAGCAATGTCTGGCCTGGTGACAGTGAGATAGATAAGGCTCCCAACGAGCTAACGATAGCGGGAAGGATCTGTCAGGGGTACACTGTCTGTAGGTCGAAGCTGCAAGTGAAGCTCCATGAGTGTGCTAGCAGTACGAGTATCAGTCATCTCAGAGCGGGCAAGAAGATCCTGAATGTAGCGATGCTGAGAAAGGTAGTAGCCATCACCATCAGAATGAACCTCAATCCCTAGAAAAATAGCTCAATGGTCTCAAATCAGACATCACAAACTGTTCACTCAATTTCTTCTTGACAAAAACCACGTAGTCCATATCATCTCCTATGATCAGCATATCATCTACATACAACAGAAGCAAAGTACGACCATGTTGAGAAGTGTGAATAAACAAGGCAGGGCCATGCTCACTCGGAGTGAAACCAGCAGCTCGAATCACAGAACTGAAACGCTCAAACTAAGCACGAGGAGCCTGCTTGAGACCATATAGAGCACGTCTAAGGCGACAAACATAGCCTATATGAGCCTCAACACCGGCGGGTGGCTGCATATAGACCTCCTCATGTATATCACCATGAAGAAAAGCATTCTTGACATCCATCTAAGATATAATCCATGTGCGTACTGCTGCAACTGCAATAAGAGTACGGACTATGGTCATATGAGCAACTAGAGCAAAAGTCTCATCGTAATTTCGACCATAAGCCTACTAAAAACCTCTTACAACAAGACGAGCCTTGTATCGCTCTACTGACCCATCTAACTTGTTCTTTACTTTGTACACCCACTTGCAAGTGATAGGAACAACTCCAGATGGTAACTGGACAAAATCTCAAGTGCATGTATACTCTAATGCTGTGAGCTCCTCTGTCATAGCCAACTATTACTCAGGTACAATGGCAGCCTCCTGATAGGTACTCAGCTCAGCTACTGCACCTGCACGAGAAAAATCCCATCTCTTTGGTGCCTGAATAGAAGAACGATCACGTAGGGCATATCGTGATGTAGTAGGACAATCGTTAGAGTTGGTGGTACTAGCCGGAGGGTCAAGTGGAGGAGAGGAGAACTAAGGATCAGAAGGAACTCTCTGTCGGCGACTATAGTGAAAGGGAAAAGTGGAAGTGTCAGAAACTGGTGAAGTTGGTGGAGGAGACACACTAGAAGGTGAAACTAGTGGAGAAGGTGTATTTGGAGAAGACAAGTCTGGTGAAAGAATGAGAGGTAGACACAAAAAAAAGATGGAATCTGTGGAAGGAGTGTGATGTGTGTAGAAGGATGATAAAAAAGAAAGGTCGACCCTCATCAAAGGTCACATCACGAGAGATGCGAATGCGATATGCTGAGGGATTATAGCAACAATAGCTCTTATGCTCAGGACTATAACCCAGGAAGACACATTCAAACGACTTAGCACTCCGTTTGGTGCGCTCATGAGGTGCTAGAAGGACATAGCAGACACAGCCAAAGACATGAAGATGAGCATAGCGAGAAGATGTTGTATACAAGACCTCATCAGGACACTTGCCCTGAAGCTTGGAAGAGAGCTGACGGTTGATGAGATAGACTGTCATGGAGACTACTTCCCCCCAGAAGTGAGAGGGAACAAATGAGGATATGAGAAGAGTACGGGCAGTCTCAATGATGTGACAGTGCTTGCGCTCAGCAACACCATTCTAAGCATGAGCACCTGGACACGAGAGCTGAGGAAGAGTACTCTCAGAAGAAAGGAACTGACGAAAGGCTGATGAAAGATACTCTCCCCTAGAGTAAGAACGAAAAGTACAAATGGAAGAAGAAAACTGTGTATGAATCATCTTAGCAAAAGACTGATAAATGAAAATCAACTAAGAGTGATATTTCATAAAATAGATCCAAGTGTATCGAGATTGATCATCAACAAATATGACATAATAACTATGACCACCCTTTGAAGCAAAAGGAGATGGACCCCATACATCTGAATGCACCAAATCAAAAGGACCAAAAGACTGAGAGGTACTACTGGAATATGGAAGTTGTAGTTGTTTCCCCAGCTTACAACCAGTACAATAAAAACTAGACTCAACAGTGATATGACCTAAGAAACCATGGTGAACTAGAGTAGTGAGGCGAGCTCCACAAAAATGACAATACCTATGATGCCACTTGCTAGAGGAAGAACCAATAGGAGACTGAAATGATGACATAGCAGAAGACACTAAGGCCTTCAACGTACTGGTGAAAGGAAGATGTAAGGTGTCCCAAGTCATAGAGACTGGGAGAGCCTCTATAGCGATGGCCAGAACCAATCACTCTTCTTCTCTGACGATCCTGAATGAAATAAGAAGAATCATCAAATCCAATGAAACAGTTCATATCAGTGAGTTGACCAACAGAAAGAAGGTTCATAGATAGCTGAAGAACAAAAGACACATCAGGAATAGAGAAGCGAGATGTAGAGAGAATGCCCTGATGAGTAACAGAGAAGGTGTACCATCAGCGGTGCGAACATATGCATCATCAATCACGGGCCTACGAGCAACAAGTTGA
This sequence comes from Phyllostachys edulis, assembly GCA_036346405.1. Lineage (NCBI taxonomy): Eukaryota > Viridiplantae > Streptophyta > Magnoliopsida > Poales > Poaceae > Phyllostachys > Phyllostachys edulis. Next base: position 19,663,046 of record CM070545.1, on the reverse strand, counting down.
GAGCTGTCTGATGTAACATTAAGGAGGCACCCGAGTCCAGAACCCAAGGATGAGCAGCGCTAGGAGCAGAAGATGCAGCCGAGGTCATAGCAGACACTGATCCAGAAGTCATAGTAGGTGTGGGTGTGACAGTAGTGGCTGCTCCAGTAAGTGCTCTCGGAGGCCCAGTAGATGCTCCACGATGATGATCAGATGGATGTCTAGCACGATAATCAACAAGCTGATCTGGATGTAACCTGAAGCACTTGTCAACAAGATGACCAGTCCTCTTGCAGTGAGAACATATCGGCACTACTACTCTGGCAGACCGCTGTGAGAGACCCAGGACGACATGTGGTGAAGATCTTGAGGTAGGCATAAGCGAATGAAGACGAGTCTCCTCTGCAATCAAACTAGAGAGCACCTCAGTCAAGGTCGGTGGAGTGGGATGGTTGAGTAACTAAGTACGTACAGGCTCAAACTCTAATCGAAGCCCCATCACAAACTGATACATGAGCGTCTGCTGAGCATACTCATCTTTGGCAACACAAGACTGGCAAGCAGTGGCAGCCTTCGGTGTTATAGACTCTGGAGGGCCAGTGATATGAGCGAAAGCACCGTAATACTCCTCCACTTTCTGATCCTGAAGTTGTTGAAGACTATGAAGATTCTTGAGCAATGTGAAGCTAAGAGCACCACTGGACTGAACATATCTCTTCTCAAAGTATGTCCAAATCTGCTTGGTTGAAGTATGGTACTAAAGACTCATCCTCAAAGAAACATCAACACTCAGAACCAAGCCAGTCATGACATGATCATTCTCTTTCTGCCAAGCCTTTACCGCCTCAACATCAACCTTCTTCAGATCAGGCGGATCGTCAGCCAAATGAGATGCCAAACCATAAACCCTAAGAGTAGTCTTGACTGAGAAAGTCCATGCTCAGTAATTCAACCCATCAAGCTTTAAGCAGAGGAAGACATCTCCAGGCGCGTAAGCTCGAAGGTGTGGCGACCTCTAGACACAGAAGTAGATGGATCTACGTTGTCGAGGATCTACGCAGATGGACCTGCGACCTCCAGTAGCACAAGCACAAGAAGCAGAGGAAAAATGTTTGCGATGTGGAAGATTCGGCGACAGAAGATGCGGCGACGAGCAGAAGATGCAGACGAGGTGGTGGCGCCGGGCAGAGGAAAATGTCTACGATGTGGAAGATCAGGCGACAGAAGATGCGACGACAAGCAGAAGATGCAGACGAGGTGGCGGCACCAGGTAGAGGAAAACGTCTGCGATGTGGAAGATCCAGCGACGGAAGATGCAGCGACGAGCAGAAGATGCAAACGAGGTGGCGGCGTCGGGCAGGAGCCTGCCGGCCCACGGCGGTGGAGAAAGCACAGTAGTGACTACTAGGATATTTTCTTATGGAAAAGGGATTAGGGTTAGATATTACTCTGATACCATTAGAAAATGTGAGGCTAGAGTTTTGCTATTCACAACTGTATAACTTATTCATTTATTGAGAGGTATAAATAGACATTGTTACATAGGCTAGAGAGGGAGAGGGAGAATGTACAACACTCTTAACAGACAGCGTGTCAGAAGTAAAAGATTTCAACTGATTTTTATCCTTTGCTAAACACATCTGTGAATTATTCTGGAAGAATTTCTATTCAGATACAACATACCCATCATTCTTGATTTTTAATCTTCTTTGGTGAATCATACATATATATCTCGTCTTGCACTGTTGCGTGATACTAAATGCATTTTTGTATTGCATAAAACGTAGCTATATTCTTTATTTGATAGGACCAATACATATATAACTCGTTTGTTCCCACATTCACGTGGTACATGAATTACATCATGCATGCATGTGTTACATGATGTAGGATTTGTCAAATAAACTACCTATACTGATTATACCTGTGGCTTTCATGTACAATGTGTTAGAAGTTTCCTTGCCCCTATTTCTTCGGTGAAATCTTCCTGTGAGCAACCTACAAAACCGTAACCCTCCTTTCACCTTACTCTCTTGTGAGTGCATTTATACGTGTGCATGCATACGCATGCATCTCTATCCACTCTGCGTTGCCACAGAAGCGAAGAAACCATACGCTATGCTGTGAACTTGCTGCTGAGTTCTATTAATTAGTTGTTCTGAGCTTGGAGCTCCTCCCTTGGCCGTCGTGCGGCGCGGACGGACATGACCAGCGGCGGCGCGTGCGCGGTGTGCAAGCACCAGCGGCGCAAGTGCGAGCCCAACTGCGAGCTGGCCGCCTACTTCCCGGCGAATAGGATGAACGACTTCCGCGCGCTGCACCTCGTCTTCGGGGTGGCCAACCTCACCAAGCTCATCAAGGGCAACGCCACGGAGGCGGGCCGCCGCCGCGCCGCCGAGACGCTCACGTGGGAGGCGCGGTGGCGGAGCGCGACCTCCGAGGGCTGCTACCGCGAGATCTCTCGCCTCCGCCACGACAACGCCGTCTTTGCTTGCCGAGAACGCCGACTGGACGGCAGCCGAAAGCGGCGTGTGTTGCTTGCGCCAGCGCTTTGAAGAAGCTGCAGCAGCAGCAGTATTCTTCGGTCTCGCCTACAATGGCTACGGCAGCGCCAGTTCTGGCATTCTGTTGCCTGGCGCCAAGAACGGCGGTGTTGCTGCGTTCTGGCAACCGTCGGCGATTGCTAACGGCAATGGCGCCGGCGTCCGCGGTGCCAATGGCAATGGTGTGATGGCCGGGCGATCTCACGTGCCTGCGCCGGCGACGCAGACCATGATCGGCTACGCGGTGCATGATGACCGCTACCGAGCAGCGTCGGTTTGCCCCGCCGCAGCGAACGCCCGCCGGTGCAACCATCAGAGGTCAGGTGGACTCTAGGGACAAGAACAGCGCGAGATAAGATAACAACGCGCTCTTTCTTTTGTTGAAGCTAAGGTTTGCATGGTGGATATATTGGCTTCTCTGCGCTGTGTTTTGCAACTGCAGGTGACGCTGATAGCAACTGGACAACAGTGGGTAAAAGAGGAGATTAAGTGTTGGTTTTGAAATAAAAAAAGGATATGGATTGATTTCATTGTTCTTTTATCCTTTTTGTTACTTCTCTTCTGCTTGAGCAGGACACCAAAAAATTCGTAGTATAAAAACCTAGCTTTGTATGACTGGTAACTACGGAACCAGGAGATGGTCCATTCTGGTCCCTTCTCACAGTATACCTTCTTGTACTTTGATCCGACTATCAGAGATGAACTTCAGCTATACATGTTGATTTAAGTCGCTGGTCATCATGCTGCAAAAGTATTACTTCAGACTCAGATATAACATTTATTGACTAGAGATAAGCTCAAACAGTTATATGCATATTCAGTCTATCCATTTGATGTATGGTTCTCAGATAAATAGTATTGTCATCTCACAAATGAAAATGAATGGTACCATCTTAACTCTAGAGTACCGCGCTGCTGTAACTTACAAAAATTATACAGCCAAATGTGAGTGAGAAAAATGTATAGAGTACCGCGAATTCTACATCAGCACAAACTGGAGCTGACAGACAATGACAAAACGCCTCTAAAAATAATGACAAACGCTAATACCCGTTGGATCAATTTGAGAATGAATGACAGGGTCAGTGTTAATTCATGTGAAACAATTTGAGAATGAATGGCAGGGTCGGTGTTAATTCATATGAAAAATGATGACAGCATGTGGATGGAGACACAAGTTATATGTCTAATAGTACCAGCACATAAGGATGAATGACAGGGTTAATTTGTATGAAACAATTTGAGAATGAATGGCAGGGTCAGTGTTAATTCATATGAAAAATGATGACAACATGTGGATGGAGACACAAGTTATATGTCTAATAGGACCAGCACATGAGGAGGCTCTTTTCCCCTTCTGCTCCAACCTCGACAAGAAACTCAAAATTCTACATTAAAATAATATAATTCGAATATTGACCAGAACCAACTCAGGCGTAGAGAGTGGGACTGCAGGAGAACAGCCATACAGATTTAACAAGTCTCATTAGGTACTCTTGCTTCACCATCTCTGACCAAACCAGCATCACCATTGCTAATCAAGATGCCGAAATATAAATAAATCAGTCTAGTTCATACGAGCATGACATCAGTCAGCAAGTGTAATGATCTTAGATCATTACGGAGTAAACACCACTAGGAGGACGGCCGGGTGACGACGGCTTGAAGGATGAGAGATTAGACTATAGACTGAGATGATAGAACCTTGGGAAGAAGACTAGATTAATTCATCTTTCCCGCTTCCCTGATAATAGATACATGCTATCCCTTTTATAGGGACGACCTGACTTGACCTTTAAGAAATAATCTCTAAGGAAACATATCTCTAACAATCCAATCAAATAATAAGTTGCCTAGCTAATAGATAATATCAAACACCTAATAGATAGATTCCTAAATAATAAATCTTTCCTAATAATTGCAAGTAGCTACTGTTCACATGTGAACAGTACCCGGCCCACGACAACTACTCCCCTCCTTTCGTGATAGCTCGTCCTCGAGCTGTAGTGACGGCCATGGCTGAAGCCCTAGGAGACCCCATGTCGACGAGAGGTTGCGATGGCGACATGAGTCCTTAGAGATCGTTGTCTCCACGTGTGGTTGCGGTAAACTCACCTGTGGTTGCGGCAGGCATGGCAGCAACCCTAGCAGCGCTGCGGTGGCCACGACGTACTTCGGCAGGGCCGTGGCAGGCTCCGGCAGCTTTGCGGCAAGACGTGGCAGCACCGCTAAAGGTTTTGGCTCTGCTACGGCAGGCTTCGGTGACGCCATGGTAGGATGCGGTAGCGGCGCGACAAGTTCCGACAGTGTCACTGTGGTTGCTGGAAACACCGCAGTCTCTTGTTGCGTCTTCTTCTCCTTCTGATCCGCAATCATCTTCTCTAAAGTAGTACGCATGTCGAGGAAGATGGCCACCATCTTTCTTGTCGTTGTTATTGAAACTCATGACCATCTTGTTGGCGTTAGCCTTAATCATGGCCAATGACTCAGCAACAGGTCTGATGGTCTGATTTGTTGTCATAACCATGGTAGCAGAAGTCGTGGGAATGGATCGACTGCTCTGATAATAAATAGATTCCTAAATAATAAATCTTTCCTAATAGTTGTGGGTAGCTACTGTTCACACAGTAGTTACTGTTCACACATGAACCGTGCCCGTCCCGCGACAGCAAGTATGCCCCAAACATCAAAATAGGTTTAATAGTTTAGAACTCACCTTGACTGGGCAGGGTGTTGCGATGAGGGTGAGTCGACATGCACTGTTACAGGGCCATCATTTACTAAATAACCCTGCAAAAGTTTCCGATTATCACGTATTCTGAAAAGCACAATGTGACACAAAAGTCAATTACAGCGTATGTTTACTCAGAGGCGCCTTCATCATTGCTCCAAAAATGCCATCTGCCAAGACGAGTTGGAAGTAGGGACATTGTTAGAAATAGGTTCACGTGACAATAACTTATAGCAGAAATCCTTCAAACATACATGGAACAGATTGCAAAAGCAACTCGTCAAGATTGTATTTTCTGAGCATAATATACTTCGTAAATAGACATACTCATGGTAAGATATCAGGAAAGTAAAAATTTAAAAGAACAATTAGAATATTGTTAGCATAACAGAATCGATTGTATATTGACTGAATACTATATAATGGACTGTTCAGTGCAGGAACAATGATAAACATGAGAAAGTATCCATGCATCAGTTACAATATGCAAAATCTCAATATAGGCATATTCATGTCAATTTTTGTAAAAGAACATCAATTTGATAATCAAGAATTCAAGATGGCCAACGTTGTAAATACACAATGAAATATTAGAAGCACAGTACATATTTCGTTTCATTAAATCAGTCGAGTATGACTTCTGAAACTTCTCAACTAAAGAAGCGTAGAAAGGTTTTGCTTTCGCAGGTGGCATAGCCACATGAAAATCTGGCTTGTTACCCTTCAGGATTCCATATAAGGTAAACTGACTGACTGAATAAGATATCAGGTTAGAAACAGAGTAATTAACAACAGAGCTACTAGAGCTTATGAGTTTTCAGACTTCGGAGTAGGGACAGGGAGTTGCATTGTATTACCTAATAGGGCTTCGAAGTTCCGCTGCATAACCTGCACGAAGGGGGGAAACTGTTTAAATTTATGTTCAAAAGTCAAAACTAAAACAAAGTGCAGAAGGTAATCCACATGCTGAATGCCCTCCTAAAAACTGAATTGCCAAGATAGATGACTCCGAGACTTACTATCATGTGGGGAATTCCGTATCGTCGTTGTGGCGTCAACCATGCGCCTAATGGGGCCAACGCCACGGTTCGGCTGGCGCAAGGAAATCCCAATTAAGGAATCTTATCTTTTATTTAGCAAATCGTGATCCAATTAGTTAATTGCTTCTTAGGAAAGCAATCGTTTAGAGATTGGTTTGTTAGCGCCAGGCCATATCTATAAGTGGCATGCGACAATTGTGTTTTCGGCAAGCAATGAAAAATCAGAAAACTCTCATCCCCGTCTCCTTCTATAATTCCTGAATCCCCTTCTCCTTGTCGTACGCCGGGCAGCCATCACGGTGCCAGGTCGCCGAAGGCCCCAGTTACCCACGACTACCCCCTACGCAATTTAGGTTATACCACTTACACTCTGATCCCATGCTTTTCCAGTCTTCTCATTAGGAAATAGCCTCATATTTAGGACCTTCCGACAACTACATAAGGGTAGTCTTAGCATGAAAACTGACACTATAACACCAAGATATGTTTACAGAACATTTCGGTATAACCAAAGTTTGATGAAATATAGATGATAAAAATGTCAGAAAAAGCGAAGGTGACAAGTGACAGCTTTGGTAAGTGAAATAGAAATGAGCTAAACAGAATTTTCCTAATTACGCACGTTTGCGAAAGAAACATTCAAACAACATAATACAGGAACAAGTTACTAGCATCATCTATTGATTTGTCAACAAGTGTCATTTTTTCTCCATTCTTCATCTTAATCACTCAGTCCATCAACACAGCTAACCAATTACTAAAGAAACACATCATATCTCCAGGCTCCAATGGAGAACTTCCCTTCGAAAGAAACAACTAGTAAACAGACAAGAATGAGATAGTAGATGCACGCTAAGCAAGAAAGGGAGTGCGCGGAGGATGGAGGGTACATACATATAGTCGGCGTCGGAGTCGGTGTCAGCCTCGTGGATGCCAACGAGGACAAGGAGGCCCGGGCCGATCGCCGACACCACTCGCCCTTCCACCTGCAACCCCCCGCAATCAGCGCTCGTCTCCTCCAAGATTCCGTGCAAATTACAGTGACGTGGTGAGTTTAAGAGGACGGTCACCTCGACGCTGGCGGAGAGGACGCGCTGCACCACGGCCCTCATCTTCTCCTTCCTTCTCACCCCCGCCGCAGCGAATCTCCGAGCCTCTTGTGCGGTGCGGGACGAGTCGCCGGAGACACCCAGGACGGCGGCTCTGGTGGGCAGAACTGCGGAAGCGGAGGCCTCAGCGAAAGCCACGACGGGCCGGCCTCTCCTAGGACAGAAATAAATTGGGCCGGTCTCTCCTAGGACAGAAACAAATTGGACCGGCCTTTGCAAGAACTCGAAACAGAGATACGACTTTAGTTTTTTTTTTCCTTTTTTCTTTCTTTTTCCCCCTGACATGAAGAGGTTAGCTGCCTGCATGCCAGTCTTTCTTTTCTCTTGGTCTTGAAAATTTTGGGTGCAATTGCATTTCTGCTGTTACTTAAAACTTTGCATAATCTGGCGTACTTATCATATAGAATATTTTTCAAGACCAAGAGAAAAGAAAGACTTTGCCACAATTTTCTCAGGAAAAAAATATATGCCACAAAAGTTACATGGAGAAAAGGAGCGCAGAAGAAAATCTATGATTTGCATGAACGTATCCGAGTACGTTACAGATTGTCTGGAATATATGCTAGCTATGTATCTTTACAAGGGTTCCGTCAAAGAAAGCCATCTTACAACACGAGCATCTTTGAGTGCACAACATACTGTTCTTTGTAATATTTTACAGCCATCTCTAAATTGTTATTCTTCACACGTATGAACAACAAGCAAGGATACATGCACAAAGCAAGGCTACATGCAGCAGCAACAACTGATCTTGCAATGATTATGAAGTCTGAGTACTAGTTTCTGCTTCTCCTGCAGCACCATCTCCCTTGCCATCTTCTGTTGTCGGATGACCATCTGTTGGCTTACCCTCAACTGGAATAGGCCATTCATTCACCAACTCAGATTCATGAGCTTCAATCTGCTCCGGAATATCTGACAACTTGTCCTCCGGTCTCTTCCTGGAAATCTTCCTGCTCAATGTGCTTGCTACCGATCTACCTGACTCCCCTGCATTTCTCTCCACCACCTTTGCTACGTCTTCTGTCGAGTCGTCTGCATCTCCTACCCTGCTTGCCGGGCTCGCATCTTCATCGACGACAATCTTTATCGATGTCCGCTTCTCGCCAAGCTGCTTCAGGTTGGGACGTGGGGTTTGAGGGAGCTTTGGATCAAGCTCTGTCGCACTCTGAGGACCTGGAGTTGTGGGAAGACTAGGATCAAGATCACGGGAGCTCCCCTTCCTCGAGTTCTTCCGGAAAAAATGACCAAGATTGAACAGACCCCTTGTCCACTGCTTTTTGGGGTAGGGGTTTCCTGTGATTTGTCAACCTCTTGGTAAATCTCCGTGTCTGGACTACGTGCTCGTCCTTTCCGGGATTCCCATGTCTTGGGAACTCCAGTGCCAGGGCGATGTACATACAATCCTCCAGGTTGTTCTTGTCCGTCAATGTTAATGTGCTCCACTTCATCCATTAAGACTTTCTTTTCTTCAGGCAGTTCACCAGCATCCAACTTGTTATCAACAGAGGCTGATATTGGCAGTTCAGCATCAGTTTTCCTCAATGATTCATCCAAACCTGCTACATCCTTCTCCTGCAAGAAAAAATGGCATTGAGTTCAGGCATGAACTTTTACAGTATCAACATATCCACTCATCTCCCTTTATTAGAAAAGGGTTAATTCCTTATTTGCCACTGGAAGTTGGCTAGGTCTCTAAAATATCATCGCGAAATTGCTAGTCCCTTCATTGTCATTGAATCTCGACTTTCATCCTGTTTTTGCCACTCCCGTCGGTCAACCATGAGTTGACTGTCAAATTGTGTGCGAAAAGAAATATTTACCCTCTTCATCTTCTTCTTTTTCCCTCCTCTCTCCCTCTCCCCGTTTCTCTCCTCTCCCGACAAGACGCCCCCCATATCGAAGCACGTTGTCGGCAGTCGGCACCACGGTGGCCCAAAACTCTTAAATCTGCTCCAGCACCACCATGTGCTCGGCCACAAGACTCCGCGTCCATCTTGCCTCCCCTCTCCGCCGAGTCTGCCGACGCCTTCCGTCGATCTTGTTCGCTTTGCTCGCGCCGCCACCGCCTTCCCCACCCCAAGTCGCACTCAGACATGCCGAATCGCGCGAGCTCCCATCATCACCCCCAAAGGGTCGAACCACCTCTGCATGTACACCATCGGCTTTGCCATCCATGCCGCCACGCGCCGATGTCTGCGTCTCAGGCGCTTACACCACCGCGCGCCACGCGCCGCCGCATGACCCACCCATGCCCGCGCCGCCAGCCCGCGCACACCGCTTCAGGCGATGGCGTAGATGGTGTTGCCAAAGTACTCTGCCAAAGAACGCCGCCGAGTCGCCACGGTTGTTGATGGCGCGCTGCACACCGTCTCTCCTCCGGCGCCAAGCGTCGGGCGCCGTGATACAACGCCACATCGGGAGCTTAGTGCTCGAACCACGTCAAAGCGGCGCGCCATCGTGTCCCCGCCGTCGAGAGCTCTTGGCGGGCGCTCCTGAGCGCCGCCAGACTCCGCCGAGAAGCGCAAAGATTCGCTGCCGTATGCGGCGACGACACCAACCGCTCGATGAGCTCCGACAGGTCGACGTGGACAATCTCGACGCCCTGGCCATGGCAGTCGATGGAGACTGAGCAGCCGATGATGTTGCCACGGTGGTCGCAGTGTTGGTCGGTGACGGCAAACCGACGACGGGTAGTAGGTGGCGGCGTGTCGGCGCGGCGGCGGCAAGGTGATCAACGATGTGGGCGGAGAGCAGAGAGAGAAGCGCGCGCAAAGAGAGGCCCTTCGGATGTAGTTGGCGAAAAGCATGGAGACGCCCCACAAGGTGGCGGGATGCACTCGCTGCCAAGGTGGCGGCTTCACGGTCGCAGGCGACAAAGACGCAAGACCGGCGACGGCATTTTCGATGGACCCCGGAACTGTTTGATCCGTCCGCCCATGTGATACTCCTAGATTACTACTATATTTATGGGTCGGACGATGCAGCGCGGCCACAGTGGAAGCGTAGGGGAGAGGTGAAGGCATGAAGAGGAAGAGCGAGGAGGAAGAAGGGTAGGATGGGCATTTTGACAAGTTTTCAGTAGTTAACGGTAGCTGGATCCAACGAGGCTAACGAGAGTGACAAAAACGGGATGAAAGTTGAGATTCAATGGCAATGAAGGGACGAGCAATTTCACGATGGCATTTTAAGATCCTAGCCAACTTCCAGTGGCAAATAAGGAATTAACCCATTAGAAAAGGACGGTTTGAACACACTATTAATTTATTGTCTAGCTCATCAATTATTTTACTAGATAAGGTCCCGATGAAGAGATTGTACCTAGTGTTACCAATCATTTAGGTGCTACCTTCGTCAAATGACCACTTAAATGGTCTTGAAAAATTATGGCAGAAAAATTGAGAATGTTATCACCAACCTCTGATATATCTTCAACTGTTATCGCCAAGTGAACCCTTCCTTTCTTGACATTCTTCAGTGATATCCATTTGTCATGTCTTTGCCCACCTCTCAGCTCATGTACGTCTATGGTACATGCTCTGTAAACAAAATGGAATGCAGCATATTTTTGTTTTCTTTCAGTAAAAGACCAAATAGATCAATTCAGTACAAAACAGCAGGAAAGGCTAGTTGTCAAGCTGAGATTAAACAAATGCCAGTCAGTCATCTTTTACAAACCACAACGGAATCACAACATTGGAATGATGCAAAATATAGTTCCAGTGCAAGACAGTACAAATTTTATTCAATAGATTTCCTGATCAAAACATTATTTAACAACATGAGTTCAGAGAACGGAACATACCCAAGTGAGTCATCAAACATGGGGTCCTTATCACGAACTTCCATAACAAGTTCATTTGACGTCTCCCACGATGTGATGGGTATTTTGAATTCTTCAAACCACTTGGGGGATAGCGTTTTCCTCTGTATATGTGTTTGGAATTTAAAAGGACCAAGACAACCTTTCACATAAGGGTCCGCAAGCCCTATACAATAGAACATGAAATGCGTTAAACAAATGATGAGTGACACAAATATTGCCGCAGGTAACTCTCACCATTCATATCAGATGGTTTCATGTCAGTTCCTTCTAAAATCTCAAGTTTCACATATGCAACAGGAGGCCTCTCCTCAATGCTGAACCAGTTATTTTCTGTAGAATGTGAAGAGATTAGTGCAAAGAAAATAGACAAAATAGCAAGAAGGGGATTGAAAGCTCATCATAAATAAATAAAAAAATATAACAAAGCAAACTATTCTTCTTCTCAGTGATGTAAGTCAAAATATACTTTGCAAACATAGGCCAAAGAAGTACAGAAGTTGTTTAATTTTAAGTATGGGATTTGAAGGGACATATCATATTACCATTTGCTAGCACACTCCACTACTACAAAAAGGCTAATACTGGACGCCTCATCACAGACGGTTGACCGAAACCGTCGGTATTACATTCAATCACGACGGTTTTGGTTTAGAGACGTCAGGCTCGGGTCGCGCTAAAAACCGCTCGTGAAGAGGCAATATCACGCAGCGGTTCATGTTGAAGACCGTCGTGAAGTATCACGAGCGGTTCTTGTTCGTAACCGCTCGTGATATTAATCGATATCACGAGCGGTTTTAAAACACAACCGTCATGGCGTATCACGAGCATTACGCTCAACACGAACCGCTCGTGATATTAATTAGTATCACGACGGTTCTTAACAATAACCGCTCGTGATAATATCGCTCCGGCGTGAGTTTCTTCATCGCCGCGCGCTCGTTCATCGCCAATCCGCTTCGGCTCCCGACGCGTCTCTTCATCGCATCGATCCGCCGGCTCCCGATCGTCTCTTAAATCTCACGCCCGAATTTATTCCTTGTTTTATAAAAGGATCATCCGCCATCCAAGATGATCATCCCCACATACTTATAAAATAAGCGAAATGGTCGCCTCTTCCTTGTCGCCGCAGATCGATGGCCTTCTGGCCGCGATTGCATGAGCATCTCTCTCGGTGTCACGTTGAGCCGTCTTTGCGGAAGAACACTGTTTGATCAACAGTGTCTTCACTCCTCTGCCGGCGGAGAATTTGCCGGAGCAGGTGACGGCCACCTTCCGCCGTCTTGACATCCTCCTCCGCCGTGTCTTCCGGGTGATCTCGCACTTTCGGCGAGTTTACAGCGTCATCGTCGTAGTCCTCCAAAACGACGTTGCACGTCTCCAGGAGGCTTGCCGTCACTTGGACTGTGAAATCGAGGCGGCGCGCATCGAAGTCGACGGCCGAGACCCTCAAACAAGGAAGAGAGCCTATGGGCTCAATTCTTCTTGGTTCAACGATACCGAGGTCTTGGAGACACTTTCGAACGAAGCGTCAGCGGGTGGACGCATTTCGAGCTTCGTCACGATGATCGAGAACCGTCCGATGCCGACACCGCCGCCTATGAAGTATTGAGATGGAGATAGCGACCTACCTTCGCCACTAGAAAAACCTTGTTTAATTATAGGTTTACGCTTTTTAATATAAACATGTAATTTCTTCATGTCATGTAAGTGTATATATATACTTGAGAAAAAACCATTTCACGAGCGGTTCCATTATGGAACCGTCGTGATATGAATATATCACAGACGGTTCCATAATGGGACCGTCGTGATATGTCCCATATCACGACGGCTCTATTATGGAACCGTCGTGATATGTCCCATATCACGCACGGCTCTATTATGGAACCGTCGTGATATTCCCATATCACCGAGCGGTTCTATTATGGAACCGTCGTGATAATTATCACCGACGGTTCCATAAATAGAACCGTCTCGATAAGTCTCTTTATAAGTAGAGCTAGCCCAACTTGCCGCTAGGGTTTGCGCCTAACTCGTCACTCCCAAATGCCCTTACTCTCGTCCGTTCCTCCCTGCCGCCGCCGACGCCGCTTATTCTTCCTGTTGCCGACGGTTGCAGCATCTGGTGACCCGCAAAAGACACTCGTGCGATAAGAGTGTCTTTTGCGGCGTCACCGCAGCTACAACCACGATGACGCCAAACTCTCGTCACTCCCCCTCTGCTAGGGTTTGCGCCCGCCTAACTCCGCTCCTCCTCACCTCGACGCCGCCGACCTCGTCGCCGACGCCGCCCGACCCGTTGCGCCTGCTAGGGCCCTGGCGGCTTTGCTTTCCCATCCTCCTCTATTCTCCTTTAGATCTGTTAGCTTAATGTCTTTTGTTGAGTTTGATTTTTATGCATGAACCTTAAGTTGTGTCCGATGTTTGTGTGATTTATGCAAGGTAAAGGAAATGGATGAGGGTTGTCTTTGATGGTGGGTCGCCACCGTGGTTCTTATTTGTACTAAGGTCTATCTCTGTCTCTACCCCTTGCTCTGTGATGAAAATGGCTAGCTAGTGCTCTGCGATGGATGCCGAGGGCTACTACTTGTGTGGTGGGTTTGAACACCCTTGGTCTTGTTCTCTTGCTGATGAATTGCTCAATGATGTTAATAGTCTTATGCTGAAATTTAATTGATAATTAGTTCATATTAATAGTCCTCTTGCTCGTGATGTAATGATGTAAATAGTCTTATTTGAAATTGAATTGATAATTAGTTCATATTAATAGTCCCCTTGCGTGTGATGTAATGATGTCAATAGTCCTATGTGAAATTGAATTGATAATTAGTTCATATTAATAGTCCCTTGCTCTGTGATGTAATGATGTAAATAGTCCTATTTGAAATTGAATTGATAATTAGTTCATATTAATAGTCCTCTTCTTTGTGTGATGTAATGATGTCAATAGTCTTATGCTGAAATTGAATTGATAATTAGTTCATATTAATAGTCCCTTGCTCGTGATGTAATGGTGTCAATAGTCTTATGCTGAAATTGAATTGATAATTAGTTCATATTAATAGTCCTCTTGTGTGTGATGTAATGATGTCAATAGTCTTATGCTGAAATTGAATTGATAATTAGTTCATATTAATAGTCCCTTGCTCGTGATGTAATGGTGTCAATAGTCTTATGCTGAAATTGAATTGATAATTAGTTCATATTAATAGTCCCTTGTTCATGCGGTCAAGTTCTCCTACCTCTTGCGTGCAGTGCACGTCCTACCATTCCATTCATAATCTCTTCTCTATAAAGTCTCCAAGCGTTGGTTGCTTGTGCCATTAAAACGGCATCATATATATATTATATATATATTATTAATGATCCTCGACCACTTTAGGAAATTAGTCCATGACATGAGAAGAATGAGGCGGTATCCACGGGCAATCTCATTGAGCCCTTGTAAGTTTAAAAAGTATGGATACAAAGAGGCGGTCGGACATCCAATTACGGATTGGGCGTCGCTATGTTCGAAAAGTGGCGTTGATCTTAACTTCTCCGTGGGAAGTGGCATCATGTATTAGCAACCAACAATTCTTGAGCATGTAATTATCTTTAAAGCCAACAAGAACACCAAGCAACAAGTTGAGAATTCTTTTGAAATATGAGAATGATTGCTTAGTGTTCTTGTTGGGTTTAAAGACGATTACATACTCAAGAATGGATAGTTGCTAATATATGATGCCACTTCCTACAATGGAGTTCAAGATCAACGACACTTTCGAACATAGCGACGCCCAATCTGTAATTGGATGTCCTAACGCCTCCTTGCATCCATACTTTTGAATTTGCATGGGCTCAATGAGGTTGCCCGTGGCTACCGCCTCATCCTTCTCATGTCATGTGGACGATCCCCAAAGTGGCCGAGAGACTACGTAACAATATATATGTAATATATATATGATGCCGATTTAATGGTACAAGCACCAACGCTGGGCCTTTATAGAGAAAAGTCATCACAGACGGTTCCAGCCACAAACCGTCTGTGATATGTGCTTATCACAGACGGTTTGTGGATGAAACCGTCTGTGATATGTGCTTATCACAGACGGTTTGTGGATGAAACCGTCTGTGATATGTGCTTATCACAGACGGTTTGTGGCTGGAACCGTCTGTGATATGTGCTTATCACAGACGGTTTGTGGATGAAACCGTCTGTGATATTACTTATCGCAGACGGTTTGAACCACAAACCATCTGTGAAAGTATACATCACAGACGGTTCAAAACCGTCTGTAATGACCTCATGTCATCACTGACCCATAAACTCAGACGGCTCACGAAACCGTCTGTGATGACGTTTTTGAACCGTCTGTGAAAGCCTTTTCTGTAGTAGTGCTCGGATAAAGGCATAAAGCAAGTGACCTAAAGATGTCGATTCATATTGACACTAGACCCTACCAGAATTGTTTGATACTACCATTAAGTGCAGCAGGATTTATGAAACTACAGTTAACGATTTTTTTTTAAGACAACAAGAACGAAAGGAGGATTTCTGAAATACAAGCAGAAACGAAAGGTTACTTCTTACCTGAAGGAGTGGATGCAAATTTTTCCACATTGATGACAAGCATATTGGGCTGGACGAAGAAAAGATATTTCAGCAATGAAAAATTATATAATGGACAACCTTCAAAATGTGCCCATCAAAATTAAAACAAAGATTTCTAAACCGATAAAAATATAAGTAAAATAATTGTAATCTAACCTCAACTAATGTCTGCCCAAATGCAGTATCCATCAACTTATCCTGGAAAAAGAAATACAGGAGGCCAAGTGATCAGTAATAAACAGAATCACCAATGATACCAAAAGGTTTAGAAAAAGGAAAATTATGGTACAGGAGAAGCTTACCAGCCATCCTGAGATTCCTGGAAACTCAGTGACATCAAGTCCATGACCAATGAGTGGTTTTACAGTCATCTGAAAATAAGGAGGCTCCACAAAGCATAGTCTTACACGGCCAAGAAATGGCCAACTCCGAACAAACTTCACACCAAGTAAAATCTGTACAATGAAAATATTCTTGTGCTGAGTACAAGGTAAGGATATAAAGGGGAAGAAACTGGAATGAGGATTTGCTGAAACTTTAAGTAGAACTTTTTCTTTCTCTTCTGTTTCCCTCTGGAAGGATTTTTTTTACTAATATTTTAATACATTTGTTTCTTTAATGCATCGGCAGAACTCCTGCCTGTTCTTTCAAAAAAGTTCCAATACATTTGTACAGTGTTGTGTTCCTTTTTTTATAAAAAAAATAAGAAGAGGAATATGTGTAGGTCCTTTGTTGACCGGAAAGTTTCCATCGCCTTTTTTAGGGTTACAGTCAGGTTACAACAAAGCAGGGGCGGCGGCAGGGGGGGTGCCCGTGGTGCACGGGCACCCCCAAAAAAATTTGCAAATTTTTGATTATATATACATATCAACAATAAGCATCAATTTAAGCTCCCAACTAATTCTGTAAGCAGTTTCTGGCCTACCGCATGCATGTTTGACGTATAAAATGGATCCACTACGTACTTTCTTGCATGCTTGATGTATACTACGTACCTCTGGCGAAGGCGGTGACATTTTTGGCTTTTTCAAAATCTATGCAATTTTCATGTTCTCTTCCTTCTGCTGTTTTTTTTTCATGTCCGAGTATTTTTTTTTTCATGTTCTAATTTTTGTCTCTTGTCTTAATTTTTTTTTGGGCCGTAGGTTCTTTTTTCCTTTGGGCTCAATATTTTAGGGGTTACGACCACGAAGAATGTAACCTCTAGAATCCTTACGACCACGAGGGTCGTTAGCTTTAGGGGTTACGACCACAAAGGATGTGTGGTCTTTAATTAAATAAAGTAATATTTAGATATTTTAATCCTCATCAGCTAGCCCCCGAACTTTAAATGAATTTATAGTATGAACTCTTCTCCGATGAAATCATATTGGGCAGGCACTCCTCCTCCGCCGCCCGTAGCCGAGGACGACGAGAGTGTCCGGAGTCGAGTCGTCGAGAGGCCATTGCTCGACCACTAATACCGTCACCAAGGTAGGGCAGCCGGCATCATTTCCTTGCTTCTCCTCCTGACCTTCTCCACCGGGACCTCCAAGACGCCGCGTAGTGGACGCTCTTCTCTAGGATCCGGGATTGGATATTTAGATTTGGGGAGCAGGAGGGCGGGCACAGTGGGCTAGCAGCTAGGGTGCTAGGCAGCAGAGTGAGGAGGCCGAGAGGCTTGCCGAGCAGCGAGGTGGCCAAAGGCGAGGCCGAGGCTGGCCTTGGTCTTGGCGCAGAGGGAGCCAGAGCCCAGCCGAGGCGGCTCCATTCGATTCGATATTTGGATTTAGGGAGCTGGGAGAGGCGGTGCAGTGGGCTAGGGGCTAGGCGCTAGGTCACAGAGTGAGGAGCGCCAGAGCGGCACCAAAGCCAAAGTGAGGCGGCCGGAAAGGGCGAGCCAAAGACTGCAAGAGGAGCCAGCGCCTCGGGCGAGCTATTTAGGACTCTTTTATTAATGTAAGTTCTTATTTGAACTATTTGTATTGCACTATTAACTAATTTTGAACTTTTTGTGTAATTGTGTTGAACTTGTGAAATTACTTATATGTCGTACAAGATTTTTTTTTATTCTTGAAGTGTGCACCCCCATCATAAAATTCCTGGCTCCGCCACTGCAACAAAGTAGTTGCAACCAACCTACACAAGCAACAGTGGTGTTTGTCTCCGATCACCCTAGGGTGCATAAGTGTTGGCTGTTGCCTCCGCTAAGGTAAGGAATGTTCTAATACTTTCCTCCATTGAGCAAAGTGAATCTATGCCCTTGTCTGAGCTGTCTCTATTCTGAGCAAGGATAGCAGAGAACCTTCTCCAAATTTGAGCAAGAGGCACAGTAAAAAATTTGTGGTATCAATATAAATTTTAGTAATATCTCTATTTTGAGCATAGAGAAAACAAAAGGCTTCTGCTATGTGTGTATTTGGTTAGTCTTTTTTTTCTTCCTCCACAAACAATTCTGAGAAGCAAATTATTAAGCCACTTAGTCAATAAAAGCATGGCGAAGCTAGCTAGGTAACTTGCCTTTCCCTCGACATGCATGCTAGTCAAATGCATGTTTGCCGTCATTCCAAATCCCACACTCTTATGCAGCTGCATAGCAAGCACAGCACTCATATCTTCAGCAGATAGAAAATTCATCCCTAGCTCAAGAACCTGGATCAATCCATTGAATGGTACACAAATCATTATGAAATGTATTGCCTATAGAAGAAAAGGAAATATTCAGATGAAAAGATGGTGATGCCCACCAAATGGTCATCATCTGATGTCTCAGGTAGAACTCTCATCGAGGTAAACATTGGTGGATTCCTACCCATGTAAAGTTCCTGAATGCTTGCTTTACTCTGCAGAACAACTACATCAATTGAGCTATTGAGCGGAATACCTACTTAAAGAAATTAAATGTTAACTTATTAAAAAAAACATGGTTGAAGTATCAGTTCCAGGTACAGGCCATGCAATAGAACATTATGAATTAGAAAAGCAAGATATAAGAAGGAAACCATACAACTGTCCAAGGTTTGAACTTATCCAAGAACCATGGTATGATGGGCAGTAGAAGTTGTGAAACGATCTTCTCCATACAGATAGGCCACATCTTTTTTATTGCATGATTTAACCAGCGTACTGATTCTGCGTCAGAAAGCAGCTGATACATAAAACAAAATGAGCTACATCTACTCAGGAGAATGGATGAGCCAGCCTAGCCAACCAGGCTCATCCTTGCAATAATATTTAACACAAGCATCGATCTTATATCACAGAAAAGGTACATACTCTTCGTTGGTAGGCAGATTTCATTTCCTCATGCTGTATTCACTTTCGTAATCTCATTGCACAGCGGGCATTTACCTGCAATAAAAAGGAATATAATTGTTCTTTTAGTTTTGTAACTGAACAGGTCATATAATTTGGATCTGTTCTGATCACCTGATATCTAGACATGTTCAAGCAAACATGTAAATTGTTATCTAAAAAGGTAAAAACTAATGCATGCAAAAAGCTACAACTTAGTACGAAAATCATGTTAAAGCTACAGGCTACAGCATGTCAAATGGAAAGAGGGGGGAGTAAACTAGCAAAGAAAAACAATGCAGTACACTGAGGTCGAAGAGAAGGAAAATATCATGGTGATATGGTATACCATCAAAAATGGGAAAATATCTGATACAGTGGAAAGTATCTCAAATATGTTACTTGCTTCAATGTTGATGAATGTGAGATTAGTCCGGAGAAATAAATATGAGATCTTATATTAAAAAAAAGAAGTAAATTCTTTGATCCTGCTTGATGCTCCAGAAATGTAATATGATTTACCAAATATTCTAAAAGTGGGTGTGTTGTTGAACTGCACATACTAGCCCGCCATACTGTATTGCTGTAGTGTCAAAATATGGATATACTTACTGGTTGCTTGCAAATTTTGCTCTGGCAATTAATATTACTCAAAAGAAAAGGCATACTATTAAGTCATACACTTTCGTGAATTATGAATTTATATGCTTATACTTCACTTATAACAGCTAAACTTCCATGGTTTCATGTAACATGTTTAATAAATTTACCAAAACCAAAAGGAATTTAATTAATTGGGAGTCAAATTTGCATTTATCTTGGGAGCATAGAATTATTAAAATGCAGTTTCAAAAAATAATTATATTCCAGAAGATACACTTTAGCACGACATCCCCAATAAATGCCATAATACGAAATATATAGGATTAATGGGCTGTTCTTGCTATTCCTGTCATTTATGCCAAGTAATATACACATGGAGAAAATTATCAGCACCATGTGCCATGGTAAATTGGTAATCAACCAATCATAGCCTTCCGACAACCACCCATGCATTCAGCTATTTCCTAGCATGTCCCTGGACTTCATTTCTCTATGACACACTAATAATTCTACAGTCTCAAATTGCTACATCGTCAGAAACATCATACCACTCAAAGTCTCAAACAGACCAAATAACATCACATTAAAGAAAAGCAAGTCATCCGGAAACGTTAGAACCAACAAGCACAGACAGAACCAGATACCATGTACATTTAGAGCTTTGTTAACATCAGTTACATCACTAAAAGGTAGCGAATTTAAGACAAGAAAGAAGGGGGCAAAAAAAAGCAAGAATCTTCTATCAAAAGCGATATAGTGGAAAGGTATGGTATAAAATCAAATCTTGGGAGGGGAGAGGTGGCGGTGGCAGGAAGCAGCAGTATAATACCATGTAGAGGTAGAGGAAGGAGAGGAGGAAGAGAGCGGAGTGGCGCCACCCGACGGAGCCGGCGGCCCACAGCGCAGCCAGCACCAGGCCGATGTGGTACACGATGGACAGCTCGCCGGTGTCCATTCCTGCTTCGATCTTCCTTCCCCCGCCGGCTGGTGGCTGGCTCGCGGGGGCTCGGCTCCGCTCCGGCCGGCGATTTTCTTTGCCGCGAAAAGGAGTTGGAAGTGGCGTGTGTGGCAATCTGGGAACGAGCCGGCCGGACGAGGGGCAAGACGACGTGCGTGTCGAAAAAATGATTTGGGAAAAGGACAGGGGGTGAGCGAGAAAATGTTGACACCCAACGTCCCAACCCGAGAATTTCTTTTATTTTAGCCCTAACACCATTTAATTCCAAAAATAGCTTCTATATCATTGTATTTGCAAATCTAGACCCCCAGCTCACCTTCCTCACTCGGGAGCCTTGAAAGCAGGGGAAGGAAGACGCGCGGGACCGAGCCGATCATGCATGCGCTTAGTCTGAAACTCCCGCCCACCTTCTTCCGCCGGGTGTGAAGAATCTCTACGCTGATTACGAAGCTTCCGCGCTCACCGACTGTGGTAGGTGGGCAGAGAGTCTAGATTTGCAAATAAAACGGCACGAAAGCTATTTTTAGAATTGAATGGTGTAAGGGGGCTAAAATAAAAACAAATTCCCAACCCGACGCAGAAGTGGCCAAGTGGTAGCGAAGGGGTGGCGCACACGCCCCTAACTCGGGCTCGGGTCCGATTCATGTATGCTCAAGCACAGGGAAAAATATCGGCCGGTTATCGGATTTTACCTTATGAGCAATAATTGGTTAGAAAATTTAGCTTTTTAACTTATCTCATCACTTCTTAGATTGGTTTATGCCTATTTTCTGCTAGATTACATATTGTATGAGCTAAATATACTTGGATTATTGTTTTTGGCCAATTTGTACGTCATATGAGCTAAATATGTTAGATTACATATTATATAAGCTAAATATGCTAAATTACATATTGTATGAGCTAAATATATACTTTATTGAAAACTTTTTAATTCAAAATTTTGACCAGTTTTTTCTGGTTTTTCCTCGCAGTTTGCCCCACGATTTTTTCACCTCCTATCTTACTCTCCGGTACTCTGTTCCTACATAATCATGACTAATCAACACTGGCAGTTTGAAATCGAGAACTTGAGTCCATGATAAGATTTGAAGTTTGTAGCTCAAGCAAGAACTATTTCTTAGCTCAAGATGCAACTATTTATTCTTAAGAAGTGCATCAAACAATGGTGTTTAAGAATTATTTCAAGGCAAGTACTGATTTCGAGCCTAAATTATTTTTCACTGATTTTTCAAAGAAATTAATATGATTTTTTTTATCTTAGGTCTCCGCCCATTGTTCCGACAAGCAAATGCCCAGCTCTGCCTATGAGCACGAGCAGCCTAGCACTGAAAAGCGATTTAGCACCAAACGGAGCTACAAGTCAAGTGTAGTTTGTGCCTTTTAAATGTGGACTCAACAAAATTGGTTCGGATCAGTACCTGAGACGCGTACTGGGGATCGATGGATCAAAAAGGCATAGTACGACGACGTGGTCCAACCCTTTTTATCCGCGGGGACCCGGCCGACGAGGATATCCCCCGGCGATGGCTTCACCTCATCTGCCTGCAGCCTGCCCCCGTCTTCACGTGCCGACGCTAGAAAGGTCAATCGACCTGACCTGTCCCTCGAATCAACCGTACGATCTAGATCTGACAGCAGGGGACCATGTTGGCCGTTGCGGCCGGCCTGGAATCTGCTACGTCCACACAGGAATGAAGAGAGGCAAGTACTGCGTCTCCTTTGCTCGTTTCCGTGCAGTTTTTTTCCTCGAGACTTTTCATACCAGGTTTTTTTGAAGTACACGCCCGCCGGACGCATACATATAGTAACCATTGAAAGTACCTGCGAGTGTGTGCACTATTTTACTGAAATTCGAAACTATTGGTGAGGCCCTGGGATCGAACCCCAGACCGGTCGCTCGCCCACTTGCGAGCAAACCAGGCGAGCTACGCTCGCTCCTCGACTTTTCCTACCAGGGTTGAGTGAGAGTATACAACGGAGAGCCTAATGAAATGCTTGGTCTATTTCATGTTAGTTTTCTTTTTGCGCTTATTAACGCAATATAGGAGTAGTTTGATTGTTCCAAACTTTTATTATATCTAGTAGAGAGCCTGCAAAATAAATGGAGGAGACTCTTCCATGTTGCAAATCCAGGATGCGGTTTTTCTAAACTTGTATATATTGTCGTAGTTGTAGATGTATCTTTTGATCGTGTCTCTGTTATACAAGTAGTATTAGTGTACTAGAATGAAGTGGAGTATAGGATTAACAAACAAACATCAAACGTGTATTGGGTTCACATCTATTGACCACAAAGAATTAGTGTACGATTTTGGCCAAGTGTCCAAATTCCTTTCCCTAGAACGGCAGGGAAGCAATTTATCCCCTAGAGACTTTCTCAACATGAGGCTTCCTTCGGCGATAAGAAACCTAAACAACCAGTATTTTTCGCCTATTTGGGACCCACGATAGTCCATTTGATTATCTAGAAATCTCGTTTTGGGTTGGACAGTTGGCGCTACTTAATTAGGCGGGCGACACTATCAGGTTCAGAATGTGATGGCCTGTGGACTTATGCATGCCATGGAGAGCCGTGCAGGGGCCAGGTCGTTTTCTCGTGAGAATGAGTGGTGTACTAGAGGATTCCATCAATGCCATTTGCCGTTGTTTGCATCGCTGGGAAGGTCTCGCGTTCTTTACTAGTTTTTTAGTGCATCTGACTGAGAAGCCACTTTTTCTCCTCTTCGACAAATCAATCCTAGAGAGGCAGTTGTCATGTTCTCCGTAGATCTCAAGTTGTTCAGGGACGCGGATCATCTTAACTGGACACTACAGGTTTATTAGGCTTTATTCAGAACGGATGAGATTTCTACAGCGTACTGCAGAACACTGTAGTAACATACTTATATTACTGTTCCTGCAGCGTAACTCTGCAGTATGGTAGAGGACTCGTGTCCATTGTTCGTTATCTTTGGATCAAAATCCCAGTGCAAATATACTTTGGATGGAGCTATTATCCATCTGATAAATATTTTGTTTCTTTCAGTATGTTACTACTGATACTCTCCTTGCTAATCCTTTTCCCCCTCTGAACGCCTATCTGGCCTTTGTCGATCCTTCCTCCGTTAGTGATCTAGTAGTGAACAACACGTGTCAAATAGTGGCATCCATTCAATTATCCAAACGACTTGTATACGTAGCTGTTCCGCTTATGATGACATACTCTTCCCATTTGTCTATGAGAATAAACTAATGACAACAAATTTAGAATCTGTTTGGAAGGCATGAATAAAAAACACAGGAATATGATAAAATAGAGGAATGAAAAAGAGGAATATGGGTGCAAAACAAAGGATTGAAAACATAGGAATTTTGTATGAATGGGTGTTTGAAACGCAGGAATAGAAAGAAACGTTAGAATTCTAAATTAATTATATGAGTGAATAGCAATCTCATCTTGACGAGATTTTGTGGTATTTTGCGTTGTTGGTCTAGTTGATTTGGGTCCTTTTCTTATGTTCCAATCGCCACTGCAGGCTTCTTCCAATCGTGGGAATTTTTCCTTTGGCTCGGACGGGATGTTTCATTTCCTCTAAAAAGTACAGGTTAGGGAAACTTTCCATAGAAAATGGTTCTCTCAATCATACGTTCCATACAGTATAAACAGTGGCAAAAACTGAGGAATCTTGTTTCCTGTACTTTTCCTTTGAAAATCGTCGGATCCAAACAGGGCCTTAGGATGTGGATAAAACTTAAAGCCCATGTGTATAGTTGCACGGTCAACCATCACTGATAAATAGTACATTGATAAAAGGGGATTTGATAGTTTGTCGTATAAAAATATGTGCATTGATGAGACCATATGTTAATGAAATATAAAGTGATAAATGAACGAATGTACATCTTTGTAATGACAAACCATCAATAAGTGATCGATGAAATTTGGCTTGCATAGACAAAAGCTCGCATCGAGCTTGGATCATATAAACTGTTTCGTTTGGGCAAGAAGAGCGAAACCAAACATCTCACGGCCGATCTCAGCCGTCGACACTTTCCATCGGATGGCCCACAGCTGACAACAACTGGCATCCAATTCCTTTCTCCTCCTTGACCCGTTACTGTTTGTACGAGCTGACTGTGCAGCGTGCACTGCGCGAGCTCTGTAGTGAGGAGAGAAGACAGGAGAGATGAGCGGAGAGGAAGGCGAGAAGGCTAAGGGGGGCGGCGGCGGCGGAGGAGGGGGGTACGGGACGTTCCAGGGGCCGCCCAGCTACCCGCCTCCGCGCCCGCCGGTCGTCGGGTACCCCCAGCCCGCCCCGCCGCCCGGTCTTTTCGGCCAGCCGCCGGCCGAGCCGTACCCCCGCCACCGCGGCGGGTACCAGGCCGTTCCCGGTAATTTCCCGATCCTTTCCATTTGGGGCTCCTGGGAGTGGGAGGAGTGGTGGAAGGGATACTGCCGGTGGAAACTAGAATTTTGGTGTTTGACCTTGCAAGAAGTTGTAATCGGGATCGAATCATAAGGGATTTATTTGATCTGAGTTGTATTGCGCCGGCTGTTGAATATTGATCGGAATTGGGTGTGGAATTGGTGGGATTAAAGGCGGAATTCTTGCTGCGAGATCTCTGGCAGGATGTGGGATTGGGGCCAGATTTTGGAGTGTTTGAGCTAGTTCTATTTAGGTTCTTGTTGCCAAACACTGCTTGAAATTTACTACGACAGGTGGAATTGAAAATTTTGTTGCAATTCGGCATTCATTTTTCAGTTGCTTGATCCAAATTGGGCCTTATAGTTATCGTAGTGCCCTCTGTTTGTAATGTACGTTCTGTCCTTCTGTTGTATGCTAGTTGTTTGAGAATTATACTGTAGTTTCCATGCTATTGATCCATAACAAAATGAGCTTGTACTGTATACTACCAGAAAATAAAGAAGTAACTCAATTGCAGTCAGCCTGAGCAGATTGTTTAATGAGTGGTGTTAAAGTTAGCACCTTTGCATCTCTTAGCATGGCCTCGTGTTCCATTGTCTATCATTGGCGGCAAGGTTAGCGATCTTCGCATATTTTAGCACAACATGTAGTTCAATAGATCTGGCATGAAAGGTAGTTCGGTCCTTTTGGTTGTACTGGTCGTTTGGCAAATGTAACAGAAAGTAGGAAATACAGTGGTCTTGTCCTTGTCCCTGATGATTTTAGGGAGCCCCCATGCATATCTTAGTATTCTTGCAGCTTCTAATCGCACCCAGGCTTAATATAGTCAGCCTAATTTTGCTGGGTTTATTCAATCTCAGAGGGTCTTGATTTCAGGATAGTTTGATACCACTAAAAATGCATTTCTTTATACACCGGAAACTGGTTATTGCAGGCAGACTGTTCACCATATTGCAATCAATCATGGCATCATGCATATAAAAACTGCTAGTTATCCACAGCATTTTTGTTACAAGGTTTTTACAAGTACCTTTAATCTTCTTTGTTCTGCTTTCAGCTCAAGATTATGAAGCAGGTGTTCGTGGACACAGTCATGATCGCCTTCCTTGCTGTGGTATTGGTATTGGCTGGTTTCTGTAAGTGATCATTGTTCTATTTTTATCTTTTGATCGTAGTTTCATGTATCAACATCATATCTGAAAAAAAATACCCTGACAGACAATTACACTACAACTATGTTGTTGCTATAGCTATACCTGCTTAATTCTAATGATAAATCTCTTGTTTTGAAGATTCATAATCGGTTTCTTCCTTGGTGCCATTCCCTGGTATGTTGGAGCCTTTCTGCTGTGGTGTTCCAGAGTGGATTACAGGGAGAAACCAGGATATGTGGCATGCACAATAGCGGTGAGTAAAGGATTTATTCTGAAGTTCATCAGACATAGTAGGATCCATCAGATACAGTAAGTCAGTAACAACATTCGTTGCCATGCTTGTTCAATTGCTGATTATGGCACTTTTCCTTTCTTTACCATTGGTTTTTTTGTGTGATCGAACTGGAGATTTTAGTAACTGGGCATGCACAGTCTACTATAAGGTGCTTTGTTGTGTTTTGGAAGTATTATTTTCTCATGGCATGCTGATGTGACTCTAAACAATGGGCCACATTTCTGGGGAGTCATATGTAGTAAATATCAGTTCTCATCACTCATCAGGATTCCGTTTTCAAAAAAAAAATCACTCATCAGGATTGTATATGAAATTTCTGCATGTTTTCTCCATGTTCCTTGTATAGCTATTTGCATAAGTAATAGTAAACCCCCAAAAAAACTGTTGAGCACATTGACTATTTCTCCATCTTGTTCTTGCAAGACTTATTAACTTTGTCATGTGAAGAATGAATCCTGTATCAGGAGCAAGTGGTGAACCAAGAATCAATGGCTCATTCATGTTAGCCCCAGGTTTCCAGCAGAAAAAAAAATTGACGAGAAAAAATAGCTTAGTACAATGAACTTGTTGGATCTGATTGTTGAAAAGAAGCAAGATATTGGATTCAAATGATCATCTAAGATAATATAGCTAATTCAATCATCTAGAGTATCTAATCAGGTGGCTGTCGTGTCATATTCAAAAAAAATCCCTGCTCTTCATCAATTTTCTCATTCTTCAACAGGCACGCAGTCAGAGATCACTTTCCCCTCCCACTGCTTGGGACATGTATGTAGCTAGAGCATATTTATGTAACATTAACAAAGATCGATCTGAGAATGTGACCTATAGCTAATTCAATCATCTAGAGTATATAATCAGGTGGCTGTTGTGTCGTATTCGAAAAATTGTATCCCTACTTTTCATCAGTTTTCGACATGTATGTAGCTAGAGCATATTTATGTAACATTAACAAAGTTCAATCTGGCTTGTTTAAAAAAAAACAAAGAGCGATCTGAGAACTTGGTCACACTTTCAAAAGAATGCATGGTGTTCTTTTGGTGGTGCCAATAGTTAATGTAGTGTTCTGTCATCTGTGGAAACTACTTTCTGTTGAGTGTCTTGATGAACTCTATATTTGATCGCTTTTCTATCAGTCACTTGCCACCTCTAAATTTGAAATTCCAGTGATCCTAATGAGAATTACTTGGTATAACAGGCTGTCCTCGCCACAATTGCCATAATAATCGGGGCTACCGCTGGAGCTCATGTTTATTGATTTCATTTTACGTTGTATCACTGTACATATTGTACATTTCATGGATGCACAAAGATTTCATATCATGTCATCTGCATTGTAACGGAGTCGGTATTTTGCGTTGAACTTTGAATATTCGATGTATAACAAGGAGAACAAAGGCCTTGTTCATGGTCATAAATAAATCAGGTTGAGATGACCTTGCCTTGTGAATGTCCAAACAACATCGATTCTGAAATGGAAATTGTAATTGTGGCTTGGTTTATCATTGTCAGCTGGTTCAAGTTTAATCTAAGAAGTATCTGATAAGGAGAATTGTGTAGAAAGGTTCTACATATTTGTGATTCCATCAAAGAGTTTCAACATAAAAAAGAAAGTTTTTGAAGGTCGTATAAAAAAAAAGTAAAGGTAATATTTTGCTGTCATTGTCATTGCGGATGCTTGTGCTACACCGCTGCATGCTGTAGAAGCACCGACATTTTCTATTGTTTTAAGGAAACGTAATAGCACAATTTTTAAAATCAATAAATCACATATCGTTCATGGTGAAAATCTGAAGACCTTGTAAAGTTGACAGGATGGTGAAAATCACATATCATTCTATGTTCCAGTGACAATCATGGTGTCACAAGGAGTAACTCGTTCACATTCTATTGTAGCAACGGTACCTGATTTCACCACGGAACACCTGACGCATATTAATTAGAGGGAAAGAAAATTATATTCACAGTTAATATCGATGTATGAAACCAAGTGCTATGCGCCAACAGAAGATATTGGAACTTGGAAGAACTAGGGAATGTTGCTGGAACAGGAGCCCTTCATAGAAGATTTACAGGTTTTCTCGACTAAAGAACAGGAGACATGACAATGACATTGGTTTTGCTATGATTCTTTGACATACAGGGACTTAAGGTGCCTATACAAGAGCTTGCTATCATGCACGGCCAAATGGAGCTCAGAATCATCCGACCACCATTGCTGCAACCCATGAGCTTGAAGGAACTTCTTTGGTCCTTTGGCAATCACAAACAACTTAGCATGCGCCTCAGAATGACCGTCGCGCTTATCAGTAGTAACAGTGGCGACGCCGCTACGGTCAGCATAAAAGCAGCAAATGTAGTCGCAGTTGTTTATGTACAAGTTTGGCACCCATCTCTTTACCTCGATCAACTTTTCTTCTCCAATTTCAGCGACGACCTCTCCCTCTTCTCTTGGGCGAGAAATTTCGCCAGCATTTGAAGAGCTGCCACTGATGTATCGCTTCAAGACCTTGTCGGCTTTCTCCTGAAGTTTCCTCAGGCCCATGCCAAGTGAGACTGATGGCGGGTTAAACAAATGGCATTCTACAAAGATTCCATCCTTGGCCAAAGTCTTGCCAACCTGCAGAGCAAAGCCAGCCCCCAGGGAATGCCCAGCAATGCACACATTGTTGCTGCCATGCTTATCGATTGCCGACTTGAGCACCTCCAGTGCGCCAGTGAACCTGACAGAACCCCTCAAGCTCTCGCGAGCAAAGAACCTGAAATCATCTTCCAAGTCTCTCACAACAGTTAACTGCTTAAGTACTGTTCCTCTCAGAGCAAGGACAACCTTTGGAGCACCATTAGGCCTCAACACTATCAAGTCTGAGAGTGCAGCGAGCTGGTCCCATTCTAGAAGTGCCCCATATATGGATCCGTCTCTCGAATCAGTTAGAGGCCGCACCAGCTTATATTTGAATGGTTTCCACCAGTTAGGAGCAAGAGCGTTTTCACCGGTTCTGTTCTCTTGTCTGTCAAGCTCCAGTAGATACGCGGCCTGCACGAAGCATGAAATCACAATTCTTCTGTAGTTGGGATCTGCCCTGCAGAATCATCAGTATGTTTGTTCATCAGTACTACAAAAATAACTAGTTTGGTTATCAAGCATTACAAAAGGCATGAGTAATTTCCAGAAATAGCTGAAGTGGCTGAGAAATGTTTAACTTTCAAGTTTAAATGCAAGAAGAGTAGGAGAAGATCAGAAGACTCATATTCCTTAGACAAAATATTGGGTTTAATTTCAGCTACATTTCAACAGCATTCTTTACATCACGTTGTACACTTGTACTATAGACTATAGAGAGAGCCATGTCACCCTTTTAGTTACTTATAGTTCTTTTTTTCTTTTATACATTATCTGTAACACTCTGCGGCCCAAAATTCACTAATAGCCTAGCCCACCCACAGGGTGGGCATGCATGTGTAACACCTCACTTGGGCTTTCATTCTCGCTTTGCCCAAAAGGGTTAACCAGGAAGTGCTACGATTTGGACCAACATGCATTATATGCTAGTGGAACTCAATGTAAACTGACAACGTGGTACTAAAGGGGTTATTACATTATTATGCTAAAACCTTAAAAAGTTCATTACCCTTTCCCTTGGAAATTAGCTTCGTCGCATGACTAGCATTCAAGGCGCCAGAGGGTAAACTTCCATACTGACATCAACGATAATTTCTTATGCACTCAATTTATTCACAACCTTGACAAGTGAGAAAAACATGCTTTTTGCATGATGTTTGGTACTTATGACACCTAAATGTTAGGAGTTTAGAATAAAATATTGAGACTAATACCATACGTTGCCTCTTTTTTTTTCTTTTTTTTATATCCGGGATTTTCTCCATCCGGTCCATATTAAAGAAGAAAAAGCACCCAACTCCGCAAGACGCCCACGGGAGCAACGCTCGAAGCGTGGCAGGGTGGGAGCCTAAAGCTCCCTATGCCCATCGTGTTCCTGCGATCCTTGCATCAACTGTGCCCCAAAGATCAAATAAGTGAGCCTGTGGTCGAACCTCGGCCATTGCTTGCTTCAACGCAAGCTCACCAAGTGAGCTACGCTCACTCGTCATACATTGCCCCTATTAATTGGCTATGACAACTCTTCGCACTACATTGCTCTAATGCTTGGCTATACTGGTTACACCAATTCAAGGCAGTAAGGCCCTGTTTGGAACGCGGGAATTTTCCCTGAATCCTGCGGGAATTGAATTGTTTCCTGTGAAATTCCTGCAAAATTCCAACGTTCCAAATAGGCCCTAAATCAGGCCACCAGCCATAGTCATTTCAATGGACAACTTTTCCAATTCAGTAGACTCAATCAAACAACACGAAAAATGAAGTCAGCCACAACCATTTCAAGGCAGTAATTCAGCTCCGACAGTGGGCGATGCAAAAAAAGAAAAGGAAAACAAGGTCTTGCAGGTGTAGATGTTCTAATGGTCAGAGAGCA
Organism: Phyllostachys edulis; assembly: GCA_036346405.1. Lineage (NCBI taxonomy): Eukaryota > Viridiplantae > Streptophyta > Magnoliopsida > Poales > Poaceae > Phyllostachys > Phyllostachys edulis. The sequence goes on along the minus strand of CM070545.1, from coordinate 19,632,039 downwards.
CAAGAAATCATAGAATAAGACCTGATATTATTTGAGAATCCAAGTAGCATTTCAGCAGGAAATGGCAAAGAGCAGACACGTGGTCGCTAGCTTTGACCTCCATGTAGAATCACCACTGCTCAGATTCTTGGTAAAAATCCCCTAATCTAAGCAAGTCAACAACAGTTCAGATTCCTAAAACCCGTACATAGATTGTGACCAACCATGTCACCATGTGTTCTAGTGTCCCACGAAACAAGGTTCAATCAAGAAGCAGGCTCATGGTCCAGGTAAAGCGAAAGGAGGGAGGAGAGGAGAGAGTACGATTGCGAAGTGCGAACCAGCTAGAGCGGATGAGGTCCCTCCAGCTGGGGTTGGAGAGGTTGCGAGGCCCCGTCGCGTGGAACTCCCACGACGCCGACGACGAGGCCGGCTTGCCGCCGCCGTTGCTCCCCATCTCTTCTGCTTCTTGGACTAGCGGCTGATTAGCGGGGAAGAAAAGGTGAAGGGGAGTCGGTTCGTCAACGTTGGAGGGTTTGGATCCATGCGGAGAATATACCGTGCCAACGCGGCGGTTTCTTCTTCTTCTTTCCTTCCCCAAAATCCCACACGCTGACGCACTAGCCCCAGGTCATTTTTTACCGCAACAAATTTTGCTTGCTTGTTTGTTTGCAATGGCCAATTGTAGGTTTGTAGGGTGCAAACTGTTGTTTATGAGCTGAAGCGTGCCGTTGGGGATCTCCTTGGATGAAGACAACAACAACCACCTTTCTAGCTAACCAAATTTGGCTTATTTTCACCTGTTTGATCCTCCTATATTTACATGTTGAGCCGGCAACCGGTCCACTACTCCAACACGTTCTATAGAGCAGAGCCCCTGTACTTCTCTTAATAGAAACAGACAGATTCAATACATAGTTCCAGGTTATACCTGCTACGAGCCAGCAAACTTCACAAGCCAGCAAACTTCACAGAAGAAGAGACATTACAACCATAACACTTCTTCAAACTCCAAAAGACCCTAAGATTCAAACAACTTCACAGAAGAAAAGACATTACAACCATAACACTTCTTCAAACTCTCAAAAGACCCTAAGATTCAAACCACTCCACGGAGCTTCCACTACACCTTTGACATCCTCTTCGGCCATTCAAGGATCAAACTTATCAATATCGTTCAGGTACCGGCCGGTATGGTGTATGTACCATTCTGCCACCTAAAATGGTACATAATAGTCATGCGTTTCGTACCGGCCTCGATACCGGTCAATACTGGTCATGCCGACTCGATACCGGTCATACCGACTTCGATACCGGACAATATCGGCTATACCGTGGAATTAAAAATACCGTCTATTGAACTTATTGAAGTATATATTATATTTGATCATACTACAATGTATTTAGAGTAATATTGCAAGTGAAATTTAGTGTACATACAATTAAACATATATATATACTTATAAATATATATATTATTATATTAAACTCCAGAACGGTACACCGATATGGACTTGTACCGGAATGTACCATTCCAATAGCCAAACTGGTATGACCTCCAGAATAGTATTGACAAGTATGTTCAGGATTCTGGGAGCAGTCAGACGCCACCGCCTTGAAGCTTAATATATCTCAAACGCCACTTGTTCGAGTAGTTTGGCCCCCTCCTAAAGTAGTTCTCTGTTTGGTTCCTTTGTCTGCAATAGCATCCACTGATTAATCCAATAACAAGACAGAAAAATCACAAACATGGGGTCAACAGGCATTTTATTCCTGAAACACGTCGTATTCCACGTCTTCCAGATAGTCCATATCACAACCGAAACCCCCCACCATCACCAGACTCCTCTGGTGTGCCTCTGAACTGTCAGTCAATTTCCAAACAACCAGTGGACAGACGCATGCAACCTTCTGAAACCAAAAACACATTTTATAACGTTCCAAACATATCTTGCTGTTATGGAGCAGGACGTGGCGCACCGTAGTAGGCATGCGAACGGTGCCGAGGGTACTTTAGCGGTGCGCAAACAATGGTGAGTACTGTAGCGATGAGTGAACAGTACTCCTGATACTATAGCATGCTCTTTCCGTTACGTGGTTGCTGAGTTTCCTAAGATAAAGAATATTTGATTAGGTGGATTATTTTGGGATTCCTTATCTATCTAGTTATTGTTAGGAATACGATCTTATTTATTAGGAAGGTTATTTTTAATAGTTGAAAATATTAGATTGGATTGATAGGTTTTCTTATAGATTATTTCTTAGACGTTAAGTCAGATTGTCCCTATAAAAGTGATAGCATATATCCATTATCAATCAAGCAATGAGAAATCAAAAGTTCAACTAAGAGGGCGCCATGTCTTGCTCCATAACACTTGCCAATGGGCAACCGAAAAAAGATGATCAATACTCTCATCAGTGCCACAAAATTGACATTTATCTTCTCCTTTCCATCCTCTCCTCAACAAATTATCTTTAGTTAGGATGTTTTTTACTAACAGTCATAAGAGCACTTTAACTTTGAGAGGGAATTTTGTTTTCCACATAATTTTTTGAGGAAGAACACATCCCTGGGTTTTAAGTGCCCTATAGAAGGAATTCACAGTGAACTGTTTATTTGGGGTCAGCTTCCATATAATTTTATCTTATTCCTGTGTATGCATAGCCCTCTGCAATCGTCTTGTATTTTTTTTTTTACCATATTGCCAAAGCACCCCCCCACACACACACACACAACTCTTCTAAAACCAATAACATCCCAACCCTCGGAGAGAACTTCATCTACTGCGACATTCTTGTTGTAAACTAAATTGTAAATTGTAGCATATTTATGAGCCAAAGAAATGTCACCTAGCCAAACATCCTCCTAGAAATGAGTGTTTTTCTCTCATTACCCACTGATCTTTTGCAAAAGGAATAAAAAATTTCTTTGGTTACCATCAGCCCAGACCAAAATTGTGAATCCCCTATTTTTCTGTTTACTTGAGTTAGAGTCTGGAACTCCAAATATTTCTTTGTCATGAAAGTTTACCACATACCATTTTCATTTTATAGTTTCCAAAGCCATTTGCCCAATAAAGCTATGGTCATAGCATCTAGGTCTAACACACCTAAGCCATCTTGGTCCTTTGGTGTGCTAACCATCTCACCTTGGTCCTTTGGTGTGCAAACCATCTGTCATTTCACTAAATGATATTTTCTTATACCCTGATCAGATTGCCACAAAAACCTTGATCTGAAAAAATCCATTTTCTTTTTAACCCTCTTAGGCAATCTGTAGAAAGTTAACGACCCTATTTGTTGGCTTTTTCTTCAACTTAAAAGCTAAAAAGCATGAGCCCAAACAAATATGTGTCTTTTCTACCGGGCTTTTGGAAAAGCCTAAGTTTCCTATATAACTAAAAGCCAACATGAGGTGTTTTTTTGGCTTTTGCGGGTTGGATTTGGATGTTTGCCACTAAAGTTGGTATGAAATTACCCACCAATGCCATCAAATATAAACTCTGAAATCCCCAAACCCATCATCATTTCTCCTTCCTCTCCTCCTGGCTGAACCTACTCCTCTTCTCTAGCGCCGCTAGGGTTTGCACCCCGTACTCTGCTCGCCCCCTCGCTGGCGTTGGCACCAACGACCCCATCTCCCAATGTCACCATCCTTCTCCCCGTGACACAGCCATCCTTCTTGCCTGCCACCGCAATGTACGACCTAACTCCATCACCCCAAGCTCCTCGGTGACATCATCGTTCTATTGCCGCCACCACTAGACTCCTAGCGCCGCCCACAAGCTCTGTCCTCTCGCCGTTCTTCACTCCTCCACCAGCTACATAATCCGCGTCTGGCGGATCCGCTCCTCCTCAGTCCAGATCTAGAGGCCAAAAGGTTGTCCTCACGACCGACGTTCTCCCGCCAGCGACGCCAATGTCCTCTCCCCGGTCCGCAGCCGACATCCCCTCCTTTGCTGACGCCTTCGGCTACTCTCTAGATCTAGCGATGTAGCTCTAGATCTAAATCCCCCATTTTTTTCTTATTTAGATGATATATTTAAATTATGGGTACAAATATTTGTATGGCTCAAGAAAGCAATTTCATTTTTTTTGCTATGTTTTTGTTTTGCAATTTGATCAATGATTATTATTTGTATGGACAACAATTCTAATGCCTTTCCTATGATTGATTGCTCACTCGGCATATATAATCTAGTTTAATTAGGTTTTGCTATGATAATGATGCAAAGGTTGGACATTAGCAGCCTGATGATCAAGCCATAATTCCATGATGGACTGAGAATTTTGATATTCAGTTCTAATGGGAATTTTAACAATGAAAAAATAAGGCACTAGAACCATGGGTATTTCATACAATTCAACAGGCTTGGCTTAAAAGCTAGGTGCTTATAAGCTGCTTAAGTTAAAAGGTTGGCTTTAAGCTATAAACCAAAAAGCCTAAGCCTAAACAAACAGGGCAACATGTAAAGATGTACATTGCTTAGACATGAGTTAATTAAGATCAATCCCCCCCTATTGGAAGTATCTTCCCTTACTAGCAACCTAATTTCCCTTCCATTTTGTCCTTTGTATTTTTCTAATCTGTGTTTTGAATCATTTTTTTATTAATATTTATACCTAAGTACTTCATAGGCAAAGTACCTATCTTGTAAGTGAGGATCATGTTGTACATGTCTTGCTTGTTGACAACTTCCCCAAAGCAAAACATGTCACTTTTATGAAAATTAACTTTGAGCCCTGACATTATTCAAACAAGCATAAAATAAATTTAAGATTTTTGACCCCTTCATCATCATCTTGCAATATGGAAGATGGTCAAACCATCTTCCATATTTTCAGGTGCTAAGCCCCTAATCAGACCATGTTGTTGAGCTTTTGTAATCATCAAAGCAAGTACATTAGGTGCTATATTAAAGAGTAAAGGCGATAAAGGGCCCCTTGCCTTAAACCTTTGTGTGTGACAAAGTATGGACCAACATTATCATTGAATTTCACTGACACATGACCTTCACAAACACATTTCATAACCCAATCACACCAAGTATCTGGAAAACCTTTTAGTTTCAACACTTGATATAGAAAAGACCATTTTATTTTGTCATAAGCCTTCTCAAAATCAACTTTGAACAAAATCCTAGATTGTTTATTTTTGTTTATGGTGTTCAAGGTTTCATGCAACACCAACACCCCATCCATAATGTATCTCTTTAAAAAAAAGCAGTTTGAGTATCAGCAATTAAAAAAACATATCACTTTATTTAATTTGTTCATTATAACCTTGGTGATTATCTTATTTAATTTGTTCATTATAACCTTGGTGATTATCTTAAAGCTCACATTTAAAAGACATATGGGTCTAAATTTTTGAATTTGTTTCGTATCTTTACACTTTGGCAATAGTGTGATAACCCCATAATATAATCTCTTAATATCCAAAACCCCTTTACGGAAATCATTCAAAAGTCTTTTCAAATCATATTTCACAAGATCCAAAAATATTTGATAAAATTCCACAGGGAATCCATCTGGACCTGGTGGTTTGTTGTGTTCCATGCTAAAAACAACATCTTTCAATTCTTCTGTTGGAAAAGGTTCAACCAATTTTTTGGCATCATGTCCCTGTAATGTTTGAACGTCATTGTGAGAACCCGCGTAATTAGACCTAATCGCTTAGCAGTAATCGTTAGTTAGCGTTAATTAACCCTCGTGTTAGCGGTGTGCTGTTGATAGTTTGATGGTCGTTATTAAGTCGTTAGTTGATAGTCAACGGGTTGGTTAGTGGATTTTGTTCGCGAGCGTTACCATCTCTAGTCGCAGAACCGATAACCCATTATCACATCATCGCATCATTACATCATTCATGCATTTTAATCATCCATTCAATCTCAGAAATCAATCACAAGCAACCATTTGCATTCATCAGTCATCATTTGCAACAATAGTACCAATTCATAAGCAAGTTGTATTTCCATTTTCAATTGATCAACACATCATGCATACATGGTCTATATTCAAGCATACATCCATCCTTCAGCAACAGTATCATTTACAAAAGGATCTTTGCATCAAACAATTTAGAGAACAGTAGTATCCTCTGTTGGCAGCCTTGCATATCATCTGCATTCAATAGCAGCCATTATCTAAACCCTATGCATTGCTCCCTTCTCTGTTTTCTGGTCAAAGCGACAACTCCAAGGAACATCTCCCCTAGAGCATTCCTCTGCTTCTCACTCCTCAAAAGCCTCAAGATAGCATTCGCATGAGACCATAGCCGATCAATTCAAAGAAGAAGACCAATGACATACATCACCCCCCAACCATTTCACAGCAGCTCAACACAACATTCATCTCCCCATGCAGCAGTTCATTCCCCCCGGCATTCCAGTCCATCCCCTTTTACCAGGCGCCAATCCATCCCCCCATCACCCCTAGCAAGCAGTTCATCTCCCCATTCCCGATTCACTCCCTAGCAAGCATTCACACCCTTTTCTCCACCAAGACCTTAGCGTGAGATTCTTTCCCTAGCAAACATCCATTGCTCAAAGACATCCACCATTTACCTTACCTCTTTGGAGTCCGAAGCGAAGAAGAGGAAGCTCGACGACGTCAAGGCAATCAGAAGGGCGACCACATCCTCATCGCCAGCACCATCATCTTGAGCATCTAGTGGAGCATCTAGTAGAAGGTAGATCTCTGTTAGCAGCGCCGGCGGCCGGGAGGTCGAGCCGACCGGGCCAAAACCTTGCAAAGCCTGTAGATCGGGAGACCGAGCCGACGACAACGATAAGGCTGGCCTTCGGCCGTGCCTAGAGGAACCACGTATGGGTCTGCGTCAGAAGGCGGCTTGGGGCGGATCTCGAGCGAGGGCAAGCATCGGGCCGTAGAGGGAGCAGAAGTGGCGTCGGGTTCAGCCGGCCGAGGCGGTCGGGCGGGGACTGCAAGAACGGCCGAGGCGGTGTCGGCGGCGATGGAGGCGCCGAGGCGTGGCGGCCGGGAGGAGGCGGTCGGGAGCATGGAGGAGCCGAGAGGCCGAGGTCGTGTGGCTATGGATTGTGGTCGAGGCAAAGCGGCGGCTTGAGGGAGATCTTGGCGTGTGGCGGTGTGTGTCGGGTTGGTGGTGGCCGGCAGGGCGGGGGCCAAAGCCGAGCCTTGGACCTCAAGCAAGAAGCAAATTTGAGAGAGAGAGAGATTTGAGAATGAGAGAGAGTGAGGTGAGATTGGGAGGTAGAAGAAGATAAGGCAGGGAGGGTCTTGCTGTGTGCTTGTGTGTGTGCGTTGGGTGTGTTTCGGCCGAGTGAGTGAGAGAGAGAGAGAGAGAGAGTAGGAGGAGGGTAGAAATTAGAAATTAGATTAGGGAGGAAATAGGTTTTGGTAGCCTGTATTTATTTGTTGTATTTTTGTGTTTTGTCGGTAGCTGTTGTAATCAATTAGCTGTTAGCGGTCTATTTATTGCTGTTAAATAACTTAACCTTGAGTCTCGTCTAATTAACTAATTTGCTATTAACTTGCGAATTAAAATTGCTAGATAGATCAAATAGTCGTTAATTCTGTTATTAGTAAAATAACTAGCTTGTGTAGCAATCTTGTGCATCACTAGTATTTATTCTGGTAGCTTGAGCTATTTAATTCTGTTAGCGTAATCAGTTAAGCGTGGACCACGGGTTGTCAACCTTAGTGCTCGTTTTCGGTAGAACGATTATTTGGTAGAGTGCTAACTTAGTGTAAATCTCGAAAAAAAAATGTTTATTTAAATTAAATTGTGCTAACCATAAGTAGTCACTAACTTAGATATTATGTATCACTCAAAAATCCACTACGTATTTACTTATATTATTATTCGTTTCCGTATTACTTTCTGCACGACGTCCAAGACCGACGGAAGCAGATTGACCGAGTTTAAATCCACACCACATGCCCCACATACGAAGGCAAGCGACCCTCTTGAACATAAATATAGCTATTTTAAATGTAAACCGTATCTTGCACTATTATCCATATTGCATCAAAACTGTTTCTCAAAACTTAAATTGATTGAATGACATAATAATAATTAACATGAACTTGAATGAATGAGAATTCATGATATGAGATAAGAATGAGGAAAGAAAGTAATATGAGATTATTATGGCTGGTAAAGGGGCCCTTAGCGAGTAAGATATGAGGCAAGGCAGGGGGACCCTTTACATATGGTTACAATATAAGGATCAACCAAATCTTGCTCGGTGAGAGGCCGTAAAATCCGTACCAACCATTTTCCCGTTTCGGCGGACAGAAAATGCTACCTTGTTACGTGACTATGATCTCCTACTATGCTATATATATATATATATATATATATATATATATATATATATATATATGTGTGTGTGTGTGTGTGTGTGTGTGTGTGTGTGTGTGTGTGTGTGTGTGTGTGTGTGTGTGTGTGTGTGTGTGATGGTGGAACCCAGACCGGTGGGGAAGTCCGGAAGTGGGGGATCCTAGGCGCTATAACGCTAAGGTGGAGTGTTGGGTGTAGGATAGAAGCTGCCCCCAACCAACATTGCTGGAACTCGGTGGAGGACTGGGTGCGCTTAGGACACCGACGGAAAGTAATAGGTGGAGAAATTAATTCACGTAACCTAGAAAACGTTCTGTATTCTGATCTCGGAACCGCATCAAAGGAAGTGCGGTGGACCCGACTCATTTAGAGCTCGAATGACTATGGGTAAAGTGGTACAAAGCTGCAAGATGCTATATCAAATCATGAATTCATGCGGTCTCTGGATTGGAGTCTCTACGGAACCGTCGGGGTCTTTCTTCTCTCCGAGTGAATATTAGTGTTTTTCAGAATTAAAATCTGCAACCAAAATGTTTTAATGATTATTTTCTAAATTGAGATGACTTAGAAAATGTGATAACAACTAGAGTTAGTCATCCACTGCATTCTTTGCTATTAATGCTTCTTGAGTACGCCACAGACTCAACCTTGTTAGTATTCTCCTTTGTAGATCCTAGTCCGGCTGGGAACCATCTCGAGTGGGGCAAAGGATAATGTAGGTACCGAAGCAATTTCAGGAGGAGAAGGTGCAGACGACGAGGACTAGGGTGATTTGGGCGCTTTGTCTGCCGCGTGGGTCGAATAGGCGGCCGGGACTTCAGGGCCGGCGAGAGAAGTGGAGAAGCTACTTTCGTAGCGATATAATACTTGTATTAAGAACCATAGCCCTGCGTAGCTATTACTGGAATGAAAAGGTACAGTTTCTATCTTATTGTTCTGCTGCGTAACCCTGGTAAAAGGCTTACTATTCGTTGGAGCAGTGTTTTATTGAGCAAACGAATAGTAATCCGTATGCTTAAGTGTAATTACCCTTGGGGTAATGACACGGGACGTTACAGTCATCCAAATGGAGAGAAATGTTTGAACAATAAGGATGGCCAAAAAAAAGGTTTTTATAAAAGGTAGTGGTATAACTCATGAGGTTCTTATCCCTCTCTATGAATCCCTATTCTTGTTGCAAGGTCGAGATCATAGTTTTTCTTCTTCTCCCGTTAGCCTTAGCATGGTAATATTTTGTATTATTATCTCCTTGTAAAAGTTATGTTTCCTTATATCTTTGTAACCACTTTATTTCCTCTTGCATTAAAATTCTGGCTAACTGAGCTTCCAGCTGCCTTTTTTCCTGTCTAAGTTTGGCACTAAGCCCTTATTCCTCACAAACTTTATCTAACATATCCAATTTTTGTCAAAATTTCTTTTTAAATTTTCCTGTACCAGCCCTCTTGATTTCTATTCCAACATTTTAGCTTTTTTTTTCTCAAACATCTCAGTTTAAATTTCTAAGCTTCAATACTGGACATATCACCAGTTGGTGTTGTCCAAATATAAAAAAACAACAAGAAAAAATATCTTCTCTAAGAAAGCAACTTAATTCAAATTTGAAACTTGAAAGGTTTGTTACCATTACTATGCCAACCAGATTCCAAAAGTAAAGGTGCATGATTAGACAGAACTCTCTCCACTGCCTTGAGTGTGACTAATGGATAATGAATCTCCCAATCATTACTCACCAATACCCTATCTAATTTTTCATAAGTTGGGTTATCATGATCATTACTCCCTTAAACCCAGTTGTTAAATAACGACATTAAAAAGAAAACTCCATTTATTGCATCCCCTTTCTTATTTTTCTCTTTTTCTTTCCTAATGATATTAAAATCACCTCCCATGATCATGGGACACTTATTGCTATGGCAAATTTGTTTCATCTCTGTGAGCAAAACGTGTTTGTAACTAACTTGAGCCGCACCATACATAACAAACAAATGCCACTTAAAACCATCATTCTTGTTGCTTAGTATAATTCTTACACAAAAAAAAAAAATCCCCACACCGGCTTTCTAATACATCACAAGTATCATTTCTAGCCCCCACCAAAATTCCTCCTGATCTGCCTCTTGCTGGTGACCAGATCCAATAGAAATCATGTCGGCCACAAATTGATCTAAGACTATTAATTGTAAAGTCTTGTTTCATGGTCTCTTGCAAACCAATGAAATCAAGGTTTTGTTCTAAAATCAATTTCCTAAGAAACCTTGATTTCTCAGGAACCCCCAACCCTCTAACATTCCAAAAAAAGACATTTCATTTTGATTGTTTGTTTTTCTTAACCCACATCTTACTTTTAAAAAGTGGCTTCACTAAGAATATCCAAGGAGAACCCTTTGATTTATTCCTTTTTTTTTCCAGAAGACGCTAGTTGAAATTTATTCAAACATGCTCTTCTAGATCCATTAATGGACCATCATCATCAGAGTTTAATTCTATTAAAGCAACAGAGTCAAGTCCTTCCCAACCTGTTTTGTCTTCATAGGTATTGGCTTTTTGTTTGATCTGTCCTTGAAGGAACATATTAACTCTAGTCGGTTCAAGATCCTTGATTAAGTCTAAATTTGAATCAACCATATCTAAAGCACATCATAAATTTACTCCCAAAACAGAAGCGATCTCAGATAAAGAAGAATTTGAAGAAGATAAAACTATTGGGAAATCATTATTACCTAGAGGCAATAAATTATTTGCTTTTGCTCTCTCCTTAGCTTTATCCAGCATGTTTTTATCTTCGTTATCTCTCAACCTCAAGCACCTTCTTGGTTGTTTATCTTCTAGATCCCCTTACTTAAGTTGTTCCTTCACTTCATCTTCTTAACTATCTTGTATCTCCACCCCAACCATCTTAGCAAAATCTACTGATTCCTGGGAATCCACGGTTTCCTCACTCTAAGTGAAATGTAGCCTTTCATCGTTACCATGTAACATCTCTTGATCCACTCCATCAAAATTACCCTTGATGCTATTCATATTGTCATTCATGTCTTCTCCTTGCCTTATCCCTGTTTGTATACCAATTAATTGCCTTGATTTTTGCTGAGACTTTTCAAGGTGTTTGTCATTGTTCATCTCTATTGTTTGGTTGGTCACTTTTTGAATCACTTCTTGAGTTTGTATCTCTTGTTCCTCCTCATTCTTTTGATTATGTTCAGAGATTTGTTTTATCTCTGCCATATTTTATTCCTTAGCAACATGTTCCTGCTTATTATCCACTGCACCCCCCATTTTTTATATCACTGTCTCCATGGTTTCTCCAAGAATTTGAGCTGGTTTGGAACAATTTTGACCATCTTTCACACAAAAAACTTGTCCCAAAGGAGTCTGATTCTTACCAATTGTGTCATTCTTCATTTTCTTTGGTGTTTTGTCTTCATTCTTATCATTATCTTTTCTTTGCGACTTGTCTTTGTCTTCAGACTGTTTTTTGACATTACCACTCCACTGGACCAACCAATCTCAACCACAAACTCCACCTGGAAATAAATTTCATAATACAACAATTATGTTGTAGCACCTCTGAAGATATCGATATCTTGGTAGGGTCTTCCACTCCTATATTTATCATTATCAAATCATGTGATCTCAGCAGATCCATATCCACATCTAACACCACTCCAAGAGAGGAACCAATTTCATAAAGAGCAAAATAATTCTTCATTGTGTGAGGAACACACAACACCCTCACCCATACAGTGTATAACTTTTCTTTTACCATAGATTCCGAGTCCAGCTTGTATAACTTTTCTTTTGCCATAGATTCTGAGTCTAGCTTGTCACTTGAACAGAAATCCTTGAATCCTTTAGCTTGAAAAGGTCAAAATTTGATAATTAATCCAACTTGGCTCTAGACGAGAATCTCATTAGGAACATATTAGGACCATTTTCTCCAGCATGTCCTTCCCATTTCCAGTTAAGGTTGTTAGCAAAAGCCATCTCTAATTGTCTGACAGTGACATCCCCTTCCTTAATTGTGATTAGAGCCATTGGATTGACATGTTCCTTGTGACTAACTAGTTTAATATTTTGTATTAATAAACAACATAAACCATAAGTATCATATCCAACAAACTTAGCTACATGTTTTACTTGTTTGGGCCACGCAAAAAAAAACAGTAAGATGATTTTCTTTCCCATATATATTATAAAAAGACAACATTTCGACATTCTTTCATCCCATGTCCATATTCTCCACACTTATAACACAACACCTTTGATAGATCAACCATCTCAGTATCATTGAGTTTATCAGAGTCATTACCTTTAGTCTGTTGCTGATGCACCTGTGACTTCGGAGATTCCCCCAAACTATTGCTCATATCTGCCTCTATCTCCTGCTACCCCCACATGATTGCGAACCTGATGAACTATCTGACGTTATGGAGGTTGGTTAGGTTGCATCTGATGAATCGGTTGGTGTTGAGGAGGCTGTAAATATTGCATCTGACTACCAAAAATATTATGTTGCCTTTGATAACTAGATTGGTTTTGTTGCATCTGATGGGTTCCTTGATTATGCCACCTCTGGAAGGCCCCTTGGTTCTATTGCATCCGATGAGCCCCTTGATTCTGCTGCACCTGATGAACCGGTTGATACACTTGCCTCTGAGGAACCCTAAATCCTTCCCCCTAATGCCATTTTTTTTATCTCCATTCCTTTTATTCATGCCACCCTCGAATGTGCACTGATTTCCATGATCTCCTCCACGCCCGCCGTGGTACTGTTGTTGTTGAGATCCTGCATTGTAAGTGCTGTGCTGCAACGGCGGTTGCCTGCAATTCTACCAATCCCTTAACCGAGATGACCACCGCTGCCATTACCGCCACCAGCACCACCCTACCATTACACTCGTTCATACTCATCACGATGCGCTTTCCACCCTCCTCCTTGATCCACCATGGAAAATCTACAAATTGGGAATTTCTACCTCTAAGATACCGCAACTTGCACAAAATTCCTCGAATCCCCGTCAATCGTACAACTCCAACCTCTCTCACATCCTCCAACCCCCACTCGTGGCCACTCTTCAACTAGTGATGCTGCACGGACTTTTGGATTGAGAGATTTGGAAGTAACCCTACACCAACCATCGACCCAACCCTAGAGTAGGTCTCACGCCTTCATAGATGTTGTAGAAGAGGGCTAGGTGGTGGAATGGATCATCCTCAGGTACAACGGATCTCACCGAATCCGCACCCAGATTCAGAGACCCACCAACCCTAACCCCACTCTCGCAATCATGACACGCGTGCAGCGAAGATGAGGAGAGAGAAGAAGAAGAGAGGGATGGATAAGGATGTTCGTGGGCTAACTTTGTATGAGGCCGAAGTAGCCCAATCTCACCTGTGGCCCATGATGAGTTTGAAGTTTCCTGCTTGCACCATGGCTCGCCGCCATGATCGCCTTGCTCTGGAAGCTTCATGAGCTCTCCAAGTCCAACAATGCGTGAACCTACCTGATCTTTTGTTTTCCAATTTTCTATTATGTTTTGTTTTCCAGTAGTGGAGTGGAGGGCCATCTTTTGTTTTCTAATTTCCTAGGTAACATAGTATCCCGCGTATTAAGTAGCAAAAACGTTAAGCTTTTGAGTGAACTAGTGTGAAAAACTAAATGAATAAACATAAAAAAGAATTAGCAACATACAAAAGATTTCATCAAGTATTGCTTCATCACCATTGAGGAACCGAGCATACCTTAGTTGGTGGGAGGTGTGGGTGTACACCACCACCTAGGTTCGAGTCTTCTTCGGCTCGAATTGGGTGTTTATTCTTCTTCTCAATGAGAAGATACCTAGTTCCTCCTAGGTATTCTCATTTTTTCCTTCATCACCATTAGGCAACTTGGTGTATATATATGCTATTGCTCTATGACCTACCTCAGTGCCTTGTCCTCTGGCTCTTCCTGCACTCATAGTAGTATGACGTGATGGTGGCTACAGAGAACACCTCCAAAGCGCTGATCAATAAGTAGGTGACTCAGCTTGCTGCGCTTTGTGGCAGCCACACCGTCATAAGAGCGCACACCGGTGAGGCTAACATGCTCAACACCCACATGGCTGCCACGTAGAGCAAAGCCTGCATGTTCTTGCCCTGCATGAGCCACCACGCACATCCCATGGCACCCATCTATGCTACCTAGGCTCCGCCATGGATGGTACAACGGCCACAGCGTAAACGACCTCGAGGTAGAAGTAAAAGACCATCGCGAGGAACATGAGCATCAAGTTGAGTAAGTGCAGCCACCGCAAGTAGTACTCGGCAAGGCAAAACAGTAGCAGCCCAAAGACCCCGATGATGCTGACGTAGGACATCCGCAGGATGTATCATGTAGCCAAAGGCGATGGTCACAACAAGGCCCCAGAAGTTGCCCTTTACCTTGCCCAAGAAGGAGCCGAACGTGTGGCGCTCGCCGGAGCATGACGTGACGACAACGAAAATGGTGGCGATCTTTACCGCCAACCCGACGACCACGTTGACAACGAGGTAAATGACATCGGTGAGCGGGACAAGGGTGGGTTAGACGACATTGTTAGTGCCATTATAGGCTTCAAGGATTGCAGTGATGGCGACAACGAGGGGTTGCAAGGCAAGGGATTTGACGAGCAATAAGCACGAAGAGCCGGATGAATAGGCTGCTACACGCCAGGATGAGGACACTGTGCTTAAGGAAGGCGAAGAGGCCTAGTGCTGGCGCTAGCTGGGCGGGGGCCACCATGGCTCTCAAGAATCCAAATCCAATACATCTGAAAATAAACTATAAACTAGACTACTAGGTAGCACCCATGTGTTATATGAGAATCTTGCACATAAATAGAGCAGACAATCTTCGACGACGTCGGATTCATTTCAGATGCAGCCACACACCGGCTTGCTTGCGTGTGACACCAATATGAATCGATTATACGAAGCCACAATACTCTGCATGCCGAAATCTCTCTGATAATGTCCAAGTCGGCATCTTCGAGGCCTGTTTGGGATAACTTTGGCTTTGGCTTTCCGCTGGGAAAAGTCAGAATCCATCCTAAACGGGTGGCTTTCTTCAGCCACTTTTGGAAAAGCCGGAAGCCGTTTTCAACGTGGGGAAGTTGGAAGCCGCCCTAGGGCAGCCTCCCATGGCTTTAGCGGGTTGAGGTTCTGAGAATACCCCTAGAGTTGAAGGAATTTACGCTCCTCCTACCACGTATATAATCCCAAATCCCACCCATCTCACCCCATTCCCCACCTACCACTCGCACTTGAGCCCTAGCCGCGTCTTGCCAAGACCGCCGCCCTCCCTCCCTCGTCGCCTCCTCACCTCGCCTGCGCCTCCTCCTACCTCACACACACCCGACCAAGCCTCTCCATCTCTTTGCCCACCTGGCCTCCTCCCTCAGTGCCACCACCCCGGTCGGCCTCCCTGGCCCCCAACGTCGCCCTCCTTCCCTCTCCCGGACGTGACACCACCTCTCCACCCGACGCGCCCGAGCTCGACAGGACCGCCTCCTCTTGACCTCACTCACTCACGCTCATGACGCCTCTCCTCGACCTCGCAGGCTCACCGCCACTGCCCTCCCTTGTGCTCGCCACATTCTCCTAGCAGATGTAAGTAAATTTCTGATTTTTTTAATGCTTTCTGAAATTTCTAAAATTTTGCATCATGCTTGCCTGAATTTCCAATGCTAATTGAGATGTTTTTCATGGTTCCATTTGTGTAGAAGTACAACATTTGGTTGCAGCCATGGATTAATTAGCATTTTGTACAAACAAAGATTTATCATATTTTCTTGCTGTAGTGAGTCGAAAATGAGTGAATGTATTTTGGTTATTGATTCTCATAATGTGGTGTTCTCAGGGCAATGTGAATGTAGTAGTGTTTCCGAAAGTGTACTATTGTTTTCTGTTTGCTTGTTTAGTTATGATGGAAATAAGAAATGCCATTTTTCATGCTCCATCTACCATGTACGGTATCAGGTTTCCAAATTGTTGTTGTGTACAAACATCACTGAGAATGAGAAATAGCTTCCAAATTGTTGTTGAACAATCCACAACTAATTCACAAATTGATAAATATCAGAACAAATTTTATATTTAAACAAACTGACAACACTCAACTACAAATCATAGAACAGTTTTCAAAACAAAACTAGAGAAATGGTTGCAGGTGTTATTTGTCGTTAATTGATTAATTGCCGTTAATTTTCGTTAGTTGGTGTTAATTGTCGTCATTTACCTTAGGAGCATTTAAAACATCCCTTAACTTAGAAGCTCCAGCTAGCCTACCTAAAAGTCAGACTAGACATGACCAAACGAGCCGCCTCGCACGGCACGACACGAGCTCGTGTCGGCTTGGGCAAGATTAGACCCGAGCACTAAACGAGTTGTGCTGCGCTGGCCCATGGGCCGAGATGCCGACTCAGGCATGACACGTCGACCTTCGGGCGGTGTCGTGCCGATCCAGGCACTGTTGCTAGGCCGTGCCGACCTAGCCACCTCCGCACCCTGCCACGCCCACGCCTACGCTATGCCGTCGCCGCGTTGGTCACGCCTGTCCTCCTCCTCCTCCGGTTGTGCCGCACTGAGCCCGACATTGTTCGTGCCGTGTTGGGCCGACTAGCTGGATTGAGTGCCGACCTCAGCACAACACACCCGGTCATGTCATGCTATGCCCGAACCGGATCAACAGTCTCATGTTTCGAACCGACCCAGGAGGCCTGATCCATCTAGCCACCTCTAAGTTAAACTATTAAATAACAAATATCTTTAGCTCAATCATTCAATCCTAGGAGAGAACATAAAACTGTTTTTCAGCGAAGACACCGAAACAGGCCCTCGATGTACGGCTGTAGCCACGCACTCGCGACGCAGTACCCGAAGTTGTCCCCTCTGTCACGCAATGGAAACTGACAAGTGGCCCCCACCCGTAAGACTGTAAGCGTGAACAGTGCGACTCCCGAGGCAACAGTGCGAACGCTGTCCGTCCGATCCGATGGGAGCCGTGTCGAGATCTCGCACAAATTTAACAGCCTCGGCGACCGGGCCCCACCGCCCCACCCCACATTTCGAATTCAAACCATCACCTCCCTCTCACCTCCTCCCAATCGAAGCTTCTAGGGTCTAGGGCTCTAGGCCAACCGGGAGGGCTCCGGGAGCACGAGGGCGCGAGCGCGGGAGGGAGGCATGGCGGAGCCGCCGAGGGTGTCGTTCCGCCACGGCCGCCTCGCGTCGCGGAAGGCGGAGGAGGCTGGTAGATCTCTTTCTTGGGTTCGATCGGGGGGTTCTTGATCCGCTGATCCATCTTGCTGTGTTTCTTCGAGTTTCTGTTGGTTTTGTTTGCGCCTCGTTTTGTCTTGGTTTTAGACGGTTTTTGTGCTGCGGTTCTTGGTCTTTTGCGGGGGTGTTTCTAGCGCAAACTGATTAGGTGGAGTGCTTGCGAGAATCGTGCAGTTCCATTTATTGATCTCGTTTCTTGAATATTGGGGAACATTGCGCGATCTATTGGTTAAATTGAGGTTGCGAGATGTAATTCCGGGGCCTGTAGTTTTTAGTGCAATTTTTGCTGTATTCTTCTTTGGAGACGACATTGGCATGTAGTCTTGCGTTTACAGGATCTAGTGCTGCGTCTTGAACTCTGGTTCTGCAAGAAATACGCTTAGAGATAGTTTTCACTTTTCAGTGATTCTTGAAGCTTTCGCTGCTATCGTGTTCCAAGGACATTACAAACTACTTTAGTCATAATGTGTTGTTGGCTAGTTTTAATGCAAGAACGTCATTCTTGCTTCTAGATTAGTATGTTTCTTTTTATAAATTCACAATGACATGCAATGATTCCAATACACGAAGTTTTGCTTTTGTAAAATTCGTTGGCTAATTCTAGTTTCTTGCTTTGCTTTCTGCAAGCATGGAGGCGGCACCAGGCTGCAGCCTGGCTCGAGAGCATGGTCGGGCCATTCGGCCTGTCCCCTTGCCCGTCAGAACAGGAATTTGTTGCTGCTCTAAGGAATGGCATTGTTCTATGCAAGGCCATTAACAAAATACAGCCGGGTGCTGTGCCAAAGGTTGTCACTAATGCCCCCTGTGATAGCCAGCCATTGACGGCTTTCCAGTATTTTGAGAACATCCGCAACCTCTTAGTTGCTGTTCAAGAGCTGAAGCTGCCGAGCTTTGAGGCCTCTGATCTGGAAAAGGTTTGCTAGCTATATACTCAGCAAGATAATCTTTTTATGGAGGGATGCTTACTCACCCCGCGAAGCGGGTTACTTGTGTAGGACAATCTTGATGTCGGTTCAGTGGGCAAGATTGTGGACTGTATCATTTCCTTGAAATCTTACTATGAGTGGAAGGAAGGCGGCGGAGCCAATGGACCACTCAAGTACATGAAATCACCTCTTGCACCGCGTTCTGCAAGCCAGGTTCAGTCTGACAATGTTGCTTATGGATCTTCTCCCTCCCAAAAGCGTCTAGATTTGACAGAAACTGATGGTGAGAGACAACCATTTCAAAGTGTGGGTCCTAACATGGAAGGTTTGTGCTGCATTTTTCTTGGCACGCATGTACACTTTAAGTCTAAATTTTTCTGTCTGATTAGTCACTCGTCACCTCATTTCGATGATGCTTTTAGTTGATTCGTCAATTAATGGTGTTGTTTATTACACTGTACACATTAGCTACTTTGTAGCGACTTGGTTAAAATAGTCACTGTCATGAACAATGCGACCATCTATGTACTGTGCATTTGCAGAGGCAATGGAAAAACTTCAGAAGGCTATTTTGGATTGCATGATAAGTTGCAAGGAAAATTTTGATCAAGAGGGTCTGAAAAAGGTGATTAGCCAAGAATTACATTAGTTTTTGAGTTAAATATAACATATTTAATATGTTTTACTGTTTGTACCTTGTACCAGTTTCTGACAGGACCTAACGATTTTTTCAGGATCCAGTAAAGCTAGTTGGCACTATTTTATCAAGTCAGCTGGAAAAAGAACAGGTAAACTGGAATACTGTCTTATCCATCGGATGCTTCCTAACAAATGTCATATGTATTGTTGATGTTTACCCCACTAATTTAGCCATGGATTGGGTTCACTTTTGTTTTATCAGCCCTTTTGTCTTGAGTTCTTTTGTTGTTGACATTTCTCTCTCGTATCGTATGAATCAAACAAACCGATCTATCAAATGAATCAATGAAATATGGATATGAATTGTTGATATTATAAGATATTTACAACATACTTGCTGTCCACTCACAAAAAAGGCTATGTTAAGCATAATGATATTGTATCATTCTCATAGTACTTCTGCAATTAACATCTAGGTTTGACCTGCAAACTCATGAGCTTTTTTAGCCTAAAAAATAAGCACATTTTTACAGTGCTTATTACCACCTGTTGTGTTTCCAGATGCAGTGTAAGACTTATTTTCTGAAAAATGGTCTGTCAAATAGTTATGCAGCGATATTATTCTTTATTCACATCACATCTTAGCATATTTGTGTAAATCATAAGTTTATGTCTATTCAGATGGTTGTTGTACCAAATTTTTTTCTATTCCTTAATCATCTCAACTAAATTGTGCTGTCCTATTTGTTTCCATGCACCTTGTATTCTTGTTCAATTGAGTGTGCACAAATATGCGATGTGCAACTCTGCCATCCACAGATCGCTGTTATATTGGATCATAACTTTTTCCAATGCCTAATAACATTTTGATACTTGAAGTGTTGGTAGGATTACATCTTTCTCCAGACAACATAGAACAAGTTCGTTATAAAAATATAAAATACTTAACTTTCAACTGGGTAGAGCTGTAGAAATACGAGGAATCTAAAGTTTGTTTCTTACTGTAAGTACTCAGTAGTTCAGTTCTTCTGAATGAAAAAATCACATAAAGCACTAAACGTTTGTGTTTTGTTTTACTGCACTGGAACACAATATTAGAAGAAATTGATATCTTTCATCCTTCCCATTTTTTCAGTTCGACTTCTGAACTGCGGTTATACTTATACTAAGTTCTTTTCGTTTATGTTGCTACTTGCTACACTTGTGCACTTTGTACAATGAACTGTATGACCTTGCAGGTTGGCGTAGTTCACCAATGTTTTATAAGTATTTTAAATTCAAATGGAAAACTTACCTTTTTGCGCTTGAGCGATGTTTTAAACTTTTAACTAAGGCTAATTACAGCAGAAAACAATACCTTTTATGCAGTTCAAACCGCTTCTTCAACTTTTTTCTCCAGAAGGGTCTACAATAAAAAATGAATCAACTCAGAGTATTGAGGTACTGTTTTGCACTCATCCTTAATTGGGAAATTGCAATGTGCTTTGGCATTTATCAGTAAAATTAAGAGGAATTGGCTTTGTTGTGAACTTTTAGCATTAGCAAGCAGAGAACAGTCATTTTGGTTTTTTTACCAGTGATACATGCTCTTAGTCCGACATTAGTTTTTCTCATTTGGTTCTTATAGTAAAAAGCTACAACTTGTTTTCTATTTTACAGAATTTCACACACATAAACACAAAAAATAAAGAAGAAATGTGTTGTATGATGCAGCATCGAACCTACCACATCTGAGATGCAGAATAAATGCTGGTGCTCAAGAAATCTAACAACTGAATAGATTCCTACTTTGTTTACAGATGTTATAGGGTAGAGAAAAATTTACTTAATTCTCTAGCTTTATAAATTTGCAAATATGCTCATGATGTTTCTAAAACATTGTTCTAAAAAAACTGAAGCTGCATTATATTTTATAGCCCAGGGACACTTACGTTGCACTGGCATCTTGTTGATATGGCAGAAGAGTTCAACTGAATTACTGAACACATAATAGTCATGGTTTATAAATGTAAGATAATTTTTAAAAACTTTGCATGATTTTGAAGTCTGGCAGCAATTTTAATGCCATGATGTACAAAACGGTTTATCTGAGTTTGCATGTACAGTCATTCAAAGTATCACTGAACAGTTAAGCACTCAAGCAGTTCATCATTATGATGTATTATCCCGTTGTGCTTTGTAGTGTTCAAACTCGCAGGTTGAGAATAGACGGCACATGTTGCAAGCACAGGAATCTGAACTTTTGGTGAGTTCTCATGCTGCTATCTGTATTATATTTAAGTTTAATAGTCAATATCATCCATTTGAGGTTTCATTTCATTTCATGGTTATATACTAAATAAAGTTTTTTATTTGTATCAAGCATTGCCATTTACTTTAGTCTGTTTGTGTTTGTGAAATACCACGTTGATCTTATATGGTCCTTTTTTTAGATTGATCTTATATGGTCCTTTTTTTAGATTAATCTTATATGGTCCCTTTTTTTAGATTGATTTTATATGGTCCTCAAATGGTGTGTTTATCTCTTTGTAGGTTCAATAGCATTCTTTTTCGGTTGGTAATGACATGACTTATTTTGCAGGAGCTCAAGACATTGTTTCAAGAGGTTAAAGTTGATTTCAGGACTTTGCAGACCCAATTCCAAGATGATATCACCAAATTAGGTATGCTGTTTTATCGTAGGCCATAGCACGCCTTTTTGGTGTTCCAAGTAACCCACATCATCAAGCTTTAGTGGTGTGGTGTAAATATAATATTGCAACTTAAACTTTACAGGTGATAATATCCAAGGGCTTTCCAAAGCTGCTCTTGGTTATAACCAAGCTGTGAGGGAAAACAGAAACTTGTATAACATGCTTCAAGAATTGCGAGGTATCACATGGTATAGTTCACTGTGGTCATTGATGGTATTGTTTGAATTATTTCTGAGAGCTCTTTTACAGGAAATATCCGAGTCTTCTGCCGGATAAGACCACTTATTAACTCAGAGTCTATTTCTTTAATTGAACATATTGAAAATGATGGCTCGATAATGGTCTGTGATCCATTTAAGCCACAAACTACACGTAAGATCTTCCAGTTCAACAAAAATTTTGGGCCATCAACCACTCAAGGTAATATTGGTATAAACTGTACTTGGATAGTTGGATGCTTCCGTTTTTATCCAGTTGTTACATCTTCATGCACAAATTTGTGCAGATGAGATTTATAAGGAGACACAATCTTTGACTAGATCTGTCATGGATGGTTATAATGTATGCATATTTGCTTATGGGCAAACAGGTTCCGGCAAAACTCATACAATGGTACAAGGCAAATCATATTTTGTACAAACAATAGCTCTTTATTTGCCTGGCTCTTTATTCGATCACATCTAATTGTACTTTTTTCTTTGCATGTTGGGGATTAGTGTGGCCCATCTGGTGGGTTGTCATCTAAGGATCTGGGAATTAATTACATGGCATTGAACGATCTCTTCAATATATCCACTTCTAGGGAAGATGTAAAATATGATATACAAGTGCAGATGGTTGAAATATATAACGAGCAAGTTCGTGATCTTCTAAGCGAAGGCACTTCAAGCACAAAATATCCTTTCATGCCTTACGTGCTATTCTTGTTATTTTTCGTTCTAGTATTATCCGATTTGTCACTGTGTTAGTTCCTGACATTGATGTTACATTAGATATAAGGACTGGTAGCAATGGTCTGTTGAACCTTCCAGACGCAAAGATGTGCCCGGTGCAGTCTCCTGATGATGTTATCAATTTGATGCAGTTGGGCGAAAAACACCGAGCTTCTAGTCCAACAGCAATGAACCATAGAAGCAGTCGTTCCCACAGGTTTGCATCAGCATTATCTTTTGCTTTAGTGATCTTTTTGGTTTGTTGTCCTTCCAATATTTGCTGCAATTGATTTTTTATGCTTTCTCGCAGTATCTTGACTGTCCATGTAAATGGGAAGGACATGTCTGGCAATGTGAGCCGTAGCAGTTTGCATTTGGTAGATCTTGCTGGAAGTGAAAGGGTTGATAGGTCAGAAGCCACAGGAGACAGATTGAAGGAGGCTCAGCATATTAACAAGTCACTTTCCTGCCTAGGAGATGTCATCACTGCTTTAGCTCAGAAGAATTCTCACATTCCTTACAGAAATAGCAAACTCACCCAATTACTACAGAGTTCATTAGGTATATGAGTATATGTATATCTTTGAACATGTTTCTAAATGCATTATTCTAGCTATGGATATTACTACTAGTAATCAACTAATTGATCGGCCACTCTTGATGGTGTGTATCTTATCTTGAAATATCTGGCACATTATAAGTCCATGCAGTAATGCTAACAGTGAAGCCCGTTGTTTTTGTTGAAGAAAATAAAGGAAGCTCCGTACTATAACTTGCTATACATTGAAGTTATATATGCAATTGTAACATCTTTTTATATTGTTTTTGCTATGTCAACGATAGGGGGAAACGCGAAGATGTTAATGTTTGCCCACATAAGTCCGGAGGCCGAATCTTATGTAGAAACTCTTAGCACACTGAAATTTGCTCAAAGGGCTTCTAGTGTTGAACTTGGAACTGCCCATGCAAATAAAGAAAGTAATGAAATAAGAGATCTTAAAGAACAGGTAGTTTTTTCTGTTACCACAACAGCATTTCTTTTAAGCTTTATTGCTAGTTTTCTACAATCAACAATATAATGCGACCATCTATGTACAATGTTTCACTCCACTTAAATTTATTATTTTCATCATTATATCTTTGAGTGAAACGTTGAATTGAAGATTGCTTTCTCCCAGTAAAATTTTGCATTTACCTGTGTGTTATTAACGTATACTAAATTTGTACTGTTCCACATACGTATATCCAACTTTCTGTATTTCATTTGTTCCACAAACGGAAGAGAAGGTATCTGATGTTCAACCCATTTTCAGGTAGACACTCTCAAAAAGGCATTGGCAACCAAAGAACTGGAAAAATCATCACTTAAACTCAAGGAAAATATAGTAACGAGCGAGACAACAAAGCAACTGTCTGAGCACACCCCGCCAAGGCCACGTCGGTTAAACCTAGAGAATGCTAGTACCGGTAAAGGTAGCATACCAGACAGAAAGGCACCAAAATCCCCTCTTTCAATGATGAAGTTCAACAGAGATCATGGAACAATTCATGACAAGGAATGCAGCATTGGCGGCTTCAATCAGATCAAGCACCACAGATCAGTAATGCAGGTACATCCTGATCTTAATAACTTCATATTGTTCGATGTTGTAGAAACTGACCTTCTGTCTTTCTTGTTCATTGTGATAGAAGATGTCCGCAACATTTTCTGAAGAGCCTGTTAGAGAGGAGAAGGAGAAGATAATTACTACAGTTGATACAGTTACCTTTTGTCAACTACCCCCTGACGCTTATAATCTATCCAAGCAATCAGGATTGGATAATCTCCAGAGAACACCTTGCAGATCAAGGAACGTGAGCTTGGAAATGAGTCGGATGGATGTACCTTCTTCTGCTGCCAAATTGGAGAAAATAACCGCAAGTAATGCGGCGAAGAAAGGGTCACATTTAAGAAAGTCCATTCAGAGCAGCATAGGGAAATTGATTCATGGCTCTGAAAGAAGGTATGCCATGGGATGCATGCTTAGTTGTAGTACGTATTTACAAACAAGTACAGATTGTAATGCTGCGCGTGCACTAAACTTTCTTTGCTACTGCTACAACGTTCCAGGAATGCTCAACATTCAGCACAAGCAACTCCTGCTAAAATCACTACTAACACAAACTATGATGGCCCATCTCCAATTACAACTGATACAAGGTTAAGGAGAAGACAATCACTGACAGGTCTCCCACCACCGCCGTCGACCATGTCACGCAGATCCTCTCTAGGAGGAAAGTCGGATATAAGTAAGTTTTTGAATCAAGAAAAATCGGTTTTGCTCTTATGTTCACATCCTTAATGCTGTAACAACGAAGGCTGCCTTTTGTAGAGGATGAATCAACTAAACTGTTCCTAATGTCTTGTCATTTGATGGAAGGTGTAAAAAATAGCCAAATCAGTGGGTGTGCTGCCAGCGAGTACAAGCCACTGCCATTCTCCTGGGTCCGATGGCTTGAACCACATCAATGTGAATTCTCCATTCTTTCTTAACCCATCCTTTGCTTCCCATGCCAGCACCATTATAACCTTCTTTTACATGCTTACATTGCCTTTTCCCACGGATAGAGTGATGCTTGAATCTTGATAGATATACAATCCAAGACATCATCAGCATCAAGGATTCTTGCCATTGCCCTTTGAGCCTATAGGTCTCTTCCTGCCTATATTGTTAGGTCCTAATTGATGCTTGGAGCTGGATTTTATTTGTTCCTAACTGCATTCTTTAGAAAACACTGAATGGGAAACATATTTCTGTCAAAGAAAAAATCAATCAGATTTATTGTACTTTTGGATCCTGTGTCCTCTGTTGTTATAAAGGATGTTTTCTGTGATCTTTCAGTTCTTACTGAAAGGGCTTCTGTTTCCATTGGCAGGTTCCACCGATAAAAGAGGTGCCAAAACGCCACCTCCAGTGAATTCAGCAGCGAAGGCGAAAAGGTGGCTGTGAATCTGAAGCGAAATCATCAGAAAATTCACTTCAAGCGGAGCACTGGCCTGCAGCAAAGGCCAAAACTGACACATTCTTCCAAATCACAAACCAACTTTAGCTTCTCTTTATGCTAAAAAGGGATCCTCGGAGAGGGTTCTCAATCTTCAGAGAGGGCCCAGATTACATTTCGAGTGGTTACATTCTTTGTAACAGTTGAAACTTATAACAACCGGAATTAGGAAGATGGGAAATAGACATGGTTATTAGAGCGCCACTTAAACGGTAAGGCGGTCAAGGGGGGTTCGTCACGGCCTCACCTTAACGGACGAAGGTATGGATCTGGATCGAAGGGGATCGGACGAGAGTGTTAGATAGAGAGAGAGTGTGTGTAAATGTGAATAGTTGATTGTATTGCAATAACCTAAGGGGCAATATATAATACAAGGACACACACAAGAGTAAATCCTATACTAGAGTGGAATACCACAATACCCTTAACACCCCCCTCAAATGCAAGACATATGCAATAGCATTGCATTTGAAAGGATTGACACTATAATAGGGAAAAATCCGAAGTCCGAGTCTTGATAATGTCGTCGTAGCGTGCAGCTCTTGGAAAATATATTGAGTATCAAAAGATGTTGCATCCGGGGTTGTGCGACAACCTATAAAGAACAAGGTCTGAGAAAGTAGATGCAAAGAGGAGCAAAGTCGACCGCGGTAACATGACGAAGAAGATGATGAAATCGATAGGAATAGAGAGAGCTGTCAAATTAAACCGAAGATAAATAGATAGAAGCACGGTGGTTGTGCTACTGCTGCTGCTTCTATTGAGAAGAAAACTACTATTAGAAGGAGGTCAACCCGGAGAGTGGAGATTGCTCCTCCTGGGGCAGCAACAGCGGAGGATGAGCGAAGGCTAGGAGAGAACCTAGTGCTCTGATACCATGTTGGATGGAGAGGGATAGTGCAAATGTGAATAGTTAGTTGTATTGCAATAGCCTAAGGGGCAATATATAGTACAAGTGCACACACAAGAGTAAACCCTAAACTAGAGTGGAATACCACAAATACCCTTAACAGAGAGAAGGGGAGAGGGAGAGCTAATCGAAGTTGTCGCTGTCGCTCCTCTTCATCGCTATGTCGTCGTGGTTGTTGCTCTCCACTTGTTGCCCCACCACAGCTGTAGGCAGGAGGAATCCGGCATCGTCGCGTTGGGAAGGTGGAGGCGAGCTCGATGTGGCCCTGGCGAGGTGGATCTAGCAAGGCAGGAGGTGGAGAGGGGTTCGCCACAGTCTCACCTTGCCAGAAGGTATGGATTTGAATCGAAGGGGGAGAGGACGAGAGAAGGGGAGATGGAGAGCTTACCGAAGCTGTCGTTGTCGCTCCTCTTCATCGCTACGTCGTCGTGGTTGTTGCTCCACTCGTCGCCGCCACCACGGCCGCAGGGAGGAGGAATCTGGCATCGCTGCGTTGGGGAGGAGGCGATGTGGATCTGGAGTCGGAGAGGTGCAGGCGATGTTGGGTAGTTGGGTACGAAGTTAGGCAATTGGGGGCGAGCTGGGCTGGCATGATGGGCTGGGCCTGGCCACTTTCTCTTTTACCTTTTTTATGCTCCTTTTATTTTATTTTATTCTTTTCCTTTATTTCCTCTGTGTGTACCTCTTTCTTCCTGCTAGTATGGCACCGTGTCACCGGCACGACGACACGTGAACGCAGGTGATACCCGTGGTCGGCCGAAGGACGTGCGCCAACATCTTGGTCTTGGCCGGATGTTCCTGTGGTGGCGGTAGATGGATACAGAGGAAACGCAATAAGCGGACGTCGAAGACAAGAGGAGACATGAAGCAGGAGTTGAGAGTTTAGATCTTTTCTTCCTTGCAAAGCATATTGTAGCTCTCTTTAAATAGAGATATTACAGACTGGAATACGACACAGAAGCAAAATATGAAAGACAATCTAAATAAGAGTCCTCAACTGATACTGCAACTAGAAACGGAAATTACACACGAATACTGTAGCAAGTCTGAAACTGCCAGGAACTATGTCGTCGTGACCGAGTCAGCTATCGAGGGCGCGCCGGTGAGCATCTTCCTGTTGCGTCTTCCATATGTAATAGCCCACATGACATCTCTCCCTTCCTCAAGAAATATCTTGTCCTCGAGCGTAAAAGAATGATATTGCTGCTTGAAATGATCCAAATCCTCCCAAGAAGCTTCTGCCGTCGATAAGTCACACCATTGAACAAGCACTTGCCATTTTCCATGAGCTTTGCGAGCGCGAACAACCTTATCAGGAAGGGGATCTATTCTGCCATGATACGTATTGGGCAGAGGTGGTGGTGCACTAGGAGTAGTACCCACAAAGGGTTTGAGAAGACTAACATGAAATACATCATGAAGTTTTGCTTTTGCTGGTAGAAGAAGTTGATAAGCCACCGAACCAATCTTCTTACTGATTTGATATGGTCCATAAAATCTAGGTGCTAATTTGCCCTGACTGTGCACAACAAGAAACGCGGCTTTGCGATGATGGATTCGTAACCAAACCCATTGTCCAACTTCAAACTAGACATCCCGATGATGAACATCATACGCACGTTTGTAGTTTTGCTGCGCTTGAAGCAGCCGGTCATGTATGTCTGCAATGAGTGCATCTCTATCTTGGAGAAGACTATCTACTGCCGCCACACGCGCAGAACCCTGCTCATAAGTACGCAACGAAGGAGGATTGCGTCCATACACCACTTTGAACGGTGTTTCACGGAGTGACGATTGATAAGAAGTATTGTAACAATATTCAGCCCACGGTAGCCATTGTAACCATTGTCTAGGCCGATCTCCCGTGAGACATCTTAAGTACATAGTGATGATTTTGTTGACGACCTCAGTTTGCCCATTCGATTGTGTATGAAATGCCGAGCTTCTATGAAGATGAGTCCCTGTCAACCCAAAAAGTTCTTCCCAGAAATGACTAGTAAAAATAGGATCACGATCACTAACGATCGAACTAGGAATCCCATGCAAACGAATGATTTCATCAAAGAATACCCGTGCTACTGAACTTGCGGTGTAAGTATGTGCAAGAGCAATAAAATGCTCATATTTAGAAAAGCGATCAACCACAGTCAAGATAACTGATTTACCATTAGCTTTTGGAAGACCCTCAATAAAATCCATCGATATGTCGTCTCATACATGCATTGGCACTGGCAACGATTGTAATAGTTCAGCTGGGTGGAGATGGCTAGTCTTATTATGTTGACAACTTTGACAAGTCTGAAAAAACTCTTGAACCAATCGACGGGCTTGTGGCACATGGAAATCGGCACGCAAGCGATGAAGAGTTTTTTGAATCCCTTCATGTCCATCTGTGTGAGCTGTTGCAATGAGAGCTCGCAATGATGGTGAAGAACCTGAAACATAAACACGACCTTTGTAGGTAATGAGATCATCAATGAAACCCCAATTTGGATCCGCTGTTCCGGCCAGAATTTGATCCTTCAGTGTTTGCAACTCGACTGAAGTATGTAGCTCCCTCCTAATGTCATCAAAAATAGCGAATTGAGGTCGAGAGAGCGTCAAGAGTGACAATTCATCGGAATCTCGCCTAGAAAGAGCATCGGCGACTGTATTTTGGCGTCCCGGACGGTACTCCACACAAAAATCAACCCCAAGCAGTTTACTAACCCAATGATGCTGAGGTATAGTTGCCAATCGTTGATCAAGCAAAAACTTTAGGCTATAGTGATCCGTCCGAACCAAAAACGTACAGCCCCATAAATACGGTCGCCAATGCTGGATTGCTTGAACCAAACCAATGAGTTCTTGTTCATAAGCTGCCAAATTCCTATGGCGTATAGCCATCGGCCGACTAAAGAAAGCAATCGGACCTTGTATTTGATGTAAAACAGCCCCAATGCCTGATCCAGACGCATCACACTCCACAATGAAATCACGGAAAAATCAGGGAGTTAGAGAACCGGAGACGAAGATATGGTATGCTTCAATATGTCAAAGGCGTAGGAAGAAGCTTCTGTCCAACGAAAATTCTCCTTTTTCAATAGTGTTGTAAGTGGAGCAGTCATGAGACCATAATCTTTAATAAAACGCCAGTAATAGCCCGCCAAGCCTAAGAAACCTCGTAAGGCACGTACTGAACAAGGAATCGGCCAATCAACAATTCCTTGATCCTTTTGTTTACCCATGGCCACGCCTTCTCCACTGATAATATGGCCCAAATAAGTGACTGATAATGTACCAAAGAGACATTTGGACCGTTTGAGGAAAAGATGATTTGCCTGTAATAAGCTCAAAATTGTACGAACATGACGGAGATGATCTGACCAGGATGAACTATATATGAGGACATCATCAAAGAAAACCAAGACAAATCAACGAAGATAAGCCCGTAATATTGTATTCATTAAAGCTTGAAGGTAGCTCGCGCATTAGTCAATCCAAATGGCATAACCAAAAATTCAAACAAGCCTTGATGAGTACGAAAGGCCGTTTTTTCCACATCGTCAGGATGCATGCGTACCTGATGATAGCCAAAACGCAAATCCAATTTAGTGAAATATTTGGCATCCTTGAGCTCATCCAAAAGTTCCTCCACCACTGGAATCGGGAACTTATCTTTGATAGTTTTGTCATTAAGAGCTCTATAATCCACACAAAATCGCCAAGTCCCATCCTATTTCTTTACCAGTAACAAAGGTGCTGAAAATGCAGATGTACTAGGTTGAATAGTACCTTGTTGAAGCATCACCTCGCATTGGCGCTCAATTTCATTTTTTTTGAATATGTGGATAACGGTACGGCCTGACTGCAATGGGCATTGTCTCCGGAGCGAGACGAATCCGGTGGTCGTAAGGACGTGTTGGCGGCAGCCCGTGAGGTTCAGCAAATAAGCCGTCAAATTCATCTAAGAGTTCTGTCATTAAATCCGTTGAGGCAAACGTGAGAGAATGAGGTGAACTAGCTGCTGATTTCAATCTTCTGCATGTCACCTGGTGACCCCTGTGATGGAAGGTCAGAGTCATCAATTTGAAATCTGTCGTAGTAAAAGGACCAAACAGTGAATAAAGGGGGACCCCTGACTTCGGAACGAGAGGCCGAAGGGTCCCGAGGAAGGGGTTCTGACTAGGAGTGTGCTTGTATTGATTGTCGGAATTTTTTCATATATATCCCCCCTTTTACATGATGGGGGAAGAAGGCTATTTATAGCCTATCCAACTAGGTACATGAAATTACGCATACACCCCTACAAAGATATAACTATCATAGGGGTAGTAGGGGTTTCTTCAACCCTAGGTGTAGCCCTTGGCGCATGGTGGACTCTTCTGGACCCGGTCCACCCGGGCGGTGAGCCCGGTCCACCTTTGTCGCACCCTCACTGATGGTTACGAGGCCCCTTCGAGGCCCTCCTCCGGGCCTCACGGGCCCCTCTGGTACCTTCGGTCCCGCCTGGGCCTCGGGGGCCCTCCCGAGGCTTCGGACTCCTGAACCTCCGGCCCTCCGCAGTCGTCTTGGGTTCGCCCGGAGCCTCCGGTATCTCTGGGGCCCTCGGGTCCTCCTTCGGTCACCATGAGCACC
Source organism: Phyllostachys edulis (assembly GCA_036346405.1). Classification (NCBI taxonomy): domain Eukaryota; kingdom Viridiplantae; phylum Streptophyta; class Magnoliopsida; order Poales; family Poaceae; genus Phyllostachys; species Phyllostachys edulis. The sequence goes on along the minus strand of CM070545.1, from coordinate 19,600,681 downwards.
CTGGCACCGCTGGTCCTTCGAACCCCTAGTGTGCCGCCTGTCGTGTCGGGGCGGTGGGCCGCTTCACGACAAGCCCCTCGCGGTTCGAGGTCCTGCTTCGCTATGGCTGAAACCGCGCCGTTCTCCCGGAGGGTCCAGGCACACCGTCCCCCCTGGCTTGGCGAAGCGTGCTTTGGGAAGGTTGGCGAAGGTGTTCTTTTGGTGGGGTCTCCCGGCTCCTAGGGTAGCACGCGCCATTGGGTGGTGCGCGGCATGGGTTATTGGGCGCCATAATGGCGTCGCTGTATGCCTGTTGGGGTTCCACGTGCCGACTCTTGGGTTGTGTGCGACATAAATGATCTGACGTTTGCTGTACCATGGGTGCACGTGGCGCGCGCGGAGTAGTCCACGGCGCCTTGTGTCCCTCTCGCGGGTTCCACCCGCCTATAAATATGTGGTGCCCCCCTCTAGCGCCGTCCACTTCCACTTTGCCTGTTCCTCTTTTGTTGCGCCTTGTTGGTATTGTGGTGATTTGATTTTCCGCGAGGGCATTCTTGTGGCTTCGAGCATGTCGGCGGCTAAGGATAACACCGGGAGGTGACATACACAAGTGAGTTGGGAAGTCTCGTGTCCGACCTTGTGCTCAAGACCCTCGCTGACGGGCAAACCGAGAGCCTTGAGAAGGTCCGCGCCTCGGCGAAACCACTCCGACTCGCCGTGATGAAGCGGTTGTCTTCGCCGCCTTCTTTGACGCCGCCCACGCTGTCGCAGGCGCCGCCTTGGTTAAGGATGTCCTCCGGTTGTACGAGGTGGAGTTGGCGCAATGACGCCAATTCCATCATCAAGCCGGGGTCTTCGAGTGGATGTTGGGCGCCGAGCTACGGCGGCAAGGCGGCGTTTGTCCATCTCCACGACGGCGCCGCCAAACCAAAGAAAAGAAGAGCACCGCGAGACGCCGAACTTCGACAGCAGGAACTTCAACCGAGGGCCCTGCACGATGTATCTACCTACCCCGACAAAGGTGGAATTGATGGGATACGGACTGGACTCGGCGGTGCTTCTACCACAAGTCACCATCGGAGGACGGTTTACAATCTCGGGGTGGACCGATACGACTTATCGCAAGCCCCATGGTTGATCCTACCGCTCGGGAGGAGGCCCTCCTCCAACTTTTGTTGGATGTGACGAAGCGCCTCTCCACCTGGGACCTAGTGGAAGATTTTTTCTTGTTTGGAATCTGGCCTTTAGCCCAGGATTGGAGTGTGGAGATCGGGGCTTCGAAGTCCGGGCGCTCGATCCTTACTGTGAAGGGGCGCGAAGGTACGGATCGTGACGCCTCCCCTTGTTTTTTTTATTGTTTGGTATAACTCGTAACTGCTGCGTTAGTATGCCGCTGCAGTTGTGCCCATTACCGAGGCGACTCGCGCGGCGGAGATGCTCTTGGGCCCATATATAGGTGAGGAGCATTCAAGCGTGCAGACGGCCAGCGGAGAGTCGACTTAACCGGCGATGTTCGCCGATTCGCTTTTCCGAGCGCTTTGACCTTGACGCCGAAGAGAAAACGTGCTCGTGCCGCCGAGGTCATGGGCTGAGCCGATTGTTACGGCAGCCGCGCTGTCGCCCTCGACGCTGCGGCGTTCCTCCGAGGCCGCGAAAGATGCGGATCGGCCTGCCAAAAGGTTGGCGGGAGCCGTGGAATGGGAGGAGTCTTCCGGTTCCAGCAGCTCTTCGTCGGATGAGCGTACTGACTCGGCCGACGAGGGCGCCTCGAGGGATGCTACGGGGTGCAGCGTGGCGGGGGTAGCCAAGACAACGGGCACGATCGGCTTGACGTGCCTCGTCATTGCTGAGTCCTCTGGTGAAGACACTCCATCGCGTGTGTACGGCGCGGACGTGGAGGTAGTGCTGGATACCCCGCCTACTCTAGGGCGTGTTGACGCTGCCGTGGAGGACCCTCCCGATCCGCAGTCGCCCCAAGGTATGAGCGTTTCTCTATATGTGCGAATGTTGTTGCATGTCTGACACTTACGCGGCCGTGCAGAGGCGGGTGACGACGCGAGGAGGGAGGGCAACGGAGAGCTCGAGTGTGATGTGGGTGCTGCGGCCGAGGATGTTGCGGTTGGTTCTGTGGGGTCCGAGGTTCCGCGACTTCGACGCCTTCGCTTCGCGATCGGTGGGCGCGGACGCGCCTTTGTCCAAAGAAGGACTTCATGGTCGCCCAATACGCTAAGGTGTGCGAGGCGGTGAAGGACTTCGTTCATTCACCACTTCTCTCGGAGTTCTTCAAAAATATGGCTATAAGGGACATGCTCCAAAGTGTGGAGGCGAATGCTATGAAGGTTCGTGGTTGTCCTGCAACAACCTACTTTGTTCTACTGGCCCGTTACTGAGGTGGTTTTGTTGCGCAAACGATGATGCTTTCACGGGCGCTGGACGACGATGTTTCCCGATGCTTCGGCAAGGTCCAGCGCCAGTTGGACAAGGAGTACGCCAAGACCGAGGCCCTCACTAGTGAGCGCGATTCCCTCGTGGTGAGGGTAAAGACACTGGAGGATCAGGTGGCAGGCCTTCGGACTGACCTAGAGGCTGAGCGCGAGTTGTCGGGCGCCATGGGGCTCGCGGCCTTTGAGGCACTGGAGATTCTTGAGAACGCCAGGACGCATTTCTGTGTGTGCCCCTGCAGGACTCACCGCCTTCGAGACGGACATTACCTTCGAGCGGCTTAAAAATGTTGAGAAGGTGTGCGTGCCGGTGGCCCGCTCATACGGGGATCACTGCGCGAAGGTGGCCTGGTGCAAGACCTTAGCCTCGCTGGATAAGGCGGGGTGTGCGCATATAGACGCCCTCGCCACCCGCGCGGTTGCCGTGGCTACTGCAAAAGAATCGGCGAATGTGGAGCGTCGAACACGCAAGGCCAGCAAGGTCCTTTTGGAGGACTACTAGGTGCGGCGTGGTCACGAAGATGCGACCAAGTCTTTCCAAGATGTGCAGGCGAGGCAGGCTAAAGGGAAGTCTCCGGCGGCTGGCTTGACTGAGGTCTAAGGAGGGGGCAAGCGGGGGTCCCTCCACGGAGACAAGGTGTGACCCTCCGCTTGCCAGAAGCGGCTCAAACTCCTAGTCGTAATGACCTCCTGGTGTTAAATGAAAAGCTTTTGATTCGGGTGCATGCTTTGCCCTAGCCTCGGTTGTTTATTTGAAGTCGTACGCTGTGACCTGTGCAGGGAGAGCAATGGTTGTTTAAATGTGCGGTGGGGAGGGGTCCCCGACCACCTATGGGGCGACGGTTCATGACTACTGTCGCAGCGTGGGCCCTGAAGGATGAGTGCGAAGTTCTATTGAAGTGGCCTCTGAAGATTTGTTACTGGGGCATCGTTTGCCACGGCGCGAAGTGGCAGCGATGGAAGAAGGCTAACCCGACCGGTTCTATGAAAATGTTCTTTCGCATCCACGCGCGGGAGGCCGCGAGGGCGCAGGAGGAGATGCGGGCCTTCTAGGAGTACAGGGGTAGCAGGCAATGAGGGCTCACCGCCTCCGCGACCGGTGGAAGCTTCGACGAGCTCGTTCGATGCTCCTGAAGATGTAATCGTGCGGAGGGAGTACGCGGAGCTGGTTGCTGCCGGAGCGTTGGATAAGGAGCTGCTGGAGTGGGCGACGTGCAGGGTGGAGTGGGACTTCATCCCGAGGGCGCACGGTGCCCGATGTGGTGTGCCTTAGTGTAAATGTAATTTTGTACCTATTGTTTTCCGTGTTTGTTTTTCGTGTGGAGGCGCGATGAGGTGTGTAAGTTGTGTTGAGCTTAATAAAAAAATGGTGTGATTGTATGTTGTTGACGCCTTGCTGGTAGTGGCCGCGGGACATAGGGCTCTGCGGTGTCTGGACTCCCCTTCTTTGCTCTCCCGCTTTTCCCTGTCTTGCGAGGGGGGCAGAGCCTCGCACCGTCCCCCATACTTTTTCAGATAGGGCTCCGGGGAGCACTAACTTTTTGCGAGGGGGAGGCGGAGCCTCACGCCGTCCCCCATACTTTTTCAGATAGGGCTGCGAGGAGCACTAACTTTTTGCGAGGGGGAGGCGGAGCCTCGTGCCGTCCCCCATACTTTTTCAGATAGGGCTCCGGGGAGCACTAACTTTTTGCGAGGGGGAGGCGGAGCCTCGTGCTGTCCCCCATACTTTTTCAGATAGGGCTCCGGGGAGAACTAACTTTTATGAGGGGAGGCGAGCCTCGTGCCGCCCCCCATACTTTTTCAGATAGGGCCGGGAGCCCTAACTTTATGAGGAGGGAGCGGTGCCTCATTTTTCAGCCCCCAGATTTTTTTCAGATAGGGCTCCGAAGCCCTAACTTTTTTTCCGAAGCCCTAACTTTTATGAGGAGGTGCCTCACATTGCCCCCCATACTTTTTCAGATAGGGCTCCGGGGAGCCCTAACGTTTTGCGAGGGGGAGGCGGAGCCTCGCACCGTCCCCCATACTTTTTTCAGATAGGCAAAGATCGATGTCATCCCCCTTGGTGCAACTTGTTCTTGGGGACATTTCGCGCCAGGGTTAGCTTTGCGCGTCGTCTTTGCTTAGTTGCTTGTAGCCATGGTGTTTATTGATATTTCCCGGGGTCGATGGTCAGGCGCAGTGGCGTTATTTATATACTCGCACCTGCGGAGGGCGTCGGCGTGCACAGGGGCCGAAGGCCATGCGCGGTGGCTCTATTTATACACTCGCGCTGCGGAGGGTGTCGGTGTGCACCAGGGCCGAAGGCCATGCGCGGTGGCTCTGTTTATACACTCGCGCCTGCGGAGGGCGTCGGTGTGCACCGGGGCCGAAGGCCATGCGCGGTTGCTTTGTTTATACACTCGCGCCTGAAGGTCCTCCGCATGCAAGATGGCGATCCTGCTCTTGACCACGATATCGTCGATGTAGGCTTCGAGATTAAGGCCCCAAACCGCCTCTACCAAAGACCTTGGTGATAAGGCGGTGAACGCCGCCCAAAGATTCTTGAGGCCGAAGGGCATGCGGCGAAAGCAATACGTCCCGATGGGGGTGATGAAGGTGGTCTTCGCCTCATCCTCCTTGGCCATGAATATCTGATGATAGCCGGAGTAGGCATCGAGGAAACTCATGAGCTCACATCCGGAGGTGGCGTCCACCAACTGGTCGATGCGAGGTAGGGGGAAATCGTCTTTGGGAGACGCCTTATTGAGGTCAGTGAAGTCGACATACATCCGCCATTTGCCCGTGCTCTTCTGGACCAAGACGGGGTTGGCCAGCCATTCGGAGTGCTTGACTTCTCGAATGACCCCCGCTTTTAGTAGTTTGGCTAGTTCTCGCTTTTGTCGCTTCTAGGCGCCCAAAGGTCGCGCGCGCACTGCTTTTTGGGTGTTGCGTCGCTTCGGAGGGCGAGGTGATGTTCGATCGTCTCGTGGGCTACACCCGGTATGTCATCTGGGCTCCATGCGAAGATGTCAGAATTGTCACGAAGCACCTTGAGGATAGCGCTATGCTCTTCTGCTGGAAGTTCCGCCCCTAGGGCGATTGTCTTCTCCGGGAATGCTTCTCTCAATGGAATCCTCTGCATTGTTCTTCGGTTTGGCCTCGGGCCCACCCACGGAGGGTTCTCGCGAGGCACCCGGAGTGGCTTCGACTGTGTGGACGTGCCGGGTGGCAGGATCAGCTCCTAGCTCGGTCCGCCGAGCTAGATCCTGGTCGCCCCGCACGGTGATGATGCCCTCTGGTGCGAGGATCTTCATGCATATATAATTGTGATGAGCGACTGCGCCAAAGGTGTTTAACGTGGCTCGGCCCAGGATGGCGTTGTACTGGTATGGCATGGAAACCACATCGAAGGTGACGGTTTCCGTGCGGGACGCGGAGCCGTCGCTGAATGTGATGGCCAGGTTGATCTGACCCAAGGCCATCACCGGTCTTCCTCCGAAGCCTACGAGGGGTATGCCTGGGGGTGACAGGCGGTCTTTTGGGATCATCATTTTGTCGAAGGCGTCGGCAAACAAAAGGTCCGCAGAGCTTCCACCATCGATGAGGATGCGCCTGATGTCGAAATCGGCGATGGTGGCGGAGATGACGAGGGGGTCTTGATGAGGGAAGTGGATTCCTTTGGCATCTTCGGGGCCAAAGGTGATGGGCACCTCGGCGTACCGGGGCGGCTGGGATACAGGCCACGTCGCGATGTGGTGGATTTGCCGAGCATAGGTGCGGCGCTGCCTCTTAGATGTTAGGCCGAGCGAAGATCCTCCCATTATCATGTTTATGATCCGCTGACGCGGTTCGCCATGGCCTCCCTCGATACGCGGCTTGGGTGGTGTGGCGGGCAGCTGGTTGCCAGCGCCCCTAGTGTCTTCTTGCTCAGCTGGGTGTTGGCAGTGATGCATATAGTCGTGCATGGCCATGATAGTACGGCAGTCCGCGGTTGTGTGCGAACATTCGCCGTGGAGGTCGCAGCACGACGTGACTCTTTTTGCAGATATCGCGGGTGTCCGGTCAAGGCCCGCTGTGGCGCTCATGCCTCTGCCCGCCGCCGGGTTCGCTTTCGCCGCCACGCTTTGATCCTTCGGGATTTTGGGCTGCGTCTACATGGTAGACACCGCGACCTTTTTGGCGGAAGTTGTTGTGCGATTTGGGGCTGGTCGTCGCAGTGGGGGTGGCCGGTGTGGCCTGCTCTGGCCCACCCGACGGCCAAGCAGCGAGTGGTGACTACCCTCCACCCTTCGTTGTCGCTCTTCCGCCGCTCAGGCATTTCTTCTATTTTATCAAAGTGCTCGGTGATGTGGAGAGGGGCTTTGCGGGCCACCTTTCCGATAGCAGCCCTTCGCAAATCGCAAGTTGCCGCGTTAATGATCGTTGTCTCATTGACGCCCTTGACCTGGCACTTGACCTCCGCAAATCTCTTAAAGAAACTATGGAGGGATTCGCCCGAGGCCTGCTTGACTGCAAATAGGTGCCCGCGATCCTTGGCCAACGTAGTTCCTTGGAAATTGTTAAGACTAGGTCCCGTGAGTCGCTCCCAGCGATACGGAATGGGGGGTGATGGTAAAAAACCATGTGAGGGCAACACCCTTGAGACCGCTCAATGGGGAATTGGGGTCTCCCTGGAGTAAAGGGGTTGATTGCGGGTTGGCGGCCGCCGCAGAGGGTCTGATGGCGACGCCGCGACAGTGGCTATTTTTCCGCGGTTGTCGTAGTCGAGCATCTCCCGACGGAGATTAGCCAGCTCTCGCTAGAGGGCCTCGTAGGCCTCCTGAGTCACCCCCCCGAGGTCCCCGGGATCGGGCCCGAAGGTTGGTGATTGGGGGGATGCTTCGGTGTGTGGGACGTCACCCCCGATGATGCCACCGTGGGTGGAGTTGTTTGCTTCCTCTTCGCGGTCTGGCGGCCGCTGTCGTGGACGTCTTGCTTTTTTGGCCCTCGGTGTCTGGGGCCACCGCCATCGCTGCCGCCTTGGTGGCCGAAACTTTGACCTTGATTCGGGGCCATTTGATGATGCCTCAAGTCTTGTGACTTTCCTGCCGAACCCCACGGTCGGCGCCAACTATCGTAGTAAAAGGACCAAACAGTGAATAAAGGGGGACCCCTGACTTCGGAACGAGAGGCCGAAGGGTCCTGAGAAAGGGGTTCTGACTAGGAGTGTGCTTGTATTGATTGTCGAAATTTTTTCATATATATCCCCCTTTTTACATGATGGGGGAAGAAGGCTATTTATAGCCTATCCAACTAGGTACATGAAATTACGCATACACCCCTACAAAGGTACAACTATCATAGGGGTAGTAGGGGTTTCTTCAACCCTAGGTGTAGCCCTTGGCGCATGGTGGACTCTTCTGGACCCGGTCCACCCGGGCGATGAGCCCGGTCCACCTTTGTCGCGCCCTCACTGATGGTCACGAGGCCCCTTCGGGGGCCCTCCTCCGGGGGGCCTACGAGGCCCCCTCGGTGGGTACCTTCGGTCCTGCCTTCTGGGCCCTCGGGGGCCCCTCCGGAGGCTTCGGGGACCCCCTCGGAACCTTCGGGGTCCCTCCGCAGGTCGTCTTTGGGTTCGCCTCCGGAAGCATCTCCAGGGACCTCGGGGCCCCTCCGGGGGTCCTCCTTCGGGGTCACCTGCGGAGCGCCCCTGAAGCACCATCGGGTCATTCGGGAACCCCCTAGTGTGCTGCATGTGCTGTGGGGCCAGTGGGCCGCCCCTACGACAAAATCCCACAATATCGGTCCAAGAGAACTCAGCCATGGAACGCCTAAGATAATGTCAAACCCTGCCAACGGGATAGCATAGCAATCCAATTGAAACATTTCCTTATCAACATGTAACAGCAGGCCCCTGCAAACACCAGTGCTTGTACATGCTCGCCATTAGCAACTGCTACTCGCATCCCACGTTGGGACTGTAACTGAACACCTGCCCGGATCATAGCCTCAGCAGCAATAAAATTATGCGTAGACCCGAGTCCACAAGAGCGATGAGTGTGGTCGACACAATCCAGATCGGCAGTTTCATTGTTTGGGTAGAACGCGGTTGGATACCAGTCAACGCATGAAGAGATATGGAAGGTTCGTCCAGGCTGCAGTTCTCTGTCGAGTCAACAACTGCCTCGAGATCGTCAGGAACAATCTCAAGAAGGAACAGTCGTTTACAACAATGCCCAGGAGAAAAATTTTCTTCACAATTGAAGCAAAGTCCAGCCCTGTGGTGTTAGCCATTTGTGTAGTCGTTAGTTGGCGTCGTGGCAACGGATTAGCAGCAGGAACTAGAGTGCTATCACTTGGTGTTTTTGCAACTGTAGGTGCGACAACAGAGCTCACTGTTGAGCTTGGCCCCTGGCGCTGTTGGTTGGACCAGCGGCTTACTGGTTTCGCAAGAGATGAAGTCATGAGATGACGTTTCTCATAGGCACGAGCGAAAGCCATAGCGAGTTGGAGACTGCCCGGATTTTGAAGTTCAACGTTTGTGCGAACTGGTTCCATCAATCCAGAGGTGAAGAGTTGAACTCGGTTTGAAGCTAATAGGGAATTGGCGCGACAGAGCAACGCCAAAAATTTCTCTTGATATTCTTCCACTGTACCAACTGCCTGCAACTTTGCCAGCTCGCCCAAAAAATTGTTGTTACGACAGGCCCAAAGCGCAAATTGCAATAATCCTTGAACAATTTCCACAAGGGCTCGCCTTCATCACGTTCAAGTTGATAATACCATTGTTGTGCCGATCCCACCAAGTGATATAAAGCTAACCACACCTTATCACTCTCCAGTGTTTGTTGGCAACGAAAAAATTGTTCACAACGATTTAACCAACCCAACAGATCTTCTTTACCATCAAACGTTGGCAAGGATAGTTTGTGCATGGGAATTACCTGGCTGCAGGGTATGCGGCAAGTTGGAATTGGGAGGGAGGGAGGGTAGCAACCCTGGCGGCACCTGCAACAACCCCCCTCCTGTATTCACTGGCCTTTTTTCCAGTAGCGAAAGACGTTCCTTGATGCCAGCGATTTCCGTCGTAATATCAGTCTTCAGTTTGGTCATCTTTGTTGTCATGGACGCCGTGAGTTCAGCAATCTGCTGCGTCAAAGCAGCCATCTCCGAGGATACTGACATCGGCTATGATACCAAGCTGTCACTGGCACGACTGCGTGAACGCAGGTGATACCCGTGGTCAGCCGAAGGACGTGCGCCAACACCCTGGTCTTGGCCGGATGTTCCCGTGGTGGCGGTAGATGGATACAGAGGAAACGCAATAAGCGGACGTTGAAGACAAGAGGAGACAGGAAGCAGGAGTTGAGAGTTTAGATCTTTTCTTCCTTGCAAAGCATATTGTAGCTCTCTTTAAATAGAGATCATACAAACTGGAATATGACACGGAAGCAAAATATGAAAGACAATCTAAATAAGAGTCCTCAACTGATACTGCAACTAGAAACGGAAATTACACATGAATAATATAGCAAGTCTGAAACTGCCAAGAACTATGCCGTCGTGACCGAGTCAGCTGTCAAGGGCGCGCCGGCGAGCATCTTCCTATTGCGTCTTCCATATGTAATACCCACATGACACATCGCCCCAGCGTCCAAGGCATCGCCTAGGCGTCCAGACGATGCCTTGACGACTCGCCTCACCTTAGCGTCTTAATAACCATGGAAAGGGAAACAACGCTTCGTTGTGTTGTATTCTGAACTTCTGATATGTAGTTACTTTCTAGCGAAAAAAAAGCAGTGCGATTCAACTGAACTGAGCAGTAAAGTTTCAGGTCTGGTAGGGTTGCGAACAACAGTAGCTCAAATAGTCAAATTTCATTTTATGAGTACTTCCGAAACTTTTTTTCTACTGCTTACTGTAATGTAATTGTTGAGCAGTCTCTTTTTCTTTTCTTCATTGGTATATGCCAAGTAGCCTCAGTTGCGAACAACGGTAGTTCAAATAGTCAAATTTCATTAATGCTGAAACTGTAGCGTGTTAGAAGGGTCTTGAAGCTGCCCTGGATCTTGGAATGAGACATCACTTTTGAGACTGATTCTCTTATTCTGAAGCAGGCGTTAGAAGGAGAAGCTTTTAACCTTTCTGTCAATGGTTTGTTGTTTTTGGAGATTAAGCAGTTTCCAGCCCTGAACTTTATTAGTTATCTGATTGATTTTTGTTCTAGAAACCGTAACCAGGTGGCGTACGTGTTAGCGGCGCATGGTAGAAGTCTTGTACAGGGTCCCCCGTTGCCTATCTTCGGGGCCACTGACTTTGTACTGGACTTAGTGGCAAACGATTTAGTTATGCCCTTGGTTTAATGGAATCGTTGTATTCCTAAAAAAAACCTACTTTGATATAAAGATTTATAAGATTATAAGTACACCAAAATCATATATCAATAACGATACATGTAATTCTCGGATGTTTATATGACCCCTTTAATTTTCTCTGTAGTAATTCGGCACGCAAAAGCATACCTGGTATAGAGATTTACAAAAATTTGCTACAGCCCGAATAAGGTATACAAGCAGTACTACCCAAAGGGAAACAAAAGATGTGATAGAGATTAATCCACTAGAAACATGACTTAAAGAAAAACGGAGACATGGAATAGAGACTCATTCGTCAGTAATTCCACTTCCACTAATTCCACTTCCACTGTTGCACACATGTTCTCGCTAGTACATTTTTTACGCAGGTAACATAATTTATCATTTACTCAAGCTCAAAGCTTGGTAGTGTCTAACCATCTATTGCATTCTCTCTCATTCTAGTATATGCCTAATGCCTGTATGCATTTTTCAACAAAAACGAATACCTTCCTGCTAGCTTCAATTTGCTTTCTATCAATTTGATTTCTATTAGTTTGCATGTATGAGTAAGACCCAGGAGTGCAGATCATTCCAGAAAAAAAAATGTATGAGCAGGTCGGTATCCCTCTTCCTATGATGTTAGTCCTGTAACTTCCTTTGGAATCAGAAATAAAAATCCAATCGGTAAGAGAGTGCCAAACAGCTGTACACCCAAGCCGGATGCCAGATTTTCAAACTGTGCCGACGAGATGCTCAAAGCTGACGCGAGAGCCGCTCCCAGGAATGCACCTAATGTGGAACCAAGGTTGTTGATGGACATGAACAGAGCAAACAGCGTGCCCTCAATTCCAGGTGGGCAAAGCTGCCCCGAGAGGATCAGGAACGGCATCATCCTGCCAAATGAAAACATTATAGTCAGAAAATGTATTATGATGGATATTTACATGTGTGGAAGGATAAATTGGATGCACTAAGTCAGCTGATTATTTTAATTTGCAACACAAAATAATAGAAGATAGTAAACACCAAACTCCAATCATCCAGGATGGCGCCACCAGCCCTAGCTTGAAACATTAATTTCAGGAGAATATTTGTTTTCTAGTGTTGATTTGGTATGAAAAGGACACGAGTATTGATGCCAATGATCAGGGGTAAAAACGGTCGGTTACCACCGGTAACCGGATTTACCGGCCGGTCCAGGGAGAAAAAATACCGCCCGAAAACTTTCAAACTTGAATTTGAATTTTTCACTACATAATGCCATTCTTAGGTTGGTTTAGACCTTTTTTGTGCTAGAATACGTATTGCATGAGCTAAATATGCTTGAATTAATATAGAACGATCAATACATCAATGTTTATTTGTGCATCCGGTTTTTTCAACCGGTTTTTCCGGTTACCGGTTTACAGAAACCGGGGTTCAAAATTTGGTTTGCGAATTTTCTCCGGTTTTTCCCCGGGATTTCCGGTTACCGGCCGGTAACCATTACCAGGTTCTTTGATCCTTGCCAATGATACACCAGACACCACTCAGTGTAGATGTAGATACATGATTTCTGATCTTCAAGCCATGGGTTATAATCTGGTGCCTAGCTGAGTGTCCATGACACTAGATATTCAATCAACTTAAATGCCAGGTTAGTCAGTTCAAGATCAGTACTCTGGGAACTAATCTATTGTATAATAAAAGCTGATGGTGTGTGGTTAAAAGCTCTAAGAAAAAAAGAGAGAAATATGCTAGAAATTCTCACAAAAAAGAAAAACACCTGGCCCTCAGTTTGTTAGACCCCTAATTACAACTAATCTATACCGTTAGATCGATGTGCTATCTGCAACATATTTTTAAACTTAAAAGATAAGAGAGAGTACTCATCATAAAAACAACTCCCATTAAGATATATCCCCAGTCAAATATATTGAGTTGCGCACAATTAATGGTTTAGTATACTAGCCTGCACCGTGCAATTGCACGGGTCAAACAATCTAGTTTAGGTCAAATAACAGAAACCCATCTTGAACTGTTAATCGAAACACAACAGGTCAAGCAGATTCACCCAAGTATATGGTTTGTAATCTAGTGCATAGTAGTTTTGTGGTTCAAAGAAATCATAGCTAGAGGATATACTTGAACTGGTTGATTGCATCAGCCAAAGCAGAACCCCACAGCACCATGTATTTATCTGTAATTCCATACTGAACATGCAATCGTGACACTAAAAGAATGTCCAGTACGCTAATTATGGCAAGACCAACATGTGCAAACCTGGAAATAAGAACAACAAATGTTAAAAGTAGCACATATAAGTTATAACAACATCAAATAAGTGTGGACAGGTTTGTATTGTAGCCAATGACTCCCCAAGAATTGCAACAAATTTTTTTTTAAACAGCATGTGCTCACTGCCAGAAAAATGACCAAAAAGTGATTGACAATGGCTTATAGCAACATACCAGATACCAGGATGAAAATGAAAATATGAAAATAGAGTATGATACTATGATTGAACCAATTTATTGGGGGAATAATCCCGCATGCATTCTGATACTCATGAAAATGAAAATAATCCAGATAGTGACTTAACATTTAGATAAAATTTAAGGTGCACATATCAACATCGGAGAAAGCAAGTAAAGAAGACGGCAGATTGTCAGGTGAAGGTGTTGAGAATTTTGTCCCCAAATAAAAGCTAGAAACATTGATCATAGACGATCAGCTTAAGCAGTTAGAAATTCTCAGTACATTCAGCATATAAGCCATAAAATTTCAACAACAAACAGCTTCAGCAAATAACTTACATAAGAATATTCCTGAGTTTCATGTGCTTAAAATAGCAGTTGTAGATATATGTGCCAAGCATTAGACTGAACCACCCAATCACACGTGCATTCCCTAGAAAGGATGCCTCCAAATGTAGGACCTCTGTTTGATAATAGAACATGACTGTTGAGATATTTGGAATTGCTACATTTGAAAAGAAAAACCATGCCATCGGTCTGGATAAAAAACAAAAGTACCAATTAGGCTCTTCAATGACAGGGGTAAACACCAGAGGAAATGAAATAATTGCATAGTTGGTTACCGTAAAATGGCTGGCTGCTTAAAAGCCCTGCATAAACTGAAGAAGGCTGATTTCAGAGACAGGTAGGGCCTTGAATTATTTGACCTATGGTTCTTTTCATGAGCCTCAGATAATTTGGACGACGACCTCCTTTTACTGTTTTTACGAGCTCCCTTTCGTCTTCTAGTGCCCTCATGTTTAGATTGTTCACTAGAGCCTTTCCCAGAAAAAGCACTATCAACACTTTGACCCTCAACATGCTTATGTGCAGCATTATCAACTGTACTCTCAAAACCTTTTGGAGATTCCTCGACGAATATGCAGGAAGCTAGTTGAAACAACGGAAGAGCTGAGAACATAATATATATAACATGTATCCGGAGATTGGATAATGCATATCCTCCCAATAAGCTCCCAAATATTCCCCCTACAGCCATTGATGACCAAGATAATGACTGGAGATCACCAGCAAATTCTGGCCTGAAAGAATTATTGAGGTTTTGAGGTAGAGTATTCTATAATACTTGCTAAACGATGGCACAAATTGCACCAAGATACTCACCCTGCTGACCGAACTGCCTCTGCAATCATTGCATCTATAACAACATCTGCCATGGCACATCCCAAGTTCTGTACTATCAGCAAAGCAGTAAGAAAATTGCTTGAGCTCCTCAAAGGTTCTGACAGCCCAAGAATTAGCCACGGAAATAGAGAAAACCAACTAGAAATGATCAAATAGGGTATACGCTTCCTCTGCTTAATTGGAATACAGTCTGACAAAAGCCTACAGGCACAATGATATATGGGTAAGTAAAGAAAACCAGGATTCTGTTGAGTAATCTAAAATACATTACAGTCCAAGTAATGCGTGTATCAAGGCATACGGGTGTTTTACAATAATGAGCAACCAGTGCCAAGAAGTTGTGCAATTCTGCAAACAAGAAAATACTCGGACAAAAAAAGGATCATGGAAACTAAATAGAAAAATTGATAATGAGTTTGATGTTACACAGGCCTATGTAGTAGAACCAGATAATGCCTTAATGCCCAGCCCCACATGCAACAAACAAGCATGGATATACATGCATCAGTAACAAAGCAATTGACCCCCCAAAAAATTCAAAAGATGTTGGAAGCACTTCCTGTGATGTCTTCCCTTTTTCCCTGTTACAGTCGGATCTCCAAATGTACTGTACATGTTAATCCATTTCCCACTAAATAAAAACAAAGTTCCAAAGAAATTAATTGGCATAAAACTATAATAGTTCAAGTTCAGCTTGTAAGAGCTTAGTTACTATTCATGTTAACCTGTATGGAATCATCAAATGTAAATTGTTTAACTCTTACGGAACAGTACATAATTATAGCTCCTTTCAGGGGAAAAAAGGAACACATATGATTGTTATCAACTTCATTTACAACAGAGAGAACGAAGTAGAAAAAAAATCAGGGAACTTAAAAAGAATAGACAATATCACAGTAAGTTTCCAGAAATGAACTTATGCTGGAGCAAACACCGCTACATGATCATTCAGGTATGCACCAATGTCAAACTTAATCAAATTGTTTCTCTAACAAATTATAATTCTATATAGGAATTTGGAAACTGAGGTGCAAGACTTTTGAAATTTGAGAAATGATATGCTATCTAACTATTTTTGTTACAAAAAAAGGCCATGATGATTAATTTCTATCAATCATAGTTAAAATGTGGATAAATTTTATGATTCACAGTAAAGCAACGAACACAAGGTAACATTACCCATATATAGGTTTTATGCTCCATGGGAAATATGCAACAGAGACCAAAAACTGGGATGTTGAGGGTGATAACTTCATCATGTCCTTCATTTGGTATGAGACTGCTGTCCAAACAAAAGACCTGAAACCCTAAAAAATAGAAGAATATATATTAAAATCTAGCAGAATAATGTTTTTAATGGTTTGTGAAGCTTTCAACAAAAGGAAAAAAATTGGCTGGCTTCTTTATATTTATGGCTTACAGGAAGGTTTCTCTAGTTATCTTCAAGATTTTGACTGAGTCAAGGAATTTGCAACTAACTGGCCATGCTAGTGTTTGACATATCGCCAAAGCATGACACTACAGCTCACAATATGAATGAACAAATTTGGGCCCCCTCCCCCTACGTGACACACTAAGAGCATGTACAATAGTACAGACAGCTGCTGTCTATATATAGCAACTCTCCATGTCACCTGTAGACAACACTAAAGACAGCTCATACAATGATACAGACAGCTGCTGTCTTTTTAGCTGTCTTTATAGAACACACAATCTTTTAATGTTTTTCTTGTTTATAGTGCTATAATCGACTACAGGATTGTAGACGGATCTTTCTCTCTCTTCATTATCTTTCATCCACGTCAGCAAAAATCCTACGTGGTAGTGACTATAGACTGCTGATATAAGCCCATTGTACATGCTCTCTTTGACATACCACCAATGCTCACTGTCGTTTGCAATTATCACATCAAATTGTTTTTTAAGGCGTTACAGTCCAAGGCATAACTTGTCTAACACTTCATAGTTTCACAAATTGCAGATTGTGTATCTAAATTTAATCTCCTTTGTTAATGAAACTTCCGCTCTAACTCTGCATCTCTCCTTTATTAAGGGGAAACAACCAGCCAGTTCAATCATAGTTGGAAAATAATGAGTTATATATCATAACAATAATGCTAGATTGCTAATGCTACTAAATGAGTACATGAGATCCAAAAAGCATGTGCTTCCGAAAAAAAGGGTCTTTACAATTTACATCATCCTTATCCTTCCGCAACAACTAGGCATATCACATTACTAGATAACAAATGACCTACCTGCAATTAGATATTTTTAATAAAACACTGTTGTAAGAAATAAGTTTCTGCAGCCATCAGTCATTCAGTTTTTTACATCAATCAACCACGTCATTACTTTTTTACGCTAACCCAAGACTCAAGAGCAATAAACATGACTGGGGATAGGAAACAACCATGATATCATCCTACACAGAACATAAATTAACCTAGTAGAATAATCCAAATCTGTCTTCTAAAATACTTATCCAAGGGAGGAAAAGGCTGTATTATCCATTGTAACCAAATTTCCCGAGCACACCCCAATCTCTCTATACAGACAGTGACCAATTTGGCAACATATATACCACATGTCAATCTCAAACTATTCTTGCTTCGCCTTCTCATTTGCAACAGGACAAAACGGCGAGGTTTCTACACAACTTTAGTCGCTGCCAGAAACACCCGTACCTCAATTCAGAACATCAAGAATTGTTGCACATTTCCTCTGCTCCTAATTATCCTAGATCGCCAAAGCCGTCCTCTCCCGCTCTTCGGTTTCCCCATCCATTTCCAAGGGAAAAAGATTTTGAAAATAAAGATTCGGGTAGCCCCTCCGTGTTTCGTACGCACATATCCTAATAAACTCCTCAAGAACATCCACACAAACACACGCAGGGGGAACAGCAGATCTAGCCAATAGTGAATGTTCGAAAATGGAAGTGATCACGACGAAGGTTAGGTCCCGAGAAGAAGAAGATACCTGGATGAAGTAGATCAAGCAGACGAGCCACAGGAACGATGCCCCGAACGCCGCCGCCATCCGCCCCACCCACGACGAGGCCGCCACCGCCATGGTCACGGGCGAAACGGAGTTCCTCCCGGAAGAAACCTTCTCGTTCGCTGCGCCCCAGCTCAAGACCTAGGGTTTGGATGGATCGGAGAGGGGGACGAAGCAGAGGATGCGTCGCTCGGGCAGGTCGGCGAGGGATGCGGGGAGGAGGAGCTCCCGTTCAGCGTCCGCGTGGACGGGAAGGGGATCCTCTCCCCTGCGTACGGAGACGCGCGGCACTGCGCTGACCGAGCGCCACCTGTTGACCTGGCCGTGTGCCCGTGTTTTTTGGCTCGTCATCTTGGACCGTTGGATTCATGCAACGAATCTTGGTACACACCGTGTCGCAAAGGCGCGAGTAACGAGCTTCTATGCTCTCTCAAATGTTGAAACAACGCTGTTAGTAGTGGAGTAGAGGATGGTTTCCAGAACACTGAGAAGCACCTACAAAGAATACTGACACTGAATTTGCATAGCAATATAGGGGTTTTTGCTCGTTTAACCTCTTTTTCAGTAGTAAAACTAGCAGCTCCCGTGAACAACCTATACCGTGCGAAATCACCATAGAACCGACATTCCGTGCATCTGGATCGCGACAGACGACTCTTGCGCGACTCAGACCTCGGCGAGTGACTGCGACGCGTTTCGCAGCAGACGGGAGCACGTAGAGGTCGCTTCACGACGGCAAAGAATGTGTGAGGCCATCTACCACGATATAGGTCTTGCTGTAGGTCGTTGTCATGATCCGGTATGCGAAATATCGGTTCCACGGCTATTTTGCATGATAACAGTGCTATTTTGTCATTTCGTTGGCTATTATTAAAAAAAAGGTGTCATTTTAGCCAAATACTCGGCAATCAGTTGCTCCATTTGGACCAGCTCCGTAGAGTCTACTGTGAAATGAAGAATTGTTCATGGTAACCATTTTCATTTCTACCTACTGTCTTGGACCCTTTGTGGGTTTGTTTCTCCAAAGCTGGATCATTGTGATTTTGCTTATGCATAGGCCTTAGCAGTTAGCACAATCATGTCTAGCTCCGCTTGCACTTAATTTTAGAGTGGCATTTTACGTCTCGTGGTTTTTTTTATCAAGTTGAGATCAAACTTGAGGTGCTTTCAACTTTGGTACTCCAACTCGGACTCGGCCTGACCAACTCAACATTCAACGCCTCCGGGTTTGGCTGTGCACTCCCTCTCCCTAAGATAACTTAAGACCTTGTTTATAATGTGGGAATTAGTCAGTTTTCGTCCGGAAATTATATTGCTTTTATAAAATTTCTGTGAGATTCCTATAAGGATGTTCCATTCAAACGTACATAAGATTAATTACAGGATAAAAGACATACATCTGTAGCACAAACGGAAAGGCCATGTTTATGACATTCTGTGCACAGATGATGAGGGAATTTCTGAATTGCACCCAGGATACCGAGACCACTTTTGTGAATCATTTACTACTCATACCAGGGGTAGAAGTCACCATCTTGTTTCATAGCAAAATCCTAAAATGAGACTCGACTCTTAACAAATTTAATACTGTTACGTTTTGCTGTTTAGATGAACAAGTAAGAAAAAAGAGCAGGAACAGGAACAGGAACAACCCATTTCCCATTCTTCATCACAAGGGAAAAGATCGATTCAGCTTAAAAGAAAACTGCCGTGTCCTTCAGAAAACGACGGCAACGGGACGCCGAAGATCGCCGCGCTCTCGAGTCCCGACCTCCCCATTTCGTGCCACCCATCCTCGGAGTCAGCCAAGTGAGCAGCCAGAGAACATTTTACCAGCATAAATGCATGTCGGGATTTTCAGGCCGAAAGTGAGCGGCAATACTTTCGGCAGCAAACGCTGCAGGCCTGCAAATCCACCCCACCCCACCGGCCCACCCTGACCAGGAGACCAGTGTCAGGTTCAGGCAGCCCAACCTGTGCCGAAAGCAGAAGGAATCAGAGGAAGCTTTACGTGTGGCTTAATTTCTGGTAGTATTAGTTTAAGCGCGACGGTTGCAGTGTCTCGACGACGTTTTTATGAGATTCCCATTTGCAAGTTTTCTCATGATGCAATGTAGAGTGGCATACAAACCATGTGTCTAATCTTGACTCTGATGAGTGGTCAGCAAATTAGCAAATTAACCATTTCCCGTTCATTCATCAAGCATTTTTTTCTCAATTAAACTTGTATGTCTTGACAATTTACAAAGATGACCGTTTCTTTCCTCTCTCCCTCCCTCCTCTCTCTCTCTCTCTCTCTGATCGAATTCAGATTTCTGTTCTCTATCTCCTGCAGAAATTATCCTCGTAAGTTGGGTAGTATGGCCGGTACGGGAGCTAAGATTTTGACAGAAATGTTGCGAGAAATGGTTCAAACACTCTGGAATTCGGCTTGACCAGACAATCGAACGGAACCACAATGTCGAGGAGTTGCGAGTTCAGCCGCAAATTAACCCTAACAAAAACAAAACCCCTAAGCCCCGAATTAACACAACCAAATCACACCATATTCCCCAATCACAGCATAATCCACGTGACACAGCAATCCCCATCTTGTTTCAGAGGGAGAAAAAACATTTCAACAACAGAAGAGAGAAAAGAAGAGAGCAGCAGAGCAGCATTACTTATACAAGTATCAAGAATTTACAAATCATCAGCAGCAGCAGCATCACAATACCCTCCTCAAATCCCAAACCCCCTCGCAATAATAATCCCACTAATTAATCACCCTCATTTTCCCAAGCCACCCAAGCCGTCGTGCCATGCTTCCCCAAGGGCCAAACCCTCACCTCTCCATCTCGGCCTCGTCGCCGGCGGCCGCCTCCTCCGCCTGTGGAGGCGGCGGTGGGGATAGCTGGGCCGCCGCGAGCGCGTCGGCCAGCGCGCGCATGGCCTTGACCTGCATCTCCAGCGCGGCCACGTAGTCGGCCGTCTCCTCGAGCAGGTCCGGTGCCGGCAGCTTCCGGCAGCCCGGGACGAGCCGGCCCAGCACACGGAGCCGCTCCTTCACCTTCCTCTCCTTCAGCACCGGCGGCTCGCCGGCGGCCTTGGCCGCGGCCGCCTTGGCCGCGGCCGGCCGCAGCGGCAGCGGCGCGCGCCTGTGGGCGGCGGTGGCGGCGGATCTTGCCGCCGGCCTTGATGAGCACGCGGCGGCGGCAGGAGGCCGCGCCGGCCAGCAGGATGGCGCGGCTCCAGCGCGACTGCCCGCGCGCGGTGAGCGCCAGCGCCGAGTCGGCCGCCGCCTTCACGGCGCGCGGCTGCGGAGGCGCGCCCCGCCGCCCGCCCGCGTCGCGCGGAGCGCGTCCAGCAGGCGCCGGCCGTAGATCCTCTCCTGCGTGCCGCTCCGCCACTTGGTCTGTGCCGGCGCGGGCGCCGCAGCCGCGGACGGCTTCCCCCGCCTCTTCGGCCCGGCCATCCGGACCGCCGCCGCTGACGACGACGATGACCCGCCTATAGAGATCATTCCCACCTCTCTTTCTTGCTCACTCCGGATTAAAGAAACAGGATGGCGTGACGAATTGGGGCGGCTTAAAGGTGGGAGAAAGAAGGTGGTGGTGGAGGAGGTGGTGGGAGGAGGAAGAAAAGAAGAAGAAGAAATAGATTAGCTTTTCGTTGTTGGGTTGGGTGTACTTATTTGGTGCGTGGGTGGTGATTAGCGAGTGGATTAGACATTAGAGTTGTGGTGAGGTGAGGAGCTCTCGGTGGTGGGGGTGCTTGTTCGTCGCCCCACCTTTGTTTGGTGTAGAATTTGGCGGTGTAGTGCGGCTCGCTGGCTCGGCAGTTCGGCACGGTAGGCGTCGTTATTGAGTGCGCGCTTTGTGTTGTATTTTATGCGTGTTTCTGACCCTTCTCTGCGATTGTGCCACTTTAGTATTTGTGTTTGGCAAAGCTGTGATTGTGCCCCCTCCATTTCCGCGAAATGCGAAATGTGCAAGTGACGCCGCCCCCCCCCCCCCGGGGAGTGGTTCGTTACAAGCATGTGTTACAATTTCATCGGTTATTCAATTTGGGGTTCAACAAAGTAATGCTATTGTGATAAAGCTCAGATTTTTTTTAGGAAAAACACATTTCGTTTAAGATATATATTTGCCATGAGGACCAACAAAAAACTTAGGAAGCCAGTAGCTACGCCGTAAGCTACTTTTGTCGTTGGATATTTCTAGCAAGTAACAATAGTCGTTCGATCTCTTTCTCTTGATGTAACCATAGCATGGAAACCCATCTCGCAGTCAAACCCATCTCACAAACACAATAAAACAACAGCTCTACGCAAACCGATCTCGCAGACCATTCGTCCTCATGAGCATTGCCACTCACTTGCAACAAAATATTGAGAGCCCACCCAAATTAAATTTGTCGCCACAAAAAAATCGAGAATTGCGACAACAATTCCCGAGCTTACAACAGAATGTCCCTTTGATTGCAACAAAAACAAACCAATCGCAACAACAAATTGCAGGATAGCAATGACAACATCGAGAAAAAAAGGGGAAATATATTCTCACAAAAATTGGATGATCAACCATGATTTTACAATTTGGAGGTGTTTTAAAACTAGTTCAAAAATACCAAACGAACAATTTTACCCCGTTACAACATTGCATCATTTGAAATTAAGAGTGACAACATTTTACAATTGCTCATGCAACAATTGGAGGCAATATTCGCAACAAACTGAAAATATACACAATATTTTGATAATTTTACTTAGAGTTTATCAACAAACAATTTTGTCATGTGACAATATTGCAACATTCGAAAATAATAGTTGCACTGTTTTGCAACAAAGAATGCAACAACCAAAAATAGATATGCAACAAATAGACAAATGCCACAACACCTTGGGATAGATCTTGCAACAAGTGGAGAAAGGGGTTGCAACAAAGTTGGGAAGTGCACGCAACAACCTTATTGGAAAGCTCAAGAGTTGGAGATGGATGCCCACACTACTGCCTCGTCGTAGGCCGGCTTGGCACCATTACCTCATCTCCCCTTGACTGCACAGTCCTCTGCTCGTCGTCAATGCCAACCCCTCTAGTCTCAGGCTGACAGCTCTGGAGAGCTTTAACCGCAACGACAACAAATCTGGCGAACTTTGACTACTCCTCGAGGCTAGACCTCTGCGTGAGCTTCAGCCACAACGGATGGTACGTATGGGTCCAAGCTTTATCCAAAACCTTAAGATATGTTAGCCACACTCGTTTTGATCGACGTTATTGTTATGGAATGCCACCACTTATGTATCATAGTAATGCATATTCACATAATTTGTAATTAGGAATAAGTTTAATGTACCCTTTGAATTTTGATGGAGTGTGCAATCTACCTCTAAACTACAAAACTGTATAAATAGCCTCAAATTATGCAATACCGTCTAAATAACTCTATATGATGGTTTTGACACCGTGACAGATGATGTGGCTACTTAGCGAATCAGAGATATAAAAGGAATTCTTACTCATTGGACCCGTATGTCAAACTGTGAGTTGCTCATATCCTCCATTTCTCCTTCTCTCTCCATGAACTCCACAGCAGCCACCATCAAACCAAACATCTCCCCAAAAGATCTAAGAAACAAACTTAGCTTAAGCTATCTTAATCACCTGTTCTTTCAAAAGCGAAACAACTTCTTTTTTTTACCCAGGAAAATTACCCAACTTTTATGGAAAGCTAATATCCAAAATTACAAGACAAGAACCGAGACCAACAGACTGGGGAACCAGCTTACAAGGGACGTCCAACTAGAACAACAGAGTACATAGTCAAACACAGTAACACTAATTGAAATCGGGGATTACAGACTAACAAAAGAAGTGCAAAGCACAGACAGGCTAAACCTCATCCCACTTGCAAAACACTTTCATCCAGTCTTCAACCAACATCATCAGATCTTCCAGCCTTAGACGTTCCTCCTCTTTGATTAAAACCCGCCAGCACTGCAAACATAACATAAATTTGAACACAACTTCAGATGGTTGCTTAGAAAAAGTCCTCTCAATCACCATATTATTTGTGGTTTTTCAAAGCTTCCAGGCCAAAGCTGCAAAACTGAGTAAACCAATATGATAATTGTTAGCACCACAAACATCTAGCCAGTAAAGGTGGAAATCTTCAAGAGACTCTGGGCATCTCCTCTATCCAAAAGCCTCCTTGAAACAAGATCAAGCAAATTTAGCAAGAACACATTGAAAAAGAACATAATTCGCATCATCCACAACCCCACAAAGGATACAATTAACACCCCCTTTCCATTTCCTAATATTGAGTTGATCAGCCGTCTGAATCCTATTATGGTAAGTCTGCCATTGGAAGATCTTCACTTTGAGTGGAATCTTACTTGACCAAAGTTTTTTTCATTCTTCAATCAGTAACCCCACCAAAAACCAAATGCATGTACAAAGATTTCACTGTAAATTGACCCTTTTTATCCAAGCAGCACACCACCTTGTCTTTTTCATCATTAAGATCAACCCCCTCTAAATGATCCTTAAGAATCCCCCACTGATGTACTTATTCTCCCCAAAGTTCCTCACAAACTGGATATACCAAATCCCTCTCACAAAACACTCTGCTACTTTGATGTCAGAATCTGAACAAGTATTATACAACCGAGAAAATCTAATTTTCAAAGGACAATCATCTATCCAAATATCATGCCAAAAGGAAATAATTCTCTCGTTACCTAACTGAAAAAGAGAACCCCCCAATTGAACAAGGACTTTACCTTGTGAATAGATTTCTAGAACTGTGAGCTTTTAACAGGCAATGAATCCCTATAATCATCCCTAGGGAAATATTTTGCTTGTAAAACCCTAAACCAAATCTCATCATTAGCCTTATTAAGTCTCCAGAACCATTTACAATGAAGACAATCATTCATCACCCTAGTATTAATCACCTCCAGACCACCAAAATCTTTTGGTCTACAAACTGCCTTCTAGTTAATCGTATGATATCTAAACTTATCACTTGTCCCTCTCCAAAAAAAAACTAGATCTAATAGAGTCCATTTTTCTTCTGAGCTTCCTCGTTCAGATTGTAAAATCCCATTGTATAAATGGGTTGGCTGCTTAGACAACTATTAGTCAGTATCAGATGACCCCCTAAGGATAACAAATTATTTTTCCAGCTGTCCAACCTTCTTTCCAGCTTACTAATAATTTTCTCTGCTACTCTTGTACTCAACTTTATATCCCCAATATCAATACCTAAATAAGTAAGACAGAGCTACCCCAATTTACAATTGAAGTTATTAGAAACTCTCGTAGCCTCCAAGTTATCCACCCCAAAACAAACATCTCAATCTTGTGATAATTGATCCTCAACCCAGACATCCATTCAAAACAATAAAGAAGCGAAACAACTTCTTGAAATCTTGTAGCACAAGATCACAATATGCTTGAATCAGAGCACCAAATTGAGGAAATCCCCAAATAGAAGAGGTACCAAAACGATCAAATCAAGCAAAAACCTCAAAATTTCGGGCTCGATTTGAGTTCAGGTTCCTTGATTTGGGGGATAAAGGGGGGGGGAGGTGTTCATGAGCTAGGGAACGAGATGTGGCGACAAGGAGACACTGAAACATTCGAATCGAGGTGGGATAGCCGGATAGGTTGGATGGCGGAGCACGCCGCCTCCACTGCCTTGATGCGGCCGCGGGGAGCATCGCCATCCGTTTCCCATAGGAGCACGGTTTCTCCTTTCCGATCTATCCGTGGAGCATGCTGCATGCCACTGCCACGCTTTGCTCCTTGTGGCTGTCGTGCGCTACCAAACAATGTTGAAAGGTTGCCTTCGCCCGGCATCATGTGCTTCTGTTGGATGTACGGGGATAGAGAAAGAGTGAGAAAGGGGAGGGAGAAAAAGGGGTGATGTGGTGACTACTCAGCAAATTAGATTTGATTAGTCATCGTCATGCTATCAGCCAATGTTGGGTCATTGCCACACTGTCGGTCACATCATCCACCATGGTGGCAAATCCACCTTTGAATTGAGGGGTTATCTGGACGGCTTTGCATAGTTTAGGAGGGTTATTTAGACAGATGTGTAGTTCGGAGGGTAGATTAGATGCACCTCCAACGTAAGGGGTAAATTAGACTTATTCCTTTGTAATAGATACTGGTGCATGTTAGCAATGATATTTATTATTTCTGCCCGGGGGGGGGTGTTGAAAGAGTTTAGAGATTGCTTATCTCTATTTGACAAAGCCTGCATCAACCATCGTTTATCATTCTAGAAATAAATGAAGAGACCAAGTACAAATTGGTTCGAGTTCAAAAACAAGCATTGAATGGTATGAAGGTAAATTCAACAACAGTGCAAACATTCTAGTATTTCGCTCACAGTTGTTCATTACTACTAGAAGTAATCAAGTAAGGTACCCAGCAAACCTGGATGTAAATCACTAAATTCCAATGGGTACATATACAAAAAGGATTTTCCCCCTATTTTTTAAATCATTTGTTGGAAATTAGGAGGAAGGGTGAGTGGAATGGAATATGCTTTTTGTTTGAGTTGTTTAGTGGGGGTGGGATGGAGACATGTGAACAGGGTGGGGCCCACTCACCGGGGATGGGCCGGCTCATGTGAATTCATGCGATTCCCCTCCTCCTAAGGTTTTTGATGGGGCCTTTTTATCTTCTGCTTTACACTAGTTTAATGTTTAACACACCAGTTTAATTAGTAGCCATTGCAAGATTTCTTTCTTGCTCGAGTTTAATTAGTAGCTGTGTGGCTCCCATGTGCGCCCTCTCGAGAATGAGCTTGTTTCCAAGCTTTCTAGAGAGGACTCGTGACCATATATTGGTTGTCGTGTCTTCCTTTCAGCCCCCACTGATCTATTAAAAATTAAAACGGTCCTACTAGAGCAGTACTAATTAGCTATATCTGCAATTATTAGACCTTATTACCAAATAGCTTTAAAACTCATTTGGTGGCAAATGGGTCAACGTAATTAATTTGCATACGAATTGAATCAGTCGGTGTAACCAGATTTCGCAACAAAATGGACCGGCCAGTGTAACAAAATTAAGTTCGTTTATGTAACAATGCCCCTCCTTATTAGTAAACAAAACAATTTCTGAAGAGGTGATGGCATCATAGCTTCATCTAATAACTTCGTTAAAGTCCGCATACTGACATAGCTTCATCTAATAACTTCGTTAAAGTCCGCATACTGACATCATGAGTAGTGAGACAATTTTACCAAGTTATCTTAACTTTCATTCTTCGTGTTCACGTTAAGAAACAGAGGAAAATTAGAATAGTGGCTAGCTAGCTCATTTTTCTTCTTCTCTTAGTGGAATAACAACTGGAAAACAGATACTAATGATCATTTCACTTTAAGCCCCCTATCTAGTTAGCATGACTTGGCAATGATTTTTATTTTTCTATGAAAAAAGAAATCCAGCCAGTCAGCTTCTCCCCATATATTCCACAGCACCAAAATTTGTAGCCCGGCCGGCTAGACATGCTCCACCAAATTTCATCAAGATTGGGGAAAAAAAGGAAGTACAAGATATTGATAGCAAAATTATCAACAGACACAACAGCATATCACAACAAGGAACTACACTACACAACAACCAAAAGAAAAAAAACAAAAGTAAAAATGAAGTCCTTGCAAGATTCAGCACCTGGGCAACAACCCCTCTAGTACTCCACCGCATTTGATAATCACGAGAATGGTCGGTTTTGACCTTTATACATCAAGGCACTATTTTGCTCACAGAAAATAATGCGGCTCTTTGGAATTAGTAGCTGGACTAGTAGCAAGCAAGCAGCTTGGATTGTTATTATCGTTCATGAGGCGTCGACGAGAACATGTAAGCAGCGCACGTTGGATCCGGCCGGCAGGTCACATGTCCTTGCAGCTGCTACCGACCTATCGAAATGCGGAAAAGGGGAAAAAGAAGAGGCTTTCCTTTTTCTCCTCGTTGTTGTCACAATGTCACTACTGTGGAGGATTCGTGGGCGTGTGTGTGTTGTCACATGGTCAGAATTGAGAGGAGGGTGCTCAGAAACGGCGGCCCACTCGATCCACTCGTGGATCGATGCTCACGCACGTACTCACGCTACGCGCGCGCCATTGTACGTGGCAACGGACCAAACAGTTCCTCGCCTCGTGTGTTACTTGCTAGAAACTGTGCACACGTAGCTGACTAGACAGACGTACGCGCGGTTGCCGCGTTTCGCGCTAATTGAAGATAGCATACGGGACTAGAGATAGAGCTTGATGGATTGAGCTAGCAAAGCAAAAGGCCAGATGAGCGGATCGAGCTGGTTGTACTAGACTGCAGTGTGGTGGTGGTGCGTGGCCGGCCTGGGGTATGGTGTGGCCTAGAGTAGAGTGGGCGAAGCAGCCATGGACCTAGGGGTGGACATCGAGGTAGGCACCCGTTTTATCGAGTTTTTTTTTTGAAAAAATTGATGTAGCTTGGTTTAATATTATTTTATTTATAGTTTAGAAGTATTTTTAGAACTAAGCTAAGGAATCAAGCCAAAGTGAAATCTAATTTATCCAAAATTGATTTATTTTAATGTTTAACCAATTAACGAGTCTAATAGGAGCAATTTTAAACAAACATAATGAGCCTCACTAATGGGTTTTTTTCCCACCCCTATGTGGACCCATAGTTGTGGTTGTGGTGCAACGACTACAGCGATCCTCGATAGATCATGGATGCACCGATGGAGGTGTGTGGGACTCAATTGGGAGCTAGCTAGATGCATGTGTGGTCACCAGACTCACCACATCATGGGATCGCCACAACATGCGCACCCTTGCTGTACGCCATATATGTTGTTGCTATATATGTAGTACATAGCTAGATGACTAATTAAGCTCATCGGTGGCTCAAGCTAGGTGATCGAACGATTAATTTGTGCGTGAAGAGACTAATGAAAGTTGGTTAGGGCTATGTAGATCACTTTGACATGAGCTTAGTGATATCCACGTGTCTATGTCTTTAGGGGAAATTCGTTATATGTCATTGAATAACTTCAAATCTTTATGGTATGATACCGATACCTCACTCATAATGAGTGACATATTATGAATTATTTAGTTATTCAGTGGTATATTATGAATTTTCTCATTTTGTTTTGAACGTGGCGTCTTGGGACTTACACGGCGTATGGTATGACCGCGCATCTTGTTGGCGTCTTGCATTGATTTTTCGCTTCTTTCTCACTTTCTCTAATTTCCATTTGTATAACTCCCACCCTAGCTACGTCTCCATTATAGAAGAAAAAACTAACATGCTAATTGTGTTGTATATATAGCACGTACGTCGCAATACGTATACCAAACACCAATGAATGGATACCACGTGTATACGAACGTACGTAGAGGAGCCGTGCCGGAATACGTATATGTACAGCTACAGGAAAGCTCCACCATCTGTCGGTAGCACAGTGCGCCGCCACTATGCGCCAACGTGCCATGTCGGAGAATTAGGCTCGCCCGGTCTCAAGCCATATGCGTGCATGGTCCATTGTATTATTGGCTCTAGCTATGGCTATATTTGCATACATATTACATGTGCACGCACACTGACACACTCCTGATTCCTGACTCCATCGATCGATCGATCGATCGGTTGCAGTGGATCTATATGGATCGAAACGATCCATCCGTCGCTCGGAGAGAGACAGATTGGGACCTATCTACGAGACTACATCGATCGATGCCGGTCTGGATTATGTGCGACCAGTGTTTTGTAACGGACAAACAGTCCTTTGTAGTGTACTGCAGCAACAGCGGAACTTGCAATGTGTCGATTGATCCGAATCTTTAATTTTTGATCGAATGGTTAAGATGTTTCCAGTGTCCATATATCAACTGCATTGATGTAGATGATCCAGTCCCTGTATTCATAGGCTCGTCCACATGCATTGCGATTTTATGCTAGCCTTGTTTATAGCTTGATGGGGTTGCATAGCATATTGGCACGCAGGACATATCCTATAGGGGATTTGATAGGTGTAGGGCTTCTTGGAGACATGCCAGATGGTGCTGAGATATGCATGCATGCGATGCGACCCCAAGGAGTTTGGATCCAACTTGGGTTTGGATTTACTGGTAATCAAACTGTACTTCCACATGTTTGTCGTACGGGACAGTTGGCTGGATTACGTGCTAGGTTTTCTGCGCCATATTCGATCGGGTAATCATATCAGCCGGACGTCCGATACGTAGACGCCTCAACAAACAGTTAAAGCATGAGACATGCATCCTCATCTCCATCACAAGGCCACACTAACAAATCACACTTCCGCAGCTCACCTCCCCCACGTTGATCCCGTCGGCGTCGAATGTTGCTATGTATAGGAGGTGATAATACTTCATGATCGATCGAGCATATCCAAGGCCACCGCCGACGCCAAGGTATACTCCATCTGTTCGATCAAGTTGGTCGATTCGATGGATTATTGTTCTTCCCAGGTGATAATTTTGTCGGGGATTGTATGGGATTTTTTCTTCCCAATTTTTGTGGGATTGCATGGGATTTTTGTGGCGGCAGGGCGGGGTAATGGCCTGCCCGAACACATACACGCCGTCCATGTAGGCGTTGGTGACAACGGTGCGGCGGAGAAGCAAATAAGATCACCGCCTGGCGATTCAGCGTGGGCGTTGTAACCGTTGTCCGAGGAAAAAAATGTTGCATCCATAGGAAAAAAATGTTGCATACTGTTTACGGTGATGTTGCGAGATTTTTTCAACGCGTTTTTTCATATTCTTTGTTTTGATTTTATTGATCGAGTTTGTGCTGCGAGAGATGAGCAGAGTGTACCTTTTCCACCATAAAAAAAATTATGGTATAGCCAACATAAAATCTACAAGCACAAAATATAGTGATTTCCCTATTTATTAACATTTTGTTTTGCTCAAACTCGGAAATAAAGAGACCTGGACTATCTAAGGGTGAGAATTAGCTGATAAAGTATCCAACGGCTCTGAATGGGGAAAGAAAATTCTGCATGAGAAGGCCTTCCACTCCCCGTCCTCAGGCGCTAGCGCTACCCACGATCTTGCCACGACACCAATCTCAGAACAACCAGTCTTCAAATATTTTGATGCATATTCAGACCGTATGGGTGAGAGTTCCCACCCGTACGTCCTTTCTTAGTGCCCTCCTAAAGGGATCTTTTGGGGACAACGCAACCGGTGTGTAGCGTATGTAACGGGTAATTACACCTGATAGGGCAAGAAAACCCTGCCGTAAATTATTCCCCTGTAACACATCAGCATGCAATTGATAGGTGAAAAAGAAGAAGAATGCAAGCTGCCCTGAGTCAAGAACGTGGTCGACTCACACCGCTGAAACAGACAAGCTCTCGACCAGCTAGCAGAGCTAAAGGAAGAAGAAACATATCGTGCATTTGCTTTGGTAATGAACGCGATGCATGTGGCATATGTATGTACCAAAGCCCTCAATTAATCGCCAGGCACGTCCATGTTCTTAGGTGCGGGGGCAGATCAGCGTCGGGTGCCGGATCAGACAAATAATAATAATACCACAAACACAAGTGCTCCCCGGATCAATCGATGTACGCACGTACGAGGCGGCCGGCCATTCGTTCGATCGATGAAAGAATCAGCAGCCAATCATTCGAACGACACAGATGATCCTCGATTAACGGATGCATACGCACGCACGAATCACGACGATACATGCACACGGACCAGCCAGCCAGACAGCTAGGCCGGCGCCCGACAACGCCATCAAGCGAAGCCCATGCAATCATATGCTGATTAATTAATGCACTGATGCATATGCGTGTATCTATCCGCCTATACCTAATTAATTGCTCTCATCTCCTCACCAATTTTCAGTTAGAGAGAGAGAGAGAGAGAGAGATTAATCAGAGAGAATTAGATAACTCAGCTGGTCGCCAGCTAGCTTAGCAGGAACGGATGATCTGATATCTAACCTATGAAACCCATCATGACCGGGTTCAATTGGTAGAGTGTAACAAGACGTACTATCAAAGATTGTTAATTTCGACGAACTGTTTGTCGACAATATTGTGAATACATGAGTCGTCCAAACTGACCGCTGAATCCCTTTTTGGGGAAGAAAGTAGTCGAGTCTTTTTTGTCCAAATGCCATGAATCAGCACAGCCAGTTGATGGTCGTTCCCCTTGGTCAGATCAAAATATCACGTTAGATGCTGGTACCAATCAGTGATCCTCTACATTTCAGCAGAGGATCCAAATCGATCGCTAGAGCCTGCAACTGCAAGGACAAATAGAGACTCTCCAAGATTTCTCGACCTTACAGTTGAATGCAGGTTCTCTCAGAAGAAAATTGCATAGATCCTTAAGTAACTGAGCGTACCTACCATTATGGCAAGATCTGGCATGCGCCAGAGCTCCCTCCCGCCCGGGAAACCCCCTACCCCCCGGTCATTTATCCCTCCCGGCACCGGTGTCGGAGAAGAAATAGGGTAGAGCGGCGGGCGCGCGTTCGGTGGTTCAGGTTCAGGCGTCAAGCAAAGGGGATGGGCCGGCCATTCGGCGCAGCGGCGGTGTCTTCGCGCTTTGTGGCCCACCAGGCACCAGCCCAAGTGCGAGTGCCCAACCGAAACATGGTCTCCCTCATGTGGTCACGCCCTCACGGCCTCACCCTCAC
This sequence comes from Phyllostachys edulis, assembly GCA_036346405.1. Classification (NCBI taxonomy): domain Eukaryota; kingdom Viridiplantae; phylum Streptophyta; class Magnoliopsida; order Poales; family Poaceae; genus Phyllostachys; species Phyllostachys edulis. The sequence continues at coordinate 19,568,633 of CM070545.1, read as the reverse complement.
AGCCGCCCTCACTGGCTCGACTGCTCGAGACCTCGAGTAAATCCTAGACCTAGAATCCTAGATCCAATCCAATTGAGCGCGGGCGGGGCGAGGCGGCGAGCGCGGGCTGGGGCACTGGGCGAGTGGGCGGCGGACGGAGCGCGGGCGCCGGGCGAGGCCGCGACGGAGCGTCGACTGTGGAGGGCTCAAGGCGCTCGGCGACGCTGCTCCAGGTCTCCAGGCGCCGCGCCGGGCGGGTCGAGGCGAGCGACGTTGCTCCGGTGCTCCCAGGCTCCCAGGCGCTGGGTGAGTGCGCTGCTGCAGTGCTACCTGCTGTGGTCGGTTGTGATTCAGAGCGCAATGACAGTAAGTGGTTGTGATTCAGATTCCCTGTTTGTGATTTGTGATTCAGTATTTCAATTTTCAGTGGTTGTGATTCAGTGGTTGTGAACTTGTGAATTGTGATTCAGTCATTCAGATTCAGACATTCAGTGCAGTAGTGGACAGTGGTTGTCGGATTGGAAATTTGATTCAGATTTCAGATTCAGAGTTTCAGACATTCAGTGGTTGTGGTTGTGAACTTGTGATTCAAATTCCCTGGTTTTGTTTTTCACTTTTTTGCGTAATACAATCTGAGTATGACTGACAGACCGACCTTATAGAGTTATAGTCTAGGTCTCTAGGATACTGCATGAATTAGAATATTAGATGAATTATGAATAGATGATATGAAATTGCCTCTGCTGCATCTTGAAATCTTGAATGCTAATTGTTCGGTGGAGCTAACAAGATCCCTGAACCTAACAGTGGAAGGAATGCAATTAAGCTCTATTTTCAGCTAGTTTTTCTTCTTGTTTGTAAGTTCCCTAATTTTCAGTGATCCCTTCCTCGACTTTTGCTTCATAATTTTCTTGCAAGTATTTTTGGATGAAACCAATAGAGTTCTGACAAAATGGAGGAATATGTGCATTAATATGTACTGGGACTATGAATATTGAATAATGAATTGATTGTTAAAATTGAATTGGACAGAATGACAGAAATATCGGAGAATGAAATTGTCTCGTTCTCCTAATCGTAATTAGTGCTTTAGCGGTATGTCTTTTGGCTTTTCTTTTTTCTGCATCTTTTGTGATTTATGATCAACTAATTGTGACACTACTAGCCATTTATTTTTGACAGGTAGCTTCTTCTATGTACTATCTTTATTCAAATTATTATATTCGATAACTTGGTGGCAAGTTGTTAATTAAGCTTCTTTAGTTAGGTATTTCTCGATGTCCTACATTTATCTTCACTCATTGATACTATTTAATGTCATATACTCGTATTGGTGTGATTGTAATATAGTTCACATATGGGTTCTTTTATTTTGGGTAAATACACTTTGGTCCGTGTTTCGAACTCCGCCATACCTAAAATTAAATCCTGGGTCCGCCACTGACCGACGCTGATTTACACCAAACCGTTTACGTGCAACTATACAAAAACTTGTTCTTTTCTGAGATGGCATTGCTTTTGTGTGTGTGTGTGTGTGAGAGGGCATAGTAATTATATATGGAATTTACATAACCTGAAAACTAATGCTACCGATGTGTGGCACTAAACTGAACAATCTTTCTATATAAAAGGGCGCAGGTTTGAGATCCTCTCATGGTGGCCACGTCGCCTCTTTTTCTTGGGCTGTCGGATGCTGCTCCCCCTCCTCCCCACCGTCCGATTGGGTTTGGCGTTGTGTTCTCACGTCTTGGCCTCGTCTCGCCTCGCCACGTCTGGTCGCGCACGGAGAGAAAAGCCCCAGGCGGAGCGCTCCCACGCGCGTGCTCGTCCGCTCCCTCTTCCCCGCCGCGCCCGCCTCCCCTCCTCCTCCTTCACCGGCCGCCAGGCCTCCCCCTCTTCCCCGCCGAGGCCACCTCCCCTCCTCCTGATTCACCGGCCCCCATCTCTTTCTTGCCACCGCCGCCGCCGCTTCGTCCTCCCCTTCCCCCTCCGCCGCGCTCGCTTCTCCCTCTCCCTCCCCGGCCCTCGCTTCTCCCTCTCCCTCCCCGGCCCTCGCTTCTCCCTCTCCCTCCCCGGCCCTCGCTTCCGCCGCAGTTGGTGGTGGTGGACTCACCTCCTCGCCGAGCCGCTCCCTCTTCTCCGCCTTCGCTACCTGAAACGCCGCCGCAGTCCCCGTGAGTCCACGAGCGCCCTCACCTCCTTACTTCCATCAGCTCAACACGCCCCCTCCCCCTCCCTTCCCCCGCCCCCGCCCCCGCTTCCCTCTCCCCCGTCTGCTCTTTTCCCCATCGCCCCCTTCTTCTTCTTCGCCGCCGCCGCCCTACAGCCTCCTTCCTCTTCCCCAAGAATGACCTCTCCCCCGCCCTCGCTTCCCCCTTCCAAACCCACCCCAATCCCTAATCCAGTCCCGAGCCCGAACCCAGGCCTCAACCTGGGCGTGCTGATCCGGTGAAGCCAGTTGTTGTTCTTCGCCTTCTAGCTTTTCTTGCTGTCCTCGCCGCTCTTACCTTGCCGAATCCAACAGCAAGCACCGCCCCCACCAGTGCCGTGTCCAGGTGTGAGGTCAGGTTTTCCTCCATTCCCAAAATCTATTTTGCTAACAAAATTAGACAAATCAAGATCTATATATGCTGCTGCTAAAGCAGATGTTATTGCCCAAGAATTGCTCAAGCGAGTTTGTGGATGTCTTACAAGGGGCGATGCGGTAAATTTGTAGATTGTTGGCCTGGCAAGACTGAGGTATGATTTATCTCCTCTATATTTAAGGTCTATCTCAAAAGCTTCTTATAAATGTTTGTTTTTAATACAGGATCCTGTATCTAGTGGTTATTGCACCTGGTGTGTACAAAGTGAACGACTTCAAAGTTGTAGTTCTTGTAAGCTGCTTTTCTGTGCAAATTGCTTGTCAAAGAATTTTGGTGAAGAATGCTTATCGGAAGCTAGAGTCGCTGGTTGGCAGTGTTGCTGCTGCCTACCCAGTCAACTGGAACACTTAATTTCTGAATGTGGCAAGGTCCTGAGTGGTATTGAATCTTCTGATCCCGAGAGTGGCAATGTAGAGCTTTCTGGAACAGAAAGCAATGGTCCTGTTAGGTATGTCTCTACCATTATGTTATTGATTATACCACAGCTCGTGACTTTTAGTTTCCATTGGTTCTATTACTTTTTTTCCAACATGGATATTTTTTTGAAGCTTTTTCCTAGCTAATTGTTTATGCAATACATGGTCAGCAAGCGAAAAAGGAAAAAGAGGATATGAAGAATCATGGATGATACAGAACTTGGGGAGGAAACAAAGCGTAAAATTGCAATGGAGAAGGTTTGTAGTCTTTTAGGCTTACACCTTTATTTGATATATCATATGCATTTTTGTTTGGAGCTGTCCAGGTTGTAATTTAAACATTCTTTTGTAGGCTAGGCAAGAACATTTGAAGTCCATGCAAGAGCAGTCTTCCAGCAAGTTAAGGAGCAACAACATTGGAGCTTCCTCTGGAGCTGTATTGGAAGTCTTTCTAGAAGATGCTGGGGATGGCCATATAGTGAACCTTGCCAGGGAGGAAGACGAGGAACCTGTTAGAATTCCAAGCAGCATATCTGCTAAACTGAAGCCTCATCAGGTCTGTCTTTCAAATGTACTTGACATTTTATGCCTTGCTCATTCAACTTCATAATTAAATTTGATTTGTAAAACTCTACAATGGAAATGATATGCTCACATAACGTGTTTGCATGTTGAAATATGCAAATAGAAATCCTGAGGAGATATGTGTTTTTTTAACTTTGCTTTCGTATTTTTGCTTTTAAAATGGTTAGCGCTCCTTACATGTGATTGTTCGGCAAGTGCTATCCTGTCACTCCCACACCAGCCATGACTTGAACCCATACTGGTGCAGGGACTCTATATTTGACCGAACGATATTATGATATTTCAGGTATCAGGAATAAGATTTATGTGGGAAAATGTTATCCAATCTGTTCTAAAGATCAAATCCGGGGATAAAGGTTTGGGGTGCGTTTTGGCGCATAACATGGGCCTTGGGAAAACTTTTCAGTTTTGTGTGGACTCTATTTATTCGTAATATATTTTCTTGTTATTCTTTTATTATATAGTTCAGATACATTAACATATTTACATGACGATTAAATTATGTGGTGGGAGCTATTTTATGAATGTCATTTGACTTTTTAATTGTCATACTGGTATTGGACTTGCTAATTGCTATTATTTATTTGGCTATTGTTACCATCATTCAAGATGGCCTTTGTTTTGCCTGGTTTTGTTTCCATTGCATGAAATATAGTGGAAATTGCATTCTTATATTTATGCATTTGTACTTTTGCAGGTTATTACATTCCTGTACACGGTTATGAGATGTGCCCAGTTGGGATTGCGCACGGCACTTATAGTTACCCCTGTCAATGTCCTGCATAACTGGAAGAAAGAGTTCATCAAGTGGCGTCCGGCAGAACTAAAGCCTCTTCGTGTGTATATGCTGGACTATGTTGCGAGGTGCGGATAAATTTGTTCACCGAATGGGTGTAACCTGGAGCCTTTCCGGTGCCAATAATTCCAGCTTGTAAAAACTTATTTGCCCTACTTCAATTGGTACGACAAATTGGCTTGTGCAAGCCTTATTAGAAATCTTACCTTGTGAGCCCTAAGGAGAAGCTCAAGCTCCCCTAAATATGCCAATCTGCTATGTTCAAATTGCTATTGATATATTGAATTCTACCATGGAACTTGGTTGGTGATTTATATTTTATAATACACAGTTAAGCTTTGATTGCCTTTTTTAAATTTCTGGGCATTTGGGCAATACTAACCCAGGAAGAAAACCTCAAAGTTTTTCCTTTCTTTTTGCACTGTTGGGCTCTTTTCCCCTCTTTTGCTAACATTTTGGAGCATTAGCTGGATTTTCCTTTATTTCTTCCTCAAGCTTACTCACAATGCTCACTTGGTTGAACATGATGAAGTTTTATATTCCCGGACTTAATTTACACAGTTTTTGTGAAAATGGGATAGTTACCTAGGTTATGGAACAAGCCTAAATTTCAGCTTTTCAGTGTTACGAAACTGTTACTGGACTTCTTTGTATTGCGTTATTTAGGCGTGTGCTTTTTCATGGCCTTGCATTATTGCATCTATTGTATTCATTATTGGGCTTATTTGTATCGCGTTATTTAGACATGTGCTGTTTCATTGCCTTGCATTATTGCATTCGAAAGTTGGTGTGCAGTGTATTTCTCACCTTTGGCTGCTTGGGAATTTCCATTGCCTTGAAGCATATTTCCAAATGCAACAAAACATACATTTTACTCTGTTCTGGACTTCTGGTACTGATGTAACCTGTAGGGTCGATGTATCACTAATACGATGAAAATATGCCCTTTTGTGCTGTTACTATAATGTCTAATACGATGAAAATATGCCCTTTTGTGCTGTTACTGTAATGTCTGCCTCTCTTGTCTATACTGAGAATATGTTGTGGAAATATGGTTTCACTATGATTGTGATACGGTGTTTCCAATAATGAATATTTATCTACTTAGCATGAAACAAGACATGGCCACCTTGGCACTTTCAGCCCTATATTCTTCGCAGCGTGCTTCAGGTAGCATTTCTATCTATTTGTTCTTCTTCTTCTTTTATTTTACAATTTCCTTGTTTATTGCTTCCCATTTGCTACTACCTGATGTTTTCCGTTGCTCTCTTCGCTCCTATTTTATTGCCTTTTACCTTCTCTTGCTTTCTCCAAGTGATCACGATGGTGTAACCTTACCCCAGGGAGCTGTTTCACGGAGAAGACCACGTTTATGACTTTCCGACTTATATCATGTTTAAAAACCTAACGAAAAAAGTGATGGCTGCCAACATATTATAAACATAAATACTTAATTTTTTGTAGTTAACATAACCATAGCTGTGTTCTATAATCGTCTGTATCTCTATGCCTTCTAGCACTAACGACTCTATAGTACCAACCATAGTCTTCCAGCTTTTATTTTGCGTGCCAAGACGCGCGAGGGTGTCTAGTATATATACAATCATGCATTCGTAAGGCAGTGCCAGCTAAGATACATAACTGAATGAACGAAGTAACACCAAACTATACATTAATTGGACCACACTAACTTAAAGGATACAATACAATGTGCAGAAGCATACGTCCATGCGTCAAGAGGCCCATGCCATGCATGTAGTATTAGTTAATATCATAACAATATACTACTCTTTTCCGAATGTACACCGACAAGTCACTACCAGAAACCGTCAATTTCCCGAGTGCCTGAAACACTCGGGAAAATACCAAAATCACTCGGAATACTTATTCCCGAAGGTCGGCTATCGGGAAAAAAAACACTCGGGATCGTTTCATCAGGTAAAAACTGGTTTCCCGAAAGTTACACTTGAGAGAAATAACTTCGCCGTGTGTTCGGATTTACACTCAGGAAACATCCAACTCTCGGGAAAATAGTTAGCACAATGGGTTCAACCATTGTAACGGAATACTTTATCAAGTGTTGGCACTCGGGAAAGTGAGAAATTGTCACTCGAGACAATTCCTTTCCGATGCTTCCCGAAAATTGGCCTGAGTGTAACACTCGGGAAAGCTAGTTGAACATAAAAGGGGGAAAAAATGGACACATGAGCACATCATAATCGTCGTCGTCTCATCGCCAATAACCGGAACGCGATATTTAATTATCTCAAGGAATTAATAGGTGAGCATGTATATGCATGTGCAGTTCCGGAGGCGAATGCGACCCGTTCGATATTATATGGGATACAGTGGTAGTGGTAGCTTTACTGACAAAAGGTCCTATGCATTGAATGTTTTAATGAAAAGATATGTACTGCATTGTATTAGAAAGCTACCCGCTAAGTTAAAAAACAATGTCTATATCAAAAGCTACAGTATTTTTTACTATACTACCCGCTGCATTAAATATTTATTGCTGCTGTGGTATTTACGGCAGCGACCCTGTTAGGTACTATTCATACATCCACAAAAATATTATTCACATAGCAGATACAAAAGGTGCCTTCGAGACTGAGCAGAAACGCCAAATTTCTTCGTTTCTCGAGATACAGGCTCTGCTAATGATGTTATTAAGAGGTGATTACTACATATTAAGTAGTATTAGAGTGGATTAAAGTGAGTTAAGGTAAAATAAGGATTATTAGAATATATTAAGACAAAATTAAAGCTATACTAATATTTTCTTTCCACCATTTCATCTACACTTACATCAACAATTTTATACACCTAACCAAACAATATATCAACGTAGCTTAACCCACAATTATTAGGATCCGGCTCCGAAAAGGTGGGCTCCCCGTGACAGTGCCGTCGCGTCCGGCTTTTGCATTCCCATCCGACCCTCCCCACCTACTGCCGCAATGCTAGTGCGGCAGCATCCGTCCGTGGGCCCTACCACTTGTGCTCTCCGATCACGACGTCTTCTCCGACGACGGATTGTCTGATAAGAGGATCGGATCGGCTGCCGTCGAGTCTAACTGTTAGTGGTGCCTCTTTTTGACCGTCCGATCGAGCGATCGACGATCTTAATTGACCCGGGACGAAATAACCGCGCCCGGTCCATCTCGTTTTTTTTTATAACCGTGGTGGTCGATCTGGTCCGTCGGTTTTCAGTCCAACAACCTGTGCGTACACGCGCATGTGTACATTGTTGTCGTGCTACTTCAACGGATCCGAGCCCCTTGCGATTAGATTGGTGACAGCTTTGATTAGCTAGCATGCAGGCCTAATTAGCTAGCTATCCATGTGATTAGTGTGCTTCCCGCTGTACTTAGCAAATTGAAGCTGGCCATGCATGGATTTGATCTGACATCAAGTGCAGGCAGACAGGGACGAATCGGACGATCGATCTATGTCCTGACTCTACTGTTGCCGGCATATATAGCCGATCAATCTTTCCAAACGTGTAGGCAGCTTTTGGAGCCGGCTTTTGAAAGGTGACGACACGCCTGGCACTAATAGCATCTGTGTTGGCGGAAATGCAGATCTGATCTGAACTGAGTGGCGTTCAGCTCAACCAGAAATGAAATGATAGAGGCTCCTGTATCCATGCAGTGACGGATCTAGCCACGTCCCAAGTCTCGGTAAGACCAGCAGTTTTTGGACCGAACACAACATACATGTATAAATTGCTATTAATTTTTATAGGCTTTTGATCCTAGGCTTCGAGATAGCTCTGTCCCTACATGCATGAGGGATTGATGTTCGTTTAAAATAAAATTACAAAAATGGGCTTCTGACATCGTTTGAATTGGCGACAGGCCAGTTGGATTGATGACAGGATCCTTGTCACCAACCAAATAGTGTTTAATGCCTCTGTAGCCATTTGAGATGGCGACAGAGATATATCACCATTTCAAACGGCGACATGAGTTAGATTTTTTTTGGCAGAAACAATTGAAATAAATTGATATTTATATTTTTAGAGAATGCATCTTCAAATTTTAGAGGATTTTACTAGCTTTATTGGTAATATCTTGTAGTGTCTATATGTTAATTGCACCCGGGTTGTTGTTACAGAGTGTAGTGTTTGCACAACCGATTATTTCTGAAAAAGAGAATGAAATATTAAGTAGAGAACAATTAGGGAGTTAAATTTAAAAGATGAGTTTTGAACTGCGACAATAATGCTTTGTAATCTAGATGCGAATTACATGGCTCAAATACATGTGCGCTTTTGGAATCGGAAAAATAGGTGGATCAAAAAGAAATCAGTCTTGATGGCCCATCAGCGCCTTCCGCTTATCTGTTGTAGACCTACGGCCGTGGCTAGTCCCGAAGGCAGCCTTGTACTGGGCTTCCACGAGCTTCTCGAGTGTAACCATCCGCTTTGAGGAGCATCGGGAGCTTGTCCAACCCCCAATGGGACCATGGGTGCTTTCCCTTTGTTCGTTGTGCGCTCAGCTCGGTTATCCTCAATGTGTTGTTGGGGAGGCGGGGTCTTCCACCACCGGTTTCTTGTGATCCATCAGTGCATTTCACTTGTCTTCCCCGCTCTCGGGTACGTAAGGTTTTCAGCGATAGAAGGTCTCGGGTGGGAGTGCGTAGTTGAGCATGTACTTCAGCTTGATAAATGTCCTATCGTATTTGTCCGGACCATCGATCCATATGAAGAAAAAACAACACTCCTTTGACTGCCATTATGCATGGATGGAGTTAGCGATATGTGAAATGCAACATACAATTGAAAAAAATCATTGTGTGTGTTAGATTCTCTTAAGTGGATGTACCCGCACGTGTAGCACGCTAGGGCGGCGGTCGTCGGTTGTGTCGACTGAATGATATGCACCGGGTTACCGCAATCGCACTGCGGGTGTGGAAACTCCGGTGGCACAAGCACATCCTTCATTGAACAATTCGAGTAGGTTCCCGCCTTCTTGGCAATCCACTTCCGCTTCCGCAGCATCTCCCCATAGTCTAACATCCTCAAGTCCGACGCACTGAAGTCATCTAGCTCTCTTATCCCTTCTTTCTCTATGTTGTACGAAACTAGTTGGAGTGGAGTATTTGTTGTGGCAGTGTAGTGTACCCCGTTTTTATAAGCGACTAGGGTGTAGCGTAGAGGGGGTAAATAATGGCGAATGGAAGGGTGTAGTCACTTCGGTCAGCATGCCAAGGTGTCACTTCGGTCTGAAAAGGTGGGATAGCTGGTGAGTGGTGTCTAATATATGAGAAAGCTAGTCCCAGTTGTCGTTTCAGCCTGAAAAAGTGGCATGACAGGGTATGGTCAATTCGGTTTTAAAATGTGGGATGACTGGTTAGTGGTGTCTAGTCACTGAAAAAAGATGGCCTCGGTTGTCGTTTCGGTCTGAAAAGGTGGCATGGCAGGGTGTAGTCAATTCGGTCTGAAAAGGTTGCGTGATAGTGTGTGGTCATTTCGGTCTGAAAAGGTGGGATGGCTGGTGAGTGATGTCTACTCACTAAGAAAAGCCGGTCCAAGTTGTCGTTTCGGTTTGAAAAGTTGGCATGACAGGGATACAACATTTTGGATACATGAATCCCTTTCTACAGACAACAAAAACTCCTTCATACATATTGCATATGCTACCAGAAGGATACACACACATAAGCTTCTCGAACCATTTCAGGTGGTCAAGAATCCTGTCTAGGAGCTCGTTTGCATGTGGCATGCTCCCTATTGTACCAGATGAAGCTATAGGTAGGTGTTCAATTCTTCTTTCCGAGATGGCACCAATAGAGTTTGCCCACTAAAAGTACTTGCATCCATTGGCCTAAAATCCACACTGAATAGTAAAAAAGAAGTGACGAAACTAACAAAAAATCCAAATACCAACATACGCAGAAAGCAGACTCACCGAGAATACAAACACTTGTAGAACACACGTCCCCCTGTTCTCTTCGGTGTTGGAGTACATGACATTTGCTTGAAACCCGCACTTGGGCAGTTGACACACCTTGCATTCGCCAATGCCACAGCTCTTCGGCCCATTGAACTCAACGACTGAGACATAGCGCTGAGGAGAGTAGTAGGACAAGTGCAAGTAGATGAGAAGAGAAGGGAATGTAGTTCAGTTAGTTGGATGAGCTTTTATAGAGATGGTCGTGAATTCTATTGGCGCTAATGGCTACAATGAGGGTGGGGTTTACACGTTTGTTTGGTCTATACGATATGTAGGATGTCGTGATGCTGACTCCCGCACAAGGTTAGTTGTACGCACAACAACAACAACAACAAATGAGGATTTTTTTTAAAAAATAATATTATTTTAAAAGATATTTACAAAAATAAATAGCCGGCCCAAAAAATTACAAAAATGACTCCCTATCGCCAGTTGAACCGGCGATAGGTACCACAAACCCTAAACTGATTGGTCTGTTTGTGATTTTCATATATTTTCAATAGTACGAAATCTGTTAGACTCACAATAACATTTTGTGATCATCATATGTTGTTCTAGTGTGGTGAATTTCTGAAGAATTTTTCGAGAACGACTGAGGTATCAATGATTCATAAGTAAGAAGGTAAGTGACATTGCGATGCGCTCAGGAATGCATACACGGTGTAGAACTTTGGAGAAATAACCTCTTGCATAACATTGGTCATGTACATGCACTGCAAATCAAAATGATAATTCAGAACATTGGCAATAACATATTACTACTGTGGACTGCCTTGAGTCGGGCGACCAGATGAGGTCCCCGCGACGACGTCCGGAGTGCCGATGTCTCCTTCGTCCTGAGGATTTCTCATGGGGCATTTCTTAAAAGTGTGCCCAGAATCCCTACAAATGGAGCATTTCTTCGTCCGACGTCCGGTTTCTGCTTCGTCCATGTCATTCCTAATGCGCCGTACCTGTCGCCGGCCAACCTTTCCCTTGAACCTATCAATGTCGATTAGATGCAACTACCGCGGCGTAGCGTGCACTCATGGGTGACCCTCTCACAGTTCGTCCCGCAGCGTCTTCATCCCTGCACATTATTTCGAAGCGATGCTCCCTTGTGCCCATCTTGAATGCCCGGTTGTAGGATCAAGGATAACCGACTAGAGGGGGTGAATAGGAGGTTTTAAAACTTTTTAGCAAATTAACAATTTAAGCCAATTATGAATAATGTCTAAGCTAGATACAATTCTAGATAAGCAATTTAATACTCCATCCGTTCTTAAATACATGACGTTTGACCAAGCGTGCAGTCAAACTTATATAACTTTGACCTTTACTTTTCATATGATTTTGTTAGTAAAAAATTACAAAATTATTATATTATGAAAATATTCATCATGACAAATCTAATGATACTATTCACTCATGATCAATCTAAATAGTTTTTCATATATTATTAGTCAAAGTTAGATAAGTTTGATTGCACGCTTGGTCAAACGTCATATATTTAAGAATGGCAGGAATACAAGATAAATGCTAGAATTGTAAATGCGGAATAAGTAAAGACAAGAATTAACCACAAAGAGACAACGATGTTTTCCCGTGGTATCGAAAACTTGCCAGTCTTCACTAGTCCACGTTGAGGAAGCTTCAACGAATCAAGCCGGTTCCACAAATTAAGCCTTCCCTCGATCACTATTGATTGTTCTTCCTCCGCTCCGGAGATGGTGAACACCGAACCACTTACAATCTTGGCATCGGACCTCTTCACAAGCTTCTTGAAGAGATCACCGTGCTCCCACCACCAAGCCGTCTAGGAGTTCAGCAAAACTCCAAGAGTAATAAATCGATGACCTTCGCTTGATGGCACTCAAGTGCAAATGGATCAACTAAAATGAGTGAATGCACTTGAATGAGCTCAACCACCTCACAATGAATGCACAAGTGTATTTGAGGTGTTGAATGAATGCTCAAGGGTCTAAGGATGTTAAATGAAGTGTTGTTTTCTGTCCTAGAGCAGGTGAAGGGGTATTTATAACCCCCACAACAAAATCCAACCGTTATGAGAGAAAACCCAACTTTTCAACGAAATACGGTACTACCGCCAACCAAGGTGCGGTACTACCGTATTCCACCAACCGCTCTGTAACGGCTATAACAGAAGCATTAACTGCCTCTAACATAGCCGTTTTAAATGCGGCGCGGTACTACCGTCAACTATCATGCGGTCATACCGCTGAGCCCGGTCGTATCGCACATTGGAGCGGTACTACTGTTCGCAGAGTTTTCAATCTTAGTTGAAAAGGGTGCTTCTCTGGAATTTACGTACCACCACATAAATTTTGGAACGGCCGTGGAGCGGTAGTTCCGCCATTAAAGTTCCGGTACTACCGCACCACTGATTTGAACAAGCTCACCCAAACACGCTAGCCACGTGGATGACTCAGATGAAATGGGCTGTTCAGACTGCACTTAAAAACCACACGATTTTGAACTTTTCGGACAGTCCGAACGAGCCACGGTAGTACCGCCAAAGGAAGTGCAGTAATACCGCTAAGCGGTAGTTCCGCCAAGCAAGCACCGGTACTACCGTTTGCCAAGGGAGCACAAGAGCTCCTAAAAGAGTCTCTCTGGAAAATACGTTCCGCTTCAATTTCCGGAAGTACCGTTAGAGCGGTAGTACCGTTTAAATAACGGCGGTACTACCGTTCCAAGGGTTTTGCAATTTTAACCAAAATAGAGTCTCTCTGGATTTTACGTACCGTCAACTAAAAAATGGAATTACCGTGATACGATTGTACCGCTCACAAGGGCGGTCGTATCGCTCCACAAATAAGTTGACAGGCACTTTTGAACTGCACACGTGGACGCTCCAGATTAAATGGGCCAATCGGACCACACTTATAAACCACACGATCATGTGTTGTTCGGACGGTCCGAATGACACACGGTAGTTCCGCCAACTAAAAAACGGAATGATCGCAATGCGGTAGTACCGCTCCAAAGGCCAGTCATACCACATTAGCAACTAGTTGGCTGTGACGATCGGACCATTTACGTGGACGACCCAGATTGATTAGGCTGTTCGGACCACTCGTTTAAACCACATGATCATGTCACTTTCGGACAGTCCAAACGGCCCACGGTAATACCGCCAAGGGATACACGGTCATACCGCAAAGCGGTAGTTCCGCCCTTTAAATCCCCGTACTACCGTTTGTGTAGACAATTGCACAGAAAGCTTTCAAATTCAAATTCAAATGCATGCATGATCCTAAATTGATCCAAATAACATAAGAACATGCTATCAAGCTACTAGTCATGATCCCTCTTAATAGTACGACATTTAACCTATAATCTGGTCTTCCAACCATTTCTCCTAAGACTAGTAAAATATAAAAAGGATCATAGACTATTTGTACCTTGTCTTTTATCCAAAAGATCTTCATGTTGTCCTTTAGCATGCATCTTCAAGACATCAAACTTACCAATAGGACTTAACCTTGTAAATACTCAATAAACATGTTAATCTCATATTCACATATTATCATTAATTACCAAAACCATTTTTAGGGGCCTAGATGCTTTCACCGGTGCATCTCACCCTTCTTGCCCTTCTCCTCCATGTACTTGGTGACCATGGCAGAGTAGAGTACTCTGTCATTTGCCATGACGAGCGACACGTTGTTACTTCTGTCAACAAAGTAGTTTGTCGTACTGCGGAGAATTGCCTCCACAATACCAACCAAAGGGAGGCACCTTGCGCCGCGCATGAAACAGTTGTACACCTCGGCTAGATTGGTTGTTATGACACCATATCAAGCACCACCCCTATTATGTTGCAGCAACCAATTCTCCTTTGGCTCGTGCTCAATCCAGTCCGAGAAGCATTTCACCTGTGGCCCCGTCCTTCTCGTCAATCTGGGAGCATCTGTGGGTAGCTGTGGCAATGCTTCGGGGGCCTAGTCAACGCTTGGGGCAGCCCTTCTTGCTACCTCTCTTCCGTGTATCTAGATCTGCTCATCTAGAATCTTCCAGAGTGCTTCGAACTTCCGCTGCTGGTTCTGGTTGCACATCCGCTTGAATAGGTTCATCAAGTCCTTGTTGCGGAACTACTTGTAGAAGTTTGCACTCAAGTACCTCATGCACCACCTGCTCTGCAGATCCGGCCATGGAAGTGGTACGTTCTCTCTTTGTTGCAGCTGGGTTATTGCACGCAACAGGCCTGCATTTCGATCATGTATGAAGCATACGTTGGGACGGCCTTGCACGACAGAAATCCTCACATTCTTCAGGAACCACAACCAGCTGTTCGTATTCTCGCTTTCAACGAAAGCGAATGCTATGGGAAAATTTTGATTGTTTTCGTTCGTCGCTATTGCAGTCAGTATCTGACCCTTGTACTTTACAGTCAGGAATATGCCATCTACACACAAGATTAAATGGTAGTGTCGGAGTGCATTGATGCATGGACCAAAGGCGAAGAATGCTCATTGCAGTACCCTCTTATTGGCCCACTTCGGATGCGTGGCATCTTGAATGTCGATATGAGTGCATGGATTCCTGTCTTGTATGACTCGGAGTTGCCTGAGGAGGTTGTGGTAGGAATCCTCGAACGTGTCGAACCTTGATTATAATGCCTTCTGTTTTGCTCTTCAAGCCTCGGCATAGCTGATTGTGTACTGGAACCTTGCCTCAATCGCCTGAATGATAGATCGTGGCTCAAAATTTAGATTATCTATGATCTCACTGTAGATAAGGTTGGCGATGAAACCTGATGACAGGTTCCGATGGGACTGCACTGACTCAGAAACGACACATGTGTGAGGGACCACTATAGAGTACTTCCAGTAGGTGTCCTACTTAGGTTGAAATGCGTGCACTCGCCAAGGGCATCCTTCTATGCCGTACTTCACGTCGTAGCATCTTGGGGTAGACTTGACGACTGTGTATGTGCACCGCACCGACAAGGCCCAGAATTTGATCGCCTCCTGCACGGCCTCCTTGCATTTGTACATAGCTCCTAGCCTGACCTCGCTCTGGTCGTACTCCCACGGCACACGAGAGCCTTCGTTGACGATGAGGTTGTCGAACTAGTATTGTGTTCCACTTGGATGGAACCGCCTGCTGGTCCACACCATCCTCGTCGTCGGAACCTTCATCTTCAGACAATGTCATGTAGTCTTGGTCTTCGAGATCCATCCTTTGCACTACGGCTTCCACCTCCTTACCCTCGTCAACAAGGCCACTAGCTTGCCTGATCGAAGGAGCTACTTCCGTAGAGTCTTCATCGACAACATCAGCAACTCCGGGAGCTTCAGCCATTGTGTGCGTCACGTTATGGCAGGAGTCCCTGACTTCTTCTTCGGCGTCAGTACCCCCTTCTTTTTTAGCCGTGGATGGAGGAGTGGACTTGGCATATGCCTGGGCCAAAAGGACCAATTTTCACCATCCCTCCCTCACCATGCGTACATGTGACTGCCATGAATTTGTTCCCTTCAGCTGCACTAACTCCCAATATGTGGGTTGTGCTGCCCGCGAGGCAAGGCAACTCAATCTCAGATTGTACACATCACGGTCCACTTGGAATGTGTAGAACAACCCCTGCATCACAGCGTCCCATGTACGCTGTTCTGGTCTTGGTAGGGGTACGATCGCCGATTAGAAATAATGCAAATCAATCCCCTCGGGACCCTCCATAATAGTCCCTTGACTATAGTAAATTTTGAAATTGGCGACGTCGGACATATTTGACGCACTGAACCATAAATAATATTTCCATGATTAACCACATATCTAAAACTAGACTACCCACAAAAAAGTATTACGTAACCGTACATCTAAAGCTATGTAATCCATTCGGTTAAAAAAATTACCTGAGAGGTGGGCAGCCGGACGGGCAGTGCTTCGCTAGATTCTTTCGTCTCCTCTACTCCTCTCTCTTCCCTCTTTCTCTTTTTTCTGAATAAAAGTGAGTCATGTGCCAAATTTTAGGGTTTCAAGAGGCTTTTATAGGGTCACGCTTCCCTGTCGCCATTTGAACTGGTGAATGCTACATGTCGCCATTTGGACTAGCGACTGCTACCTGTCACTATTTCAACTGGCGACAGGGAGATGTCGCTAGTTGAACTTGCGACAGGACCCTAAACCCTATGCTGGTTGGTGTCTCTGTGATTTTCGTAGATTCTGAACGGTACGAAATATGTTAGCGATGTGGCAACTTGAAGGTAAGTTATATTTCGATGCGCTAGAGAATTTTGTGAGGATGATTGAGGTATTAACGATTCATAAGTAGGAAGGTAAGTTATATTGCGTTACGCTAGAGAATTCACACACGGTGCACAATATTGGAGAAATAGCGCAACGATGACAACACGACAGTTGATCCGACAAGAGGGGTTACATGGCACGCAGGCTAACGAACCAAGAACGGTATACGCATGCCTTTAGGGAATTATAAATACATTGGACATATGGACGAAGAGGGTCGGACTACTACATGGACCGGGGCTATTTGCCCTTCCTTGCAAGCTCGGCGTTGTATTCCTTGCCGGCCGCCTTGGACTCGGCCTCAATTTTCCTCTTTTTCTCGCGCTCCCTCTCGCGAGCCTCGCGCTCCTGACACCTGCATGCCTCATGATAGGTCTGTGTCTCTCGCTGGATACGCTGGTTGTACTCTTCGGTGCGGTGCTCCTCCTCCCTCCTCTCGTGGTCCCTATTGGCATCCCACTCCTCGTAGTCGAGAGCCCACTGGTCGTGCGGGTGGATCTCTAGTTCGATCCACTTGCGGTAGCCACATAGCAGATCTGGGGATTACGGGTAGACGGGAGAGATTGTTAGTGCAGACTTTCAAAGAGAAATGGTAGGGGAACATACTGCTACCTGTCCTTACCGGCTGCCGATAATGGCTCGTGTCCCAACGGTAGTCGGGATAGTCGCAGGAGTAGGTTGTGCAACCCCAGTAACACATGCCCAGGCTGAGTCGGTGCTTGGACTTGAAGAACTTGTATCTATCCCTGCACCAACAGAGGGACGGCGTCTCCTCCTTGGGCGGGTGTTACGGCGAACGCTCGGTTGGGATGTTCTGGTAGGGATTACTGCTACGGGGGGTGGCGTCATTGCAGGAAGGTGGCCTCCTAGCACGCTCCCTTTGTTCCTCTTGGGCCGCATACTCCCTTTGCATTTTGCGGATCTCCTCCCAATGCTTGTCTATTTGAGCGAGATTGTGTTGAAGTTTGGATGCAGGAGAACCCAACGTGGAATGGGTAGTACTTATATGCTGAGCCGGCGCTGCGTACATGGCTGAATTGTAATTTGGCTGAGGGAATTTCGCGTCCACGAGGCAGCGGCCCTGACTCGTCGGGTCACGTCACTACGCAAAGCTGATTCGTCGGGTCACGTCGCTCCGCAAACTTGACTCATCGGGTCGCGTCGCTCTGCAAAGCTGACTCGTCGGGCCACGTCGCTGCACAAAGCTCACTCGTCGGGTCATGTCGCTCTATAAAGCTAACTCGTCGGGTCACGTCGCTTTGCAAAGAAAGGGAGAGTGAAGTCGTAGAAAGAGGGTGGTGTGGGGTGTCTCGATGCAGAATCATACACGTGGTAGTGGTTTGTAAGCAAAAAAGCAATATCGAAACACGAGACTAGCATAATAATAGTTATACATAAATTAATATTTACATGACATGACTGATATTTGGAGGAACAAATATCAACTGGTGGCCCCTCTTGGGGCGCACCCCGCGTGTCGCCCTGGCCTCGCCCGACGATGGTCCGAGTACGTCAGAGCATCAGGCTGCCTCACTACTCGACCGACACGAGTAGCCTGAGGTGGTATCGCGTGGGAGGGGGGAGGTCCTGCGTTGGTTGGGTCGCTCCCGGCGCACCGTGCAGCTGAGAAGCCCCCACGGAAAACTGGGTGTCACGCTGGTCTAAGAACAAGTCCCTGAG
This sequence comes from Phyllostachys edulis, assembly GCA_036346405.1. Classification (NCBI taxonomy): domain Eukaryota; kingdom Viridiplantae; phylum Streptophyta; class Magnoliopsida; order Poales; family Poaceae; genus Phyllostachys; species Phyllostachys edulis. Next base: position 19,550,320 of record CM070545.1, on the reverse strand, counting down.
GTGTGCCTCGTTGTGCGATAATGAACCGTCCTCCCAAGCCGGTGGTTGATCTGCGAAGCATTACGTTACACACGTAATCATGGCGAAAACCACAAAAAAGGACGTCACGCAATTAAGAAAGGTGGTCATACCTAGTGGCCCAAAGGCGTGCCCCGATGACTCCGTGTACTCCTGCTCCGCGTACGGGTAGAGCTCATGACCTGCAAGAGAAGATTGCTATTAGTAACTAGTGGGGTTCGAAATAAAGAAGCATTACGTTACACACGTAATCATGGTGAAAACCACAAAAAAGGATGTTACGCAAGCAAGAAAAGTGGTCATACCTGGTGGCATGAAGCCGTGCCCCGATGACTCCGTGTACTCCTGCCCCGCGTGTCGGTGGAGCACAGGACTTGCAAGAGAAGATTGCCGTCAGTAACTAGTGCAGTTCGAAATAAAGAAGCGGAAGTAAATGTTTCATTCTCACCTCCAATATGTTCTACAGTGCACCCACCAAGGTGCCACAACGACATGCCCGTCACGTCCGGGGCAGGAGCTCGTGGCCGTGAACCACCTTGGTTGACCCCTCGTCCTCGCACTGGTCGGTCCACTGGGTCCCTCGGTGTGCGACAAGTCACGATTTGGATGCCTCGTCTCACGGCCTCCATGATCCGCTGTAGGACCCTTCTAGTGTCCCCCAGCGTCATCTGCTGCGTGGAGGCTACCAACTCAAGAACCTCTCGGTGTAGATCCATCTGCACAAGTAATCAACAAGTTGGAAACCTAAATCTAGCAAATTAAATATGAATTAAGGACCATTCCATACGTATGGAGTGGTGGAAAGTGAAGTCCGGCTGCGTGGGGTACGTGTCGGACGCCACAGCCTCGTGTCGTGGTGGGTCGACCACGACCCGGACGCAGCGAAGCCTCGTCCGACTAGCGTACCACTCCATGTACTCCTCGTACGTCTCGAGGTCGTAGGGAGCATCCGTACACTAGATGAGGTCACCGTACGCGCCGCTCCAAGCCTCAAACTAAGAGGACATCTAGTCCAACCAGGACATCGTGCCTCGTACTCCCTTCCTAGTGTACCTGTGGATGACAAGACAATTATTTAGTCGGCACGTAACGCACATTGTACAAAAGAAGTAAAGCATGAACTTACGCGTGGACGTGCGCCGGCACCCGTGTCCCCCCAAGGGGCTAGGACCTCCTGTTGTAGACCGAACTAGCGCATGACCCGTTGCACTAGGTACTCCTCCATGAAGACATCATACACTAAGGCCCTCCGCGTGTATTAGTACACGTAGTCTCGCGTGCACAGGCTCGACAATCCTTCGGGCGCGCGCGCGTTCACCCTCTCCTGAGTGTATGGTGTCCAGATGACGCGGTCATCCATTAGTTGATCAAACATCTCAACGTACTCTGGGTAAGACCCCTGCGAAGTGATCGACATGTAGGTGACCTGTAGAATATAACACCGAAAACTTAGCACATGAAATTGTGATTATAATACGAAAAATAATAAATGATCATGAAACTAACTTGTTGGCGACACCGCACCATGCCCTTGGCTGGCTAGTCCACGTCATCATCCAGGGCATACAACCTGACCGCATACACTCCCAAGTCCAACTGTGGTCGTCCAATCTGGAAGCACTCGAAGGACCACAGCTGCAGAAGTAGCGGGCATGCGGAAAGGATGGAGTTGTCTTGGGCACGGTGGCACGTGTTGCACAGTGCGCGGTACGTCGCGCACAGCACGACCGAACCCCAGGCGTAGGGCTAGATATCGGCCACCGGCAGGCCCGCCAGCTCATGTGTGTACCGGACGTAGTGCATGTCGACGCTGTCGTCGTGGGACCCCAGAAACATGACCCACCCAAACAGCCACAACAGGTAGGCCTCGAAGTGCATCCTACATTGACATCCCCTGCGTTCTCCGCCATACGCTCGGGCTACAAGAAGACATGTACACGTTAGCAAGATTCACATATGAATTGATGTGAGAGGACAATAGTTACGAAGACTTACGTAGAACTGGCAGATCCACCTCAACGTCGGCGGTCTTGGCCGCTGAACTCCGTGTATTTCTTTGCCCGGCGAAGACATCGTGGAACCTCGCTAGGAGGTCTGTGCGCCACGTGGGCGGGATGTCGTACGCCACCATGGAGGAGCCTGTGCAGGGCAACCCAGTCAGGAAGCTCACGTCCTGCATCGTCGGCACCATCTCCCTGCACGAAAGGTGGAACGCGTACGTCTCTGGCCTCCAGCGGTCAACCGGCACTGTCAGTAGGGCACTGTCGTATGGAAAATACCTAGACGTACGACCAGGACCGCGCTCCTGGTCGTCCTCCCACGTCGCCTCCACCATCGTCGCTAGTGGAAGGAGGCTTGCCACTCTCAACCTGCGTCGAAACTATTAATAACAAATGTGACTGCACACAAGGTAGTCAGACCACAATTGAGTGCATGAAGATCATAACTTCACGTACCTCGGAACACAGTCTTGGTGCAGCCTCCATGCCCTGATGGGCGTGCGCAGCCGCAACACGCCAAGCTCAATCAGCGCCTCGCCCTCCAGGGGAGCATGGTACTGAGGCAGCTACGGTGATGTGCGTCAATCACCGGATCAAGCAACTTGTAGTGGCCTGTGTCCGCCATACTTACAAATTAAGTGCATGCATTGTAAAGACTACGAAACATGTACAAAAACCAAAATTCTTACTTTAAATATTTTTTGGCGTTAATAGAATAATTACCACACAAAAATGTAAACCAAATTTAGGCTACTCAGCAATTTAAACAGATTTGTAATAGGGTCTTCCAATTTAGAGGATATTTTTAAATATTTTCCAAGTGAAAATATAAACAATAAACAAAGTTCTTCCTATTTTCCTAGTTTCGTAGTTTAAAATTAAATTTTGACATTAACAATATAATTGCCATGCACAAATGGGAAGCTAAATAAAGCTGGGATTATTTTTTTACATATTTCTAATAGGCGTCTTCCTATTTCTGTTGATTTACCTTAAATTGTTCGACTGCTGTAACATTCATAACATGTGTATGATGAACTACACTATACACCGCTCAAATAATGTAGTATATAATTGCATTACAATAATCTAATCTACTAAATTACACTCGCTATTCTACTGAATTCTATGTCGCAATTCTACTAAATTCTATGTACTTAATTCTACTCGTTATTCTACTTAATTCTATGTTGCTATTCTACCGAATTCTATGTACTTCATTCTACTCGCTATTCTACTTCATCCTACTCGCTACAGCTCAAATGATGTACTTAATTCTACATAATTTGACATAATGTACAAAGTTGTAAAAAAATGTACCTGCAAGTTGGCCGGCTGACCGGATCTGATGCTCTGTCAATCTCTCTCCTCTACGACAAACTAGCATAGCTTCGCTACCTTTCTTCTCTCCCTCTCCTCCTCACTTTTGTTTTATTTTTTGGAATTAAAATGAGTTTTGGAGGATTTTTCCTGGTAGCTGGACCGTCGACAGGGGTCCCAGTCGCTAGTTCAACTGGTGACAGAACTGGCGACAGGGAGTCATTTTTGTAATTTTTCAGGTCGGCTGTTTACTTTTGTAAATATCTTTTAAAATAATATTATTTTAAAAAATTCAACAAATGAGCTCATAGTGTACGACAACAACAACAACAAATGAGCTCGTAAACCAGTCACACATACACCTAAAAAGATGTACTACAAAGAACTATACTATATTGCCATACATATAAAACTATCTAATCTGTTCAATTACTGCACCATAAAAAATAGACTACATGACCATACACGACTAATCACGTATCTAAAACTAAACTATACACACCGATAAAGATGAACTACACTACATAACTATACATATAAAACTAACTAATCCTTTCAATTACAGATCTACTAGTTATATTTACTAACCTACTAGGGTTTCAAAATTAAATACAAAGTTACAAAAAAAATTACCTGTGACGTGGGCGACCGGATTTGCTCCTCCCTCTCTCCCCTCCTCCACTACGGACGGACATCAGTTCGCTAGCACCTCTCCTCCCCTCCCTCCTCTCTCCTCGTTCTTTTTTCTGGAATAAAAGTGAATTCCGGCTGATTTTTTTGAGTCTTTTATAGCCCATATTCTATCGACATTTGGAATGGCGACAGAAAGCTGTGGGGCCTCTATCGCCATTTCAAATGATGATTAATGTCAATTCGAAGTCAATCGCCATTTGGGATGGCGATAAAGACATTAACTTATGTTGGTTGGACTATAGTGTAGGTGTTATGCTCTAGAGGCAATAATAGAGATGATTGTATCACGTCTATGTTTATGAGTTATTGAATAAATATTATTATGTTCCTTGAATGAATCATTGGTCATGAAGATTAACAAGTGTGTGACTTGTTGGTGAAACTCTTTTAGCCTATATGATATCGTTCTAAATGAATCCCTGGTCGGAACACTAGTGACTCTATTGACCAGCACATGTATTGATTGATGACCATGTTTCACTGGTCATGAATATAGGATATCGAATCAATAATGTGAACACATGTTAGAGAACATGGGGTGGGATTGTCGAACCCGGGAGTAGAAGGATCCGACTGGGAAGTGGTTTCATGTATCAACAACCAACCATTCCTTGATGTCAAGTCCAATTATCTATCGACGACATCCAGGTAATTGTATGTCCACGCGCTCTCCTGGCAGCCGTGCTTCTTGAACTTGCAGACTCGATGAGGTTGCCCGTGGCTACTATCTCATCCCGCTCATGACCTCCGAAAGTGGTCAGGGGACTATATATATATATATATATATATATATATATATATATATATATATATATATATATATATATATATATATATATATATATAAATGAAGTCGGTTTTAAAGGCACAAGCAGCCACTGCTTGGAGGTTTTATAGAGAATATATATCACAGACGATTCTAAATACGAACCGTCTGTGATAGTCAGCTATCACAGAAGGTTCTGAGTTAATAACCGTTTGTGGTTCGAACCGTTTGTAATGACCTCATGTCATCACTGACCCATAAACTCAGACAACTCCGAAAATCGTCTATGATGACGTTTTTGAACCGTCTGTGAAGACCTTTTCTGTAATAGTGTCTGTAACTGGATAGTTATAAAGATAGCTTTCGGATATGCTATGAAACATGCAGAGAAATGTGACTGGTTGGATATGGGATTTGCCCTTCTTAACATAATAGGAGAGATATCTCTGGGACCCTCGATGTGGTTGGATAAAGAAAGTGTATAGCCATGCCACTAGTGGTCGAAGTGTTCGACTACGTGAAGTTATCTGACACTTGATCGAGAAAGTATTGAACAGTTCATGGATGACATAACATCTCACCTGGTGTTCAACCAAATATCGTGAGGCAAATGGAGAATACATGAGAAGGTTTTTCAGTTCGATGAGATACGAGCTAGTCGTAGGCTAGTCGAACATGATCACTAAGTGGTCGAAATCTGGTCGTAAGGAGTTACGAACTGGTCGAGACCAAATATGAATTGGTCGTATAGAGATACGAGCTGGTCGTTAGTAATATGGATCTGGTCGTAGATCATATTGCATTAAGGTTCATCCGATATAATTTGTGTGTATTCGAGGATCGTTATGTTCTGCTAGGAGCCGCTGACGACCCGTGATCGGAAAGGAGTTTCCGAGTCATAACCGATTACATGAACCTAACGGGTCACACACTTAACGGGCTGGAACAAACCAGTACAAATACGATTCGTCAAACGTGTTCGGATAGGATCCGTCATATGCACTATATAAGGAGATGCTTGAGGTTGTTGGGAGAGAGTTTTTGAGACATGTGAGTTGTTCCACCGAATCCTTAGCCGCCATCTTTTTTAGAGCCTTCCCGTGCGATTTGGTGCTAGCACACCAGCGTACGATATTCCTTTCTTGGACGTGTGGTTACTGTAAAGACGCTACTGCGGTTGCTGTTGCGCTTAAGGATGATACACAACTTCTCAAGGAAAACGATTGGTTGCTGGAGGTTTCGATCTACATCGGGAACGTTGGACGATCAACAACGACCACTACATTGACGCGCTCTTCGTTGGACCAAGCTGCTCCAATTATTCTTCCGCTGCATTGCGCGTCTGGTGGTAATGATTTGTGATCTTTTACTTGTACGATTTCTTGGTTTATATGGTAGAATTTTTGAATTGTCAGCTAGCGTAGTCTACTCGTATCCCTTCAGACAGAGCTCGTATCGTTAATCCAACTGACGACAGGGTGTGTCCTCAATTCATACGACGACTAAAGCCAATTTTTATAATTTTATTAAATAGATATTTTATTTATGTAATTCTATCTAAAAAATAGGCCGGGGTGCGCTGTTCATAGGATAAGTCCGTCTCTTTCTTTCCCGCTGTCGTCGCGCCCGTGCGTGCAGGCTTTAGCTGATCTTTGACGGAGCTGTCCTGGCCTCCTGGGTGTTGACTTCTGTGTTTCATTCGCATTGCAGGACAAGATGGTGACAGCTTCAGTGCTGTGCGCCAGGATCGCATCATCCTTTTGACCGTTCCAGAAGAAAATGGATGTTTTCCGTGTAGTCATGTTCTAATCCCTGCTCTTCTTCGATGTTTTGGAGCTTATGTTTTTAAACCCGTGTGTAACGCGAAACTAGCTTAAACTAGTAAATTGAAGATGGATTTAAAATTTTTCGGAGTTTGACTCCTCAAATACACTTTTTTTATAGGTATATATAGATACCCACGTCAAACTTTGCGAATATTAAAGCACATCAACGGGTATTAATTTGGGTGCCTAGGCATCAAGATGCATGAAACGATAGCGTTATTCTATCCCTGAATGTAGAATAGGTTATTCTACGTATCTGTCGCTCCTCGCACAACCGACCGTAAAACAGCACGCATCACACGCAAACCGACTGTAATACCGTGCGTGCCCTACGCAACCTCGTTGTACCTTTTACTGCATCACTACAAAAGATTTACTACCACGCTAAGTGTAGAGATGCGGGTGGAGAGAAGCGTGAGTTAATTGCAAACTTTGAATGACAATATATCCTAAACCATTTATCATATTTACAATATGTTTGAAGTGTTTTGTTGGAAAAAAATGTGCATATCAAAAAGAGATAAATGATGAGTATGTTTTAACACTGTTAAAAACTTACCGCACTAAAAGTGCGGATTTACTGTACCTAAGCCAATCAATTACTAAATGTTTGAGCACGGTGCACCGTAAAACCACGCTCGCCCCTCAATAAACCACCCACCCCCTATTTCGACGCCCCGTTGTACTGCAGCACTACAAAGAGATTTAGAGCATGTACAATGAGTTTATGTCAGCCGTCTATAATCGCTGCCACGTAGAATTTTTGTTGACGTGGATGAAAGAGAATGAAGAGAGAGAAAGATGTTGTCTACAATCCTGTAGTCGACTGTATCACGAGAAAAGCATTAAAAGATTGTGTGTTCTATAAAGATAACTAAAAAGACAGCAGCTGTCTGTACCATTGTATGAGTTGTCTTTAGTGCTGTCTACAGGTGACATGGAGAGTTGTTATAGACAGCAGCTATATATACCATTGTACATGCCCTTACTACGACTTCATTTTGACTTTTACTATAGCACTACAAAGATTTATTACAATCTCATTTTGTCTTTTACTATAACCTCCTTGTGTTTTAACTGCAACGCTAAAAAAGCGATTTACTGCGACCTCATTGTGTATTTTACTGCAGCACTACAAGAGATTTTACTACGATTTCGTTTGCGTCTTTTACTGCAACACTGCAAAGAGATTTACTGTCACACTAAGCGTAGATGGCGTGTGATCGTGACCCGAGGAAAAAAATTGCTTAGGTGTGATGGGTTAGTAAAAAATGTATCACAATTACTTTTCTCACAGTTGCAAGTAGTTACTGTTGCGCGTGTACGAATCGTAGGACTGTGGGCCAAAAAAAAACAGTACGCTATGAGATAGTCCGACAGTAAAAATACTATTATAATTATCATTACATACGCTACCTATTACTGTTTATGTGTGTTGCACATGGGACGGCGGGGTTCATGGCCCATAACTAGTCGGATTGGGCCGCTTGGACTGGGTTTGTGCATGCACGGACCGCGTGACCGTGTTGGTGCGATGGGTTGACTGGCGCATAGAATAACTATTCTACGTTTAGCTCCGTAACAGTGCGTGTGAGAAATGCATGCAACGCGATCTGGCACTGTAGATTTTGTTCCGCAGTGGAGAGGGTATTTATGTCCGTGCCCGTCGCGGCGAGCTTCCTCGAAATCGAGAACAATACATGTCCAGAATTGGTCGCCCAGGCCTTTTGGCGCCGGTTGATTGCTCCGCCTCGCCTAACCCCGATACTGTGTGATTGCTACGTCGTCTCGACCTGTGGATCGACTTCGGCAAAAATTCTGCGGGGCGGGGCTCGCGCGGCCCTCCCGAGGCCCCGTCCCAATGCTCACCACGTGTCCAACAGCACCAATCTCAAAGCCCCTCTTCTAACTCCCTCCCGAACGCCTTCTCTTTTGGTTCCTTCCGCGCGAAGCTTTCCGGTTCCTTCCGCACGAAGCTGCTCTGCCCGTTTCTTTGCTCGCAGCGACGCGCCGACGCCGCCGGGTCCAATCCGCCACCGCCCTCCGCCTCCACCGACGATCTCGTGCTCGCGCCGGTGGCGGCAGCGCCGCCGATGGAGTCCGCCGACGGCATCGACTTGCGACACGCCTCCTCCGCCGGTCCAATCCGCCATCGCCCTCCCCACCGACGATCTCGATACGCCGCGCCGGGTTGGCAAAAATGGAGGCGGCGAGGAAATTGGATCACGATGGCGAGGTTTCGGGCGCGAGGGCGACTCCGAAACAGTGGCTAGATCCTTGGTTTCTTCTCCGGCCGAAGTAAAGAACCGAGCGGCTTAGCGGCGAGGAGGAAGACGGCTGACAAGGCGGCCCCACTCGTCAGCGGCAGAAAGGAAAGGGCGCGGCTGAGAGATGAGATCGAGTGATTTGAGCCGTACGATTACAACGGAGGGTCCAGATGCGAGCTGAGTTTGAGGGCGTCCTCCGAACGGCCAAATCAACGCAAGCCGTCCGATCAGCATCGGACGGTCCACACGATAGGATGTTTCGGACAGTCCGAACGGCGCTTAAGATCTGAGCCGTTGAGATTGAATCGGACGGTCCACACGATAGGATGTTTCGAACGGTTTGAACAGCGCTTAAGATCTGAGCCGTTGAGATTGAATCGGACGGCCCACAAGGACTAAGGTTTAGAGAAGGATTTAGGAATTGAATTTTGATTTGACCGAACTAGAGCAAGTTTGACCTAGCCGTTTTGAATAGAAATAAAATTCTAAAAATTCTGAAATTTTTTGTGGACGCTCTCAGGTTCCACTAGAACTTACGAAAAATAATTTTGGCCACTTTTAAAATTTCAACTAACAGATTTAAATCCCTTTTTAAATCTGTTTTAGTAACTTGGCTAGAATTTTAATAAGGTCCAAATAACTTCTAAAAATTTGGAAAAAATTATGTTAATTCATGATAAATAATCTAGTATTTTAAAAAATTATTTCCAGCAACTTTTGTACACACATTTTTCTGAAATAAAAAAGAAGCTTGTTTTCAATTGAAAAGTTTAAAATTTTCGAAACAAAATCAGAAATCAAGAGCATACTTATGAAATTCAATCAAAGGTTTTTAAATTATTATAATTTTATACATTTGAAACACAAACCTAAATTAAAAAGAGTATTATCATTGGATTTCAACCATATATGAAGATTAAAAAGAGTATTATCATTGCATATGTACGTAAACACATTCTCGACAATGTTACTGCCTAGGTGGCTTGGTGTGAGAAGTATGCTTTAGTTGCAACTTGCAAACCACATGGAGTATAATTAATATGAATTCATGGAACCATATGATTTCATTTAGATTGCAGTAAGCCACTGCAAGTAAGCAATTTAGATTGCAATAAGCTATTGCAAGTATTACAATACAACAATGACTACAGTTGTAACCGAAATATTACCAGAAAAGTGCAAGGCTATAGTTTCAGATTCAACAGCGGAAGTTTATATGAATAACAAAGATCAAAGTTTACAATATAGTAGATAAAGGGCTAACTGGACATCAAACTCGTTAGTTCCCTATGCAATTAGTATTTAAATATTTGAATAACATGACTATTAAGGAATCATATTTTACATCATGGCAAAACAGGGCAATTGCAACAGACAAAACATTTCCTTTTTCCTGGTTCTGTTAATATGAGCTGAAGCAGCCCTATTACCATAATAGTATGTCAGATCTCCATTTTCACACACATAATAGAAACAGATTAAGTGTGACCATGCCAGCTACTCACCTTTCACATTCTGTACAAGGCATGACAACAGAACAAACAAAAACACTAATTATTGAGTAAAACTGTCATTGCACCTATTCCAGACAATCTATGCACTGTTGATCCCATATGCTCTTCACAACTATGCAAAAGATTCCTTGTCACAGTGTTAAGTTATAAATACTTGCCAATAGCCCAACAGTCCCAAATTCAATTAAACAATGGGCTAATCAAGAGTCAGCCCACTTCCAAATATATAGTATAGGGTACAAAATTTTTGAAGATAATATGGTAAATTTCTTGTCACGATAACATTACAAAAACAAGATAGTTCCTTTGTCTTGGTTCCAAACAAATGTAGAAAAAGCCTACTACTTGAATATTGTAGGATTCACTACATCAAAATCTAATCTTCGAGAGGTGGACAACAATTCAACATCTTGATCGGCCCAAGTAAGAGATCTCAGATACTCTCCTGATCAACGGATCAAACATGGTCGAGCAAACATCAAGCTGAACTATTGTTTGTTACTTCCTTTGGAGCTTCTCCTACAAAGTTGTACATACAAAAGAGTCAAAAATTAATGGCTATACAAGGATGAGAAGAGGGGGTGGGGAATTAATGGGGTAGAACTACCTTTTTTCCCCCTTTGTTTGTTTTCTTTCTCTTCTTTTTTTCAAGTACATTTCTCATTCTTTTAGACTTTGGACCTTTTAACACTTGTGGAATTCGAAATGATACTTTTCCTTTTGTTATATCTTCACCACACTCATTACAATTTAGAGACACACCACAATGATTAATAGGTCTTCTTTGGCTTAGTGAATTATCTGCTTCTAGATCTAGCGTATCTATAGATTTCTCCAAACTTTCAAGAAGTTCTTTCGAAACCGAGCACTTAATTGCAATAGATGTTGCCTTTTGAGAGATGCGGGCAGTATGTGTTTGTAAAGTTTCCTTCTCACATCCTTGGTTTCCATAAAATATAGCTCTTTTGGCATATTTTGTCCACCTCTGCAGTGTATATCGAGATGGCAAAATGAAAACTTCATTGATATTGAACACTCGAATAGCATGCCTGCACAACAAACCTATAAGATAGGAAACGTAATTTAGAACTAGTAAATTGTTAAAATCAACATTATGAACTACTAAATTGTTAAAATGAGCAAGTGTACCTATAGATTCATACTTTCTACAAGAACATGATATGCTCATATCCATAGAGTTAAACACTACTTGTGCCTCATCTTCAAATTCCATAGGCATCACCTGGTATGTTTTGATTGTCCCCTCACTAAGTGACAGCTTGCATGATATTGAAAATTGCTCTTTAAACTGCTCCTCAAAATCAGAATAAAGCCTCCTTGTATATGATTCAATTGCAATCTTCAACATAGGTAAGTTTGTAATGTAAGTAATTGGGTTGAGTGCCATGATTTATAATCAGATCCAACTCATTTTCACGGAGATTAGTGGCGACTTCTCATATTCTACTAGGAGTTCGAAGAGATAGTTTCACTTAAACCTTTTCTTGAACACATTGTTCATACCTTCGCTCCTTTGAGTCTGAGTCATGTCGACAGAAAAGAATCACGGCGGTAGATAGTAGCCCACTTCTCACGCAAATTATAAAGGTTTTTGAGCCATGAGTTCCCTCAAGGTTATAAGTACTCAACAATTCTTGCCATTTCTTGTTAAAGTATGCCAACGACCTTTCTTCATACACACATCTCTTAAAGTCGGAAAGAAATTGAGGATGGTTAGGAATTACATGACTTAGATGCTTAGCAGCATTTTGATAAATGTGCCACAAACAAAGACGATGGCTTGTGCTTGGGAAAACAATTCTAATTGCTTTGGACATGGCAGCCCATTGATCTGTGAAAATTGTCACAGGTTGCTTCCCGGACATAGCTGTCAGATATGTGTTAAAGAGCCAAATAAATGATTCAACAGTTTCATCATATAACAATGCAGCTCCAAAAAGAATCGTCTGCTTGTGATGGTTGGTTCCAATGAGTGGAGCAAATGGCATTTCAAACTTATTTGTCTGAAACATGGTGTCAAATGACATAGCATCACCAAAGCAAGCATAGTCGAGGATAGCTTGACCATCTGCCCAGAAGAAATTTGCAATCCGGCCATCCACCTCATCTAATTGTATGGCATAAAAAAAAGAAGGATCTTCTATTTGCTTGTTCTTTAGGTATTCCAGTAACATTTGTGCGTCATTGATTCCCAAATACTTCTTGCGCTCACGACCGACATGATTATTGCAATCCATCCGCAAGAAAGGTACATTCGAGCTCCTCCATACCTTCGCTTGAAAAGTTGTACACTTGAGAAGCTTTATTCCCGCTTCTCGATCGACTAATCATAAGTTTATCACCTCTAACAAATGACGCTAGACCTCAAAGATGTGTCTCTTATCCGACTTGCAAGATAATGATTGTGCTCAAGTATAACCTTTTGCATCGTCCAAATGCCCTCGCGACAAATACTAAACTGAACTCGAGCACCGCAACAAGACCTTGTAGTAGCATTCTCTTTCATGGTGACATGTTTAGAATGAGTATCTCGCTCTCCTTCATTACTGCAAACTATATGCTTCTGATATATAGTGCCATCTCGTCTCAACCTTGAGTGGCTCTTCCAAACACTGAACCCAATCTTTCCAGCATAGCAGTTATAAAAATCATATGCATCCTTCTCTGACTTGAAATTCATTCTAACTCCAGGAACATGTATAGATTCCTTCTCTGACTTGCAATTCATTCCAACTTCAGGAACATGTATAGATTCGCCATTTTTATCATCCACCTGCAAGTCATTCTAACAGAGAAAAACTATAGTTTGCAGTATCTCAACTTGAAAGTCATTCCAACAGAGGACAACTAAATCTTTAATTACCTCCGTAGGTGATAGTGATGTAGTTGAATCCACCAATATGGGCATCGTTGAATCCACTGCAGGCACTCCGTTTTCTGAAGTTGGGTGCAATGGCGTTGATTGTGTTGATACCGGCAATGGCATTGATCGGGACGGCGGTCGGGTCAGTGAAGATGAAGGGCGTGTCGCTGGCCGTGGGGGCGCTTCACAGTGGAGATCCGCGTCTGGCTCGGCACCTTCGACTCCGCCGAGGCCGCTGCCCGAGCAGACGACGTTGTCGGCGGGCGAAGGGATGAGAGGAGGCGTGTTGCTGGCGTCGACTCCGCCGAGGCCGCCGCCCGAGCAGACGAAGTCTCGGCGCGAAACCTCCTCGGGTGAAGGGATGAGTGGAACCTCCTCGCCGCCTCCATTTTTGCCAACCTGGGCGCGAGCGTCGCACGAGATCGTCGGTGGGGGAGGAAGGCGACGGCGGATTGGACCGGGCGGAGGAGGCGTGTCGCGCGTGTCGATGCCGTCGAAGGCGGACTCCATCGGCGGCGGCCGCCGCCGGGCGCGAGCACGAGATCGTCGGTGGAGGCGGAGGGTGGTGGCGGATTGGACCCGGCGGCGTCGGGTGTCGTTATGAAGCAAAGAACGGGCGGAGCAAGCCATGGAAGGAACCGGAAAGCTTCGCGTGGAAGGAACCGGAAGAGAAGGCGTTCGGGAGGGAGTTAGAAGAGGGGCTTTGAGATTGGTGCTGTTGGACACGTGGTGAGCATCAGGACGGGGCCTCGGGAGGACGGCTGCGAGGCCCCGTCCCAGAGAATTTTTTGCCCGGCACTTCTCAACCTGCACGAACGTAGCTGGATAGGAAGAATGCGACCGAGATTTATATGAGCCGCTTGCAGCTTCACTTTGGAAAGCGCTTTGGCAGGGGCGTGTTCTTGATCAGTTGGTGTTGATCTGAATCTGAGATCGTCTAAGTGCGTGTACTTTAGTACTTATTTTTTGTTAATCAGTAGGAGAAATGGACAGCTAGTTGTGGCTTTCGAGCTATAATTTCAAGTAAAAAGTCCACTTTACCTCCACAGTTCCACTCAACTTTAGGTGAGGTTAGGGAAAACACTCAGGTAGAAAAGATTCGTGCATGTTTGCTGTGCGAGGACCAACGAGTCCATCTTATATGCTACTAGCTAGGTTCTCCACAAGCTGAAGGGCGTGTTGAGTACAAAGAGAGGAAAGATGAGGATATAAGACACACATGCAAAAGTGGCATCATAAGTGTTGAAGTTGATCCAAATTTTGTACCGTGTCCGTGTAGGACACTTCATTGCCTCATGCCAGACGTGACATGATAGGTGTCGGGGCTATGCGCAGACGTGGTATCAATCTGTAGCAAGCGACTCTGATTTGGTTTTCTCTCCGTGTGGGACACATTTCTCTTGCCCTATATATGTACCCAATAGCCCATAGGAAGAGCAAGCGCTCCATTGTAAATATCTCCTCATTATAGTGATTTGCCTTCGTGCGTCCGTTGTTTTTTCCCGTAAGAGTTTTTCACGTAAAAATTCGTGTCTCTCGTCTCTATTTTGCTGTGCATTATTTGCAACAAGTAGTATCAGAGTACAGGAGATTAGGGTTCGAGAGATTCCAGAGAGAGAAAAAATTCATCAGATTCAAACCGGCGTCGTCGTCTCGCACAGCGCGTTTTCGTCTCCAAGTCTCGCGCTTTCGCCTCGATCGGTGTCCCGAGGGCAATGCTCCCGTTCACCGCGTGCACACGTCGGCTTCAGATCATCATCCAGTGCGCCTCTTCACCTCGCTTCGATTTTCAGGTGACAGCGCGCGGAAAGAAGAAGCAGCAGCTCCTCGTGTTCCTCGGCGCGTCGTCCACAGCAACAGAGAAGGAAAAAAACAATGCGAAAGCAACAAGTGAGAGAGAGCGCCTCGGTCAGCCGGAGAGGGGGAAAATCCTCCTTGTCTTGCGCAAGGACAGAAGAGCAAAAAGCAGCACGCACTAGAAAAAAAAGAGAGGTTGTTGTTGCTTTCATTTTTTCTGGCGGAATTTACTACATGCACGTGAGAGGTGTACCAGGAATTTCCAACCGCAAGAATTTTTGTTTGCTTTGTATACATAGATTCGTACCGGCAAATTTTGGATTTCTTCCGCATGGCGACTCTGAAGTATGATCTTTCACTGTTGGATCGTGACACGAGCTTTTGTCTATGGCAAGTCAAGATGCGAGCTGTTTTATCATAGCTTGATTTGGATGATGCACTTTTGGGGATCGACAAGATACCAGCGACATTGTCTGCTGATGAGAAGCAACGTAAAGATCGTAAGGCCTTATCTCAAATTCATCTTCATTTGTCATATAATATTCCACAGGTGGTTTTGAAGGAGACATCCGCCGTCGCATTATGGCTGAAGCTGAAGCAGATTTGCATGACCAAAGATCTGATCAGCAAGATGCATCTGAAGTAGAAGCTTTATTCCCACAAGATGGCGGAGAGAGCCTCATTGTTGAACCACCTGACAACTTTTAAGGAAGTTGTTGCTAACCTCGAGTCTATGGAGGTAAAATATGATGATGAAGATTTTAGTCTTATTCTACTATGTTCTCTGCCTAGTTCATACTCTACTTTTAGAGATACTATTCTATATGGCTGAGATACTCTTACTCTCAGTGAAGTTTATGGAGCACTTTATGCTAAAGAAAAGATGAAACTTATGGTTTCTGGTGAAAGTTCAAGTACGCATGCAGAAGGTTTGTCCGTCCGCGGTAAGCAATATGAGAAGAGTTCAAACGGCGATTTAAGAGGCAGAAGCAAAAGCAGATACAGAGGTAAATCTAAATCCAGGAACAGGAAGTCATGCAAATATTGCAAGAAGAATGGTCATGACATATCCGAATGCTGGAAGTTGCAGAAGAAAGAGAAGAGGAATAATAATTCCAAGAAGGATCAACAAGAGGACGAAGCTAGAGTCACCATTGTCACCAAAGAAGGTTCTGATGGAGAAGTTCTAGTTGCCTTTGCTGGTGATTCCAAAACCGATGACGAATGGATTCTTGATTCAGCCTGTTCTTTCCATATGAGCCCGAACCGCGAGTTGTTTTTACTTATGAAGCTACGCCATGTGGATCTGTGTTGATAGGTGATAATACACCATGCAAAGTTGCAGGCATTGGTTCTATCCAAATCAAGACGTTTGATGGCACTATTATAACTTTGTCAGCTGTTCGTCATATTATGAATTTGAAGAGAAATCTTATCTCGTTAAGTACTCTTGATGCTAAAGGGTACAAATATCAGGTGGAAGTGGAGTTATGAAAGTCCCCAAAGTTTCTCTTATTGTGATGAAGGGTGATATGAAGACCACCAATTTATATCATCTGCGAGGCACTACAATTTCAGGTAATGCTGTTGTTGCCTAAAATAAATCACCCGATTATGATACTGCTAATCTTTGGCATATGCGTCTGGGGCATATGAGTGAAGCTGGAATGATGGAATTATGCAAAAGAGGATTTCTTGATGGTCAAAGCATCGACAAATTGAAGTTTTGTGATCATTGTGTCTTCGGCAAGCAAAAGAGGGTGAAATTCAGCACTGCGATTCACTCTACAAAAAGCATATTAGATTATGTTCACTCTGATTTGTGGGGAGAATCCCGCGTTCCGTCACTTGGAGGTGTAAGCTACATATTGACCATCATTGATGATTACTCAAGAAGAGTTTGGGCATATTTCGTCAAGTACAAATCGGATGTATTCAAGACATTCAAGGAGTGGAAGATTATGATTGAAAGACAAATTGGCAAGCATATCAAGAAGCTGCGTATCGACAATGGCTTGTAGTTCTATTCTGGAGAATTTGAAACTTTATGCAAGTTAGAGGGCATTGTGAGACATTATACCATCCCAGGTAGTCCTCAACAAAACGATGTGGCCGAACGCATGAACAGAACCATCATGGAGAAGATACATTGCATATTGTCAAACTCTGGATTATCTAAGAGTTATTGGGCTGAAGCCGCTTCCACTACTTGTTATTTGATTAATCGGTCACCCAATTTGGCTATTGATAAGAAGACTCCAATTGAGGTATGGTCTGGCACTCCAGCAGATTATTCAAACTTGAGAATATTTGGTTGTCCTGCTTACGCTCATGTTAAAAACGGTAAATTAGAGCCTAAAGCAGTTAAGTGCATTTTCCTTGGTTATAAAACTAGTGTGAAAGGATATAAATTGTGGAATCCTGAAACTAGAAAGATGGTTATTAGCAGAAGTGTTACTTTTTGTGAGTCTGCTATGCTGCATGATAAATCATCTATTGATGTTCTGGTTGAGAAGCAATCAAGCGTGCAGGTGGAGCATGTTATTGATTCAGGATCTACACCAGAAGTCAACAAGGTAAATATTCCATAAATTTTTATTATTGCGCCACCAACACATCGTTCCATTGCAGCTGATAGAGAAAGGAGGAACATTCAGCCTCCTAAGATATTGATTGAAGAAGCCAATGTTGTGGCTTATTGTTTAGATATGGCAGAAGAAATTAAAGGTACTGTAGAACCTTCATCTTATTCAGAGGCAATCTCTTCTAGTGATTCGGAAAAGCGGATGACTGTCAAGCATGATGAGATGGAATCTCTTGATAAGAATGGCACTTGGGAGCTGGTCAAGTTGCCAATTGAGAAGAAGCCTATTCGCAGCAAATGGATCTTCAAAAAGAAATAATGTGTTTCACCAACCGAAGAGGTTAGGTACAAAGCAAGGCTAGTTGCTAAAGGATACAATCAAATTCCAGGTATTGACTTCACAGATGTCTTTTCCCCTGTTGTGAAGCATAGTTCTATTCGCACTTTACTCAGCATTGTGGCTATGCATGATTATGAGCTTGAACAATTGGACGTGAAAACCACATTCTTACATGGGGAGTTGGAAGAAGACATTTATATAGAGCAACCGGAAGGTTTTGTCGTTCCGGGAAAGGAGAATTTTGCTTGCAAATTGAAGAAATCTCTTTATGGTTTGAAATAGTCACCTAGACAATGGTATAAGAGATTTGACTCATTTATGATATCTCAGGAATTTAAAAGATTTGATTACGATAGTTGTATTTATTTGAAGACTGTAAATGGTTCAACTATTTATTTGCTCATATATGTTGATAATATGTTGATTGCTGCAAAAGATAAGGCTAAAATTTCAAAGTTGAAGGCACAATTAAGTAGCAAATTTGTGATGAAAGATCTCGGTGCAACAAAGAAGATTATTGTATGAAAATCATCAGAGATAGACGGTTTGGCAAATTATACCTAAGTAAAAAAGGACATATTGATAAAGTTCTTCATCGTTTCAACATGCATAAGGCCAAACTGGTGAGTACTCCCTTAGCAGCACATTTCAGACTTTCTTCAGCATCATGTCCACAATCAAATGATGAAGTTGAGTACATGTCTAGAGTTCCATATGCTAGTGCAGTTGGTTCGCTAATGTATGCCATGGTATGTTCTCGCCCTGATTTATCTCAATAATTAAGTGTGGTTATTAGATACATGCCTAATCCTGGAAAAGAGCATTAGAAAGCAGTTCAATGGATTTTTAGATATTTGCGGGCCACATCTAATGCTTGTTTACAGTTTAGGAAGACTAGAGATGGACTCGTTGGTTATGTGGATTCTGATTTTTCTGGAGATTTGGATAAAGGAAAATCTCTCACTGGTTATGTGTTCACTGTTGGAGGGTGTGCTGTTAGCTGGAAAGCAAGTTTGCAAGATACCGTTGCCTTGTCTACTACAGAAGCTGAGTATATGCCTATTTCTGAAGCTTGTAAAAAGCCGTTTGGCTAAGAGGTTTATTTACTGAGCTTTGTGGAAGTACATCTTGCACTACAATATTTTATAATGTCAGAGTGCTATTTGCCTTACAAAAGATCAAATGTTCCATGAGAGAACAAAGCACATTGATATTAGGTATCACTACATTCGAGGTGTCATTACTCAAGGTGATATTAAAGTCTGCAAGATAAGTACTTATGATAATCCAGCTGATATGCTGACAAAGTCAGTTCCTGCCACTAAGTTTGAGCTTTGATATTACTCACTAGTCCTTTGGACTTTCGGCGCACGAGGTGTACATGTTGATTTTATTGGAGGAGTTTATCACATTCTTCGACTACTAGAGGGAATTCGGCTCAATGTAGAGATTGTTGAAGTTGATCCGAATTTCGTACCGTGTCCATGTAGGACACTTCATTGCCTCATGCCTAGGGGTGAAAACGGATCGGATAGTTTCCGACCGATCCGGACGAAAACGGATTCGGAATATCCCGGATCGGATTTTTGTCGGATATTTTTCGGATCGGAAACGAATTCGGATTTTTTTTCCGGAAACGGAAATGAATACGGTAGCGCTGATATCCGGCGGAAACGAATACGGAAACGGATTATCCGGATAAGGCTAATCCGGATATCCGGAGTTTTGGCCCAAGTGCGAAGTGCCGGTGCCCACCGCCTATACTTCCTTTCTTACTTCCTTAATCCTTTTGCCTTTTTTCCCAAGTCCCTAGGGCGCAGACCGGTGACCACATTGTCAAGACGCCAAAGACGCCCTCGATCCGCGCCGGCGGGTCCGGCCAAGGCCGCCGCCCTCGTCTCGTCGCGCCATGGCGGCTACCTCGCCACCCTCCTCCTCCCGTCCGTGCGGCCTCGATCCGCGCGGCGCTGGGTCGGCCGCGCCAGCCGGCGGCTACCTCGCCACGCCCTCCTCCGCCGTCCATTGGCCTCGATTCAGCGCCTGGGTGGTGCAGCCGCCGCCCTCGTCTCGTCGTCGCTATCGGGCGGCTACCTCGCATATAGCCCTCCTCGCCGTCCGCACGGCCTCGATTCGCCGCCAAGGTCGATCGCCGCCGCCGCCCTCGTCTCGTCGCGCCGGCGGCTTCTCGCCGGCCCTCCTCCGCCCGTCCATGGCCTCGATCCGCCCGCCAAAGTCGGCAGCCGCCGCCCTCGTCTCGTCGCATTGCTGCTGGCCTCTCGCCTGACCCTCCTCCGCCGTCCACGGGCCTCCGATGGCGCGCGCGCCGCCCTCGCTAGGGCTGAACGAGCCGAGCCGAGCCGAGCTCGCTCAGCTCGCTTTCTACAACAGCTTCGGCTCGGCTCGGCTCGTTTTGAGCGCGAGCCAGAAGGACAGCTCGGCTCGGCTTGGAAAACGGCTCGAGCCGGCTCGCGAGGGCTCGCGAGCCCAGATCAGTGCCTTCTCGCGAGAGCAGGAACGAGTAAAGAACGAAACGGGATAGCAGGGCCTAGTCGAAACCCAGATCAGCAAAATCATCGATTCAATCCGTGCATCCATTCAATGATTCAATCAACAAAATCACAAGTAAAGAAGTAAAGACACAAGAACTAGATTCAACAATCAATGCATTCAACAATCAAGAAGGGGATGGCCGGATGGACATGGAGGGCGGCGGATGGAGGGGCCAGTGCCCGTCGGTGGAAGGCAGCCTCGGCAGCACGTCCATGGCCGCCACGTCGTCGAGGGCGAGGCCGAGCTGGAGGAGGAGGGCCGCTGCCGCGTCGAGGCCGAGCTGGACGAGGGCGGTGACGTACCAAAGGACTCACGAGCACGCACGCAGTCCTAGATGGACCTCCATGAGCCCGAGCACGCAGTAGAGGGAGGCGGCGCCGCTGCCAGCACTGCCATCGTGACACCGCCCGGGAGGAAGGGGAAGGCGCCAGGCGTGCCGCCCCGACCCTCGAGGCTCGCTACGTCGGCCGCGGGGAAGAGGAGGGAGGCGAGCAGCGGCGCCGGTGCGATGCCCTCGTCGGCGCGATGCAGCGAAGAGGAAGAGGAGGGAGGCGACTCAAGCGAGCAGCAGCCAGCAGTGGATGGAGTGGGCGGCGGCGGCGGTCCGACGGATCGAGAGGATTGGGCATTTGGGCGGATGGAGAAGGGGATCGGGTGGGGTGAGTCCAGATGGAGAAGGGGAGTGGATGGAGAAGGGGATTTTTAATTGGGGTTGAGGTGCTGAGGGCGGATGGAGAAGCCGAGAAGGGGATCGGGTGGGGTGAGGGAAGGCTGACTCGGGAGGACTTGGGGGCAGGGGGAGATAAACGAGCCAAACGAGCCGGCCGAGCCGCTCGCGAGCGGCTCGAGCTCGGCTCGAAAAACATCACGAGCCAGAAGCTGGGCTCGGCTCGGCTCAAAAATTAACGAGCCCGAGCCGAGCCGAGCCGAGCGGAACGAGCTCGAGCAGGCTTGTGAGCCTCGAGCTATTTTTCCAGCCTCTAGCCTCGCCTCCCTTGGCTCCTCTGCTGGCTCGCCTCGGCCCGGCCTCCCTGCTGGACTGCCTCGCCCGGCCTCCCTTGCCGTCAACCTCACCACATGACTGCCTCCGTGGCACAGCCCAAGCTCGAGCCAAAGACATCCCTCCTCAGAAGGATTTCTTGATTGTTGAATGTTGATTGTTGAATGTTGATGCACCATGCTTTTAATTCTTATTGTAGTACCCATCGCTACTAATGGAGTAAGTAATGGTTTGACAATACATCTGTTATGAACTTATGATGTTATGATTGTTATTTGTGGCTACTAATGGTAATGGAGTAATGGTTTGCCAAATAATACTTTTGATTTATTATCTTTCTATGCGATATCCCCTATAGTTGGTTCGTGAGAATGCCAGTACATTATGCATATATGTGTTTTGTACTCTTGGTAGTTGGTACTTCTGGCATAATATTGATATTGTTGCTTCTGAGTCAGCTTTTAGTGCTGGCGGCCGTGTTGTCGATCCATTTCGCAGTCGCCTTGATCCTGAAGTCGTGCAAGCTTTGGTTTGTACCAAAGATTGGCGCAGCGTCTCGAAAAAGGTAATATCGAAGTTCTACACATATGTTTGATTGGTTTATGTGTAGTATGTGAGTAAATTTTTGAGCATAATTAATCTTTTTCACATGAAGGTGGAGATATTGGTGGATCTATCCTCACTGAGATGGACATGGAGGGCATTGAGCGATGCTTTGCAAGCTTGGCAACGGTTTGCTGTTTTTTTTACCTAACTATCTAGCTTATTGGCTTAATTTAATGTCACCTTGATAAATGATACTCATTGAACTACAACTTGTAGTTGCGAGAGCACGAGGATATGGATGATTTGGAGGAGGACGTGTTGGAGGATATGGATGAATGACCTTTTGATTGCCAAAGTGAATGACCTTTTGGATTCTTAGCATTATTGAACCTGTGATGACCTAAGTGTGAACTACGTTTTATGTGATGAACTAAGTTTTATTCTGTTATGTATGTTGACTTGTGAGTTATGACTTATGAGTTAAATGTGGTACACTAAGTGTTATGTTTGTGATGAACTAATTAATGCACCTTGCTAGTGCCAATGTTATGTGTGGTTCTTGAATATATGAACAATTCATGAATATTTGCATTAAACAAATTAGTTATATGTTTTGTTAATTTCGCATGCAATTTAAGGGTTTTATGTTCAAAAATATCCGCGATCCGTATTCGCTTTCGATTCAGATTCGCTCCAGATTCAGATTCGATATTATTCGTGATCCGTGATTCAGATCCGGTATCCGTATTCGTATCCGGATCCGGAAAAAAAATATGAAAACAAATATGGCAGAGTAATTATCCGTCCGTTTCCGATCCGTTTTCACCCCTACTCATGCCAGATGTGGCATGACAGGAGCCAGGGCTATGCGCAAGTTGTATCAGACGTGGTATCAATCTGCAACAACCGACTTTGATTCGGTTTTCTCTCCATGTGGGACTCGTTTCTCTTGCCCTATATATGTACCCCAGTAACTCATAGGAAGAGCAAGCACTCCATTGTAAACATCTCCTCATTATAGTGATTTACCTTCGTGTGTCCGTAGTTTTTTTCTGTAAGGGTTTTTCACATAAAAATTCGTGTCCCTTGTCTCTATTTTGCTGTGCATTATTTGCAACAATAAGCGTTGAGATGTGTTCAGTGTTCCAGCATTTTTATGGATTAATTCTTTATATGCCACTTGAATTTTACAAAATATCTAATTGTGTCATGAACATGAAGACTCAGAGTCTACATATCAGTGTCACAATAAATAATATATAAGAGACGAGATAAACTTTCGTTGACGTATAAAGAATTCGCCCTAAATATTGTGGTCAGCTGACATCTTCGGATGCCCTCTCAAAACATATTCCGATGCTCTGCCTAACCTGGACAGGATCAGGGTACGTCAGTGCCATCCCTGACCTTGCCTCTGCTTCTAAGTCTAAGATGTGGACACATATAACCAATGCTTATGTTGTGCCATGTAGACTATCGAACCGTCCGGATGCACGTGTGAGTGCGTCTCTTTGAGGATTTTAGCGAGGAAGAAAGCATGAAGTTTGCCTAGCATGTGTTGTCTTTCAAGATTCACGTTTACCTCACCCCCACACCTTAATTTATTATTTCTGTCCGGTTATATCACACACTTGCTCCTAGTTCATTTTCTGGACATACCATAGCTAAAAGGGAAGTCATAGTAGTATTTCCCAGCTACAATTCATAGCTTCTCTCGTACCATAGTTCAGTCACCATGCATGAATAACGAAGAATGACATTGGCCAATGGTCATTCGATGCAGTGTCACTGTAGCCAGTAGTATAACAAGTAGCAACTGTTTCTTACGACAATGCTACCCTTCTTTCACTTTGCCGCGAGAGGCATACCGTGGATTTTTTAGAATAATTGTGTGCTGTCCACGGGACCTCCACACTCTTTATTTATAACCTAATATCAAGAATCTGATTCCGATACAACTTCTTAATCAAACTCTAATATAAACTCACCAACACTCCCTCTTAAGATGGGCTAAAGATATCAATCACCAACTCTAATGGATGTTGAGCTCGAATATCATCTTCCTGAAAAACATCCCACAATCCAATGATCTAAAAATTGAACCTATGCAGGGCAGCTCACCATGGTTAAGACAAGAGTACTGATAATTGGATGTTTAAAAATACAATATCCATTGACAAATAGGCCATAGCACAACTCAAGCGCGACGCCAAATGCAAACAATGGTTTAGTCTATGCTACCATTTGACACAGATGTTGGTAGCTGTTCGATGAATTACATTCAGTCCTTGAAATTACAAGATTTCTTTTCTTATCTATGGAAGCAACAAAGACATGCATATCCTTCCGTTCGGTCCACAAATAGCGAAAGTAAGCAGCTTTAAATGACGAGGGCCCCCATTAAGAACAGGTTCTACACTGTTCAGTTGATGTTCATATCCTCAGCACCAGCACCAGCACCAGCACCATCTCCATCTGCATGTTGTGAGAATGATGTTCAGTGAAGTTACTTTGCTTATAAAGAAGGCACCGACAGATCATTAGGCAAAACCAATCATGAATTATCATCCATAACATACCCTCGTTTTCTGATGAAGTGTAAATAGAGCGCCTCGAACGTTGTTGCTGTTGTCGTGTTGGCTGAAATAAGAGCAATGTGATAGAGTTTGTGGTGTAATTTTGGTAGAAATCCAGAACTCAGAAGAGCTGAATTTGAGAAAAACACACGAGTATGCAGAACAAATGCTCATTTTGGGTGCTACATATGATCCTATATGTGAAGAGTAGTACCTGCAACTTTGGCCTAAGTGCCTCAAGCGGTCCTTTGGGTTTTGCAACACCTTGCTGTCCAGAGCCAAATGTCAGATTAATAATGCATTGGAATTTGGAACTCAAGTATAGCACACTAGAATAAAATTGAAGCCACAGAAAAAGGTAATACCTTTCCCAGAGCCCAGTCAGCAGAATCAAAATAGGCCCGCTCGTGATCCTACAATTACAGAGAGCAATTTAATTATTGAGAACTACTGTTGTTTACGGAGATATCTGGTATGTGCTGTTTCATTTCGTGATGAAGTATGCAAATTCAAGGACCTTTGAGATGAGTGGTGGCTTTTTCGGCATTAGTCCTCCAAACTTTTTCTTGATTGCCTGTTCCTGCATGCAGGAAAATATGTTTTGTGTTCAGTAAAACTGATCATGCCAGTTATTTAGAGCAACTTTGCTAGTCGTTCCATTACCTAGAATTCAGGAATGCTATTTAAATGACCATATAATCTTGAGGTAGTCAAGAAAATAACCTGTTGCTGAGCCGAGGGCATGGAGTTATCTAAACCTTGGTCCATAGGTTCGGGATTTCCAACAATATCATGCCCAGCAGCATTAGTGTCCTTCATCCCTGACATGATGCTAAAACTGGAAAGTACCGATGTCAATACATGAAAACACATTTAATGCATGAGATTTTTAGGAATATAATTCGAAACAAAAACAAAACCAGAGGCTGGCGGAAGCAACTATTGTCCAATGTCAATGCAGTTTGACTGTGAACTTAGAATCTTAGATTAAAAAGCCAGCATATTCAAATCACTATTCACTGATGCTTTCTGAAAGGGTAACACGATATATCCTTTTGGGTTAATCACTAGTTTTATTGTTGCTAATAAGTTCCGGCTTTGTTCCCATCCTTTTACATTTTAATTGATGCGCTAATTGTAGCTAAGTATTAGTTGCTTCACTGTTTTAGCATAGTCGTCTGATGGCTTCCCTCTATAATGAGCACTTGACATTGGTGAACATCAACAACTCACTTTAACTCAAAGAATGCGCTTCACTTACAGAAATCACCACATCTCTTTTCTCTTGTTAGCTGCATTACTACACTTCCCATGTTGGATTAAGATCATTGAGAAGATGTGGATGTGCCCATCAAAAAAAGTTGAGAAAGCCCATAAGAAAAAGAAGATGTGTTTAACCCTTAGTCCATAGAACAAATAAGTAGTAACAAAAGAGGATCATGTCACAGGCTATTTTGGAGCTTAAACTGATAAAAGCTTCTTCAATTAATCGATTCAGTAGCATTTCTTCATGTTGGCTTCAAAGTCTACATAAAAGGGTCAAATCCAACCCATTAGCCGGTGCATCGACTCATGTGAACTCAACATGAACTTGTTATGGCAAGCACAAACCTTAAGTGGCTGTTGAATGAACCTATAACTTGACAGAGGCTCCATGCAAAATTGTTCTTTTCTAGCCCATTAGATTCAATTGTTCTTTATTCAAATTGGGCACAAAAAAAAAAACTAACTCCTCAACGAGTCTTCCCAATGTTAACACCTCCTACAGTGGTTGTCAAGAGATGAGTGTTGGGAGCGGAAGCGAAAGGGGAGAATCAACTCAGGAGGATGAGGATTGCGTCAGGGCGCCGTGGTGGACGGCGTGGATGAACAGTACCGCGATAAACAGTACCATGTACAGGGTTTTGGTGCAAGGGAGATTAGGAAATAACCCAATCCTTTGCTGGTTTTTCTATTACTGCATATGCTCCTTATATAGGGGTACAATCTGAAATAGAAGGTTAATCCTTTCTTGGACTAGGACGCTAACTCTTATCTGAAATAGAAGGTTAATCCTTCCCTGGACTAGGACTCACTCTTCCTAATACAAACTTCCCTAATTGAAACCTTCCTAATACAAACTTCCCTAATGAGACTTTCCTATAGTAAACTTGCCTAATTGCAACTTCCTAATTTGAGGATTCCTAAACTGCTGCTAGGGCCGGCTGCGCCTTCTCCTAAACTGCCGCAGATGACATCTCTCCCTCCGTTGACAAACAACTCGTCCTCGAGCTGAAAAGAGGGATAAGGTGCCCGAAACACGATAACGTCTTCCCATGTTGCATCAGTAGCGTGAAGTCCTTCCCATTGAACCAGAATTTGTCACTTATCTCGAGACAGGCGGGCATGGAGCACTCGGCGTGGGAATAACTTGGCCATGAAGGAGGGGCGGCAATGGTGGTGGCTCGTCAGGAGGAAGGCCTTCATACGTCTGAAGTAGATTCACATGAAAGACATCATGTAAGCGTGCAAACGCGGGAAAGTCCAATTGGTACGCAACCCCATTGATCTTGGAGAGAACACGGTACGGGCCATAGTCGACGCAGAAACGCCAAGATGCGTCCTTCTTTTTGACCATGAGCACGAACGCCGAAAAGGCCGAGCGGCTGCGCCGAATGATGCCCTGCTCCAACATTGCGGTGCATTGGCGCTCCAACTCATCCTTTTGAGTAGTAGCCTGTATCCAGATGGTCGAACCACCACAAAGACTAGTACCGTGAGGAGGTGGATGTGGTGGTCACAGCCGCATGGAGGTGGAAAGCCACGAGGCGCGTCGAAAACTGGCGCGAATTCCGCTCCATGAGATCTCCCGTGACCGAGGTGGAGTGGAGATGCGGTGCTGGCCGGGATGGAGCCATGCCGCGCCAGATGATCTCCCGGTCCTAGCGTTGGAAGCGCATCGTCAGGAGGTTGAAATCCTAGACAATTGGTCCCAAGAAGCAGAGCCACTGGACCCCAAGGACGATGTCGATGCCGCCCAGTGATATGGTGTGCAAATCGAGGATGAAGTGTTCCTAGTCGATGGAGAGGGATGTCGCGTAGCACACCCCGCCGCTCGCCACCTTGTCGCCGTTCGCCACGGCCACGGAGAGGCCCGTGCGTGGCGTCAACGTCAGCCCAACCTGATCGACGAGCTTCGCAGCGATGGAGTTATGGGTGGAGCCGGAGTCGATCAGGGCCATCA
Source organism: Phyllostachys edulis (assembly GCA_036346405.1). NCBI lineage: Eukaryota > Viridiplantae > Streptophyta > Magnoliopsida > Poales > Poaceae > Phyllostachys > Phyllostachys edulis. The sequence continues at coordinate 19,522,416 of CM070545.1, read as the reverse complement.
ATTGGATGCCGTGGATCATCACCGGAAGCTGCATCATTTGGGACTTGCAAATCCCGGTGAGGGTGAGGAGGAAGATGGTGGCCACCACCTCAGGTTCCTCTTCCTTCGACTCGGGCTCCACATGTAACGAAAAAATGTGCTTACAGAGTTTTTGATGCCCTGGGTGGAATTTTTCGTCACAGTTGTAGTAGAGTCCTTGGCTTCGTCGTTCTTCCATCTCAGCAGGTGTTAGGCGCTTGAATGGGTGCTCGATGCTTGACGCGCCTGTCGACGTCGTGGACGAGCGTGCAGCTTCAAACACGCTTGCCGATGCGACACTTGCGCGGGCGCCGGTTGCTGCCGCCGGCTGTCACGGTTTGGCCGTGCCGACGTCGATTTGAATGGAGCCGGTCTTGGCGCGGCGGCTAGCCCTCCTGTGTCATGTGGTAAGGTGGCCAGGCGTTCGTACGCCCGAGCCAGGTCCATGGCCTCCTCCAAGTCGCCGGGCTTCTGGAGCTCGACGTGGGTTTTGAGTGGCTCGCCCAAACCCATCGTGGAACAAAGATACGCCGTTGTTCGTTGTCTAGCTTCACCAACGCGCGCTTAGCAAAGATCGTAAATTGTTCGATGAAGTCGTCCACCGTGCCAGTCCGGCGAAGCGCCGTTAACTCGCCCAGGGGATTATGGCGGGTTGGCGCCCCAAATCGTCGAGAGACTAAGTCGGTGAAGTGTCACCAGTTCGGTGTGCCCTCCATGCGCTCTAGATGCATGTACTAGAGCTGTGCCGCCCCTGTCAAGTGATACGTGGCCAGCCATACCTTGTCCTCGGTCAGCATTTGCTGACCTTGGAAGACTTGTTCGCAGCAATTGATCCATGGAAGCGGGTCTTCCCGACCGTCAAATGTTGGGAAAGTGAGCTTGGCGTAGCGTGGCGGATTCCGGGGGCCTCTTGCCTGGTCGAAATCACCGGGGCGGAGGTCGGTATGGCCGCATGAAGTCCCTGCCGAATCTGCCCGATCGCTACCCGACGGCCGCGATGGCAATGGTAATGGCGCGGCGATCGCCAGTCAGCCGATCCGCATAGCGGCGGTAGTAGAGGCTGCGGCGGCGGCAGATGCTGCGGCGTCTCGTTCATCTTGATCAACGGCGCCCTCTTCACTACCGAGCTGGCCCTCCAGGCATGCCAACCGTTGGTCATGGCGGTGAAGATGGCTCCCGACTGCTGCAAGCTGGCCGGCGTGAGTGTCGAGCCGATCCAAAATTTCGGTCAACAGCTTGAGTTGGTTGCCGGTGTTCTCCATGAACTTCATCATCATCTCCTTGAAGTTGTCGTCGAAACCCCCACCGTTATTCATGGAAGAAGGAACAGCAGTTGGCTCTGATACCAAGATGTCAGGAGATGAGTGTTGGGCGTAGAGGTGAAAGGAGAGAATCAACTCAGGAGGATGAGGATTGTGTCGGGACGCCGTGGTGGACGGCGTGGATGAACAGTACGTGGACAGGGTTTTGGCGCAAGGGAGATTGGTAAATAACACAATCCTTTGCTGGTTTTTCTATTACTGCATATGCTCCTTATATAGGGGTACAATCTGAAATAGAAGGTTAATCCTTCCCTGGATTAGGACGCTAACTCTTATCTGAAATAGAAGGTTAATCCTTCTCTGAACTAGGACTCTAACTCTTACTCTTCCTAATACAAACTTCCCTAATTAAAACCTTCCTAATGCAAACTTCCCTAATGAGACTTTCCTATAGTAAACTTGCCTAATTGCAACTTCTTAATTTGAGGATTCCTAAATTGCCGCTAGGGCCGGCTGCGCCTTCTCCTAAACTGCCGCACATGACAGTGGTTCTAGACAGGAATTAAATAATAGCTTAATCACCTCTGCATCCTTTAGTGCTCCACAGAACAGTTCTATCTACAAATCCTTATCCAAAGCCCGAGAATAACTAGTAAGGCGAAAAGGGGAATACTGACTACTAACTTGTGTGGTTGCCTTGCTTGCTATACAAATTTGAACACTAGTTTGGCCTTGAATGCAGGGAATTACACTATCCCAGTCCCAGTAGATGCCTGCAAGCGGATCTCATTCCATTTGGACCCTCAGTGTCTACTTCGACGGCCGGACAATTTGTCTCCTAGTTCTCTCCCACGCATCACGGATCCAAAACGAGTCAGCAAGAATCGACAAGCGTAGCGGGCATCCTACCTACAGATACCACGACTAAGGCTGACTAACTAAAATCACGGAACCCCAACTACAATTACCCGAGAATTCTTCCCAAATTCGACGAAGCAACGCCAAGAACAAGTCGGATCCAGTGACCGCGGGATCTACCGACTTCGGGGAGAGCAGATCAAGAACCCAATTCCAACATCAAGCTAGCTTGCTCTGAGCAGTAGGAGGAGAAGAGATCGCTTACATGCTGGTGACTGTTGAGGCGTAGCTTGGTTGCTCGGGGAGAAACGGGGAAGCTGCAGCTTGGGACGGGATCGGGGGAGGGAATAGAGAGTGGAGGAGGAGGCGGTGGTATTTGTTGCTGCTGCGATTCCCCTCGGAAGTCTGAACCGGTCTGGGTCTGGGTCTGGGATTCTGAGATGCACGGCACCGGAGGAGGAATGGACTCCTTCGTGAATCGTGGTGTTAACGTCCGTGTGGGGCCCGCACGCGGCATGTCGGCCGTTTGTAATTTTGTATCGTAGTATGCCGGGCCGGCTGTGCAAGTTGGGTCTTGGAATCCATTCCTTTTCCTTTTCTTTCTCCGCATTTTACTTTCTTCAAGACAGAGATCTTCTCGTTAGTCAGTGACGTTTTTTCCTTTCAGATTCAGATTCAGATTTTCCTTTTCGTGAGGATGCTTCGGAGTGAAATTGATAGCGGAATGAGATATTTCTAGGGTTTTTGAAAAAACTAAGGATAATCTTTGGAGACAAACGTCCAAAAGGAAGAAAAAAGTTCATACGCCTTGCTCCTCGTGTGACACGTCCTATAGCCCACGTGGCCAGCTTTTCGACTCCCTTATTTCTAGCTTCTTCTGAATTCATTCCCATTCCACTCACATTTGGCATTGAAGCATACAACACATAACCCCTCACAGTCTGATTCAAATCTCTCTAGCACAAGGAGAACAAGCAAGGCGAGCTATGACGGAGCGCCACGACGGCTGGCTCTGCTGGACTGTGCTCCCTACAAGCTCTCCCTCAAGCTCTCGCATCCCATGCACGCAAGACCACGCCCGGGGCGCCCGCCGCAGCTCTTCCGCTGGCGCCACGACGCTGAAGCGACCAGAAGGCCACGGTCACAAGACGCCGAAGTTCTTCCTCACGACATCGGCGTCGCCCTCGACAACCCGCTTCTCCTCGACGCTCTCACCAGTCGACGAGGGTACGAGCGGCACGGGCCGAGCACTTCGCATCACCGCCGCATCAAGCGATGGCGAGGCTGTGGATCTGCTGACGGAGTGCATCGCTGGAGGTGCGTGGCGCGTCGGCAGGGCTTCTCGAGCCATCTCCTCTATGCCCGGTGAGTTAGGTATTTGCTGCAGTCATATGTTCTTTTTGTTGTAAGAGGTGATTTAAGATGTTGGGACTACAGTTTTTTTAATGTTGCATAAACTCTACTATTTTTTTAAAAAAGGATTTCTCAATGTTGCATCTGGTGTTGTTCATTGTTGCACATGTAAAATTAGAATGTTTCATAAGTTAGGCTCAAATGTTGTAGCACCCGATCGTCTGTTGCAAACTGGTGAATTGTTTACTGGTATTGCGACCATTGAAAAAAATGGTGTGACCATCGAAAAAAATGCTGCAAAACCAACCATTTTTACTGTCAAAATTGTTCTTCCGCATCTGAGATTTTTTGAGATGTAATCTTCTTTGAAATATTGCATCTGGTTTATTTGATATGTTGTATCCTGCCCATCACCTCTTCTTTGACGAACAAGTCTTTTTTGTTGCGAGCATTGAAAAAAAATGTTGCACACGATGAAAAAAAATATTGCGTCGGAGCATACGATGGGAAGTTTCCCATCATACGTCCGAGCGCTAGTTGTGCCCCTGAGAAAATGATTTATGAATTGGCTAGCATGTTGTAGCAGCGTTTTTGTTTAGAGGTGAAACTAGAAATTGGTAAAAGGGAGGAACCTCCCTTAAACATCTAGTAATTTGAAAGTAACTGTATAACAGTAAAACACGTTAGTGACTTTAGCTGAAGCGGTCGTTGAGGGTACCGTAGCACTAGTTTCGCTACTGGCTAGGAAACTTAACTCTACATGAAGAGAATTTGAACATGTGGTTCCTTTAGTCCGGAGGAAAAACTCTTATACATAGATCCTCAAGATCAAATACAATCAAAATAACCACAACAAAAATGGCAAGGGCATAGACGACCATAGGCACACATATAAAAGGCAACAAACTTTTGTGTATTTTTTATTATTTAATCTTTTTTATTAATATTTTAAACTTAACTCATCGCTAACTTTATTTCCAATTCTGACCCATTTGGTCACGCCATCCCCAGTGGCGTGGCAAAACCGTTCTGTCACGCCACAGATCTCGGTGTGACAAAACATGCCACGCAAGCCCTCGACCACGCGTCGTGCCAGCGTGGAGGGCTTGCGTGGCTGTTGTCACGCCCGCACCCATGACGTGACTAGCCTTCATAGTTATGCCAACTATAGTGGCGTGACAGCGATGACTTAGTTGCTGGCGGCTGAACCCGTTCCGATTCTTCCTCTTTACAATTCCTTCTGTGCCCAACCCAAGCAAATCCTTCCTTCCCCTCGCCGCCGGTCGTCGTCCCCCCGCCGCCCGTCCTCCCGGTCGACCGTCTTCCGCCCGGACGGCCGTCCTCCACCTGCCGCAGTCCTCCCACGCTGGACGTCCTCCCCCCACCGCCCGTCCTCCCCCACGGGCAATCCATTCCCCTGCCGGCCGTCCTCCACCTGTCGACCTTTCTCCCCCCGTCTCCACGGGTAATCTATCTACCTAGTCATGAACTCCTTGCGATTGGGAATTTGGGATGTGAATTAAGGCGTCGTGTGCTTGTGAACTGCCTCATGGAGTAGCTACATCCAGTTTCTCTAGCGTTGTCCATGTTATGGTTGTCATTTCGGTCTTGAACTAGGCCCTCCTGATATGGTTGTCACCTTATGATTATGGCTGAAGCATGATTACTTGGACTTAGATATTGAATGCATGAGGCTATGGCAGGACAACTGTTGTTACTATCTTTTTGCAGATGTTGTTCTTGTTCTTATTTGGGTGGAAGTATGGATCCTTTCTGTTTGTTGGGAATATGGCCCATATTGCTGTAGGATCACTATGTATGAAATTAATTTTGGAAGTTATATGGGTGGTAGTTTTCTAGGTGGTATTTATTTAGTTATTTGTTTGGGTAAACTATCAGAGTCTTCTAATGATCAAGCATTAGTTTCTGTCATGCAATTAATCTACTTATCTAGTCCTCGTACTAGCATCCAATTCATACAATTAATCTATTATGGTCCGCTTCTTATGAGTATTAGTTTCTATCAACTACAAAGTTTTTTTCCCAGTTGCCTCTCGCCTCATAGTCCTTACGACACTTTCTCATGACTGTTGACACTTGACAAATACTGAATAGATCCTTAGGAGCTGTCAATGAGATACTGAATATATCCTTAGGAGCTGTTATCTGGTATGTACATAAGAGAGACTTGAAAGTTTTAGGGGTTACATAAGAAACTAATTATCTGGTATGTTGGTATTTGACCTTGTTATTTAAATAGTAGTATTTGACTTGAAAAAAACTTTTAGATAACCTTGAGTATACAATATATATCATTAAAATCAGTTGGATACAAAGAGGTATGCAATGGATGATGGTTCTTTCATGCACCATGAGCCACTGTATTTGGATGTATTGTTGGTTGTTAGAATTAGTTGGTCCCTCTCCTGCTTAGCTTGCATAATTACACTCCTCCTTTGACCTTTGCTCTTTTGTTTATGCACTTTCATCTCCCTTGAGCTCCAAGAAAGCAGCCAGGTTTGTTTTGACTAGCATCGGCTTCTTTGGTTGCGTCATTCCTATTTTAATCTGATCTTTGTTGTGCTGTCTAATTAACACCATCCACATACATGAGTGCATAGCTGTATCTTCACAACAAAGGTTTCTTATGTTCAGGTTCTGGATAGGATTTTTTTTTCATTTTGGCCCCCTGACGCCAAGTAATTACAAAAATGATCCCGTACTGTTTTTTTGCAAATCTAGACCCTCCTCACCGCCGCATGATTGGGAGTGGGAAGGTCACTTTCCGCGCTCCCCGAGCGCAGAAAGTCACCGGAGGGTGGCCCAGCGCGGGACCGACCACTTGCCGCGGTGGGTGAGCGGGGGGGAAGGGTGACTTTCATGATGACCGGCGCGGAAACCCCGATTCATGATCGCCGCCCATTTCTACGGAGATTTATGCCGACATTACCTCAAGGCCACCGATCGCGGTAAGAGAGGGAGGGGGGCTAGATTTGTAAATAAAATGGCACGGGAACTATTTTTGCAATTGAGTGGCGTTAGGGGGCCAAAATAAAAAAAAAGATTTCCTAGATAGAAGTGGGATTGTTTAGTCATCTATATTAAAAGGTGGGCACGGATTTGTTGTCATGCATTTGTAGCACTTTGGATTGGATATATGTTTGTCTTGTACCATCAATGTAGTCCGTAAAAACATAAGACTGTTCCTTAGAATAATAATATGAGAAATTAAAAGAACTTGTAGTCAACTTTATTTGAAATTAATGGTATGGAGTACTGACTTTCCAATGTTTTCTTCACATTGTTGGATTTAGATGGATAAATTGGTACGTGTTTGTACTGGTGGGCCGGTTAGCCAAACGGGTAGTGGTGCGGACTTTAGTGGCATGGAAGTGACCGTTCTTCTATTTCAAGAATCACCAGGCTTTGGAACTCTTTTGACAAGGATTAAGTCGACCTTTGGATGGGACGAGCCGGGGATAGTCGTTGGAATGCAGGGGCCATATGACGTTGGGTTGGGTTCTAAGGTGCATGCCTTGTTGATGCCAATCTCATCCGACAATGATTGAGACACGTACAAGGAGGTCGTGTTCGCATCTCAAGTCCAGTTGTTGGAGTTTGTGGTGGAGATGATAATCGTTGTTGAGGATTTGCTCAACAATTTGGATGTGGTCAATGGCAACACGGAGGAACCAGAAGCCGCTCTCGATCTTTCACAAGTCCCCTAGTGGAGGAGTAACCTTCCCAAGAGTTCGTTGGCATCGGTCTTGACAACGATGCCGCCCTGGTGGATCTGTCATATGTCCCTGTTTCTTCCCCGCACCATGTTAGTGATCTCGTGACCGATTTCAATGGCCCTGTAATGAACAACGAGCTTGAGGAGGAGGTGTTCCAAGATGGAACAACCAGTGACCTTGAGTCTGACGAAGGCTGGAGCTCGACCGAAAATGAAGCTCCCGCACCGCTTTTCTCCTCCGAGGAAAATTGGGTTCTTCACAGTGTAATGGGTGAGGTCCCGTCGGTGCATGCATTCGATGATGTCAGAATGGCTGATAACGTTGTCTGTGCAAATGGGTTGAAGATCTAGAACGACATTGCGGACCCGGAGAATGACCTAATACGCAAGAATATGTTGTTTCCAAGCATAGAAGATATGAATGTTTGGCTGCAAAAATACTCAATGCGACATCATTGTCTGTTTGTAGTGCAACACTCTGATGTGAACAAGAGGTATGCCATGAGGTGCGAACGGGGGTGCGTATGGAAGGTGTGGGGGAGCAAGACTAGGGACAAACAATGGAAAATAACGAATGTGAAACAGCCTCACTCTTGTGGGACAGCACGAGTGTCCGGGGAGCACCTTCAGGCAACTACTAATTTTATTACAAGACATATTATCGGGCTTGTGGCTGTCGATCCTGATGTGACTGTCGCCACCCTCATTGAGGTTATCTTTGGGTTCATTAAGTACCGCGTGAAGTATGGGAAAGCATGAAGGGCAAAGCAGAGAGCGATGCAGTTATTGTGGGAGATTGTAAGAAGGCTTACGGGTTGCTTCCTCATACCCTAACCGCTATGCAGACCAAGAATCCGGGTATTGAGTTTTTTCCTTGGCACGACAACCGAATGGAACCCGATAGAGGGGTTATGAAACATGTTCTCGGGCGGGTGTACTGGTCATTTGGGCAATGTAAGGAGGCCTTCAAGCATTGCAGGCCTGTCTGCCGTGGGTATTGATGCGGAGGACTAGCTAATTCCATTAGCATTTGCACTGATAGAGGGTGAGAACAACGCAAGTTGACAATGGTTCATGAATATAGTTTGTCTACGTTTCGTTGGGCCAGGACGACATGTTTGCATCGTTTCGGGCAGGCAACACAACATTCAGAACGTTGTAAAGAGTAGACTTGACGGACACCCGGATGTGCTGCATCGGTGGTGCATGCGTCACTTAGCGATAAATTTCTTTAAGCAATGCAGTAGGGAAGATCTCACAAGAAAGTTCAAGCTGTTGTGCGGATATTTGGAGAAGAGGGACTTCAATGTCAAGCTGACGGAGTTGAGGGGACTGACCAACGATCGAGGGAAGAAGTGGTTGGACGAGGTCTTGGAGTAGAGGACGAAGTGGGCACAGACATACGATGAAGGTGGTTGTCGTCAGGGGAGTCGGTGGAACATCGATAGGGGCGAGCGTTATGGTGGCCAAAACCATAGAGTTAACCTGACTGCGGGAGATTGTACTTGAATGGTCCCGACTTTGCTACATATCCCATGCTCTCACATCGTCACCGCCTGTCGCGTACGCGGCGTAAGTCACCTTTCTAACACCTTCATTGCGGAGGAATTCTCAAAGCTAGCCACAATGAGGACTTGGGAGAAGAGATTCGAGCCTTACCTCGATCCCTCGCACTGGCCACCGTACGTGGGGGAGGAATACATTTCCGACAAGGAAATGATGAACAAGCGATGCAGTCGAAGGAAGAGGAAGAGGCTTCACACTGATATGGACCTCTCATAGTATGGCGGTAAAGACACACAACATGGCGGTAAGGACACATTGTAGGATCTAGGATAACCGACTAGAGGGGGTGAATAGGCAGTTTTTAAATTCTTTTGGCTAAAAACTAATTTTACCAAAATTAAACCTTATGAAAAACAATTTTACAATTTAAAGCCTAGAATGTCTAAGGCTATCTAAGTGCACTACACAATCAAGACAAGCTTAATAATCTAAACAAGAGAAACAACTAGCTCATAATCATAAATGCACAAAGTAAAGAGCGAGAGAAAAACCACACTAGGGAGACAAACGATGTTTTTCCCGTGATCTTAGAGACTTGCTGGTCTCCACTAATCCACGTTGAGGAAGCTTGATCAACTCAAGATAGCTTCACACAAGCACTTCCCTCGATCACTAATGATAGCTCTTCTCCACTCCGGATAGGCGAGCTTCAACCTTCACAAATGTCCGGGTCTTCTCACAATCTCCTTTGAGAAAATCACCGGCACAACTCCAAACCGTCTAGGAGACGGCAATCTCCAAGAGTAATAGAACAAAGAATTCTTCGCTTGAAGATGCTCAAATGCCACAATGATCAAACCCTAGTTAATGCTCTTGGAGGAACCCTCAACAACCTTTGCAAAAGGATTTTAATGCTCTCAATAGTAGAAGACAATGTAAAGGGCTCAAGTGTATTCGATGAGGTTCATCAAGACTCATTTGCTGCAGTGGGGGAGGGGGGCGGTATTTATAGCCTCCACCCACTTTTCGAGCCGTTGGAGCACAAAACTCTGAAGAAATCAAGAAAAGCGATCGCATCGCAGATTATGTGGCTTGTTAGTCCCGGCCAGGAAAATAATGGTCACCTGCTACACATTTAATGCACAGAAACTATCCGTTACGGGGAGCCTGGTCAGACCGTAGTTGTGAGCCCGGTCAGATCGGCCTTCAAAAATTCCAAACCAGATAATAGAGTGCCACTGGAAAAAGCTAACCACACTTTCAACCCGGGGAAGCGGTCAGTCTGGGTCTAAACATGTGGTCAGTCCAGCCTTGAAGAAAAAGGTAGCATGCTCAAAAATGCATCTCTGTGGAAAAACCTGACCGGGTCCTTGACCCGGGACCCCGGTCAGTCCGGACTTTAACCGCCGGTCAATCCGGCCTTGAAAATCTTCAGCAAATCAAGAAAAGCACCCTACTAGAAAAAGCTGACCGGCCCTTTTGTCCGGGAGGCCGGTCAGTCCGGCCGAGCAATGCCGGTCAGTCCGGCCTTCAAATTTTTCAGCAAATTTAAATTAAAGACAAACTAAATCAATTAAATCCAAGATTTAAACTAAGTAAGATTGAACATTTGTGGCATCATTTGCTTTCAAGCTACTAGATCTTTGAACCCTCTTCATTCTACGGCTATCTACGCTAACAATCCGGTCTTTTATCCTTCATTCTCGTAGACCAATAAAACTAAGAAAAGGTCCTATCAACTAGATACCTTTACCTTTAGTGAGATGAGATCCTTTAGCGCTCTTCCGTCATAGTCCAAAAAAAACCTAGTAACTTCTTGTTAAAGCGAGTTAGTATAAAACACATGGTTGTCTATAATTACCAAAACACCGCAAATAGGGCCTAGATTCTTCAATCTCCCCTTTTTTGGTAATTGATGGCAACTTAACTAAGGATATATAATGAATTGATTTGAATATATCAAAATCACTTAAGCAAGAGTATATTCTAGGATATGATTTAGATAGCATATGATAATAATATTGTGAGATATGAGATGTGCACAATGCTAGCTAAATCATTACACATGAGAGAAAGCTCCCCCTGACTATATGCATAAGATTTATATGAGAAGAACAAGCATGTATATATGAAAGAAATTTGGGTGGAGTTTTCTTGTATTTAGATTGAGAGAGCAACAATATAATCAATATCATAAGTGCATTCAACCAAGCTCAAAAAAGGTAAAACATTATGAGTACTTAGAAATATCCATAAGACAATTAAACAGAGGTTCAATAAGCTAAACAAATAACATAAGAGAGTAATGAGCTTATCCTCTAACCTATTACATACAAAAGTCCAACATAACATCCAACAACCATTAAGAGAGCGAATTATGGATATCTAATATAGAGTAGTAGATAGATCTTCTCCCCCTTTGGCATCAAGTACCAAAAGCTAAGAGGTAGGGGAGGAGGAGCGCCAGCCGACGTAGAAGGAGCTGTAGGAGAGGGATCAACACGACGATGCCGAGAGTAGGTGACAGACTGCTCAATCGACGAGACTCGAGTGGTGATCTCAGCAATGTTGTTCTAAATCTGTCCTTGGGCTGCGTGCATCTCCGAGACCTATCCAGTCAACTGATCCAAACGCTGAAGCACTACAGAGTTGGATTGATCCATGGCTGCCTGGCGAGTATCCAACTCCTGATAGTGACGATCTATCGCATCCATGTAATGATCAAGAACCTCCAGCGGCGATCCACGGCGTCAAAACGAGACACAATGGTGCGGATGCTAGTGTGTAGAGTCTCCATCAAAAGGGGATCAAGTCCACCCTGCTGCTGAGGGGCTGGCTGAGGAGGTGCTAGAGCATCACCGCCCTGAGGAAGGGGCCTGTTCCTCAAGTCTCTCTGATGGTTGCCTTCAGGCTTGTACTGCTTGTGAGGAAAAGGAAGTGCACCATTGAAGTAAGCCATTTTGAGAATAAGCTGCATGATATAAGGTGCATAGTACATCCTCTTTCCCAAATCACCCTGGCAAGATGCCAACTTAGTCAAGATGAGATGCATAATGTCAAACTTCTTTTCTTTCGTCACAAAATCTATGACATTCCATGCATGGCCTCGAATAGCGTCATTATTGCTGCTCCTGGGTAAGATAGTGGCCCTGATGATCTTGTTAATGACGCTAGAAAGAGGTAACAGACCTGCAACCTTACCAGTGACATACCCATCATGAGTTGGATCATAGAACTGATACTGCTCTAGAGTCTAAAGGGCTAGCTCAAGATGAATCTTGACGTAGTCACGGGATGGCAGATTAAGGGCCTCCTCAAAATGGCGCTTGGTGGCTGAGTAGCGCACTGAGCCTGTCATCCATGTCAAAGTGGCAAAGGTGGATGGAATGTGAACAGTAGCATAGAACTGACGGATGACCTCCTTATTAAAGTTGCACTTGATGCTAACTATTCCATCCAAACCAGCATTGCGAAAACGAGAGTAAAGACCTTCATATCTTGTTTGCTGATTGAGATATGACCAGTTGATGTACTTCTGAATTGCAAACTGTTTGTGGACAAACACATGATTATGAGAATCTTCTTGAAACAAAGTGTGAAACCGCGCATTCGTGGCTGTCCTTGGCTTCTCATATTGATTCTGCTGCCTTAGCCTCATGAAATCTTCATTTTTGATGGAGCGAAGGTCGACACGGGGTTTTGGGGGAAATTGCTGCTCGGCGTCATCCTCCTGATAATCTTCATCCATGGCTTCACTGGCACTGGGTACTGGAGATAATGAGGGTGAAGTCTCCGCTTCATCACTCTCAGAGCCACTATGCTTAACGGGAGGGCGATGAGTGGCCTGCCGGGGAGGACGAGATGAAGATGCCCCGGGATCACCGATGGTCTTGGTCTGTGCCATGAGAACTGGACAAGGATCAAAACAACCAGGGAGTGAGATGGATTGAAATTTGAATCGAAAACTGACATTTCTCTAGCAGGGGCGGCCGATCTTAAGTGGTGGTCGGTCGATCAGAAGCGGACTAACCGCATGGAACATGTCGGTTAGACCGCAGCGCGGACTGACCGTGAGCAACACGCCGATCAGACCGGGCCTGACAGAGAAACCCTAGAATTCGGCCATTCAATTGATAATGACACAATGAGGGGCATTAGACGACATTCACAGATGTAAAAAGACAATGGGGGGCAAACAAGATGGCGATTAAAGCCCTAGATAATCATCTAGAAGAAGAAATTTAGAGATTTAACGAAGAGGAGAAGAGGGGAAGGAGAAGAAACCTTGCGGGCCCCCATCAACACCTACTACGTGAGTAAATTTTCTCCCTGTACTTATTTCCAATGTCATGGTTGTCAAAAAATTTACATTGTTGCCCCCTTTTACAGGGAAGGCAGCTTGCACGCATATGCAACGAGGCCGGTGATGTGCTCATGGTACCAGAGGGCTCAAAGGGGAGCTTCCAATGTGTGAGGAACTTCGTTGAGGTGTCACAGCTACATTCAAGTGAAAAGTGTAAATTTGTTAATTGAGCTATATGCATGTGCATGTATTCCTTGTTAATTGAGCTATACATATATTGTTGCTTGAGTACCTATTGTAATTAATAAATTTGTTAATCGTTGTGGATAATTGTTATTCATTGATTTTGGATTCAGATAATTAGATGTCCAAGTTTTAAATTGTTCTTGTTTGATTACGTGTTGTAATTATTATTTTGCACGTTGATATCAATAATTGCTATTCATTGAACAATTTGTTTCCTCAGGGCTTCTGACCCCAAGGAGATTATGCTCTTGAGTTGCATGCAGTTTTGTTAGGTTAGAACATAGTAATCTGCTTATCTTGAGAGTTTACTACATGCTAGATTTTGATTTCTAGTGTTATTTTGTGCCTCTTGTAGTCAATTGTCGAGGTAAAGCTCTTACATAGTAATTGTTTTGATAGCCTTACATGTGAGCAAGGCTCATGATAATCTTATTATTCACTTTAAAAGTTGAGCATTGCCTTGATCCCATAATATCAATTTTCTTGTAATTTGGAGCTTCTTGAATATAGTTTATAGGTTTTTTATTGGTGAAATTTGATTTCAGCTTGAAATTTGGTCGCGCTGGTGATGACATGCACTGTTAGCCTGTAACCATTGTCGGTGATTAGTTCATTGCATGCATTGTGGTTTTTCCTGTATATATTAACGAGATTGTCAATAAGCATGGTTTTTTTTTCATATGTGTTGAGCTGTGGGGGTGCCAAAACTGAGAAGGATGGATGATGTCTGCATTAGCTGCATCCTGCTGCTAGTCAACTGTTATTGTCTTTCAGCATGTTTGACTTAAAATATTGTCCGAGGTATTATGATCGGCTTGTTACTGATGTGGATGTCTGGATGCACACCATTTCTGTTTGGGTTAGGCGAAAATTAGGACTTGTACATGAAAGCTGGAGACTATCTTAATTTTAGATGTTTCACCAGGCTCCCTTGGGCTATTATTTCTATGGTGGTTGATTTACAGTAAATGATCTGAGAGCCTTGATGCTTATGTCATGTGTCAACTATTATTTCTATGGTGGTTGGATTAATTGTGATTCAGGCATTTAGTATATTCAGTTATATCTCTTGCAGTGTATTAAGTTTATATTGTTCTTCATTTTAGTACTACACTTTAGACCACTTTATATTTTAGCATCCATGTTATTTCTTTTGTATTATTAAACCACATCATCTTTTTTTTGTTTACCTTGTAGATGGTTCTCCGCCGATGCCGGCAAATGGCCGCAAAAATGAACTGCACAGTGGTGGCGGGAGAAGTCCATCAACCTGCCCTGGCTCGGAGTGGCTCATCGCGTGCTACAACATCGCGCGCAACGACATCTGCTTCGGCCGCACGAGACGAGGACGAGGAGGACGACGAGGAGGGTGGTGAGGACGAGGAGGACATGGATGCCAGGCTTCCCGACGAGATGGTTCTCTCGGACGTTGTTTGTGTATCGACCCCCACGTAGCCGACTTAGGCTACGCCTCCACACCGTAAACGGCGTGATCGCGCAAACATTAGTTCGGTAAACATCGTTGAGGGCATACGAGACCAACACCCAGCAGCAAGGTTCACATCGGGAACGGGTGAGCATCGAAAGTGCAAGTGATGCAATGGATGGGTGTATGCATGTCTGTAAAATTCATGTTGAATGAAACGAGATGACTCTGGTTGAATGAGATGAGATGACTTTGGTTGAATGAAATGATTGCATGAAATGAATTTTCTGAGTTGATATATGAGATAATTGATGGATGGTTAATGTTGAATGAAATGAGATGACTAATGGATGATTCTTATTGCATGAAATGTTGTTTGAATGAAATCATGCATATATGTTGTTGTTTTCTAATTACAGAGGTACAGTACTTAGCACCGAGACTGACGGCGTTTTTGCAACTCCTATAGAATGGCACAAAACCTGGCGTGGTAGCACGGTTATGACACGCCGGGGATACTGGCATGACAAAGCAGTCCTGTCACAATGGGATACATGGCGTGACAATACTTAGCACCGAAACCGATGACATTTTTGCAACTCCTCTAGAACAGCACAAAATCTGGCGTGGCAGCACGGTTATGCCACGCCAGGGAGACTGGCGTGACAAAGCGGTCCTATCATGCCGGGATACATGGCATGACAGAACTTAGCACCAGAGCGTGTCGACATCTTTGAAACCCCTATGGAACGGCAAATAACATGGCGTGGCAGCACGGTTATGCCACGCCATGGATCATGGTGTGACATAGCATTCTTGTCACATCGGGAGACATGGCGTGACAGGACTTAGCACCAGAGCGCGACGAAGTTTGTGCAACTCCTTTGGAACAGACCAAACCCTAATGTGGCAGCACGTTTGGGCCACGCCAGCACTCATGGTGTGACAGAGCAGACCTGCCACGCCATGGATCCTGGCGTGACAGTACAGGTGACCAGAAAACCCCTCTCTCTCTCTCTCTGGCCCCTAGCCCCCCCTATGCATTTGGTGTATCTACCATCATTTAAGTTGAGAGTTGAATCTAGAAGTGAACTCAACTTACAAGCAAATTACTATTTCATTCTTATTGACTTTGCTTTTCGAAAAGAATAGATCATACTCTGCCGCGCAGGCTACTCACATGCATTTAACCACACTATGACACATATATTCAAATCGACATGATAGCATTGTACATCCTCAACTTTTAAGACCAAAAAGACAGGACTCTGAAGCGCAAACTTTTCAGAGAGACATGACCACACTATGCCACAGCAGGTTTTCAGATCGAAAATACCAAACACTTTGACTCAACCTTTTCAATTGAACGTAACACTGTACATCCTCAACTTTTCAGACCGTCAGGATGACGTGACCGACGATGTCAGGACAACGTGACCCAATGATGTCAGGACGTCGTGACCCTACGAGGCAGCTTTACTCAGCGATGTGATCCAACGAGTTTGCTTCCCGTAGAGACATGACGCAACGTTGCCATATGATTCCTCCTTGGGGCCGCTGCCTCGCGGACACGAATTTCCTTCAACGGAATTATAATTCAGCCACGTAGGCAGGGTCGGCTCGGCATATAAGTACTACCCCTGCCACAGCGGGTTCTCTCGCATCAAGACTTCAACACAATCCCGCTCACATGGAGAACCAATGGGACGAGATTCGCAAACTCGCAAGGGGTGCTGCAGCCCGGGATGAACAAATGGAGCGTGCCAGGAGGGCACCTCCCCGCAATGATGTCCTTCGAAGTAGTAACCCCTACCTGAATATTCCAACCGAGCATTCGCCGCAACACCCGCCTGAGGGGGAGACGCCACCCCTCTGTTGGTGAAGGGACACATGCAAGTTCTTCAAGTCCAAGGAGCGGCACAGCCTGGACATGCGTTACTAGGGTTGCACGAACTATTCCTGCAACTATTCCGACCGCCGTTGGGACTCAGGCCACCAGTAAGAACCGGTTATAGTATGTTCCCCTACGATTTCTCTTTCAAAGTATGAACTAACAACCTCTCCCGTCTTCCCGTAGTCCCTGGATCTGCCATGTGGCTACCGCAAGTGGATCGACCAAGGGATCCAACCACACGACCAGTGGCGTCTCGACTGCGAGGAGTGGGATGTCAAGAGGGACCGTGAGAAGAGGGAAGAGAAGCGCCGCAACGAAGAGCATAGCCAGCGTATCCGACGGGAAACGCAAGCTCATCTCGAGGCGTGCAGGCGTAGGGAGCACAAGGCTCGGGAGAGGGAGCGTGAGACAAAGAGGAAAATGACGGCCAAGGCCAAGGCAGCCGGTGAGGAGTACAACGCTGAGCTTGCAAGGAAGGGCAAATGACCCCGGTCCATGTAGTAGGCCAGCTATTCCGTAGTAGTCCTCCGTCCTACCCGTCATGTTAATCCTATCTCTTGAAGGTATGTATACTTACATGGTTCGGATGCTTATGTCGTAGTGTACCGTAGTAGTAGCGAGTATGACTAAAGCAATTAGCCGAACCATCATGCCATGTGACCCGTCTCGCTGGACATGGATGACTTCGAGACTGGCCGTCGCCGCCGCCGCGAGCAGCAAGGAAACAAGGGGAAGGGACCGATGGGCAGTCCAAACTAATGATCTTTGTTCCAATCGAATTTATTTCCATTCCAAAAAAGGCGCATATGTATCGCAGGAGTACTTCAGTTTGTTGCATCGTGCATGATGTTGTTTCTTAGGCACGTAACCAAACCCTGTGGGCCGTGTAATTCCCAGCTTTATTATAAAGTTTATTTCAATTCGCAACTGCAAATCTCGTCGTCTTTTCGCATTCAATTCTTCGCGTACCAAGGCAGCCAACAACATAAAAAAAATGCGTGTTTTGGAAGTAGGCACGAAATGGTCTATAACCCCAAAGTGACGACGAGCACCATCTATCATTGCAATAGGGTATCTACGCATCTTTCATCATTGGTGTCTACCATATGTCCATCCTTGTGCCTCATGTTGTACCACACTGTCCACATATTTGTCAATTTTTTTAGGATGCAATATGTATCAGTTCTACAAAATGCGTTCTACAAGTGTACATACATTCAAATAATTTTCTCGAGCCTACAAGGGGAAAACCTCCTCTACATTTCTAAGGGGCATTGTTTAGCTACATCTATCCTAATAAGCTATCTATCGAATCATTGCAACTGATGCTCGATCTCCAAGAGAAGGAAGAGGTCTTCAAAAAGTAGGTTTTTATGATCCAATAAAATTCAATTTCAAAACTTGTCTCTTTACAAGCAAAACATGAGTTACAATCAAAGGAAATTAATTTGGATCGGAAGGATGAATCGAGAATCGAAATTCCATAATTCAAGTCCAAATTAAATTCAACCATGAGCTCAATTCATAATTTAGAAATCCAAATTCAATTACCGAAGCAAAAACGAATAATGTTCGGCCCTGTCACGCCAACTTTCAAGGTGTGACTAGGCAGGCTTGTCACGCCAATAATGTTCGGCCCTGTCACGCCAACTTTCAAGGTGTGACTAGGCAGGCTTGTCACGCCATGAGTTCTGGCGTGACACCTGCCACGCAAGCCTTCCACGCTGGCACGACGCATGAACGAGGGCTTGCGTGGTAGCTTTGACCACGCCGCGATAGGTGGTGTGACAGAACGGTTTGACCATGCCACGGGTGGTGGCGTGACCAAATGGATCAGAATTGGAAATAAAGTTAGCGAGAGATTAAGTTTAAAACATTAATAACAAAATGATTAAATAAAAAAATTCTAAACTTTCCACTTGACCTGATCATGAAACAACCAGGTTTTAGTCATGTAATATGCTAACATCGAAATATGGATACAAAGCTATGTGTCATTAGTATTTATGAATTTGTCAATTTTAAACGAACTTAAAGGTAAACATGCACAGAGATGGACTTGTATTTGTATAGAGAAAATTTGAGTACTTGTTATTTAGCGAGGGCTCCAAGAGTGTTTTGTTTAGATATACTAGTCACCTGTGTGCACCTTGGCGCGCTCGTGATATACAGGAGATAACAAAAGTATACAAGAGCTAGGAGCTAAGAGAAGTCATGGAACTTCGAGCACGATGCAATGCATTATATGAAACAAGTATGAATAAAACGAGACCATCTAAAAAGAGGCAGCATTAAGAACGATACATTATTTGTTGATCAATAACAAGAGTGTGTTTAAGAGAAGTGAAAGGAGAGCGTGTGCAGTCGAGGTGCAACGTAAAATATATTGGCTAGCTGTTTTTTAGCGGCATCAAACATCTATATATACAATACATAGCTAGATCGTACTAACATAAAGTAGACATCACTGAAGATACCGATAGGTAGACAACAATAGAGTCAAGCAATGTAAGAGAAACAAAAGATCTGACTGACAACAAAGAGAAATGCATTTAACCGCCGCAGAAAGAATATGATTTAGTTGAGTTAGTTGAATATGACTGGAATAAAAACTGGAAATGTATTTCTAGTGCAGAATATAGGTGAGTAAATGTTAGTATAGGTGCTTTAATTTATAGTAGACACAGCTGGTTCAATTTGAAGTAGCGACCAAACGATGGCAAGATATTATATACAGAAAATAGAACACCAAGGATTTGTTTCCTAAAAAAGTAAGAAAATGTATCTCTATCTAGCTGGGTTTTTTTGGTTGAGTGATTTTTTTAGAAGATATGGAAGCGGCAATGTCCCCCGATGGAGTGACATCTGATCTGTAAAATGTAGTAAGTGTACAATAAGAGTGATGTGTAAATAGTCCTAAATAGAGCCTAAGAAAATAGCAACTTAGATGTTCATGTATTGATTGTGAAGCATAGTAAGATATGTTGAGTATATGGATCTTGAATATAATATGATTATAGTTATGTGGTAATTAAAAAGATCGGACTGTGGAACTGAAATCCCATATATATAGTGACTTATTTTGTATATATGAGTGTAAATTAATAGGACATATTAAAATTTTGTAGTACCTTTTTATCTATTAGCTATGAACTATGTGAAATTAATCTAAATATAACAGTAGGAATGCATGTAGAAGGCATAAAAGAGATAGCTCATGAGATTATAGAACAATCTGACATTCCATTTTTTATGCATATAAGTAGTGTATTTTTTTTCCATATAGCCAAAAAGGTCAGGTAAGTTTGCATAGGAATATAGAAAAGGGTAGTATTGTGTTTAAATATAGTATGTAGAAGAATACCAGAATTTGAGGAGCGTAGTTGGGCACTAATTAGTTAAGATTAATGAAAATAGAGATAGTAATGCAAAGCAATGTGCAGACTTATACTGCCGAAGACTTACATAATGCGGGGGAAGCACAAGAGTGGATAATTATGTTGGATCTATATTCGTTACTTAAATAGCTAGATGTATTATTAAGGGATAATTGGCTACAGAACACTTCCCATTATCCACCTTTGCCAACGGAGACTAAAAAAATGTGGTACAGCCAGAAAGCACTGACAAAACATGTAATTTGGCCCTAAGACACTAAGCTGCTTATTTTATCATTTCCCATCCGTAATGGGGAAATTGTCTCGATCTTTCGATGAGGATGATACACTTGATTTGGTGGAAGCTAACTCTCATGATCCAGGCTGCAACCGTGCGACGACCGTTGCACCCGCAATCGCTGAACCAACTTCACGTTCGTTGTCGACCTTGCCGGTAGCGAGATCGACCTGACCACGAAGGTCTTTTCCTGCATGCAATCAAGAATCAAGCAAGAAAAATAGATGAAGCAACAAACTTGCTGAATAAGAATTGAGGAACAACGATAGATGTATTGAATAATTTGGGGTTCCGAAGACAAGGTCTGGTTGTACTAGCCGCATAAGCAAACGATGTATAAAGTAGCAAAGCTAAACTTTAATCAACAAAACCCACCAAACCCTAAGGGTGGTGGCCACTATATAAAGGAGGAAGAGCGGTTGGCGGCCGCTTCACGCACTACCTAAAGTCGAATCTATCTCTAACTCCCATAGCACACAAAGATTCTTTCCTAAAACAGTTATGGAAAGATTACAACCGACTCTATCTAAAAGATATCCTGGAGTGGTCTTGAGGAGGCCCTGAGGAGGTCTTGGAGTGGTAGTGGAAGACCTTTGGGTGTTCGTGGAAGACCTCCTGGGTGGTCGTGGACGACCTCCTGGGTGGTCATGGAAGACCTCCTGGGAGGTCATGGAAGACCTTCGGGTGATCGAGAGGTCCTGGCGAGGAGGTCCTGGAGCAGGTCCTCGAGGGAGGTCCTAGAGGAGGTCCTAGCGAGGAGGCCCTGTAGCATGTCCTCGAGGAACTGAACTCTTGTTGTCCGATCCTTAATTCCTAAGTAAAATAATATCACTTACTTTAGGCAGCATCATAGAGTTCATAGAATATGGATGCACTTCGAGAAACGAAGTTACCTGATAATTTAGTTGGTGAGCACGTGCTCTAGTAATTGGTCCTTGCACGTCAGAAGCAGTAGGGATGGTTGTATAGGTGGAATGGATGTCCTCATCATCCTCCCCTTCTTGAATTGGAGTCACCCGCGACTCCAGGTCATCTTCTACTCCCAAGTATGGCTTCAAATCTGCAATGTTAAATGTGGGACTAACCCCAAAATCTGTAGGTAGATCAAGCTTATATGTGTTATCATTAATCTTTTCTAACACTTTAAAAGGACAATCTGCACGAGGCATGAGTTTAGACTTTCTCAATTCAGGGAATCGTTCTTTACGCAAGTGTAACCACACAAGATCACCAGGTTCAAAAGTAACATGCTTGCATCCCTGACTACCAGCAACTTTATATTTAGCATTCATAAGTTCAATGTTCTCTTTAGTTGCCGCATGCATCTTAATTATCAAACCAGCACATAGTTGAGCATCAAAATTTACCTTCTTCGAAGCTGGAAGAGACAACAAGTCGATAGGTGCACGAGGTATGAAACCGTAAACAATCTCAAAAGGACATGTTTTGGTGGTAGAATGCAGTGCGCGATTATAAGCAAATTCCACATGAGGTAAACATTCCTCCCATATTTTTAAGTTCTTTTTAAGCACAGCCCTAAGCATAGTAGATAAAGTTCTATTGACTACCTCAGTTTGTCCATCGGTTTAGGGATGACAAGTAGTGAAAAATAATAGCTTAGTCCCCAACTTAGCCCACAAAGTTCTCCAAAAATGACTAAGAAATTTAGCATCACGATCTAAAACTATCGTATTCGGAATACCATACAAGCGAACAATTTTCTTAAAGAACAAATCAGCAACATTTGTAGCATAATTACTTTTATGACATGGTATAAAATGAGCCATCTTAGAGAATCTATCCACGACAACAAAAATACTATCGCTCCCCTTCTTTGTTCTAGGCAGCCCTAAAATAAAGTCCATCGAAATATCTTTTCAAGGTGTGCTTGGAACAGGAAGAGGCATGTATAAACCATGAGGATTAAGTTGCGACTTAGCTTTTTGGCATGTGGTGCAGCGGGCAATGAAGCGTTCGACGTCACATCTCATCTTTGCCCAATAAAAATATTGGGTCAGAATGTCCTCGGTCTTCTTCACGCCGAAGTGACCCATCAATCCTCCTCCATGCGCCTCCTGTAACAACAAAAGATGAACGGAGCTAGCTGAAATGCATAGCTTGTTAGCACGATACACGAACCCATCATACACCATAAATTTATTCCAACCCTTTCCCTCTTAACAATTGAGCAACACATCTTTAAAATCAGCATCATGTACATATTGTTCCTTTATTGTCTCTAATCCAAAGATTTTGAAGTCAAGTTGTGAAAGCATGGTGTATCTCCTAGACAAAGCATCAGCTATTACGCTGTCTTTGCCCTTTTTATGTTTCATGATATAAGGGAAAGACTCAATAAACTCAACCCACTTAGCATGTCTACGGTTCAGATTGGTTTGACTTCGAATATGCTTCAAGGATTCATGATCAGAATGCATTACAAACTCTTTGGGCCATAAACAATGCTGTCATGTTTCCAAAGTTCGAACTAGAGCATATAATTCTTTACCATAGGTAGAGTAGTTCAAACTAGACCCACTTAATTTTTCACTAAAGTAAGCAACAAGCTTTCCTCCTTGGATTAACACACCACCAAGACCTATGCCACTAGCATCACATTCTAATTCAAAAGTCTTGCTGAAATCAGGAAGTTGAAGCAAAGGAGTGTGTGTCAACTTATTTTTGAGAGCGTTGAAAGCTTGTTGTTGTTTGGTGCCCCAAGTGAAAGGAACACCCTTCTTTGTAAGCTCATTCAGCGGGGCAGCGATGGTGCTGAAATCCTGAACAAAACGCCGATAGAAACAAGTGAGCCCGAGAAAACTCCGCACTTGTGTGACCGTTTTAGGAGGCGGCCAACTCTGGATAGCGACGATCTTGGTTTGATCAAATTCAATGCCCTGTGGAGTAACAACATAGCCAAGAAACGAGACCCGATCGGTGCAAAAGGTGCACTTCTCTAGGTTACCAAATAAATGTGCATCATGTAAAACATGAAAAACAGCATGTAAATGCTCCAAATGTTCCTCTAATGACTTGTTGTAAATCAATATATCATCAAAGTTTACTACCACAAACTTGCCAATGAAAACACGCAAAACTTCGTTCATTAATCTCATGAAAGTGCTAGGTGCGTTAGTTAAACCAAAAGGCATCACTAACCACTCATACAGTCCGAACTTAGTTTTAAATGCTGTTTTCCACTCATCTCCTAACTTCATACGAATTAGATGGTAACCACTACGCAAATCAACTTTAGAGAAAACAGTAGAACCGCTTAGTTCATCAAGCATATCATCTAACCTAGGAATAGGATGACGATAACAAATGGTGATATTATTAATAGCACTACAATCTACACACATATGCCATGAACCATCTTTCTTAGGAACTAATATGACAGGAACAGCATAAGGACTGAGAGATTTGCGCACATAACCTTTGTTGAGCAATTCTTGTACTTGGCGCTGAATTTCTTTTGTCTCCTCTAGGTTGGTCCTATACGGCGAACGGTTTGGCAGCGATGCACCGAGAATTAAGTCGATTTGGAGCTCTATGCCTCGAATAGGTGGCAGCCCCGGTGGCACCTCCTCCGGAAATACATCAACATATTCCTGCAAAAGGTTAGCAACAGCAGGGGACAAGGATGGAGGCATATCCTCAAATGAGAACAAAGCATCCTTGCATACCAAAGCATAGCACACAGAGTCATGGGGCTGCAAAGTACTGATTTCAGATTTAGTTGCAAGTAGAATAGGACCCTTTAACTTAATTTCCTTTTTTGTAGCACTAGGTTCTTTCATTGATTGATCGACAAAGTCCTTCGCAACAATCTGATTTTCACTTTTACTACTAGCCTTGTCACGCTTAGCTCTCTCTAATTCATCTTTTAAAATAGCCTCAGGTGACATGGGCAGCAAGCTAATCTTCGTCCCTTTAAATGTGAGAGTATATCGGTTGGTTCGACCATGATGTACAACATCTCTATCATATTGCCAAGGTCTACCTAGCAGCAAAGAACAAGCTTGCATAGGCACTACATCAAACTCAGTATAGTCATGATATGAACCAATGGAGAAGTGTACTCGCGTAACGCATGTTACCTTGAGCTTACCGCAATTATTGAACCACTGGATGTAGTAGGGACGGTGGTGTGGTTGAGTGACCAAGCAAAGCTTCTCGACCATGTCTATGCTCACCAAATTGTTGTTGCCTGGCCGATGATCACACGGCACGGCGGTCCTTGACGATGAATTTTGTTTGAAACAAGTTATGGCGCCGATTCGTTTTAAGACGCTCCATTTGTGCACTAAGTACACGCCAGCGATGATGCTCAAGTACTTATCCGCGAGGTCAGCGTTGATGTGTTCCTCCTCACGATCAGAATCGTTGTCGTTTCCTACAGGGTCAGCAAGCCAAGTATGTTCTTCTTCTATGTCACTAGCTGAAGTGTACTCACCATTATCCTTGATCAAGAGGGTGCGCTTGCTGGGACAAATCCCTCCTGATGTGTCCAAAGCCCTTGCGGCGATGGCATTGAGTCTTGCGTGCTCGTCCAGTTGATGCCACTGAAGATGCACCCGATGTAGGGACCGAATGACCGGTTTTGCTTGCCTCGGGTGTTCGTGAAGGTGTAGAAGAGGCCGATGGACGTCTGGAATTGTTTGATAAGCTCGGGTCAACAGCACGGTTGGAGGTGGCAGCGGAAGTACGGTTTTGAAATTGACTTGTACGATCTGCAAAAATATCTCCGGAGTTGCTCAAGGTTCGCTATGACGCCCCTCAAGACTTCCCGCTCACTTTACAAGCAAAGTGAAACAAGCGAGTGATAGAATTGCAATCCTTATAATCGAGTATATCATGTATCTCATGGTTCACCCACCTAAAAATCGCCATTTTAGCATCTTGGTTTCCTCTATACCACAATGAAAGCAAACCGCTTTGTAATTCTTGATAGTATTCTTAACAGTTTTACTACCTTGATTCAAACGGGTCAATTTATTCAACAAGTCACGACCATAGTATGAGGGAACAAAATGATGACGCATAGTTCTTTTTAAAACCTCCCAGGTGGCAGGTATGTCATTGGGATTAATACGACAATATTCACTCCACCATACACAAGCAAAGTCTGTAAACTCACTAGTAGTAGCTCTAACCCTCTTATTCTCAGGGAAATCATGGCAAGTAAAATTTTGTTCTACTTGTAACTCCCAAGTGAGATGAACATTAGGATCATATTTACCAGCAAACGGAGGCATAGTAAATTTAATCTTAGAAAATGCATCATCACGGTCACGTACCTCCCGTGGTTGTGGATCACGTCCCATACCTTGTCTATTGAAACGACGTCGACGATGAGCATGATCGTCGTTGGAGTTGAGGTCCCCGTCCTCAGTATCAGCAAAATTGTTCTCGTCTTCTTCTCGGCGATGGCGAAGCTCGGTGGAGCGGAGCAAAGACGAAGGGTGCTGTTGGGGTGGAGGGCTCGACTAGACCCTCCAAACATGCCAAGATAGCATCAAGCTTCCCGTTCAATTCAGCTTGGCCAGGTTCTACTCCATTCGAATCTTGTAATGGTCTCATCGTGAGCGTTCTCCAGTTGTTCACAACGGTCGTTGACCACCTTTGTAAAGTGTTGTCATAGCCCAATTGTACGTGGGGTGAGGATACCCTCTTCTTCAATTCCTTGTACCCCTGACATGACAATAGCAAACAAAAAAACGAAGGTGAAAGTAGCAAGGCCCTAATACTACTGATATGTGGGGCTGAAAAAAACACTTGGTCACTCAAACTTCACTAAAGCTCTTACCCAATTCTTACCAAGCAGGAGGTGGTGATCAGCACACCGGTGTCGGCGTCAAACTAGTCGTCGAAGATTGAATGGAGCGATTGCAAGTGAAGGTAGCCTGTACGGGTGTAGTAATGCTGTGGAGCTAGGCAGGCTTAAGTATGGTAGCAAGGAGTAGCAATTATCAAAACAGAGAATGCAAGCTGAAAACTCATTCAACGCCGGTTAGTGCTGGCCCTAGGCTAGACCGTACTAGAGATGCGAGCCTAGAATACAAATGAAAGCACGTCGCGGCAGAACTAGGGAACGTCGCACACTTAGTTCGGAAGCTCCTGGGTGGTCCTGGAGGACCACCGGGTGGTCCTAGAAGACCTCCTGGGTGGTCGAGGAGGACCTCCGCGTGGTCCTGGAAGACCCGCCCTTCTGCTCTCCTTTTTTTTAAATACTCGTTTCCTTTCCAACGGATCAAGAATCGCCCCAAGCGGACGTCGTGTGCAAAAGTTGCCTTTTGTTTTTGTTTTTTTACTCATCGCACACCCACTAGGGGTGGTCCTGGAAGACCTCCCTTTGCTTTTCCTTTTCTTTTCTTTTCCGAGCACACACTGTTTTTGGTGGTATCTCCGAATTGGCACCGTGGGGTAGAAACCGTGTCCGAGACCAACTAGGGCAAAGCCTTTCTAGATGGGAAGTTTGATTCCTTGCTGCAGTCGGTGTCCTTCTCCTTCTTTGTTTCCCTTGCCGTGGCAGATCGAATCCAACCGCAACAGTGAAACCAAACGTGACTAGAACTCGAAACTCTAAAGGAACTAGACACTAAGACCAGCAAATGACACGACAATGCAACCGAAAGTTCAACAATGCAATGCACTGAAAAGAAAAATTGTGAGGCAAAGACGGGTTTGGACATGATGATCTACTACTATTTTTTTGGTTTTTGTGTGCTGTAGGTAAAGAAAAGCAATCTAATCTATAGTAAACTGGAAATTCCTCACCGATCAACCTGAAAATCTGATACCAAATAATGGGGAAATTGTCCCGATCTTTCGATGAGGATGATACACTTGATTTGGTGGAAGCTAACTCTCACGATCCAGGCTACAACCGTGCGACGACCGTTGCACCCGCAATCGCTGAACCAACTTCACGTTCGTTATCGACCTTGCTGGTAGCGAGATTGACCTGACCATGAAGGTCTTTTCCTGCATGCAATCAAGAATCAAGCAAGAAAAATAGATGAAGCAACGAACTTGCTGAATAGGAATTGAGGAGCAACGATGGATGTATTGAATAATTTGGGGTTCCGAAGACAAGGTCTGGTTGTACTAGCCGCACAAGCAAACGATGTATAAAGTAGCAAAGCTAAACTTTAATCAACAAAACCCACCAAACCCTAAGGGTAGTGGCCACTATATAAAGGAGGAAGAGCGGTTGGCGGTCGCTTCACTCACTACCTAAAGTCGGATCTATCTCTAACTCCAGTAGAACACAAAGATTCTTTCCTAAAACAGTTATGGAAAGATTACAACCGACTCTATCCAAAAGATATCCTGGAGTGGTCTTGAGGAGGCCCCGAGGAGGTCCTGGAGTGGTAGTGGAATACCTCTAGGTGGTCGCGGAAGACCTCCTGGGTGGTCGTGGACGAGGTCCTAGACGACCTCCTGGGTGATCGTGGAAGAGGTCGTGGAAGACCTCCTGGGAGGTCGTGGAAGACCTCCGGGTGATCAAGAGGTCCTGGCGAGGAGGTCCTGTAGCAGGTCCTCGAGGGAGGTCCTGGAAGAGGTCCTGAACTCTTGTTGGCCGATCCTTGATTCCTAAGTAAATAATATCACTTGCTTTAGGCAACATCATAGAGTTCATAGAATATGGATGCACTTCGAGAAATGAAGTTACCTGATAATTTAGTTGGCGAGCACGTGCTCTAGTAATTGGTCTTTGCATGTCAGAAGCATAGGGGTGGTTGTGTCAATGGAAGGGATGTCCTCATCAGTCCGAAGTGGAGAGAGAAAGCATGTGAATTGTCCTTTTTGCCCTTCGGTCGGACTTGGTTGAGACAAACCATTTAGGCCCGCTCCTTACCCTGCCGAACTCGATCTCTCTCTCTCGCAAATCGCGCTTTGACTCTCTCTTCCTCTCTCGTGCTGGCGGCGACGGCAGCGACGACTAGGTGTTGCTTGGCGCCGGGCATGGTGGGTGGTTCATTCTTTGGGTCTTCTTCCTCAGTGCACGTGAGGCCCGATGCGCACTCGCAGAGTGGTAGACTCCCCTTGGTGCAGTGCCCCCTTTGCCAGACGTCGGTGGTGGAGTGCGCCTCCCGGACGAGCTCCAATCCGGGCAAGAAATTCTTCAAGTGCCCGAAGAATGAAAATGTGGGTAGTATTTGGTGTTTTGTTTGTACTTGGTTATGCATTTGTGTTGGAATTTGTCGGATTCAATTGATTGGTTTTGTACATTGGTTGATTTTTAGCTCCCGAATCATTGCAAGTTTTTCATGTGGGAAAATAAGTACGAAGCCTATTTGGTTGATAATGGTTTGTTCCCTTTTGACATTGGGATTCCTGATGATGCTATGACCCGAGTGCCGGCAGCGGCGGCCTCTATGGAAGCCCTCCTGGATGAGTTGAAGGTGGTCGTTAAGGAGGTCCAGGAGACCATGGAAGAAATGAAGGGTTCTATTGTTGCAATTCCTCCCGTTTTGACTGCGATGAGGAATACTATGAATGGAATGTATGGTGAGATGAAGGGACTGAGGTTTGGGATGGCTGGCAATGTGGTGAACAAGAACCGTCGCCTGCATGGGAGGATGATGATTCTTGGCTGGTCGATTATCTTCCTCCTTGTGGCTATTCTGGTAGTGTCTCTTAAGAAGTAGATTTAGATGTCAATGTTAGGAAAATCATAATGTAGATGTTAGGCATGGCACTAAATTTCGCCTTGATAATATGGTGTGCTGAAATGGTGTATGCAACGAGGAACCCAGAATTTCCCCAATGTATTTTGTTGACAATATTCTGGCTTGTAATGCTAAAATAGTCTATGCAATGAGGAACCCAGAATTTCCCCTATGTATTTTGTTGACAATATTCTGGCTTGTAATGCTGAAATGGTCTATGCTGTAATGGCAAAACTTCAATATTGACATGATAGAACCATGGTAGATCTATACCAGAACTAAACATTGAGATATTCCATACCAAAAGTACTGGATTACATGCATATTGAGATGTCCATAATTCATGTTCAACTCCAGAAGTACTGGATTACAGGTTCAACTCCTCAAATCCAGAAGTACATGCATTAGCTGTCATTACTCTTACAAAAGCCACTGGAACTCAGTGGATTACATGTCTGACGAGGATCTAATAATCCTCATTTTATCTTTTATCTATAATTCTTATTATAAGTAAATATGACGACATGTGATCCCTGGTATACCCCTTAAATTTACAAGGGAGAAGCCTACTAGGTGGTCGTAAGTTCTTCTACGACCACCTCTATAGTCGTAAGTCTTGCTACGACTACCTTATGGTCGTAAGTTCTTCTACGATCACTACCTAGTCGTAAGTTATTCTACGACTACCTTATAGTCGTAAGTCTTGCTATGACTACCTTATGGTCGTAAGTTTTTCTACGACCAGGTCAGCTACGACCACCTTATGATCAATAAAACCTACAGGCGGGTGAGTCCAATTGATTAAGGAATCCAAATAGTCAACATACGCTGTTATTATGCGAAATAATACCCCATCATCTCTAACAAGTAACTGTCAGGCGGCATAAAGGAGTTATCATCCCGATAATTACGCAAACGCATATTCTATCGATTGAATGAGGCGCTCTTCAAGAGGGGAAAACGGCTATTCCTTCACGACTATATAAAGGCAACGGTCAGAGAGGAAAAGGGAGAGAGGGCAATCGAGGCGTACACACATGCTATCGAGGGCTATCAGGAAAAACAAGTGCTATCATCTGTAATAGTCTTAGTTTTTCTCCCGATTGTTCGTAATACACTCAATACCATACACACACGGGAGTAGGGTTGTTATTCTTCGGAGAAGGCCCGAACTCGTATAAAAATACCCGTGTCAATCTCTGCGTGATTCTATTCTAGGAGACCCCGAATCAAACAATTTTACATAAGATCGGTTCTAAAACACCCATAGCTGGCGCCTAATCGGGGATCTTCCAAGAATCTCTTGTCAACATACTCTCTTTTTCCCAAATCTCATGCACTCATGGCGGGAGAATGGAACGAGGAGAACTGGTTTGACTTGGTAGATTACGCAGACGCCATTTATGGATGCCGGTTTGATTCGAGTCGAGTATCGACTCATCCGATGGTATTCTTGCCTCCGGGATCTTCCCGCAGATCCAGAGACAAAGCAGCCGATGGAGTTGAGGAGGGATGCTTATCCCCCACAACAGTACGTCCAACGGAGGAATCAACCTCTCAAAGGACAAGGGTCAATCCGACCAGACTACACCCAAAGCGGACTCACAACACGACGAGAGTTTTTCCTCCAAGTGTCCGAGTCCCCTAAGGCGGTCCGACTTGGTGAGACAAGTTCGAAGCCACAATTCCAGGACTTCACTAGCATCTGGTGACCCTCTCTCTCCGGATGATGCCAGAGAGCGGATCAAGCATGCTTTTCCTCAGAATTCGACCATCTCTCCGCAGATCACACTTGCGGATGGAGACTAAGATAACCCGAGTTCCCTACCTAGAGGGGATTACTCCAAGTCGCCAGATGGTGTCTCTCGACTACTCCTCAAGCGGGGAGGCCTCGAGCGCAAGTGAGAATCATCAACGAAAGATCTTTGTCCTTCCCTCAGATCAAGGTCACTCTTCTAGAAACCGAACTAGGGACACTCCCCGAAGATCACGCACTGCGCCTCCTCGTGACAATGGCAAGGGCACCATCGATGGCGGACAGGACCAACACCTTCATGAACACGAGGGAAATCCTCGACATACTCGACTCCATTGAGGCGGCCTCAAGAGTCCGACATGGAAGATCTTGAGGCTATTCGACGAAAGAATATTGCGTACCGTAAGAATTTGCTCGGCGCATCCAAAGATCAATCGAGGAAGCTCAAGAACTCCAAAGACATCAATGACTTGCTCGAGAATCCAACTCGAGAACTCGCCGAAGCGCCAGATACGATCTCTTTGTCGAAGAGATCGCACAAAGGCTTCGATCCACGATGGCAAGATCGAAGCACCTTGCCGACATCATTCAGGAAGTCGTAGCAATACGACTTCTTCAGCTACCAGTCGATCAAACATATCACCACGGAGAGATCGACGCAACAGTAAGTCGCATCGATCTCCTACTCGGAGAAATGTCTTTCGAATGACTGATGATCAACAAACCACTCGGAGAGGTGATCGCTCACCATGCCGACATGGAAACCTGCAGCCACAGATGAACTACGAGGAGTATTCCCCTCGTAGGACCGAGACCTATTATGTGTCAGTCAACTCACATCGGGTATCGTCGAATACGGCCACCTGATGATGTCAACCCTTCTTTCCTACAAAGGAGGCGTCAAGAAGTTATTATCGATGCTCCGCATTTTCGCCGATCTCGAGCCGCTCACGCCACCTCGTTTTCGACCAGTGAACATAGAAAAGTTCGATGGATCCCAAAATCCCATCGAATTCCTTCAAATCTATACAACAGCTGTCCGAGCAGCAGGAGGAGGAGAACATGTAATGGCAAATTACCTTCCAACTGTGCTCGAAGGGTCTGCTCGATCGTGGTTACTGAACCAACCACTCGAGTCAATTTATTCTTGGCAACACCTCTGCGACCTTCTACTGGCAAATTTCCAAGGCACCTACAATTGCCCTGGGAAGGAGGACGACTTGCACCGGATGAGACAGAACGACAACGAGACCTTGCACCAATTCATCAAGTGCTTTAATCAGGTTCGAAATTCAATTATGGAAGTTTCTGACTCATCTGTCATCAGGGCTTTCAAGCAAGGAGTCCGTAGTAGAAGGATAACAGAAGATATCGCTTTGAATCCTCCTACCACCGTCACCGAACTCTTTGAAATGGCCGATCGGTATGCGACTGCCTCTGAGGCGGTCGAGTGGAACAACACAATCGATCGAGAAGACAATACCTCTCGAGAGCCAGGCGACATTGGTAAGAAGAAAGATAAGAAAGCAAAAAGTCCAAGAACAAGGCGAAGGGTCAAAACTCCAAGCCGCGGTTCCAAGGAGGTTTTGGTCAGAATGATAAAGAGCCACGCACCTCCAAGCCGCAGACCGACCGAGGCAAAGGTAAGCGCCCGATCGAAAAATGATAAGCCTAGGTGGTGTCCTTTCCATATAAAGGAAGGACATGACCTTCAGAATCGCCGTCTTTCAACGAAAGCTTGAAGACTACTACACCAAGAAGGACCACTTCCCACTCTCGAGCAGGTAGGACAAACGAGTGGTCATAAGTCGTCAGATGACGATGAGGAGATGCCATTCCAGGATTCGCAACATACCGTCGAGCACATCTACGGGGGATCATCGGCATACGAATCAAAGTGACAGATTAAAGCTGCCGAACGTGAGGTAAACTCCATAGATCCTCCTCTCGTCAATAAATTACCGAAGTGGTCAAAAGTCACCATCTCCTTTGAGAAGGGTGACTACCCGATTCCTTCGACTTAACCAGGTCAGTATCCGATCATGGTCGAACCCACCATCAACAATTGTCGGGTCAATCGAGTTTTGGTTGATGGTGGCAGCTCGTTAAACATCTTGTTTACGAGTGTCCTGGACGAGAAGCAAGTACCGAGGACTAAGGTAAGACCGGTACGATACTCTTTCCATGGGATCGTACCGGGATCTTCAACCAAACCAATTGGCCAAGTCTCTCTTCCTTTAACATTTGGTGCACCAAGTAATTTCAGGACAGAGAAAATCTCTTTTGATGTGGTCGATTTCGACACAAGATATAACGCCATACTCGGACGACCAACTTTGGCAAAATTCTTAATGGCTACTCATTACGGGTATCAATTTATTAAGATGCCAGTCCCAAAGGAGTAATCACAATTCATTGTGACAAGAAGATGGCGACACCGCGATCGCCGATCCTCGAGATGGTTGGACAAATACCAACTCGAGAAGAAAGTCACCTTCGACCAAGCAAGTCAAAGCCTAAAGTCGCACCAAAGCCGAACGACAAGGTCAAAGAGGTTCCTCACGACGGGGAGCCCTCGAAGATCGTTTCAGATCGGGATACTTCCAACCCCAAGTAGGAAGACGCCTCATCACCTTCCTTTGAGCTAACGCAGATGTCTTTATGCGGCAAGCATCCGACATGCCCGAGTCCCTAGGGAGGTGATCGAGCATGAGCTAGCTTTCTGACCGACAAAGTACCAGAAACAAAACTTACGGAGATTTGCCCCCGATCGACGAGATGCTATCAAATCGAATTGATAAGCTACTTAAAGCAGTGCTTTATAAGAGAGGTCAACCACCCGTAATGGTTGGCTAATCTCAGAATGGTTAGAAAGTCAAACAAAGAAATGGCGATGTGCGAGACTTTATCGATCTTAATAAAGCTTGTCCAAAAGACGATTTTCCTTTACCTCGATCGATCGCTTGGTTGATTCTACCGCAGTTGTGAAATGTTAAGTTTTTAGATGCATATTCGGATACCACCGGATCAATATGTCTCTAGACGATGAAGAAAAGACCGCATTTATTACACCATTTGGTATATTTTGCTATGTCAAAATACCATTTGGTCTAAAAAAATGCCAGTGCTTCTTTTCAACGCTTGATGCAATCGACTTTTTCATCTCAACTAGGCCGAAATCTAGAGGCCTATGTTGATTATCTAGTCGTTAAAAGCATCAAGAGACTTAATCATATCACTGACCTACAAGAAACATTCGACAACCTCAGAAGACATCGCTTAAAACTCAATCTCGAGAAGTGTGTGTTCGAATCTCTTCAGAAAATTGCTTGGATTCCTAGTATCTATACGAGGAATCAAGCAAATTCAAAAGATAAAGGCTATTCTCCAAATGTGCCTCCAACCACAAGGAAAGAAGTCCGAAACTCACGTGGTGCATGGCGGCTTTAAGTCGTTTCATCGCACGATCGGGAGAAAAGGGACTACCTTTCTTTAAACTTCTAAGGAAACACGAAGGTTTTGAGTGGTCGAAAGAGGCAACGCCGCTTTGAGGATGTCAAGAGGTACCTTCACGAGTGCTCCTATTCGGTCTCTCCAAGGCCGTAAGAAACGCTCTTAATTTACCTAGCCGCCACGCCACAGCAAGAAGCGCAAGATCGTCGAGAACGTGAAAACGCATAAACGACGGGTTTACTACGTAAGTGAAGTTTTACACGGGCCTAAGGAGCGTTACCCTCAGATCCAAAAGCTTCTATATGCCCTCCTTATGTCTTCGAGGAAACTACGGTATTATTTTCAGACGCACAAAATAGCTGTGCCGTCTGAGTTTCCCTTGGGAGCGATCCTCCAGAATAGGGAAACAGCGGGACACATGGAAAAATGGTCAGTCGAACTTGGGGAGTTTGACATCCATTTCGTGTCCCGAACGACCGTTAAACCCCAGATCTTGGTAGACTTTGTCGCCGAATGGACAAATCTGAACTGCTCAGATCCCCAAGACGATTCCCACGCACCAAAGGATCTATGTACTTTGACGGGTCGCCACTTTAAGTGGCTCTGGGTCGGGTGGTCTGGTATCTCCTAACGAGAGACCTTAAAGTATGCCATACAATTAAACTTTCGTGCCACTAACAACGTGATAGAATACGAAGGTTTGCTAGTCGGCATACGAGCCGCGAAAAGCGCTCAATTCGCCGACTACTCGTGAGAGGAGACTCTCAACTAGTCGTGAATCAAGTCGGGAAAGAGTACCGGTGTTCCAACCCGACAATGTCTCAGATTTATCGGAAGTGCGTAAGCTAGAAAAGCATTTTTAGGTTTCGAGGCACAATTCATCCTCGAAAGGATAATTTCCTCGAGACCACCTTGCTCAATAGCTTCTTCCCAATCAGAGTACCAAAAGGAGTCGTCTTTGAACAACTCCGTGGCCGCCCCTCGTCGAAGAACCAGAGACACCTCCTATTGAGACGGCCTCTCTAGAATACGAGGATACCTGGATGGCTCCCATCTATGAGTATCTTCAGAAGGGTTCCGTACCCGAAGACGATCCCGAGGTAGATCATTTATCCCGAAAAGCCAAAATGTATACTTTGGTTGAAGGAGTCCTTTATAAACGAGGTACTCAAGGGGTGCTCATGCGATGCATTCGCAGAGCTAAGGATTAACACTCCTTCACGACATACACGGTGGCATCTCAGAGAAATCATGCTTCCTATAAAACGCTGGCCTCAGAAGGCCTTTTGACAAGGTTTTTATTGGCCATGACCTGCACGATGCTAAAAGTTGGTTAAAAGTGTGTCCAATGCCAATTTCATAGCAGTAAATACACCAACCATTTCAGCATTACAAACGATACTTATCTTGGCCTTTTGCACTGGGGTCTCGATATCCTAGGACCGCTCCCCAAAGCTCCGGGAGGTTTCAAGTTCCTTTTGTGGCTATTGATACGTTTACAAAATGGATTGAAGCTTAACTCGGATCGATAACAACGAAGCGGCAAAACGGTTCATGATGAGATGCGAATTACTCGATTTGGAGTACCGAGTCGAATAATTACAGATAATGGTAAGCATTTTGAGCGCAAAATTTCGTGAATTTTATGACGAGTTGGGTACCAAGTTATGTTATGCTTCAGAGCCCATCCCTAAAGAAATGGAGCAATGAACGTGCAAACGGCCAAATAATGAGAGGAATTAAGACCAGTCTTCACCGGCTCATCAAGCGCCAGACTTGAGTACAAGAATTACCTCTCAGATATGGGCGATTCAGACAACTACTAGTCGGGTTCTGGTGAAACACCATTTTTTCGGTTTTTGAGCCGGCCATGCTTCCTCCGGAACTAAAGATACGGTCAACACGAGTCAAAACTTTCAAAGACTCCAACCAGAACAACTTCAAGCGGATGACATTAATCTACTCAAGAAAGGAGAAACTGTGTCTTAATCCGCTCAAATAGCCTACCAATAAGCCTGCGAGATACTACGATCGAAGGTCCAACCTCGCAGACTTTGTCAGAGGTGACTTGGTATTGAGGCTCGCCAATCCAAGTCTAATCGAATAAACTTTCTCCCAAGTGGGAATGTCCTTACACAAGTGGTCGGGTTACTCGGCCAGGTCAAGACGATTGGCAATAGAAGATGGCTGTGTTCTCGCAAATTCTTGGAACATCGACCGCCACGCAAGTTTTATGTGTAACCAACCATTCGCATAATAAAGACTCGTGTTCTTTCTACCTCTATTGTCTTACTTTTTGAGTAGTGCTTTCATAATCTTTCGACTACATTCCAACACCCGCTTTCTCTTTACACCGGTCGAAAAGAATGTAACATCACCTAGTCAAGTCTCTCCTCTCAAGACGTGGTCCCGCCCCACTAGAAGGAACTTCATAGTGTCGACTCTGTTACTCACTTTTGCCGCCAATACAAAGAGCTCGGGTTCTTTTTTGGTCGAAATATTTTTAAAGCTAGCTTTTTTCCCTTAGATTATTTCTTTGCTTATTTTGAAAAGTATTCTAAGCAGAGTGCACTTTCTTAGATTTATTCAACTGCCTTTGGTGTATTCGATCCATCTCAACTAAGTCGGAGGAAGAAACACATCTAGTCGAAGTCTCTCCTCTCTGCACATGGTCCTGCCCACTAGAAGGAACTTCCTAACATTGTTCGCTTCCTACTTTTGCTACCAGATGACTTATCGAGTCCACCAAGGAAGGGCGAACTAATTTTTGAAGTCCTCTAGACGCTTGCTTAACTCAAGTTGTTGTTCTTGATTTGATTAATCTAGTCTGAGATGGTAACATCACCTAGTCGAAGACTTTCTCTCTCAGACGCGGGCCCCGCCCACTAGAAGGAACTTCCTAGTGTCGATTCGCTCCCACTTTTTCGACCAAATGCATGACAATCGTGACAAAAACTACAAGTTAACCAAACATCTCTGCTGTGAAAACCTTTGTAACACTATTTACTTAGTTTGTCTAAGCAAACTAAGCAAATAGTCGGGGCTAGGATAAAGTTATTAACCCGACTTCAATTCTTAGTCTTTTTTTCGTTAATTATCTTTTGGGTTACTAACTACTCGACAAGATGGTTTGCGTAAAACAAGATGGATTACATAATACATCAACAAAAGCTTATTTTTCATGTGTTTTTACAAACTACTCAAGAGGAGAGCCCAACAGATCTCCTCCGAGACCTTCTTGCCAACGGGTTGCATTTCTTCCATAAGACGACTTGCTTCGCTTTTAGGGCGCCGGTCGACTTCAATTGGTCAGTACATTAAGGTTGGGGTCACGAGCTTTAAGTTTTGCCAATGCATAGCTTATCGCACCTTCGACCGCCTCCTTGATTGACTCATTTTGGTTGGCCTTCGAGTGGTCACGGTTCTTGTAAAGTCCCGACTTGTTCCCCAATAGTACTTATGTGAGCAAACTATTGTATCATCTTGAGGAGTTTTTCCTTACTACATAGCTCACTAAGTATATTGTTCAGAGCATGATGTTGTCTTGAAGATTAATCTTCATTGACTTCATCTCCTGTTGGTTACGAGTCGAAGCTCATGAGTTGTTTATTTTCGACCACTTACTCTCGAAAGAATAAGACTGGTCAAGCAAAAATAAACTTCTAGAGGAGAAAACAAAAATAATCACAGGTAAAAGCATTCCTTACCTACTAGTCGAGAATCTAACTTCTTGATTTCTTCATTATGGGAAGCAATGGTCTCAAAGATGCCGCTTCTCCCATAATTTGATGTCCTTGCATTTTCCCTAGCAATACGGACAATTTCTTCAAGGATCATGGATTTTCCTGATCCCTAGTTTTGAGCCTTCCCAATTCGAGCTCAATTTCTAAAAAAGAAATGGGAGTTAGAAAAAGGAAAGAACTCGTAAAGGACTACAGGTAAAGAATTGCTTACCTGCTCGTCGAGATTTTAGCCTCTCAATTTCTTGATCTTTATCTTTGGCTATATGAGAAATCTCGTGAATAACCAAAGTTTTATCTTTGAATTCATTTTGAAGCTTTCTCATGTCGTCTTATTTTTTTGAAAAGAAGCAAGAGTTAGGTAAAGATCAACAACATAAGCAGTCTTAAGTTCAAGACTTCTTCGCTTAGATCTTCCGCATTTATATAGCCAGTAGAGTTAGCCTCTTGAAGCTTCTTCAAGAGGTCTCCTACCTTTTCCCTAGTTTTCGACTCCTCTTTTTCATAATCGAGTTTAGTCGGCCAGTGGTCTTTTTCGCCGCTATTTAACTCAGAAGGTTAAAAGTAGACATGAACACTATTTAACTAGTCGTAAGTCTTTCTACGACTAGCACCTAGTCGTGAGTTTTTCCACGACAAGCCTCATAGGCATCAGATAAATAGTCAAACTCTAAAACGACTACTTAATAATAAAGTGACTTACCACCTCTCCTACTGCTCGCAGAGTTCCGCTTTTTCGTCAGAGCTCTATGAGTTGTCGGCGATATTCACCAACAAAGGGCAATTTGTTCCGAGCTTTCGCAAAAAGAAAGACAAAGGAGAAGTAAGGAAGGCTACGATATAAGTATCTTTAAATACTTACATTCATGGTCCATCGAGCAAACATCGAGTAAACTAACGATGGACTCTTCAGCTCGTCTATCTTCGCGACTTGATCCCACCAAACCTTCTCAAGACGCTCATTGTCAAAAGTTTCCCTTCTATTGGGAATATCTTTGGGATGAGGGACTTGATCGCGAGATCTAAAAGCTGAAGACCCTACGATGGAAGCAGGCCCAAAGAAATCAGCACAGAAGTTGAAATATTCCTCGTCTTCTGATTCTGTAACTGCAGTTTCTCTTTGGGTACCGGGAGGAACGTCTTCAACGACTTCCTTTCCAGCACGGTGGTCAGGTACATCACCACCTTGGCCAGAGGCTTCTACGGCTGCCTCTGCTGTCTCCACGACCACCTCAGTGGTCGTAGCTACTACCTCAGTAGTCGTAGCTACTACCTCAGTGGTTGTGGTAACCACTTCAGGAGCCACGACTTCCTCCACTACCCGGGCTGTGGATGATCCTTCGACCACTTCCGCTGTCATCTCTCCAACCGCTGGAGAGGCGGCAATGGGCTTCTCGATAGAAGCGTCCTCGGGGGCTGAAGGAGTCGAGCTAAAATCAACAAAAGGGAAGCAAGTCAGGTTGTGAAAAGCGAAAGGTAAATGTTGTTCTTACACTTTAGTTTGTTTCACATACCTCTGCATCCAGGACCTGACTAGGAACTTAGGAGTTATCTTCCCGACGGAAGATTTATTCGACTTCTTTTCTGCGACCACGTCTGGTCGGGGTTCAAGTTGAAGAATGGGCTCAGCCACAACCACGTCTGGTCGTGGATCTTGAACAGGAACCATCTCTCTGGTCTCCTGACTTTCTGGATGGCCGAGATCAGTCTCTACCGCTCCAAGAGCAATGCTACCCTCAATTGTAGGCTCTGCTGGATCAGCATTGTCCTTCACAAAAGACATAAAGTCCTTCCAGTTCTCTTTTTCTAGTTGCTTGACAAAACTAGGAGTGACAGAAACTGTGAAAGTTTTCTTGTCATAATAAAAAGGTGCCTTGGTCTTGCGGGCTTTACGCCTAAGAGGTTCTTCAGCCTCCTCAGCTTCAGCTGCCTCAACCTCGGCTTCTGTTGCAACCGTGTCTGTCACAGACTTTGCCGAGGACCTGGCCGAAATAAAGGAACTTGAGCTCGCTCCTCCCTTGTCGGCAACTTTCGTGAGTCGACGCTTTTTAGTTGGAGGAGCTGAGCCCTTGTCCATTATCATCCCTGCAGCGATGGTTATTAGTTCGACCTCTTCGTCGTCCTGACGGTTTTCCATACCTACTTTTCAGAAAAAAAACAGTAAAAGAAGAATCAATCGACGGTCAGAAGATTTTCACGACCAAGATCGATCGTAAGCCTTTCTACGATATTTCCTTGATCG
Source organism: Phyllostachys edulis (assembly GCA_036346405.1). Classification (NCBI taxonomy): domain Eukaryota; kingdom Viridiplantae; phylum Streptophyta; class Magnoliopsida; order Poales; family Poaceae; genus Phyllostachys; species Phyllostachys edulis. Next base: position 19,482,270 of record CM070545.1, on the reverse strand, counting down.
TAAGATTTTCTACGACCATTACCTAGTCGTAAGTTCTTTCTACGACTACGAAGTCCTAAGGATAGAATCAACTTTTGATTACCTTTAGGCACTCCATCTTTTCCTCTGCGGATAAAACTGCAAGGATTTGAGGAACTGCCACTCTGAGTGGCGGAGACTTCTCACAAACGAGTTTGACTCGAACGTCAATCTCTGCCTGTGAAAGATCTGTGCAAAACAAATAAAGATATTCATTAGACAATTTTGAAGAAGACTAAACCGAGAGCTAAGTCTAAAATCCACTTACCCTCCTCGTAGTCCCTGGTCGGGTCTTTTGGCCCCGTGTACCTCCACATAGGAGGTACTCGTTTCTTCAAAGGGCTAATTCGACGTGTGATGAAATCCTTCACCACATGCCATCCGGTTAGCCCCTCCTCTCTCAAGTCCTTTATGGCTCGAATATAGGGGGCAATCCGGCTGATATCCTTGGGAGTCGAATCCCATGAAGAATTCTTTTCGGCAGCCTTTCCCTCGAAAGTAAAGCTGTCTTCTTGGGTGATTTTCCAGTAAAACCACCTCTTCCTCCATCCCGGCCACGAAGATTTAGTAAACATCCGAATATACTCCTTCGACTTCCCATCATGGAGCTTCAGACCACAACTTTCAGCTATTCCAGTTTGTCGAGCCATTCCATAGAAATATTGAAAGAGCTCAAGGTCCGCTGGAATTCCCAGATATGCCTCACACAGATACACAAATACACTTAGCATTGTGATGGAATTAGGACCGAGGTTCACCAATTCCACCCCAAAATGCTCGAGTACAAGTGTGAGAAAGGGGTGAGCAGGCAATCGAAGGCCACACTCACAATATGTCTGGAAGATGGGGATTTGCCCAGTCTCCCCCGACGGCCAATGCTGTCAGACGCTGTAAACCACTTCACGAGAACTTTTTCTGGAATCTTCCCGGCGTCGACTAGGGCTTGAATCTTCACCGCATCCATCTCCGACTCAGCCCACTCAGAAACTTTCCTGGCCATTTCTCTCAGAAATGGGAGATTTTCGATTGAGTTGGTGGTGGAGAAGACAAGAACTCGATGAACAGCGGGAGCGATTTGGGGAAAGTATAAATCCAAGTTTTACCCCTGGTAAGTATTTATAACCGTGTGCCTTGGGCTGAAGGCGTGGCATTCCAAATGTTGCCACCACTTTGGGAACCGCTCCAACGGACAAACTTGCGGGAGTCGTTTGCGATTCTCTAACTTGTCCGTTCGAGAAAATCAGGTTCATTTTTACACCTCAAGCGAAATTACTTCCTTGGTCAGATCTTTTTGACCAAATGAAATATTAATCGAAAAGGTTTTTCTTCCGATCATCATACTACGACCACCTCATGATCGTAGGAGTTTTCTACGGCTATTTGATAGTCGTAAGCAACCTTCTTGACCAAGCATATTTCTGGTCAAAGTAGTACATAAATGTCGAAGAGCTTTACCTTCGACCACCTTTCCACGACCCTCTGGTGGCCGTAAAAACCATCTATGTCTCCTTCACCAAGTAAGTTACTTTCACTTGAAGCTGGGGGGCTAGATGACGAGAATCTAATAATCCTCATTTTATCTTTTATCTATAATTCTTATTATAAGTAAATATGACGACATGTGGTCCCTGGGTATACCCCTTAAATTTACAAGGGAGAAGCCTACTAGGTGGTCGTAAGTTCTTCTACGACCACCCCCATAGTCGTAAGTCTTGCTACGACTACCTTATGGTCGTAAGTTCTTCTACGATCACTACCTAGTCGTAAGTTATTCTACGACTACCTTATAGTCGTAAGTCTTGCTACGACTACCTTATGGTCGTAAGTTCTTCTACGACCAGGTCAGCTACGACCACCTTATGATCAATAAAATCTACAGGTGAGTGGGTCCAATTGATTAAGGAATCCAAGCAGTCAACATCTGTACCGTTATTATGCTAAATAATACCCCATCATCTCGACAAGTAATCGCGGTGGCATAAAGGAGTTACCATCTCGATAATCATCGCAAACGTCGTCGATTCTATCGATTGAATGAGGCGTCTTTTCAGCAGGGGAAAACGACTATTCCTTCACGACTATATAAAGGCAACGGTCAGAGAGGAAAAGGGAGAGAGGGCAATCGAGGCGTACACACACGCTATCGAGGGCTATCAGGAAAACAAGTGCTATCATCTGTAATAGTCTTAGTTTTTCTCCTGATTGTTCATAATACACTCAATACCATACACACACAGGAGTAGGGTTGTTATTCTCTCCGGAGAAGGCCTGAACCTGTATAAAAATACCCGTGTCAATCTCTCTGCGTGATTCTATTCTAGGAGACCCCCCGAATCAAACAATCTTCACATAAGATCGGTTCTAAAACACCGACAATGTCCATAACATTCTATTAAACAAAAGTCTTCCTTCTAAACAACATAATATGATATGCTCAAAACATGTTGAAAATTGTCCTCCCATCTGCCTAATATCTCATCCAGTGCCATTTGCCTCCCATCCTAAACAACATAATATGATATGTTGATTTTGAATTTCTCCTCTAAAAACTTCTTCAGAGTTGTAGCACCAATTGTAGGATCCTGTCTCACCTTTGCAATAACCCTATCCCTGACCCATGCATTGGTAGCCATACAGTTCCTCTCTACTTGGCTAGAGCTTGGACATGAATGTTTGTATGGCATCTTCCTAATCTACAAAGGAAAGCATTAGACATGAGTACATGACAAAAGATGTATACTATGAAAACAGAAGCTTACCATCCAAGTCCTTCCATCCTGAAGCCTTGACACATGTATCCTCCACTTGCACTTCTTGGCCTTGCAATGTGCTCGGTACCTCAATGCCTCATCAGAGGTAGCTGCAAGTTGGACCTCATTAAGCCGTGATATTACCTTATACACCTCTTAAAGCATTGACCATCCTCAAAAGTAACTCCGACATCTATGTTAGGATTCTCTATGTCGATTACATGAACATTAGGTCGACAACTTGACCTCATCATCAATCAAGACTCACTTTGATCATCATCACCGCACATACTCACGGTCCGAGGTATCATCACCGACATCAAATCTTTGTCTTGAAGCCGCCATCATCCACACCCACATAATCTTCTTGGTCATCATCGCCTTAGCCCATTTGTCCACATCGCCAGCAGCAGTTTGCAAGGTCCTCGCTCATTATGCGGGCAAGTCAGGCTTTATCTTGTGTTGGCAAATCGAAAGCGATGGCAATGTCTCGCCTGTGAGGAGGTGGCCTGCTGGACACAAGATAGGTTGCTAGTACTTGCCTGCCTACATGCATTGGAACCAGATACACTAACAACTAAAGGGAGCCTCCTCATGTCTCAGTACATGTCAAACGCATCAAGCAGTGTTGAGTCAGAAGCAACCTCGGTATACCTGCTGCACTTTTTGTTCCAAATGGTGACAACAAGTGTTTGGTTGCTTCCATGTCGCACCTCATCGTCAAGATCTTTCAATAAGTCAAGGAAACAACTAGTATCCCTGTCTAAAACCCAGTTAATGTCCCGGCTAACAAGGTACTATTGCCTACCGTCGTCAGTGACCTTGACATAAGAACCAACACGCACAGCTACTCTGCATGCCACTCCCAAATCCATCCTACGCACATTAGAATGAAACGAAGATAGCAACATCAAAGCACAACCCTAAATCGACGCACAATACAATGGAACGAAGATAGCAACATCAGAGCGCAACCCTAAATCAACGCACAATACGATGGAACGAACATAGCAACATCAGAGCGCAACCCTAAATTGACACACATTACGATGGAACGAAGATAGCAACACCAACGCACAACCCTAAATCGACACACATCAACCCAAACCTAAACTACACACACCAGATCAACACCAAATCGGCATGAGGAAGAACCTTACCCATCGGGGACGCATGAAAACTTCACAGGCTTCGACGGGGAGTTCGTGCTCCTGAGGCGCCGCATTTTCGACATCGGCGCCTTCATCTCCGATAGACCTCAGCTCTCAGCAGCACATGCTCTAGCCGAATCCAAAAGGTGGCGACGGGGAGAGATTTGGGGGAGAAGAACTGTGAGGGAGATAGAAGAATGTGCGGGAGATGAGGAGAAGAACCGTTGCGTTAGGGTTCGATCGCACCGGGTTTGCCAAGGGCACTCCAGTCTTTTCAGAAATTTTCTCTCCCTCTGGCCGAGAAATGATAAAATAAGCGGCTCAGTGTCTTAGGGCCAAATTACATGTTTTGTTAGTGCTTTCTGGCTGTACCACATTTTTTCAGTGTCCGTTGGCAAAGGTGGACAATGGGTAGTGTTCTGTAGCCAATTATCCCTATTATTAAGATATTCAGAAGACGAAAAATATAACAGAAGGATATTCGGAAGATAAAATATGCACATCGATCTAGCAACACATGAGGTAAGCGCAAAACATGGTTTAACTTAACGATCAGTATGATATATGTATGTAAGCATACGTGAGTAGAGCCTAATTTCTGGGAAAATCTATGCGAAACGGAAGGTAAGCATGCTGGAAAAGAATGTAAATAGTGGTTAGCAAGAACATAACTAAATAATAATCTAGATTTTTACCTGTGCTAACCTAGGCCGATTTGTTGATTTCTACCTAGAGTGGCCTATATTAAGTAAGAAGTAAGTAATGCATTAGACCACAGTTCATAGAAAACGTAAGGAAAAGGTGGAAAATAGCATACAGTAACGTACAACCTAATGCCACCAATTACTTAGAGTGCCTTTAACTTTTTTTTGGGAGGATCCACCAAACTGTCCCTGTCAGTGGTGAAGGTTTTTCTTGTGTATACCGCTCGCTTTCCATGTCCTATAAGTAATTCATATATAAGTACTTAAATGTAAATGAACACATAGTTTGTGTATACATTAGGACACTATAAGGTGGAAGCTGACGTATCTGGCTATTTTGTAATATGAGATGTACATATTTTCAATGTATTATCAATATTAGGGAAAGACCCAAGAGAGACATGATAGAACTAACAACCTGCTTTAGAGTAGCCGATGATTCGTAAAGTCTTTTTCGAGTAGAGGATAGCGTGATGTGCGTTTCCTTGCATCTGATAGCATAAAAGAACATATGAATAAGTGATATGGCAATGTCAGGGAAAGTGTCGAGGATTTGCTAAGAAAACGATACCTCACAAAGAATCTGAAATAAAAAAATGTTACAGCATTTCAAACTTGCAATATTCAAGATGTAAAGGATATATAGTAACTTTCACAGTTTTGGGGAGCTTTCTCAGCAGCGTGTACTTGGTCCTCATTTCTTCTTTTCCCTATGCCAAATTTTTTTCGTTACTAAACAGAACCTGGAGTGTGCCAATTGATTCTCTCAATTACAAACACTGCCTTTATAGCCTAGGCGCAAGGAATTTCGTTTTTCTGAAATCAGGACAGCACGCACGTATTCGGGAAGGAGATTAACTCAAACTCTACTCAAATCCCTAATTCCCCAATCGGTCGTTCCCCATTCGACAACCCCGGAACTCCCCAAAATCCCCAATTCCCCATTCCACTCCCATTCTACCAAATCCCTAATTCACAGCACAACTCACCTCCTGGTGACCTGGGGCCTGGGCACGCGTGGCACGGCCGACGGCAACGGCGGGGGTGAGGCGACGAGCGGGGGCCGGTTAGGGGCGAGGCGGCGAGAGCCTCAGCCATGGAGTCGCAAGTGATCGCGACCGTACTGCCTAGCAACCGAGAGGCCGAGCCGAGCGGCGGGCGATCTTGGTGGTCTGGCAAGGAAGACAGTAACGAGCCAGAGGTAGGAGGCCGAGCTCGGGCGTGCCCACCATCACAGGGGCTGGCCGGGAGCAGAGGCCGACGGCTGGGCTGGCTAGGGAGGCTTGCCAAGAGGAGGCGACGGGCCATGAGGGCGCAGGGCCAAGAGGAGGCGACAGAGGCGGTGGGGGGGAGTGGGGAGGGGCGGTGCCAGAAGAAATGGGGGAAGGGGAAAACGCCGAGGAGGAGTAATGGTCTAATGGAGTTCGGTCTTGGAGAGAAAATAGACGAAGAGAGCCACACGCAAAATCGAACGACGCAAACTAAAACCAAACGCAATCTAATAGCCCATGTAAAAAAAAACTGACGTGGCTATCCTCCCTGAGCTCAAAGTCAGCCTCCTTTTATATATAAAGATTTTTTATTTCAGAAAATCTTAGAATTTAATTTAAAATATCTCTTTATCATTATATCTGTGCTCCAGTGCAAGGATGTTTAAATTACGTTTTGTAGTAGTAGAGTTTCCTAAAAATAAACAGCAAAAGTCCGATGGAACGGTCGCGAGGCGCTTCGACTCAACCATGAGAAAAAAATCTCCCGCCATCTTCTCCACCGTCCTCCGCCTCTCCACGCGCTCCCACCCCTCCCCACTTCCGCTCCCTCTCCCGCCGCAGCCAACGCCTCCACGCGCGGATCCTGACGCCTCCCACTGGAGGCGCCTCCTCTCCGCTCACCTCCGCGCCGGCCGCCTCGACGCCGCCGGCCGCGTCCTCTCCCGCGCCCGCCCCGCCGACCCCCGCGCGCACACCATGCTCATCTCCGCCTACGCGCGTGACGGCCGCGCCGCTGACGCCCTCCGCTTGTTCTACGCGATGCCGCTCCGCGACGCTGCCGCGTGGAACGCCGCCATTTCCGCGGCGGCCTGCTGCGGGGACGTCGCCAGCGCGCTCAGGCTGTTCGGCGAAATGCCGGGGGCGGACCGGAACGTCGTTTCTTGGACGGCGGCCATCGGTGCGCTCATGCGGGCCGGGAGGGTCGATGAGGCTGGGGACATGTTCCGCGGGATGCCGGAGAAAGACACCGCGTGCTGCAATGCCATGATTTCTGGATACTGCAGCAATGGGCGGGTGCAGGATGCTTTTGAGCTGTTTGAGAGGATGCCGAGGAAGAATGTGATTTCTTGGACCGCAATAATTGGTGGGCATGACCAGAATGGTGAGAGCGAGAAGGCGCTTGCCTTGTTTCGCCAGATGGGGGCAGCAGAAGCGATGAAGCCCACGTCTAGCACATTTGCATGTGCGGTGACGGCGTGTGCCAATTTGCCGGACTTGTTGGTTGGCTTGCAGCTACATAGCCAAGTTGCCAAAGTTGGTTACCTTTCGGATGGTTTCGTCTTGACATCCTTGGTGACCATGTATGGAAACTGCAAGCAAGCTGAGGACTCGAAGAGATTGTTTGACCAGGTTGGAGACAAGAATGTGGTCTCATGGACTGCCCTTGTGACTGCCTATAACTCAAGTGAAAGATATGAGGATGCACTGAAAGAGTTTTGCAAGATGGTCATGTCAGGAATCAGACCAAACCAATCTACATTCACTAGTGTACTGAACTCGTGCTGTGGGTTAGAAGCTCTTGACAGAGGGAAGAAGATCCATGCTAGTTCAGTCAAGGTTGGCTTGGAATTTGATGTCTTTGTGGGGAATTCTTTGATTGCGATGTACTCAAAATGTGGAAGCATGGATGCAGGCCTCAAGATTTTTAATCATATGGAGAGGAGGAATCTTGTCACATGGAACTCGGTAATTGTTGGGTGTGCACAGAATGGATTTGCTTCAACAGCACTTCAAATTTCCCAGGATATGGGCCACAGTTTTGTTCAGCCCGATCAGATCACATATGTTGGACTGTTAACGGCTTGCAGTCATGCTAGATTGCTAGAAAAGGGAAGGTACTTTTTCAGATTACTGGAAGAGGATGCCTCTGTTGATCTCACACTCGAGCATTATGCTTGCATGGTTGATGTTCTAGGGAGATGTGGGAGCCTCAAGGAAGCTGAGGACTTTATCAGAAATATGCCAATGGAACCAAACCTCACAGTATGGTTGGCTTTGCTTAGTGCTTGCAGAGTTCATGGTAATATTGAAGTCGCTCAAAGGGCTTCTAGAGCAATCCTTGACCATGACCCATACAATAGTGCAGCATATGTTTTGATGTCCAACATCTATGCTTCTGCTCGTAGGTGGAGTGATGTTCTGCAGACAAGGGTGAGGATGAGATGCCGTGGGGTCATGAAGTTAACCGGTTATAGCTGGATTACAATAAGGGATACAAGGCATGAATTTGTTTGTGGGGATAGATCACATCCAATGACAGAGGAAATATACAAACAATTGGATTTGCTCGAGAGTAAATTAAAGGAGTATGGATATATTTATGACAAGAGATTTGCATTGCATGATGTGGACGATGAGCAGAAGGAGGCTATGTTAAAGCACCATAGTGAGAAGCTCGCAATAGCCTTTGGACTGCTGAGTACTGTACAAGGAAGCACTATTAGGGTCATGAAGAATCTCCGTGTCTGTGGTGATTGTCACTCTGCAATTAAGATTATGTCAAAAATTGTTGGGCGTGAGATTGTTTTGAGGGACTCAACAAGATTCCATTATTTTAAGGATGGCCTGTGTTCTTGTAAAGATAATTGGTAGTAATCTCTTTGTGGAGATGAAGTTACCAATGTCTGAGTTTGGTCATGATAAGTGGTACAGATGAATGAATACCTGCTGATGGGAAGATAATTACTGCACTGTCTTTTTCTGGACAGTGCAGCTGTTGCATGGGATTGCTTATCCTGTCAGATTTGATTAGGGAAGATGATATTTGCGAATTTGGGAATGAGGCTCCTCATAGCTCAAGATGGCAGATGCATTTGCATTGCTTGGTCAACACATGTTTTAAGTAGCAAGGTGAATTATGTTGCTTGTCATACTTTAGTATTTTAGTCTCTCTTTTTTTAGAGAAAGGGTATTTTCTCATTTTCTGGGATATAAAAAAAGATAGTACTGGTCTCATCCATTATGAATCCAACTTCTGCAAATCTAGTGCCCTTAAAACCAGTACTGCGTCGAATGATGGTTTATAATTGATTCCTTGCAGATGGCCAGTCCAGTGCTGCTGCTGACTGAGAATTTGGATAGCCGACCCACTTGGTTGGAAGCTAGCAGGTTTTCAGCATAACTTGGTATGCTTGGCGAGTTTTGAACCTTTCTTAGGATTAGCAGATTAAGACATTTACATGCAACAATAATCAGCATATATCGCTGCAAAGAATCCTTCACACAGTACATCATCCATAAAACATCAGAACATAGTCCATAACTGGCTTGTTTTCCCAAAAATGATTTGTCAATAAAACCGGAAAAAAATCTATATGGCACCACCCAAGGATACGAACACGTGGCAAGCACAAATCTTTATGCATCTCACCCTGTAACCCCCACTCTTCCCTGCTTTTTCTTCCCACGTTGCCCCTCCATCTCGTTATTAGGGTGAAACAAATCGACTTGGTGCCTTTGCGAGGACGGCGACCGAAGGGCGAGCGTGTGGTTCCTCACGTCTTCCTCTCCTCGTCGAGCGGCCGGCCGGATGTCGGGGCCTACTTGCCATCACCCAAGCGAAGAACCGTGTTCCAGTTTGAATCCCAATGACAGCAATCCTGACGATCAGATGAACAAAGAAAGATCTCCAATGGGTTTAGCAGTAAGTGATGCATGCGATTTGTTCACTCCAATTTAGAGTTACTTGGTTCAGTTGCAAGTTTGTATCTAAGTAATGCAGTTTATATAACCTGAAACTTTTATATTGAAATATGCATTCAGATCGATCTATTCGAATTGGTCATAACAGGGGCATGTTAAGCATTATCAATCTAAAGGAGCAAAGAATAGGGCAATGAGAAGTCACCCTTTTTTTCATGTATAACAAGGCCTGCTTTTAGTGTTCTGAAGTGTTCCATTAGGGGAGACAGAGTGCACCAATACTGAACTAGATAGTGATGTTCTGAATTTTTTATGTTTGAGTATGCCTGAGCACAGTACACCATGGATATGATACACTGGTTAATAAATAGATGTCAAGCTCTACTAATATGTCATCTTTTGTTTACTGTAGGTAGATGATCACAGTTCTATCTCTGAACATATACCAAATATTGGCATGACCTTTAAATCTGAAAAAGATGCATATGACTTCTACAACTCATATGCCGGAAAGATTGGATTCAGTATCCGGAAGTGCCATGCAAAATCAAGAGCTGATAAAACTTTACGCGGCAAGCATTTTGTATGCAGTAACGAAGGTCAAAAGAGTACTCACTCAACACAAGAAACCAAGAAAGAGCGTGCTTCAACAAGGTCGGATTGTGAGGCTCGTGTTGAATGCATGGAAGATAGTTTTGACAAATGGGCTTCGGAGGTAGAGGCTTTACTAAGCCAAGTAAGCTTGGATGACAATGAGATCCCTGACTGTTCTCTCGAGTGTACTGAAGATGTTGCAAAGACACGTGTCGTTTAGAGTACCTTCACAAGGGTTCAATGCTTAAAAGGTAAAAAACATACTTGAGAGGAAACAAGAACACAACTAAGAATACAAGAAAGAGAGGTCAGTGAACCAATTTATACTCTCTATACACATGCATAAGTAATAGTGCCTCGCCATCTATTTTTTCTGGAACTCTTTGCAGCAGGAAGTAGAAGGCAATCGGAAAATATTGATGTAGCTGGACCTTCACAATTGAGTACTGTAAGATCAACAAACCAAGTTGTACACTATCTTCCAGTAATTATAGTACCTTAACATCTTGTCTTGTCTTTGTTTTTTTTTGCTTCTATAGGTGCAGGAAAATAACCAATCAAATACTATTGCCGATGAAATAGTGCCAACTTTGACAAATACTATGCCTATTGAAGATACTTCTATGCCATTTTTTCCCTTCGTCCGAGGAGAATTTACAAATCTGTTATTACAAGGTCAGATAGGAGCTACAACATTGTCGACTGCTCGAATGTTAGATTTTGACGAAGACACGGGTACACCGAGACTGAATGGGTGAGATGCATCAAAGGACGAAAATTTGGGACAATTTCTTAGTTATGTTAGGATTACTTCGTAACGTCGTTTCACAAACTGCTTTGTATTTTGACATTTTCTGTCGGTGCAACTTTGCAAATCTTGAGGCATAGAGTTCAGTGCAAATTATTGAACGTGATGCTTGAAGAACCATTAATGTAGTACGTATATGGTACTAATGTATTTCAGTTTTTCTGCTGATTGCCAGGTCGCATAGAAAAAATTGTATGCCTATCGACGTGGTTGGATGTGGTGGTGCCATCCCTGCTGTCGTTGCTAAGCAAAGTCGTGATCTGAGGAGCTGCAGGGATGCAGCGGCTGCCATGAATAAGTACTTGAAGCCCAACGTCATTAAACAGCATCACATTTAGTTGTACTGTGGGAGCTAATTAATCTCACAGCTTGCTAATGACTTTGGTGCCGCCCTCAATTGGAGTGGGTCTTTAAGCTTTTGGTTTAAATGACACTGTTTGGCGTCGAAAATGTAAAACTAGTCTCTTCCGAAGTGAAATTGTAAAAATGTCACCGCGGACATGCGCCCCCACGCACGTCCACCGCCCTGCAGTCTGAAAAACATCGTGAGCAATGTTTTTTGCCACCATTCGCTCCGACGCTAAGTCGATTCGTTTCACCCTAATAACAAGATGGAGGGGCAACGTGGGAAGAGAAAAGAAGGGAAGAGTGGGGTTAAGAGGGTGAGATGTATAAAGATTTATGTTTGCCATGTGTTCGCATCCTATGAGCGGTGTCATATAATCATGCGTAGCACCGGTGCATATAATTTTTTCCCAATAAAACTAGTTAGTTACCAGTGTTTTCCAATTCCCTTCCAAACCATCCTTAGCTGATGAGCTCTAGACTATTACAAAAAATAGTCTGGCATTTAGGAAGCTCATCATTAAATTCTTATCCCTTGAAGGATTTTGAGCATCCACCTTTTTACTCAGCAGTCAGCACCAGCAGGCTACTGTTTTGCTTAAATCCATGTAATTCATCAGTGTCTGCGTGATGTAATTTTCAATTTCTGTAGACATTGTAACATGCTGGGAGAGATTTTTGGTACAGAACTGACTGAAATTCAGTTGGAACAGCAAATATAACCTCACCTAAGAAGTATACATCAATCTTATTCTAGTTATGTTTGACTGCTTGACTATGCTATCTTATCATTGGCAGATGCGGCTTATGTGCCACAAATTACAATTTACCGTGAAGTGTCAGTTAAGATGCTCGGAGATTTGGAGTTTTAGTAGAGCCCGGGCCGTCACCAGATTTTCGTGAAAGTATGTGCAGGCAAACACTTCTTTTCTTCAGGTAAATACAATGTGCGAGATGCAGTAGGCAATGTCTGGATTTTGGAGGAGCTTTTCATGATACTAGTTGGACGTGACTTTCTCCTGTAAAAAAAAAGGATGTAACTTCCTTTTGCTCTCTTTTCCTCTTGTCGTGTATCTCGAACTAAGCTTTCAATAAAAGGAATTACCTTTTGTCTTTTTTTTTTTGGCCATACATCAGTCGACTAAATTTCTTTTGCAAGATCATTCGATTTCCTAACCTTTGGATTTGCTTAGACATTTGTGGCCTGGCGAGTTCATCCTCCTCTCCGACAGCAGTATATCCCGCCACCACCAGGTTAGGGCTCGAGTTCACCAGGCTAGGGTTTCGGGTTTAACAGGTTAATGTTTTGGATTCATTGAAGGGTCATATTTAGAGGAAGGGAGGGGAAGTGGAGGCATGCACGATGGTGGTGGTGGATTAGTGAGGCGCCGATGGCTCCACTAGCCACAGGTCGGAGGCGGGGCGGTGGGCGGGGCAATGAAAACCAATGGATTTAGGAGGAAGGTGGTCAACCATGGTGGCTCTGGAGGCAATGGCACCACGGAAGCTGGGGATGGCACTGCCTTCGGTGGAGGCGACCAAGGTGGAAGCTAGCAGGCCTCAACAGTGCTGGAGGTGGGCGGCGACGACACGTGGGGTAGGTGAGGGGTGGTGATGGCTGGAGAGGTAGGGGAAAGGAGGGGAGACTTAGGTTGGTGAGTGAGAGAATATATAGCTGGTAGGAGAGGGGGTTGGATTTATATTCAACGGTGAAAAAAATTGACTACTGTTTTGCAAGAAAATACTCAAGTGTTGTATAGACAGACTGTAAAGAAGGCCCTAGGTTAGTATGTATTTTGTTTAGGTCTAGCTCATCATTTACTGGCTAACTTTTACTCCACTCTTTTGGATACGCTAACTTTTACTTCACCCTTTTGGATGCGGTCTATCTGTGATTAGGGGTGAAAACGGATCGGAAACGGACGGATAATGACTCTGCCATATTTGTTTTCACATTTTTTTTCCGGATCCGGATACGAATACGGATACCCCGGATACGAATACGGATGCGAATAATATCGAATACAAATACGGAGCGAATACGAATCGAAACGAATACGGTCGCGGATATTTTTTCTAACATAAAACCCTTAAATTGCATGCCAGAAATTAACAAAAACATATAACTAATTTGTTTGATGCAAATATTCATGAATTGTTCATATATTCAGGAACCACACATAACATTGGCACTAGCAAGGTGCATTAATTAGTTCATCACAAACATAACACTTAGTGTACCACATTTAACTCATAAGTCATAACTCACAAGTCAACATACATAACAGGAATAAAACTTAGTTCATCACATAAAACGTAGTTCACACTTAGGTCATCACAGTTCAATAATGCTAAGAATCCAAAAGGTCATTCACTTTGGCAATCAAAAGGTCATTCATCCATATCCTCCAACACGTCCTCCTCCAAATCATCCATATCCTCGTGCTCCTGCAACTACAAGTTGTAGTTCAATGAGTATCATTTATCAAGGTGACATTAAATTAAGCCAATAAGCTAGATAGTTAGGTAAAAAAAAAGCAAACCGTTGCCAAGCTTGCAAAGCATCGCTCAATGCCCTCCATGTCCATCTCAGTGAGGATAGATCCACCAATATCTCCACCTTCATGTGAAAAAGATTAATTATGCTCAAAAATTTACTCACATACTACACATAAACCAATCAAACATATGTGTAGAACTCGATATTACCTTTTCGAGACGCTGCAGTCCAATCTTTGGTACAAACCAAAGCTTGCACGACTTCAGGATCAAGACGACTGCGAAATGGATCGACAACACGGCCGCCAGCACTAAAAGCTGACTCCGAAGCAACAATATCAATATTATGCCAGAAGTACCAACTACCAAGAGTACAAAACACATATATGCATAATGTACTGGCATTCTCACGAACCAACTATAGGGGATGTCTGCATAGAAAGATAATAAATCAAAAGTATTATTTGGCAAACCATTACTCCATTACCATTAGTAGCCACAAATAACAATCATAACATCATAAGTTCATAACAGATGTATTGTCAAACCATTACTTACTCCATTAGTAGCCAGTAGGTACTACAATAAGAATTAAGAAGCATGGCTGCATCAACATTCAACAATCAACATTCAACAATCAAGAAATCCTTACAGGAGGGATGTCTTTGGAGCTCGAGCCGGATCATTGGTCAAGTGAGGCAGCATGGTGAGGTTGATTTGCCAAGGGGAGGCCGGGCGAGGCAGCCACAGCAGGGAGGCCGGGCGAGGCAGCCGCAGACTAGAGCCGGGCGGGAGGCGAGGGCTAGGGCTGGAAAAATAGCTCGAGGCTCACAAGCCTGCTCGAGCTCGTTACCGCTCGGCTCGGCTCGGCTCGGGCTCGTTAATTTTCGAGCCGAGCCGAGCCCAGCTTCTGGCTCGTGATGTTTTTCGAGCCGAGCTCGAGCCGCTCGCGAGCGGCTCGGCCGGCTCGTTTGGCTCGTTTATCTCCCCCTGCCCCCAAGTCCTCCCGAGTCAGCCTTCCCTCACCCCACCCGATCCCCTTCTCGGCTTCTCCATCCGCCCTCAGCACCTCAACCCCAATTAAAAATCCCCTTCTCCATCCACTCCCCTTCTCCATCTGGACTCACCCCACCCGATCCCCTTCTCCATCCGCCCAAATGCCCAATCCTCTCGATCCGTCGGACCGCCGCCACCGCCCACTCCATCCATCTTTGTTCTTTGCCGCTTGAGTCGCCTCCTCCTCTTCCTCTTATTTGCATCAGGCCGACGAGGGCATCGCGACCGCGCATGCCGCCGCCTCCCTCCTCTTCCCCTGGCCGACGAAGCGAGCCTCGGGGTCAGGCCGGCGGCGCGGCGCCTTCCCTTCCTCCCGAGCGGTGTGCGATGAGGTCGGCACAACGGCGCGCGCCCCCTCCTACCGTGTTTCGGGCTCATGGAGGTCCATCTAGGACTGCGCGCGTGCTCGTGAGTCCTTGGGTACGTCACCGCCCTCGTCCAGCTCGGCCTCGACGCGGCAGCGGCCCTCCTCCTCCAGCTCGGCCTCGCCCTCGACGACGCGGCGGCCATGGACGTGCTGCCGAGGCTGCCTTCCACCGACGGGCACTGGCCCCTCCATCCACCGCCCTCCATGTCCATCCGGCCATCCCCTTCTTGATTGTTGAATGCATTGATTGTTGAATCTAGTTCTTGTGTCTTTACTTCTTTACTTGTGATTTTGTTGATTGAATCATTGAATGGATGCACGGATTGAATCGATGATTTTGCCGATCCGGTTTCGACTAGGCCTGCTATTCCGTTTCGTTCTTTACTCGCTCCTGCTCTCGCGAGAAGGCACTGATCTGGGCTCGCGAGCCCTCGCGAGCCGGCTCGAGCCGTTTTCCAAGCCGAGCCGAGCTGTCCTTCTGGCTCGCGCTCAAAACGAGCCGAGCCGAGCCGAGCCGAGCCTGTTGTAGAAACGAGCCTGAGCGAGCTCGGCTCGTTTCCAGCCCTAGCGAGGGCGGCGGCTGGCGCCATCGAGGCCGGGCGGACGGCGGAGGAGGGCGTGGGCGAGGTAGCCGCCGGCAATGCGACGAGACGAGGGCGACGGCAATGGCGTTGGACTTTGGCGCGGATCGAGGCGTGGACGGAAGGAGGAGGACCGTGGGCGAGGTAGCGCATGACAGACATGACGAGACAGGGCGGCGGCGCGAATCGAGGCTGGCGGACGGGCGAGGAGGGTGTGGGCGGTAGCCGCCGTAGCGCGACGAGACGAGGGCGGCGGCGCTGGCCGACTTTGCGGGCGCGAATCGAGGTCGGTGGACGGGCGAGGAGGGCTGGGCGAGGTAGTATGTGGCGCGACGAGACGAGGGCGGCGGCGCTGGCCGACTTGGCGGCGCGATCGAGGCCATGGACGGGCGGAGGAGGGCGTGGCGAGTAGCGCGACGGCGGCGACGAGACGAGGGCGGCGGCGCTGGCCGACTTGGCGGCATGGATGGAGGGCGTCTTGCGCGCGGCGTCTTGGCATCGTGGTCACCGGTCCGCGCCTAGGGACTTGGGAAAAAGGCAAAAGGGATTAAGGAAGTAAGGAAAGGAAGTATAGGCAGTGGGCCGGCTGGGCACTTCGCACTTGGGCCAAAACTCCGGATATCCGGATAATCCGTTTCCGTATTCGTTTCCGCCGGATATCAGCGCTACCGTATTCATTTCCGTTTTCGGAAAAAAAAATCCGAATTCGTTTCCGATCCGAAAAATATCCGACAAAAATCCGATCCGGGATATTCCGAATCCGTTTTCGTCCGGATCGGTCGGAAACTATCCGATCCGTTTTCACCCCTATCTGTGATGATACCAACCCCAAGAATTTGCCAACCCTAAGAATTGTATAGGGAACCCCGATGGATAGTGAGTTAACGCTTAAGCCCTAACCTTGTCTCAACCTATCATGATATTTTAGTAATTTTGCCAGCCTTCCCTCCACTCTGTAAATAGGACCTCGTGTAAGGTGGCAGATTGACCTAGGCAATTTTTAATGTACTTCGTCTGTTTTTTTTATTTGACGTTTTTGACTTTTTACGGTCTCGGAGATGTGACTTTGACCGTTACTTTTTTATAACTTTATATTAAAGCATACCAATAAAATTATAATATCATAAAAGTATTTTTGACGACAAATCTAATGGTATAGTTTTTATGTAGCCAATTTATATAGTTTTAAACATATTGGTTGCCTAACTTTAAAAAGTTTGACTACATAAATTCTAGGACATCAAATAAAAAAGAAAAGAGGGAGTATAAGCGATCCAAGCCTTTGTTTATTTTCCACCACTCGCGTAGTCCTAGTCTTCTAGACCCCCATGTATATCCCCAACCCAGAAGTGCCTGAAATTAACCTTCTGAGGTGCAAAATCTTTATTGTTTCCTCGTTGCTACCACAATTAGTACCTAGATCTGTAGCAAGCAATATTTGGAACTGATAAACTTGTGCCCACATGGGAGCACACCCAGTCATCCAATGTTGTTCTTTCCACAGTTAAATCACCGAACATCCTGAACAACATTAGGCAAATAGACATACTAACCGATGAAATATGTATACAAACAGCACCACCACCTGGTTCTATTCTATCTCAGCAACGCGCGATGACGACATGCCACATCGCGGTTTCTACGACGTTGAAGGTGCACACGTCGCCTTCCTTGAGCTTGTTCCCCTTGCAGAACCTCTTCCAGCCCTCTCCAAGCAGGTAGCAACTCTTCTCGTACACGCGACCACGCACCTGCCAAGACCTGGTGCTGTTCATCGAGGTCTTGAGCGTTATCGTGCAAGATTTCCAGAAGCCGATCGCGTCGCAGAAGGTCGGAGCCAAAGGCTGCAAGCGTTGCAACTCGCCTTGGTTAGAAATTAAAGTTCTTTTAAGGTGCACCACTTGCCCCTCAAGAGGTAAGAGTTTGGGTGAATCCTAGCTTTCCATTGTCTAAGGTGTTTTAGAAAAAGAATCGTTAGTGGGTCAGAGCTGAAAACATCAAAGCATAAATGATATTCCTCTAATGCTGCTTGAGGACTGATGCCATGCATGCGACAATACAACACTATAGTATTCAAGATTAAGTATTTGGATCAGAAATTGAAGTTTGAAATTGAATAAGAATACATTAATATATTAAAAGTAGAAACTAGGCATGTTTGCTATCGAGTATGAATATTTTATCTTATTTTTGTATACATAATTTTGTTGGCAGGATTTGAGTTTTAATTATTATGAATTTAAATGCATAGTGAGGATGTAGAAAAAGCATGTTAGTACACTGTCACAACATTACTTAATATTTATCTCTAGTTTCGAATTTAAGTTTATTGGTATTTCTTTTTTAAATATGTTGTAAATTATTTGGAAATATTTGAACTTCCAAATTAGTGTTCTTGTATTTTTTTGTTTTCTGAAATTTTGTTTGATTCTTTATATTTTTTATTTAAAATTTTGATAGATTTTATACTTTGTTTTTTTATCATTGTTTGATGTTTGTATTTGATATGGCAATATTATAGTAAATGGTCCTGTCTTCCAAAAAAAGAGTGCGTGGTCCGACACACTTATTGCTTTCCTTGTTGAGGGCAAACGTTAAATAGTAATGCCAAATTCACATTTATTTCTTATGCAGTAAAAATTCTTTATTACCCTTGAATGGTAAGTGGTGACCTATTACCACCTACATTGTAATAGGAATATCAACCATTGGATCTTCAAAAATGGATGGCCTAAAATAAGTTGGGTGTACCTTGAAAAATTCCTTGAAATTATTGGCTGAACATAAAGAAACAACATGCGTACATGAGAAATGTTATGATACTCTGTCAAGTGAAGTGCTTTGATAGATTGATTTGTTTCTTCTTGTGATAGCATTCATATTGGCATGAAATTAACCAAGTCGTTTCTTTTTGTTGAAGCGAGTTTATCCTATTCCTAACGTGCTCATATCAGCAGAGAAATGCATGATTTTGCTTACAAGACCCCGTTCAAGAGCGTAGTTGTTGATCTCCTTCTTTATCCATGGCGGCGGTCCAATCTCGTAGACAGATCTGCAGATTTTTGCACTCTTTTTTTTGTAAAGCACTTGGCATCTCGCTCCTGCTCCTACGCGTTTCCTATTGGAAGTGGAAGAAGGTGCTTCCTGATGGCTTTTCATTTCTGTAAATGCTGATAAGACAACAATAATAAACGCATTTAGATTTAGCTCATAATTTAATCCGTAGCCAAGATGTTCATAGCATGTCAAACAAATTTGTTTCCTCACTTTGCTCAGTTTGCTGAAGTTTGATGTCTTGGTCTTTGAACTCTTTCTCGCATCCATTGAGCCCGAACGCTTTGACCGTGAACACCATGTTGCCTTCATACCGCAACAGCAGAGCATCACTTTCAGTTACACCATGAAACGCCAGAAACTGTGACCAGCCACCTCCAAAGAACACATCCGATCGATCCTTCTCGAGCTCGATGCGGCAAAATTTGCGGAGGGGGCTGAAAAGGAGGGCCATCCGGCTGTTCAGCTGCTCTTCAGAGATGTAGCGTTTCACAAACTCAGCAGGGATAAGCTGCAATAACAAACGCAAGAGCAAAATGTAGTGGACATACTCATCAGCGGATTGTACATTTGAAGACTAAAAGCCTGAACATTTCAACAACTGCAAGTCAGACAGTGAGGAAAACAAAATTAGCAGGAAGAATGTGCAAACCATCTTTTCCATGAAACCTCGCAGAAGCACCTTGACGAACTGTGGCCTACGAGGACCGCCAGTGCTGGTCCGGGTTGCCGCAACTGAACGTGAACAAGAGTGAATCAGGTGTGAGCTATCAACTGTACGCACGCTCAGAATCATTGAACTAGTAGCCAAGAAATAAAACTAAGTATTGTATGCTTTGTTACAAGTTAAGCCTCTACGTCTCTATTGATGAATAGTGTAGTATATATACTACACTACACAACCCTAAAACTGATGGGCCTCATGGGCCATATATACACATAGGCCATATACACATATACGTAACACCCTCCTTCAAACTCAACATGGGTCAGGAGGATCTGAAACATTGAGTTTGGAGAGATGAAAGCGATGTTGCTCTCGAGTTTGAGCCTTGGTGAAGAAATCAGCGACTTGAATCTCAGAGGGCACGTACTGAAGAGCAACAGTCTTCTGTTGACAATGAGAACGGGTGAAAGATGCATCTACGCACTACACCAACGTGCTTAGTCAGCTCATGCTTCACTGGATCAGTGGCAATCTGTATAGCATTAGTGTTGTTACACAGAAGAGATGCAAGAGTACTGCATGACACACCAAGATCAGCTAGCCTCAGCACTAGACCGTGAAACTGCAATTTGTTTCTTAGACTTTCAGGCAATAAACGAAGACCCAAGAAATATGCAATAGCCAGAGACAGATCGTCGATCAATAGGATCACTCGCCCAAGTCGAGTCAAAGTAAGCATGAAGCTAAAGCTGATTCGACCGAGAATAAAAGAGACAACGATCAATAGTTCCTCGTAGATAGCGCAACAGACGTAGCAGGTGAGCATAGTGAACAGACGTGAGAGTAGAAACAAACTGACTGAGCACATGAACAGAATGAGCAATATTAGGATGTGTTACTGCAAGATAGATAAGACTCCTAACAATATGACGATAATGAGAAGGATCTTCAAGCAAAGTGCCATCAGTAGGACGAAGCTGAAGATGAAGCTCTATAGGAGTAGCAGCTGTCCGACTGTCAGTGAGACCAGAACGAGCAAGCAAATCCTAAATATAGCGCTGCTGAGATAGATAGTAACCATCAGCTGTGCGAGTACCAGGCCTCAAGGTGCGGCGACGGGGAAGCTCGCGTCATCGGGGAAGAACCTCCAGGCATGGCAACCAGGGCGGAAGGCGCTGCGACGGGGAAGACGGCGACCGGGGCATCCAAGCGTGAGCAGGAGAGCTGGCATCGGGACCTCCAAGCGCGGCGACCAGGGCCTCCAAGCGCAAGGCGCGGCAACGACCGAACGGAACCTCTAGGCGCGAGCGACCGTGGCGGAAGGGGCGTCGACGGGGAAGCTCCTCCAGTGAGGGAAAGCCGACGTTGGGAAGGCGAGCGGAGGCGAGCGGAGAGGAGCCAAAACCACGCCCCTTACTGCGACAGAGAGGATGCACGAAGGCAAGAGCCCCTCGACGGAAGGCAGAAGGCGTCGGCAGGCTCTGATACCATGTTACAAGTTAAGCCTCTACGTCTCTATTGGATGAATAGTGTAGTATATATACTACAGTACACAACCCTAAGACTGAAGGGCCTCATGGGCCATATACACATATACATAACATGCTTAATGTGATCTAAACATGTTTTGACGATTCCATCTAAACACAAAAGTTGTTTTTTTTCTTACTCTAGTACAAATTGGCTACACATTTTATTTGTACATGCAATTATATATCAGAGGCAGATGACGTATGCACCGGTGAGTGGACGGCCGAACTCTTTGAGGCAGCAGCTGGTGTCGAACGCCTTGAATGTGAGCACACCGCCGCCTTTGTGCCGGAACACCAGGAACCACCCCACACCGATGCCGTGCGCGCCCGCGAACTCCGGCCACCCGTGCCCCAGGAATGCGCCCTCGCTGTCCCGGCCTACCTCAACGCGCCAGACCTTGCCGAACGGGCTGACAACGAGCACCGTGGCCCCATCGCCGCCTCCGTCCAGGTGCCTAGCGAGCTCGTCGGAGATTCGCTGCAGAAGTAGTTCGTTTCACCATTAAAGGATCAGCGTTCGAGCTGGGTGTGTTTGCTGGACAGCAATGTGGATTTTCTCTTCCTTACCAACTTGTGCGAGGAAGAAGGCAGCAGGACCTTCACGTACTTGGCCACGGTGCGCGCGCCAAGGTTGCCAGTCGACCCCATGGCCATGACGATCACAGGGGCTTAGACGAAGGCGCCTGTCCCTCTGTCTTCTCCCTCCCCTATTTCAATCGCACGCTCCCTTTTGTTCACACAAGAGGCTGTGTAAATTTACGGGTTCCGAACCATGCTAGTAGCAAAAAGTTGCAAGAACAACGAACAGCCAGAACATAAGACTGAGCATGTCGAGGCGCACGAAGCAAGCATGGAGCCTAACATTCATCATGGATTAGAATCGAAAGAATCGGTAAGACAGCGGAAAGGGTAAAAATACGTTCGGCCAGGACGGCATACCTGGACCACGAAGGCCAGACGAAATTAGGGGAAGACGACGTGATCCATCGAGCCAGCAAGCGGAGCGAGGGATAGGACGGCGGGGAATCGTGGCAAAACAAAGCAAAAAGCGACGAAAAGAGGCAAGACGATTAGAGTCGAATGCGAGTGGAATAACGAATTATCGGTACAAGGATGACTCGGCCAGAAACGCATACCTGGACGACGAAGGCACAAAGAAATCAGCGTAAGACGACGGTACGCACCGAACCAGCAAGCCGAGCGACGACAGCGCGGCGGGGTATTCGGTGCGAAGCAAAGGAAAAAGCGACGAAAAGAGTGACCAAGATTAGATGAGAATGCCAGACTTGGCGGCCGGAGCATGTGGAGGGCAGGCGACGAAACCGTGAGAGCCTTTTTTGCTGAAGCCGGGGGCCGAAGACGAAGGGAACCGGCGAAGCCGCGCTGGCGACGAAATCGGGAGAGCCTCTTTTGCCGAGGCCGGGGGATGAAGATGCAGCGAACCGGGCGGCCCGTGAATCGAGGCATCCAGGCGAAGCTACGCTGCGAGTGTCCGCACGCAGCAAACGGCACCAATCGTCGGGCGACGCGGATGGAGGCACGCGTACAAGCTTCGTGCTGCGGGAGCGCCTCAAACAGCAGCAGCGGCAGGGCTCGATGCAGCGGAAGGAAGCAGCGGATGAGCGCCAATTAATGCGGCAGCCAGCGCAGCCGAAGTCGAACCGAGCGGTGGACATGCGTAGCAACAGGACTGGATAAAAATCAGGAAAACAGCGACGTGGAGGGCCTGGCTGCCCGGCGATCTCACGCCCCCGTTGGGTGTGTTTGTTCCTAGTTTGGTCCATATGATCATCCAACTAAAACGAGCGGTCAGACTACGTAGATGTAATATGAGTTATTTTGTTAGGTAAAGTTATGCTGAGATGATGTTTGATTGAGTGTATAAAGATGATCAGATAATGTTATGCTGAGATGTTGTTTGATTGAGTGTATAAAGATGTTGATCATAAATGCAAATACAAGGTATAGTGGAAAGAAAATGTTAGCATAACTTTAATTTTATCTTAATATATTCTAATAACCCTCATTTCGCCTTAACCGATGCAAAAGTGGCCTCGTGGGGCGTCCGCTTGGGAGGTTTTCGTCCGTTTGGAGTCGGCTTTTTGGGGACGCACGCACGCACGCCGGCACGCGCGGTAGGCGATCGAGTAGGTCCGCTTGATTGGCGCCTTGGATGGGATGGGCACCGCCGCGGGCGCCAATGGCGCGGTGATTTCAAGCGCCGGGCGGGCGCGCACGGCGCGGCGGATTGGACTTTGAGTGGAGTGCGTTCAGACACAGGTGCGCTGGTTTTTGTCTCGTGTGCTGCACCGTATGTGTTTTACAGTGCTTGAATCGGATGACGGAACGATTGCATTGCTCTTGTTCAGCTTTTTTTTTAGCGTTTTTGGCATACCGCGATATTTATTTACAGGTACAAATCACAAAGCGAGTTGAGCCAGCATTAGTGAATAGTTGTCGCTTGGATGCATCTATCTACTCTAGTGTCGATTTCTGCCGTCACTACAACTTGGGAGCCTATTGTGATTTACCAATGTTTAAGTGATCAATCCACGAGGCAACAACACAACATAGAGACAGACAAACAGACGTAGGATAATAGGACACATGGATTAATAAAGCTCTAATTTCCGAACATCCACTGAAGGACAGGGGGGAGTGGACATCTCAAACAACAGGCACAGTTAACGCACACCAATATGCTGCTTCTCAAGACCTCAACACATAAAGCATGATCCTGAACCGATACTGCCAACATGACATGTAGAACCTACTACAACCGAACTGCATCGACACGGCCTCGACCTCGGTAAAATCAGTAGTAGGTGCAAGAACCATAGCCTGCAAAACGAGATTCATAACTCATGTTAGAAATGCTAGGAGGGACAGCAGATTCTGGAAATGAGATTTCAGAGAGCAATATTTAAAATCTCTTCAGTTGAGGCTATTACTTGGGTCAGATTGCACGACGAGAGCAGAATTCTGGAAGTAGCAGTTCCAGGCATGCCTGCCATTGGCAGCGTAGTAGAGGTTCATTGCGACCGCGGCATGCGACACGAGGTTGTTGGGGTTGTAGCATGGGCCGCCTGGCTGTACCACTCCACAGTTCACCTGAGAGCAGGCGTAGTTCAGATTTGCCATAAGAACCTTATCGTCTGCTGAGGGCTTCGCCACACACCAAGTTTTCTGCATTGGCAGGGATGGAAGTGGAATGTCAGTGTATGAAGATGGAAGATGTTCTCAGGATAGAAGGTACGCGCAAAATCATACTCTTTAGGACTAATTTGTAGCCCAAAGTTGAACTTAATGCAGTAGATGGTTTTCCTTTGGTCCTGTTATCAGACCATTCCACTGAATCTCTCCAATTTACAGTTCGCCACTAGGTAGTAGGTGCCTAGAATTTCTCTTCTAAGTTTACCAGTCACTAAGCAATTTTCCCCCAACCCCCAGACTGCAGTTCGTCACTAGGTGCCTAGAATGTACTACTAATATGAATTCTTAGAGCGCTGAAGAACTCAACAGCATGTTTAAGATCATTATCTGATTAGCAACTACACGTATCAATCAACAGGGAAAGAATAGCAGCGATTACAGAAGAAATAGTTAGGACAAGAGGCGTATAAGGTACCTGTCCCTCAACAAGTTGAATGGTGCTTCCTACAAAAGAAGAGAGAAATGCCAATTATAGAGAAGCTTCCAAGTTCAAGTCCAAGCTGCAATTCTCTGATGATGGATAGCAAAAAAGTGCAGATCACAAGGCGGCAAAAGCCAAATCAAGAACATAAGTAGATCTTGCCTATGAATCTACAATAGATATCTAGGTCCTGTCCTTCTCCCTTAATTAAATGAGATCAATATCTTCTTTCCTCACCACACACCGACAACAATATCCAGAAAAGCATGCAACATACAAATGATAATATCAACAGTATTCAGACCAAATCAACTAGTACAATATTTAGACCGAATTAAGTCAATTAACTAGTACAATATTTAGATGAAATCAACTAGGACAAATCTGCCAGAAAGTGGGATTCAGAAATCATAAGAAACAAAAACTGAAGAAAATGTAGAGTTGGCATTTTATCTTTCTACTCGTTGGGAGCAAAATCTCAGACAAAATAATTTCAGTGCACCCACCAACAGAAGTGAGACACTACTGAACAAACAGTGCTAGATCACCTAATTGGCAGACGCAGTGAGCATACCTGAGATCAAGTAGAGGAGCACAAGCCCCAAAGAGAAGAGCAGGAGGGATGAAGATGGCTGAGCCCCTCTAGCCATCTTGCTCTACCGACACTGGTACCAAGCTGGACTGTGGAGGCCAATAAGAGACAGATGGGTGCTGGGGTCTAGTGCAGATGGCTGGTTTATAAAGATGGGGGAAGGCTAAGAAGGGACTTACTTGATCGCCTTGTTGAGTAGATCCCACTGCTGGAAAACAGAAGGTGGCTGATGGCCATGGTACATGTGAGTCTGGTCTCTGGCTTCTACCCGGGGCAACCTACCATGTGCTTCTGGTCCTCAGCAGGATAAATAATTCTGGTTTCTTGTGTGGCATCTGAACTCTGAAGCCTGATCCGATCACAGAGTTTGGTTGATCCACACAGAACACTTTTGGCCCACATTGACCGACTTCTAGTTCTACTGTGGTTTTATGGTATGGTATATATGTCGGCATTGGACGTACGAATATGTATCGAAAGATGTTTTTGGGCATTTGCCACGTATATGGTATGTAGCCTACTCGTAGTTCATGTGGTCCATATAGAGTTGTGTGGTGGGATTAATCACACATTGCTTGTCTAAAGTGAGTTATAGTAATATATAATACTTGTTGGGTCCAGACGTATGAGTTTTTGGCTCTTTTTGGCATTGTTAGCCCCCTCGTCCAATCAAAGCCGAAAATGGCACCGCAGAGCTGTGTGGACGCGCCACGTGCCTTAGTCCGTGCCCTAGGGGCCTGAACTTACCTCCACCGTGCCCCCGGCGGCCGGACCTCCTCTAGTCCGTACGCTAGGGGCACGGACACCCCCATTTTATGTGATTTTTTTTTTTATGTTTTGAATGAAAATATGTGATTTCGAGCATATCCTGGATTATCCCTATCCCCTGCATGCACGAAAAACTGGCGCGTGCGAGTGGGAGGAAATCGATTCGTCTCATCATCGCCGGCCTTTCTTGTGACTATAAACCCGGCGATGCGCTCTCATTCTTTCATACCAAAACCATTTTGCTCTGCGTAGAAAGACAAAGAGGATCAATCGAGTGAGAGGCAGCGCGATCGGCCAAAATTAGTTCAGATTTCGCTGCCGATTTGAGAGTGTTTAGCGATCATTTTAGTGGAGTTATTTTGACATCAAGTGAAGATCTTCTAGATGAGGTAATTTTTCTCATATGCATTATGTTTGTTAACTGTGTAGTTAGTGTTAAATTATTTAGTCGTAATTAATTAGCCGTAATTAGTTAGTCATAATTAAAATAGTTGTAATTAATTAGTCGTATTTCATTAGTTGCAATATATTTTTCCAAATTAGTTAGTTGTAATTAATGTAGCCGTAATTAATTAGTCATAGTTAGTTAGTCGTAATTAATTAACCGTAATTAATTAGTCATAATTAATTAGGCATAATTAAATAGAAGTAATTAATTAGTCCTACTTATTTAGTGGTAATTAATTAGTCGCAATTTATTTGTCCAAATTAGTGAGTTGTAATTAATTAGTCGTAGTTATTTACTCGCAGATTAGTCGATCGTAATTAAAATAGTCATAATTAATTAACCGTAATTAATTAGGCTTAATTAATTAGTATTAATTAATTATTCCTAATTATTTAGTGGTATTTAATTAGTTGCAATTTATCTGTCCAAATTAGTTAGTTGTAATTAATGTGGTTGAAATTAATTAGTCGCAATTAGTTAGTCATAATTATTTACTCGCAGTTAATAAGTCGTAATTAAAATAATCATAATTAATTAACCATGATTAATTAGGATTAATTAAATAATTTTAATTAATTAGTCCTAATTATTTAGTCATAATTTATTTGTACAAATTAGTTAGTTGTAATTAATGTAGTCATCCTTAATTAGTCATAGTTAGTTAGTCGTAATTATTTACTCGCAGTTAGTTATTTTGGTTAGGTTGGGTAGTGTGGTTATTTTTCTAGGTAGGGAAATGTAGACTACGTAGTGCAACATATTTGTTATATTGTGTACAATAAATTGGGTTATTGTGATTTTATATAATGTTAAATATGCAAGACTTGCTTGTGTTTTATGGCGACGGTCTCGTACGGGACGGACTTGATGAGTTGGTCCTGTCGAGATGCCAGCGAATCTTACACACATATCGATTTTTCACATCTTACGTTGGATTCCACATATCTTTAACTTCATCCACGCATAATGGCAGCCGGAGATGCAACTTCTTCCAATGGATCGATAGCCCGGACATGTACGATAGGGCATTCATCGAGCAGAAGTACATTTTCAACTACACGAAGCGACTCGAGACCTTCGAACGATGGAAACCTTATGTGCCAGATCCTATTGAAGAGGCATCGGTCGATAAGTGGAAGGCTCCTGCTAGTGAGACCAACGACTGTCCTAGCGCTCCCCGTCGTCCTGGCATATTCCGGATCGAAAAGGTAAGTGTTGTTCAATTTACATCCTGATTATTGATTTTGCCTTACGTTTTGCTGACATCATTCAATCTTCTAGTCCGTCTCGCATAATAGGGCAGTCAGGAGGTAAGGGGAAGAGACCGATAGGCTGCCAAGACTAATTTTGATCCTCCCTATTTTTGATTCCAAAAAGGCGCACATGTATCCTATGTGATTTTAGGTTTGTTAATTTGTGCATGCTGTTGTTTCTAATGCACATAACCGAATCCTGTGTGGATATCATGGGGATATGCCCATGATCTTAGGATGATGAGACAATTGGCAATGGCGTTGAGGGTTTGCGGAATCACCCGTTTTCGGCGTTGCTCCAGTTCTGTCAGGCCTCTGGCGGTCTGATCGGCCATGGTGGCGGTCAGACCGGCCATGCCTTGTGTTGATTTTTGGTTTTGTTGTTGGCGATCGACCGGCCAGTGTGATCGACCCGGAAGTGGAGCGGTCTGACCGGCTTTGCCCGAGCGGTCCGATCGGCGACCTTATTGACTTTGGATTTTGGAGCTAGGCCAAAAATAGAGGGTGTAGGCAAGTGAGAGGGTTCTTCTACACTTGGTCCCATAATTTTTGGAGCTTCTAGGGAAAAGTTCTATTCAATTGAAAATTCCAGAGAGTTTGGATTTCAGGAGGAAATTTGGCTAAGTCCTAGGCGGTGGTCGACCGGTTTTGGTTGGCGGTCGAGCCGTTTTGGGAGCGATCGAGGCCGCCATGGTGGCGGTCGACCGGTTTTGTCTTGTTTAAATGCGTCTCGCGTGGCGGCGTTTTGTGGTTGTTAGGTCAAGTTCATGGTTATCATTGCATATGTGTTGCATGATGCATGTTTTGGCTAACGTGGGTCAAGTTGTAAAGAATTTGTTCCCGGATTCGTGTTTGCTTGTCTATTGCTGTGCAGGTGGCTTGTAGGTCAATGACGGTCAACGGCGAGGAGGATCGGGACTAAGCTTGGAGAGCTGAGGTCCAGAACGATCAAGGATGCCGGGTGAGGTCAGAGGACTCAAGCGGGGCGCAGAATGGATATGGATGACCGAACGGGCGGTTCGGTGCGACTGGTTGGATCAAGCGGCGCGGGAGTCGTTGCAAGTGCTCAGTGGTGCCGGTGGGATCCGGACGGGAGAGACTTGACGACATGGAGCCGTTGATCAACCTACACGTGGCGAAGCATGGGATTGCTTCACGATCTGTGGACTCGGTCTTTTGGAGAAGGATCGAGAAGGGGTATTTTGGTAATTTCACCAAATACCGCCTTGGTGACCTTTTAGCTAAACCGCGGCGCGGGTCGGCGCATGGTGAAGCGGTTTAGGTCAATCGATGATGAAGACAGCGCTTTGAGATGCGTGCGTGTGTTAACCCATTTGTGTGTGGGGTCTAATGGGTGCCCTAATGGAATATTCTCTAGGATCTGGCCTCTACTATATAAGGGTTAAGTGCTGGTTGCATTGGTGACCCTTTGGCCATTTGTAACCCTAATTTTGTGTTTTAGGGTTTGGGGATGAAAGGAGGAGAGCTAGGGTTCTAGAGAGGGATTGAGAGTGAGTGCTCTTGGAGAGAGCTTTGTTCTCCATGTGGAGTGGCTGTAAACAACAATCATTCATCTCAAATCAATCCATCCAAATCTCTTGAGATGAGTCTCTTTGTGTTCATCCTCCCTATTTGATGTTTTTGGGGCTTTTCTTGATCCGAGAGTTTTTACTTGGTTTCTCCTCTTGATCTTGCTTGCTGGGATGTGTGGGGTATGATCTAAAGCCATATTGATAATCATCCACCCACGAGCAAGCTTTTGGATCTAAGTTTAGGTTTTGCCCGGTTTTAGTGAAGAAAGGGTGATTTTTGGGGGTTTTGCTCTTGAGAGATTTTGGCTTGATTCTTCCTGTGATTGAGAGTGCTAAGATATATGGGAGACCATCCTTAGCCATCTTGGATTGATTCCTCCCACGAAATCATCTCAATCACCGTTTTCGCATTTGGCTCGGTTTTGAACCCACCTTCGTTCAAACTGAAAAAGATAGGAACTTTGGCATGGATCTCTGCAATCTTTGATTGGAATAGGTTCCTAATATCTTTAAGAAGGTGTGTCTCAAATTTCGTGGAGTTTGGCCTTACGGATCAAAAGTTAGACCGATTTTAGTTTCAGTTTTCGGGCTGTCTGCTGTTCATCGTCAGGCTGGAGGTCAGACCGCCGTTCTTGGAGGTCAGACCGCCCCATGTAGTGGTCAGACCGCCCATTTGAGAGGTCTGACCGCTAGGCAAAAAATCAACCCGCCAATTTGAGAGGTCTGACCGCCCAACTCTTTGTGATTTGAGTTTTTAGGTGTTTTGTTTGGGGTTTTGATTTGGATTCAATACAAGTCTTCCTATGTGCTTGTATATTGATCTTCATAGCTTTTATAGCTATTGGAGTGATATTGTGTTGAATCTAATCAAGGTAAAAAAAATTAGGCGTGCTCCTATTCACCCCCCCTCTAGTCGCCTTTCCGGTCCTACAAGTGGTATCAGAGCCAAGTTTGCTCTTTTGTGATCTTTGAGCATGGCGACAAATATGAGGACTTGTGAGTGCTTCTTTGCGTCTTGTCGTGGTTCTTTTACCAATGGTGTTGGCCGTAACAAAATATTTGAATGTATGATAAGTCTAATGGCGATGGAGGAGGAAGTCTCCTGTGATATCTGTGGCAAATCCTTTTGTTTTGATTGTCCTAGTTTGAGGATGAGTCACTTTTAGAGCCCAGGAGAAGAAGCCCGATGGCGTATGCAAAGTGACTTTTGAGGATGAACATGATGGAGAGGATTTTGATGATGAGCCTTTTGATGATAGTGATGACTCTTCTGAGGACGATCCCCTACTTAAGCTAAGCAAGGTGAGCAAAGAAAAACTCATTGATGGCTTGATTTCATATGAATACAAATTACATGCTCTTAGGAAGAAAATGAAATTGCTAAAAAGAGAAAAGAATGATTTGTCTCATGAGCTCTCCGAGTTGAAAACCTCCATGAATGCTTATGATTCATTGCTTGTAGACATGGAGAACCTGAATAACTCTCTTGCATGCCTAAAAGCTGAAAATGAATTATTGAAATCAAATGCTTCTATGCCATGTGATTCTTGTATTGCCTTACATCATGAGCTTGATAATGCTAAGTTAGAAATAGGCAATCTTAGATCTATGGCTAGAAATGATTGTGATTCTTGTGTAGGCATGCTTGCTGATTTTGATAAGCTTAAATTGACTAATTCTTTTCACCTTGAGCAATTAGAGAATGCTAGGGCTGAGATTGTTGAAATTAAAGCTAGGCCTTGTAGCATGTGCTTGAAATTTGAAAAATTGCTTAAGGATGGTTTAGTCTCTTGCAAGAATTATGCTCGTTTAGAAGTTGAAATTGATGATTTGAATTGCATGCTTAATTCGAAAGCATCCTTAATTTCTTGCACTTCTTGCATTTCATTGAAGAGCGAGGTTGAGTCTTTGCGCGATGATATGAGCGCCAAATCTTGTGACTCTTGTATTTGCCTTCACTCCGAAATTGATGTTCTTAAGATTTCTTTTGCTTCTTTGCATTCGGAGTTGGAGTCTTTTCGTGCTAAATGTGAGTCACCTGATGTTGGTTTTTGTGCCATCGCTTTAGATAGCTCTTCTTTGGTGAGTTCGACTCTTTCGGACTCTTCTTGTGTTGTCCAACGTATTTCTAGAGACAAAGGTGCTTCTCTCTCAAATGGTACTAAATCTTCAAAAGAGAAGTACCATTGCACCTTTTGTAAGAAGAATGGACACACTCTTGGGTTTTGCTTTCGTCGTTTGAAACATGAGCGTCGAGTGCGTCGTCGTACCTCTAGGAACACACATAGCCTTTCTCATGGCATGTGTGGGTCTAGTGTCGATACGAGGACGAGTCATGATGCTAGTTCTTCTAGGACTTCTTCTTTGAGGGACAATGGTGCTTCGTCCTCTCGGACCGTGTCTACTAGTAGACCTTTACACCATTGCTCATTTGTGGGAAGAATGGACATCATGTAGATTTCTGTTTTCGGCGTGCAAAACATTTGTGTCGAGCTCATGCTTCTAAGTCTCCTAGTGGGCATAGTCTTTCTCATGACAAGCACACTAAAGAGCCAAGCACGAAGACTCGATTTGTTGATGGCTTCTTTGACACCTTTTCTAGTGGTGTCGGACAGCACCGTGGACATGGTTTGCATAGTTTTGGTTTTGGTCCACGAGTTGCCCCGAGGCAGGATTTCCGCCGTTGTTCAAGAGGTGGACCTCATTTTGTTCATCGAGGTACACACCCACGGCGAGGTTGTGTGAGTTTCTTTGATGCTTCTGATGGTTCTCATCATGGTGCTTTCAAGCAAGGCCATCGCCGCTTTTCTAGAGATGGACCTCGTTTTCCTCATCGAGCTGTCCACTCGCGGCATGCCTCCAAGGATGAGATTGGATCTTCTTGCATGGACCATCATTTGTATAATGCTAACTCACAAAATGGTTCGACTGCTTCTGGTGGTGGTGTGTCCAAGGTTTGGGTTCCCAAGCATTTGCTATCTAACCCTTCGGGATCCAAGACTTGGACACCTTGTCTTTCTTATGTGTAGGTACCAAGAACGCGGGTTGGAGAACATGGACTTAAAGGATTATGATCTTTTGCTTCATTACATGATCGAGACACTTGATGGTTCTCCACTCCAATGATGGTCTCCAAGAGGCATGTGCTTTAATGATCAGGATCTACACCTGTTTTGTGAGCTATCTTTTACCTTCATGCATTTCCTTTCATGATTATTCATACTTGGCATGTTGTGCTTGTCTTTGTGCTCACTTGTACCTTATTGGCATGTGTTAATCCTTTGATATCCTTCATCATGCCTTTGCTAGTACCTTGCTTATGTATCCATGTATTAGATTGTTATTCATTATTTCCATGGATGTATAAGCTTGGTTTTGTCTTCAAGAGCTTGTACTGATTTCATACATTTATCATATTGCTCTTGTTGATTTTTGTCTTATGTATCCACTTGTTCACTTGATATCCATGTTAGCATTCATTTTTCATGATTTGTTCTATAACATGCCTTATGCTTACATGGTTATTGTGCCTTACTGTTAATTGTGGATGCATAAGTCTTGCCATAGCTTTCACTAGCTTGCTTTCGACTGTATATATGATGGGTGATATGCTATGTGCTTGTTTGCTTGCTCCTATGCCTTGTTGTGGATTAAGGATAGTTTGAGTTTTATCATATCTTGGATAGCATGTGCTGAAATTGTCTTGTCTATCTCCATGCCCATGTCTTAAATTGTTGATTATATGCTTTTATGAGCTTTGGATCATTTGCTGCTATCCTTGCTAGTCATGTGTCTTGGTACTGTTTCCCTAAATATTATTTCACTAACTCAGTACCAAGGCATAGACTTTTTCTGTCCCTTTGGTGTAGTCTTTTCAGTTGAGAAGAAGAACATGTGATTCATGATTTCAAGCGGTTGGTTCTTCTTCATATGTGCATTAAATGATGGCTATCACTTCTTGGAGACAAAGGAATTTGAGATGAGGATGATGGGTGAGCGCAACTACCTTCTAAAGCTTCAAGGATTGGATCTTCATCTATCATGACTACATCTCACTGCCAAGCAGTGGGACTCAGGTTCGAGCTTCTATACCTTACTTTTATGTATGGTATCCCTAGTCTACCTTGCATTGCATCTGATTCATGTCAGATGTTGGGTTTGTTCGGTTCAGGGTAGATAGGAGGCTCTGTTCTAGCACGTGTCCTTTCTAGGCACTTTTCTTATCCCATGATTTGCTAGGATGTATTCTTCTCATAGCCTAGGTCGAGCTTGTCTCCCAATCACTAGTGTTAGCAGGTTTTTGAGTTGCCTGTAAGCTTTTTAGTGTTGGTGTTTCGCTCCCTAGCTTGTTGAGTTGCTGTCCCTAGAGATCTTGTGGTATTTTAAGTCTTTGTGCTGGTCTTTGTGGAGTCCAAGGCAAATTGGTAGATTTCCCCTCAAAGCCTTTTGACCCAACAAGGTTTGCCACCTTGAGATGCGAGTAAGGGATAATTTATCCCTATGGGTTGGTTTGAGGGGGAGTTGGTTCTTTTCTGAACCTTTCTTGTTCATTTGAACTTTTCTTGTTCATATGAACTTTTGTGTGGATCTTTTCCGATACCTTCTTCAAGTGGTATCTTCTTTGGATCTTTTTTATCCTTGTGATCTTTTTAGGCTTTTAAGTCTTTTGTGCATCTCATTGTATCATATTGCATATATATGAAAAATCCAAAAAGATGCATTGTAATATAAGCTTTACCGCTTCTTTCTTTTAATTGATGAAGCTTTGCTTATTACCCTATTGAGCTTTAGTATTTCAATTCTTGCTCAAGATTGTGTCTAGTTCTTTGACTTGCTAGATTTATCATGCTTTCACATGTGCAGCAATGTCTTTGCTATATGAGCTAGAACTGTTAATTAACTTGAACTGAAAATTGTAATTTGTGGATCTTTTAGCTAGTTGCTCAATTAGTGATCCTTTTGTGACATTGGCCCTGTCAAAATTGCTTTGTTAGCTCTAGAATCTAGAATTGAACATCTTTGAGCTTTCAGTTCATTAAAGAATCTAAAATAGCCCTTGTGCAAAATGAAAAATGATCTCTTTTGTGCGAAAAAACTGATCTCACCAATTCTTTCTCATGAGACGGCTTGCCATTGTACTAGGCATGAACTCAGGGGGAGTTTTGGATGACCTAGACCACTCTTTTAAGCTTTTTGTGCTTGAGATGGTCGCGGCAAGGCTTGATATCTAACACATGGCTAAAAAGCAAATTGTCAAAATTGGTTGAAGCTTAGGAAGAGGTTGTGGATGGCTCCTAGTCCAAGACCTTCTTTACTAAGATAGACCTTTAATCAACTTGAATATTCATTGCAAATGAAATTTCTTGTGAAAATTGGGCTTTTGAAATAATTTGAGCAAAATGATTCATTTCAGAACTTTTTGTCTCTAAAATGGTCTTTGCTAGCTTCTCGATCTCACATTGACATTCTGACATGACCATTATCACTTTAGGATAATTGTTGTTGAACTTGCTAATTTTGACGCATTGCTTAATTTAATCCAACAACATGTGATATATTGAGCTCATTAGCCTAGTTTTGCTATATATGTCTTAACATGATCTTGCTAGCTTTGTCAGGCTTGTTGTATCTTGAGTAATGGTAGAAATGCTAGCCTGTTCAATTGAGTAATCTCCAAAGCTTCTTTTACCTAAAAATTAAAAAATCAAAACAAAAATGAAGCCATCCCATTGCATTTCATGCATGCTTTTTCTTTTGCTTCTTCCTTTCTTGTGCATTTATCTTCTCTGGATGAGAGGAAGGCATGATTCCTTGATGAATCCATTGTCAAAGGGGGAGAAGATATAGCGAAAATGTAATGTTAATAAAGAGCTTGTTGGTTATGGGGGAGAAGTTTTGTAAGGGGGAGAAGTTAGGAGCTTTTTGGAGAGAATTTGAGAAATTGAAAATTGAAAATTCTCTCTTAAAAAATGATGATCATAGTGAGGGGGAGCATTCATGCATTCATATTGCATTCTTTTGATCTTATTGCCTTTTCTGAACTTGAATTGCAAATCTTGAAGCCTCATAATGATCTAAGGTCAAATAGAACAATTGTTCTTTCATATGGACTTTAAGTGAGATTTTTGTCGATTCTCTGGAATTGGAAGCTTTCTTGCTTTCTTTTGCTATATCTCACTTGCCCTTGCTATTTTGAAGCCAGCTTGGTCACTTCCATTGCTTTCTCTTGCTAATGGACCAAATTGTGCCTTTGCGCGAAAACGTCGAGTATTTTAATTTTCAAACCTCAAACTTACATTTTCTGAGAGATTGCCAATGTGTTCATCAAGGGGGAGATTGTGGATATCATGGGGATATGCCCATGATCTTAGGATGATGAGACAATTGACAATGGCGTTGAGGGTTTGCGGAATCATCCGTTTTCGGCGTTGCTCCAGTTCTGTCAGGCCTCTGGCGGTCTGACCGGCCATGGTGGCGGTCTGACCGGCCATGCCTTGTGTTGATTTGCTGGTTTGGTTGCTGGCGGTCAGACCGGCCAGGGTGGCGGTCAGACCGGCAGTGGAGCGGTCTGACCGGCTTTGCCTGAGCGGTCCGACCGGCGACCTTATTGACTTTGGATTTTGGAGTTAGGCCAAAAATAGAGGGTGTAGGCAAGTGAGAGGGTTCTTCTACACTTGGTCCCATAATTTTTGGAGCTTCCAGGGAAAAGTTCTATTCAATTGAAAATTCCAGAGAGTTTCGGATTTCCAGGGAGGAAATTTGGTTAAGTCTTAGACTGGCGGTCAGACCGGTTTTTGGTTGGCGGTCAGACCGTTTTGGGAGCGGTCAGACCGGCCATGGTGGCGGTCTGACCGGTTTTGGCTTGTTTCGTCGTCTCGCGTGGCGGCGTTTTGTGGTTGTTAGGTCAAGTTCATGGTTATCATTGCATATGTATTGCATGATGCATGTTTTGGCTAACGTGGGTCAAGTTGTAAAGAACTTGTTCCCGGATTCGTGTTTGCTTGTCTATTGCTGTGCAGGTGGCTTGCAGGTCAATGACGGTCAACGGCGAGGAGGATCGGGACTAAGCTTGGAGAGCTGAGGTCCAGAACGATCAAGGATGCCGGGTGAGATCAGAGGACTCAAGCGGGGCGCTAGTCGCCTTTCCGGTCCTACATCCTGCATGTCATGTAATTTGCAAATTATATTGTGAAGTCTCTCAAATTTTATTCCCTAACTTCACATGAAATGATAACGGATGCGTGGGAGAGGGGGCATCCAGAACGGACTTGCCTTGTCCCCTGAGGCACGGACTAGGGCACGTTGCACGGCTCTGCGGTGCTATTTTCGGCTTTGATTGGGCGGATGGCTAAATTTGCAAATTTGCATGCCAACAGTGCCAAAAGAGCCAAAAACTCTCAAACATACCACCTCCGTGTTAACCCTTTTACACAACACGATGACAAAAGTATAAGTAAGATGCTATGTGTGCGTAGATCCGCCCTACGGTGGGCTAGGCATTGAGCGGATTTTAGGCTAGGGTGTTTACAAAGCTAGGATCCAGGAAAGCACTACTG
This sequence comes from Phyllostachys edulis, assembly GCA_036346405.1. Taxonomy (NCBI): domain Eukaryota; kingdom Viridiplantae; phylum Streptophyta; class Magnoliopsida; order Poales; family Poaceae; genus Phyllostachys; species Phyllostachys edulis. Next base: position 19,445,448 of record CM070545.1, on the reverse strand, counting down.
TTGAAACTTGTTTGAAATTTAGAGGTTGATCTTTGGCAGTCCTATTATACATACACACGCCCATTTTTTCTTAGGAGCCAGATTTTCTATGTATCAATGGCTTTTATATACACATTTTTTGTAGAACATGGTAGAAAAGTATGATTACCCGTTGATACAGGCTAAACCTTGTTATTTGTGCTAGATAAATGGGTTCCATAACTATCGGATAGATCCACAAATCAATACTACCTCCTAGTCTGTAAAGGATCACCACTCATCAACACTGCAAGAGTGGGACATATAATCTCAATCATTGTAGATTTGTAGCTATCATCGTATCATTAGTCACTTACCCTTAGAGGTGGTTCTCTGGTAGGCATGCCTTTGCTTGTGTTGGGAACCTTGCTTTGTTCCTTATTCTTCCCCTTCCTCCTTTTCTATTTCATATTTGGCTTTGCTCCATATTCTTGTGATCTTCCCCTTCCTGGCTTCCTGCTGGCTGCTGCTGTTCCCATCCTGAATTCTTGATTCTGTCAATTTTTTACGTTTTTCCCCACTTTTCATGACAAAAAAAGGACTCAATCAGAGAATTTTGATGAGTTGGGAACCTTCTGAGCATGCAGCACCAATGATGGCCAGTATATAGGCTTGTCCAGCACTCAAGTGAAAAGAACAGGAACGTACCGTTGTTTTCGTATCATTACACATAAATTACTATATCTAAAGGAAAACCAATAATAACACTAACAAAAAAGTCTGTTTCAGTAAATGTAAACAATAATCTTGGTCCATGGAGACTCTGCCCTAGTAAAACCAGACATTAGAAGCAACATCAGATCGATCCCATAAGCCAGGTAACTTGAGTTTAGTGCCATCTTCGCCTGGATCAAAGAAAAAATCGACAAAAAATTTCCACTGTTTAATGTTGTTCAAGACAAAGTCCATGCCAACAATCCATCTACGCGGACGACGCAGCTATCTTCATTAATCCTAACCCAAGTGAAATTTACATTACCACACAGATCATCCTCAATTTCAGGAAAGCCATTGGCCTTCATACCAATTTCCAGAAAAGTATTGTGCTCCCAATCAGCTGTGACCACATTGACCTTGCCTCGGTTCTCCTCGACTGTCCGGCTATCCGATCAGCCTTCCCGATCAAGTACCTGGGACTACCGCTCACTTACAGAAAGCTCCGCAAAGTGGATTTTCAACCGCTTATCGACAAGGTGGCGGGAAGGTTAGCAGGCTGGCAGGGGCGTCTTCTATCTCCAGCAGGGCGGGCCACCTTAGTTAAATCGGTTCTCACCTCAATCCCAATTTACTTCCTCACTGTCTTCAAAATCCCCAAAGTGATTCTCCTCAGCATAGACAAAATAAGGCGGCGGTTCCTTTGGGTAGGCCAAGACAATCTCTCAGGTGCAAAGTGCAAAATCAATTGGGGAAGGGTGTGTCGCCCAACCTATCTTGGCGGCCTAGGCATCCTCAGTCTGCCGCAATTTTCTCGACAATCGATCACATTGCTCGTAAGAATGGAAGAATCCTTCCAAACCTTGGGTCGGTATAGAGACCCCTTGCCTCGACTCTGATCAAAATCTTTTTGCGGCGGCAACAAGGATCTACCTCGGGGACGGAAAAACAGCTAAATTCAGGCTTTCGGCTTGGTTATTTGGAGAGGCCCCCAAAGACATCGCCCCCTTGATTTTTGCATCTTCTACTCGCAAACACCAGACTGTTTTCGCGGCCTTACAGAATGGACGGTGGGTGCAGGACATCAACCTCACGACAGGTTTCTCTGTCCTACACATTGATCAATTCGTATGACTGTGAACTAAAATCAATCAAATCCACCTGACTCAAGACACCCCTGACGAGATCTTTTGGAAACAAAGTCAGAACGGAACCCACTCCTCCAGATCAGCCTATGCTCTTCATTTCTTGGGCTCTATAGCGACCAACTTCAAACCGTTAATTTGGCAAACTCAAGCACCTCCGAAGGGAAAACTCTTCGCTTGGTTAGCAATTCAAAACAAACTCTGGACCTTAGATAGGCTCGAAGCAAGGGGATGGCCAAACCATCGCCTCTGCCCCCTTTGCAGACACACGCCGGAATCAGCCTTGCACCTCCTTGCACATTGCCGTTTTTCTAGTCGTATTTGGAAGCATATGGTGGACTAGATGGGATTGGATGGCCTTCAACTCTCCACCTGGCCCCCCTGCACGAATATCCTTGATTGGTGGTCCAACGTGGCAAAGACGTCAGGTTCCCTTAGGAAGATCAGGACGACGACCATGATTCTGATCTCATGGGAGCTTTGGAAAGAGCGAAACGCGAGAATTTTTAACAATAGAGCAACAACGCCCCTAGATCTCCTTGCTAAGATCAAAGAGGAGGGGAGAGCTTGGTTCCTAACGGGTGCTGTTTCTTTGGAGTGTTTTATTTCTTTGTAATTAAGACCTTTTGTCTTTAACTCTGGCTCCGTGCAGGCTCGCATCGTCTTTTCTCTATTAATATAACGGGCAAACCTCCTGCCGGTTCAATTCAAAAAAAAAAAGAAAAACTAGCCATTAACTTTAATCCCTATTCATCTATCTCAGTTGGTCACATAAGGAGATAGCAACGATGCTCGTGATGCAGATTCTTCAGCCACACCAATGTCAGTATCTTTATCAGGAAGCCCTCAAAAACAAACAGTATTAAAGTCAAAACATACAAGCTACTTGATCAAACTTGCTTCCAGTGTGCGAGTCTACACAAAGAACGACAAAAGAATGTAGAAAGCAGAAATAGGAGCCTATTTGCCATATTCATTGTAATATCAATCTCCAAATACTAGCTAGCTTTGTGTCTAAACTCTAAAGCATGCGAAGTAACAGAATTTAAATCCATACAAATCCACATCTAATGCATGTTACTGTGTGATGCTGCACAAACAAGAAACAGACACCTTACACCATTTATAGTATACCATTACACTAACAGTTGAGCATAACAGTCAAACATAGTAGTTTTCCAAGGTATAAATCATGCATCAAACATGTTTTGTGCCTGTGCATATGCACGCATTCAAGCTCTGTATCAAGTGAAAAAACATTATGGTTCTACTGTACACCGCCTGCTTATGCTGTCGTAATAAATGTAGCATTTACCTTGCAACTAACACACTAACAAGATTGAACAAAGATAATAGATTTCCTCAAAAAGTCCTTCCATTCAGACAAAAGTAACCTATAGGTAGAAGTGTTTCAGTTGACTAATACATGTGGATTTGGAAATGATGACAAGAATAACTTAGGCAATCATAAACATTCTGCAATCTAATGTTGAAGACACAAAGATATGTTATTACAAGAAGGAAGGCCATTTCTCATAGATTCCATCAGACGATTTTCATATGGAAATACAAATTTGGTCAAGGGCAAAGCGAAGCACTTGGGGAGGTATCCAATATTGCACATTGCAGTAACCTCGTGAAACAGCATATGTACACATATATGGTTTATTTCCTCCAACAATTCACTTCGAAAGACATCTTTTCTGGTTTTTCCATGTCAACTCAATTTTTGGACAGATGGATAGTGATCCAAGGAAATAGGAACAACAGTAACATCAAAGTGTAAAACTTTCCTAATTAGTCTAATGTATGGACAAGCTCATATTTTGAGGATAGTTGCCCTCTAGAATAGTCAAAATAAATTTAGCAAAGCATATATTCTAAAGACAAATTAGGCCAAAAACTACTTCAAATGTGAACGACTGTCAAGCACAGAACAATATGCAATCAGAACTGAAACAATAGGCAAGCAGTTAACAGTGGTACCACAATGCTCATTATCTGCTATTATCATGGTATAGTATTAGATGTAGTGTCATATTACATTGTATATACATGAGTCACACTGTTATATGCCTTCTATTAAAGCTGTGTAAAAAATCCTTGCCAAGGACATGCTATATCAAGAACTGCCATAACAATTGAGCAGACAAGTAGTGTCGGTTCGCTAACACGTCAAGACAATATGCTTGCAGCAACATACACACCGTACAAAGAAAAACTGACAAATCTTAACTAATAAAGATTGGGGTTTACACCTGCGCAGTGAGATGATCGTACCACCTTTACTTCTATCGTGCACTGACAGGTGGCCCCAACTGCTTCTCTGGCCTGCCCACAACCTCCCACCTGCCCATAGCAATGGCGAGCACTCATGCCGTCTTCGCCTCCACCGTACCAACGCTCCTCGCATCTTGCACGCCTCTCCCTCTCCTCGCATCTCGCATTTCCCTCGCCCCTGCCACATTTGCACCGCCCCGCCCTAGCCCTACCTCATATGGGCCGCCCTCCTCGCATCCATGCCGCCCCGCCGCTCCTGCTCCCGCTCCGTCCCGCCCTGCCCCTACCACCACTGCCCAGCCACTCCATCTCGTCCCACCCCGCACCTACCGCCGTAGCTCCTCGCATGTGTGCCGCCCCTCATCGCATCTATGCCGCCCCCGCTGCTCCCCCTTGCCCCCCGGGCCCTAAACTCTTCTTCCCGCAATTGTTTTGCATTCCTAACTATTGAAAATTTTCAGTAGAAACTGATTCAGAAAGCTTCAGCTTTGTGCGTACATTGTTTCGTTCAAAATATGAGATTCTGTCGCAACGCACAGACACCCTAATCCGCCTCTTGTAACTTCGTGAAACCATTACTACTTCTATGGCAATTTTACTTCTCAGAGACATATTTCCACAGTGCACTAATTTATCTCACAGACCTAGAGTGTCGTATGAAACGGCTATAAGAGTTCATTATAGCAGTGAACCAGGAAGCTTGCTGCAACAAATGCCAAATAGACAAATAGTAGAGATGATGCCACAAATTTAACAAAGTAACACGTCAACAGGACTAAACAATTTCAACTCACCACAACTTCAGCAAATAAGGTACAGCACCATGCAAGAAGAGAAGAGCATGCCATTTTTCCATTTATATTACCTCTTGCTGTCGAAAGTAGTGGCGGGGGTTCACAAGCGACGACGAAGCCGGAGGAAACGAAATCCCTTGGCGGCTCGACTAGCTCATAAAAATCACACTCAACGACCTTCTTGGCGCGCATGTCGACACCGAAGAGGTGCTCCTCTAGGAAGAAGTACACCACGTCGGGGTTCCTGGGGTGGACGAGTGCGAGCACTCACCTCATACTCACGCGCCCCCTTCTTGGCCTCCGGATTGGCCAGCGTCCACATGCTGACCACCGGAGCGCCGCGGGTGACACGGCGCGTGCGCGTCTGCATGCCCCGGCCTGTGGTCGGCGGACCGTGGGGAGACGTGCAGGCGGGCGGGCTTGTCGACGACGAGGAGGCCGGAGGAGTCGGCGGCGCGGACGGAGGGGAAGTTTGCGGGGGTGGTGGGGTCAGGGCATGCCGGGTCACGGTGAGGATGGCGACACGCGGGGGCGCGATCGTGCGAGGGAGAGTTCTGCGTCCCCCATCTGGAATCTGGCGTCGGCGGCGGACACCCGCAGACCTGACCAAATGGGCCGCTCGGCCCAAGACGAACTGGCTAGGCATGGCCCATTCCGCCGTGTATCGCTCAGGTGTCGGTAGGCCCATGGGCCGGGTGGCGGCCCTGCACATCCGATGGGTATTCGTGCGTCGGCCCCAAGATGAGCCCGTTTGGTCCGTCGGACCAGATGTGGCCCGTTTAGCCCATCAGAACAAAAAAAATTCAAAAAAATTAGAAAAATATGTAGAATTTAGAAGTAGACATGAAAATTAAAAAAAAATGAGACAATCATATTAAAAATGTAATAAAGAGCTTTATTGATGTCCAACTAGCTGCCTCGTTAAAACCTTTGCCAAGTAAAAACTCAAAATGAGAAAACATTGGCAAAGGAAAAAGAGTACAGCCTATAGCTCTACAATTCTACATACATGATACATCTTTGTTCTATGTGTCGGTGTCATTGTCTAAGTGCAGATTTTCTAACACCTCCGACAATTCGGATTTTCCACAGAGTGTTGTGTTCTGAATCGCCTTGTTCCCAATCCTTCACAGTTAGAAGGATCTCTACCATCTCACTTGTGAGACTTGTTCTTCTCTCCTCTAATATCCTTCCGTAAAGACCGAAAACAGACTTGAGGAAACCGTAGAGACAGAATAGTTAACTAGACTGCCAAATGGGCGCCTTTACCAAGACGCAAGACGTGGCTGAGGCTAGGCACGCCTGCTCCGGCCTGTACTATTCGTCTTGGTCGTCGTGCTGGCCTATGGGCCGGGTCATGACCAGCACGGGTCTGTTATTCTTCGGCCGTGTTCGCCCATTTGGCCCGTTTGGCCCATCAGAACAAGAAAATCCCAAAAAAATCCAGAAAAATTCTAAAAATATGTAGAATTCTAAAATAGACACGAAAATTAGAAATCTCATATTGAAAATGTAATAAAGAGTTTTATTAATGTCCAACTGGCTGCCTCGTTAAAACCTTCGCCAAGTAAAAACTCAAAATGAGAAAACCTTGGCAAAGGAAAAAGAGTACAGCCTATAGCTCTACAATTCTACAGACATGATACATCTTTGTTCTATGTATCGATGTCATTGTCTAAGTACAAATTTTCGAACACCTCCGACAACTCTGGATTTTCCACAGAGTGTTGTGTTCGCGAATCAGTTTGTTCCCAGTCCTTCACAGTTAGAAGGATCTCCACCATCTCACTTGTGAGACTTGTTCTTCTTTCCTCCAATATTCTTCCAGAAAGACTGAAAGCAGACTCGGAAGAAACCGTAGAGACAGGAACAGTTAACACATCACGTGCAAGTATGGATAGCACGGGATATGTTAACTTATGTGCTTGCCACCATTGCAAGATGTCGAAGCTTTCTGCGTTGAAATCCACCGTATCGCTATCCAGATAGGTGGATAGTTCCCCGCTCCTTGTGGCTCTTGGCTGAGCAGGCGTTGGTGCAGAAGAAGAAGAAGACGAAGACCTTGACTTGGACCTAGAGGAAGAGGCACCGAAGATCGTGCCCCACATACTTGTCTTCCCACTCGAGGTGGGGGCTACTGGAGGTCGTTGCGAGCGGACTCCTCGGAACTTATTTTCATACCTTTAGTAAACCTCATATAACCGAGAACGAACTTCTACAAAATAGTTAGTATAGTCTAGTCCTGTAGCATCACTAAGAAGATCAAGTATAGTACCAAATGCACCCATTTTAGCCCTAGGATCTAAAACAAATGCAAATGCATATAGGTAAGGGATTTCTCTCCAATATTTAAGGTATTTAGATTTCATGGAAACAACAGTCTCACGTAAAACTAAGTCATTTTCATACATTTTCAATTGAGTAGCAATCTTTAAAATAGTATGCACAATGATAGGAGATGTTGGATAGTAGACAGCGGCAAAGCAACAGTTGCCTCGTAAAAAATTTCTAAAAATGATAGTACCTTCTCAGCAACGAACCAATGTTGCTCAGTTAATACTAAAGTACCGTCAGTGCTAGGATAGTGTGTTTGAATAAAAACAGAAAAAGTGCTCTTGTATGGTAAAAGATGCTTAAGCATGAGGTAAGTAGAGTTCCACCTTACCTCCATGTCTAAACCGAACTTTCTTGCACGTACACCCATCGCCCTGCAGAAGTTCTTATATTGTGCTATTCTTACGTTAGAATTATTCAAGAAAGAAATCGCATCGCGAAAAGCTCTAATATACGGACTCAACCTCTTCAGACCACATTTGACTATAAGGTTGATAATATGAGAAGCGCATCGTTGATGTAGCAAGAACGAATCGGCAAATGTACTCAATACTGGAGTAAGAATGTCCATGGCCCTAGAGTTTGAAGCGGCGTTGTCTAAGGTAATTGCGAATATTTTATCTGTAAGACCAAAGTTTTCCACGACTTTGAAAATACAGTTCGCAATATTCTCCCCGTATGTGCTACATCAATTAATTTCAAACCTATAATCCTTTTCTCCATTACCCAGTCGTCATTAACATAATGCGCGACTACACTAAGATAATCCTCCCTAGCCCGACCACTCCATATGTCCGAGGTCAAGGCCACCGAAAATGTGCACGTACTAAATAGTTCCTTTATTTTATTACGACGTTCATTATAGTATTTCACTAGATCCCTTGTTGTTGTTTGTCTAGAAACGGAAGAAAATATAGGATTATGCGCAGTCCTAATGTAATTTTGGAAAGAAGCAGACTCGCCAAAGCCTAACGGTAAATCCTCAGAAGCAATTAAACGACAGAGAGATTGGCGGGCTACCTGAGGATCGTAGTCCCAACTAGATACCGTACCGTCGGGGTTGTATTGCAGCTGCGTCTGCCTCATCGCCAATCCTTGCTTGGTTCGACACCTTGTAGCATGTCTAAGCAAGTGCCCCGTTCCACCTGTAGACTTTGCAGACAATTCATGGTGATAAATTTTACAAATAGCATACGGTACCTCATTTCCCGCTGCGTCTTGCCTGGTTATCCTGTCGAAATTGTCCCACACTCCCGATGTAGACGGCCTCGACCTCTTTGCTCCGGTTGCCGTTGAGCCTGATGCTGATGTCGAGCCTGATGACGGAACTCCAGCAACTTGCTCCTCCGATGAAACCTCCGGTTCATTTGAGGCAGCCGTAGCCGCCTCCATAGACGCAATTTCGTCCGATGAAAGTCTGAACTCACTAAGAGCAAAGCTATCGTAAGGACTGTCCATAACGAAAACTGCAAAATCGAAACTAACATTATTACTATTTTAATCTTAGCATAACAATAATTGACAATAAAAGTATTACAAAAATAGTATTGTACCTCTTTTCACGACTTGTCGATTTAAAATTGAAATTTCCAAATTTTGGCACAAATTTTTGAATTTTGCCAAATTAGCTCAACACGGATTTGAATTTGCACAACACAATTTCAAAGAGAGAATAGAGAATGAAGGGTGCTGAATGAGAAGGGTATGATGCCTATTTATAGAAAAAATTTGAAATTTTTTCAATTTTTTTGCTATTTTAAGCCCCCAACGGTAAAAAAATCACTCAACGGTTAAAAATTCACTCAACAACAAAAAAGGCCGATTTTTTTGGTCGTGCCGTGCCGGGCATGGCCCACAGCACGACATGGCCCAGCTCCCTTCTTCATCTCCCCTCTCCCAACCACCTCGCCCATCGCCCTCGCGACCTCCGCCTCGCCTCCGCGCCTCGCCGACCCCGTCCGCCTTCCGCCTTCCTGCCTCATGACCTGCCGCCTCCTCCCGGCTCTCGTGACTGCCGCCTCGGAGGCTCCTCCTGCGGCCCCGCCGAGGAGCCCGCCGCCTCGCCTCGAGTGGAGGCCTCCCGCTGACCCGCTGAGGAGCCCGCCTCGGAGCCTCCTGCTGCCCGCCGCGCTGGCCGACCCCGCCGCCTCGGAGCCTCCCTGCGGCCCGCCGTGTCGACCCGCCGCCACGGAGCCTCCCCATGGCCCGTCTGCCTCGTTGACCCCTCGAGCCTCGCTTCCTCTCTCTCACAGCACTCCTGCTGCTTGCAGCCTGCAGGCGACGCCGACGCCTCCTCCTCCCTCCCTCTGCGTCGACGACACCGCCATCGCCTCCTCCTCCGCTCGCTCCGGCAGAAGACTGCACCTGGCTGCGGCTCGCCCGCCTCCTCCTCCCTCTACTCCGGCGCAGCAAAGTGCGCCGCAACGCCCTCCTCCTCCCTCCGCTCTAGCCTCCGGCGCAGCACCATGCGCCGCTGGTTCTTCCGCCCGGCCTGCCGCCGAAGACTGCGGCGCCGCCGCCACGGCCTCCGCTCCCCCTCGGCCTTACGCCTCCTCGCTCCGCCTCGCTGCTGCCAAGCCAGTGTTGCATGCATGCGTGCTTGCGCTCGCGTTCGCGTGCCGTGTTTAGCACGGCCAAAGACTGTTCATGCCGCGGCCGGGCCGCCCATCAGCCGAGGTGGCGCCTGCACGGTCCAGTATCGTCGCCGGCGGCATGGCCCATGAACAGTGCGGGTCGTGCCGTGCTTGGGCCGAGTCTACAGTACCGTACTTCGTGTCGGCCCGTTTGGCCCAGCCCATTTAGCTAGCTCTAGACACCCGCGCGCCGCGGGACGTTGCCCAGGATGACCCACGGCAGCAGCGCGGGGTTTAGGTTGGCGATGCAACCCAACCGTGCAACGAAGAGGGAGTGGAAGAGCTCGTGCGCTGTGGCGGAGTGCACGCGTGGTCTCAAATTTGAAGTTCGACCAAGATAATTTTTAACTGCAGCAAGTGCATCTCTGACTCTACATGCAGCGTCCTCACAATATCCGGACTGACTGATTCGAAAGACAAGCGCACACGAGATACTAAATCGTTACACACTGGCAGTAACTGAACGCTGAACAACGCATGGAAGTGGAAGCGCATCTCACATCCCCGTGACCTCATCCCACACCATGAATGTAACAATCAACAAATAATTGCTAGCGTTAATTCACATTTCACACACGACACAGCAACGATATAAGCATGGAACACCAAACGCAGGAAAGTGAAAGAGCCATAGATTACTGAATTAGAAGCATCATAGCATCATTGCAGTTCAAGTGATCACTGCAAGCACCACCAAAGTCAAACTCCGAGTACAGTGTTCCATCCAAGAAGGGATACAATTACAACCAAGTAGTAACTGGTAGTGTTCCAACAACGTTTCACCATCTGATAGACAAAAAAAAAGAGGCCATAAGTTACTGCACGTGAAGAACCCCGCGATTGCCAAAACATGTCACCGAGACAGAACATATCATATCACACCCGCTCCATAACTTGAATTCAGTACTAAACCTGTGTTAGAATTAATCTCGTTTTTTAGAAGTTGAATCCGTTTCTGATTTCTGTCATGGAAAGTTAAGTCTGAGGAGTACGCTCGGCCGTATGCGTGTGCGAGTCCGTCTTGTAGTTGAGTCCATTTGGTGCTGGTGGAAACCGAATCATATCCATGTAGCCAGTGTATAAAAGAACCAGGAGAGAAGCCATGTAAAGATAAGAGCAATGCAATAGAAAAAGAAAAAAGCTGCGCAGTACATCACCAAAAGTTCTTCATCGTTTTTTTTGGGGTTTTGGTGCTATTGCATTGTCTCGGCAAGTGTGCAATCATGTGAAGAGCTTAAGGGAAGAAGCTGCTGGGCACATCACCACGTGAAGACATCAAGAAAAGGAGCAGGGACCAGAGGAACGAGCGCAAGGATCGAGCATTGTCTATCTGGGAAAGCAGCGACACAATGGAGGACAGAAAAAATTCTAACAAGTGGTATCAGAGCATTTTGATCTTGGCGGTGATTAAAGATCATAGACGACAAGGCGAAGACCCGGGATGGGCCGATCTCCCTCCTATATCCTGTCCTGACAATCGACAATTATCCGGTGTGGGTTATGAAGATGAAGGCGAACATGTGCACCCAGGGAGTCTGGGGTGCAGTCGATCCGAAGGCAAAGGACAAGGAGGTGGACGACAAGGTAGACCAAACGGCTTTGGCTATCATCTACTAGGTAGTGCCAGACTCCATGATGCGACAGCTCATCGACAAGGAGACGGCACGTGAGGCGTGGGTGACGCTTCAAAAGATGCACGAGGGAATTGATCGTGTGAAGGAGGTGCGGCTCCAGAATTTGCATACCGAGTTCAAGAATATCCAGATAGGAGAAACCCAGTCGGTGGACGATTTCGCCGGTAAGCTGTCTTCATTGTACAATCAGATTGTCTCTCTCGGCGACAAGATGGAGGAATATGTGGCGTTGAAGAAGTACCCACGCTGCTACCGTAAAAGTTTGTACTGCCGTCACCACGCCATGTACTCCCGGATCCGGAGGAAAAGAAGATCGAGGAGATCACCGGTTCCCTCAAGGCGCATGAGGAGCTATCAAGGGGTATCAATCCCAGAACGAGCAAATGTATCACCCCATAACGAGCAAAGCGTTCTTGGTAAAGGAAGATACAAGAAACGATGGCGCAGCGATTTGGCGAGGTGGCCGTGAAGACAAGGTTGGGCAAGGCGATGGTGACAGATCCGTGATAAGTCACATATCAAATGTTTCAAATGTGATAAGTATGGTCACTACGCATCGGAGTGCCGCAGCCACATAAAGTGTTTCAACTGTGATAAGTATGGGCACTATGCTTCGAATTGCCGAAATAAGAAGAAGAACGAGGAGGTAAACCTCATCCGAAGCTGTGAAAATGAAGACGACGATCCTACCCTGCTTCTCTCCTTATGTGTCAACAAGGCGCCGGTCATGGTGATGTTGAACGAGGAGAACGTACTTCCTAAACTACGCACGAAGGGAGGAAATCACGATCATACTAATGAGTGGTACTTGGACAATGGAGCAAGCAATCACATGACGGGAGATCGCTCCATGTTTCATGAGCTCAACGAGAAAATTTCGGGAGAAATCAAGTTTGGCAACGGCTCCACAGTACAAATAAAAGGCAAAGGTACAATGTTGTTGCGATGCAAGAATGGTGATCAAGATGTCACCGATATTTACTTTATACCAAGTTTGTGCAACAACATACTCGGCCTCGGCGGTTATGTAATAGGGTGCAGGTGGAGTCGCAAGACGAGTTCTTGCGTGTCTACGACAAGAACAAAGATCTATTGATGAAGGTGAAAAGATCCCCGAACCGGTTGTACAAAATTTTCCTCAAAACTTGTAAATCGGTTTGTGTGAGGGATAGTCTGGAGGAGCCAGAGTGGAACTTAGGTATCGGCCAAGGATATGGCGGGACCCAGGAGTGGCACGCAGTTGGCGCAGGAGGTGCAGCAGACGGAGCTTTGGGAGGTCTAGACCGCGTGCAGCAAGGCGCATAGGGCACTGTGGGGGGGGGGGGCGGCGAGTCCCATGCGCATGAAGGACGCGATGTACACGAAGTTGACACAGGAGGGAGGGGCGGTGTAGCCTCAGTTGAAATATACGCGGGAAAGCGGACAAGTTTGGTCCAAGAGAGAGGAGCGAGAGGCTCAGGTAATGACGAAGCCCAGGTGGTTGTTGGAGCAGGTGCTTTAGGCCAGGCGGGCATGCAACGAAGGACGAGTTCAGTCCAGGTACGAGACGCGGCAAGCGTTGGTGTGTGCATGGCTCAGGAAGGAGCAAGAGCAGGTGGTTGGACAGTATCGGCCTAGGAAGGAACGACGTACGGGAGTGCAGGTAAAAGAGGAAGACTTGGAAGTTCAGATGAGAGAAGATCAGCATGATCAAGATGAAGAAACGAGATTAAAGGGGTGATTGTTAGAATTAATCTCGTTTTTTAGAAGTTGAGTCCGTTTCTGATTTCTGTCATGGAAAGTTAAGTCTGAGGAGTACGCTCGGCCGTATGCGTGTGCGAGTCCGTCTTGTAGTTGAGTCCGTTTGGTGCTGGTGGAAACCGAATCATATCCATGTAGCCAGTGTATAAAAGAACCAGGAAAGAAGTCATGTAAAGATAAGAGCAATGCAATAGAAAAAGAAAAAAGCTACGCAGTACAGCACCAAAAGTTCTTGATCGTTTTTTTTTGTTTTGGTGCTATTGCATTGTCTCGGCAAGTGTGCAATCATGTGAAGAGATTAAGGAAGAAGCTGCTGGGCACATCACCACGTGAAGACATCAAGAAAAGGAGCAGGGACCAGCGGGAATGAGCGCAAGGACCGAGCATTGTCTATCTGGGAAAGCAGCGACGCAACGGAGGACGGAAAAAATTCTAACAACCTGGATCAAAGGAAATTTTGGCAGAAGAAAATTACTACAGCTGCATGGTGTTGGAAGCTAGAGCAACGAGATCATACAGATACGGGAAATTGAGCTCACCTAGGAAACAGTTAAGACATAAACTCTTGCTTCATGTTCCTCCAATTCATCCGATGAATGTCTGCCTGGTATATCCCACCATGTGGTAATCCTCGGGTGATCCCAGTTCAGCAGATCCCTGGGATGATGATGCTTTGGTTTTTCCAGTCAAGTTGTTGCCGTTAGACCAATTAAGCAACCCTTCAAACACAAACAATAATAAGTCAAAACACGCAAGCCATTAGACAAATCTGGATTTTGTTGAATAATCTTTAATGCGTTGTTTATTTTTGTGTTCATAGATTTTCCGTTTTGCTTTGCATTAGCAGTGACGCATTGGTGTTCGGTTATGGCTGAGTATTGAGGCCACTCATAAGTAGCGCATGAAGGCAGTAAAAAATCTGTCTCTTGCGTTTGTGTTCCAGAGTGCGTGTGTGTGTTTGAGTCCAGACGTTTGAGCGTTCGCGTGCGTAGTTCGGTCCCTGTGCTAACAGATTTGTGGTGGATCAATCATATACATGGGGAAACAATGTAGAATTACTACTTGGATGGAACTAACTACTCTATGTGCTAGATATCTTGCTAGCAACAGGAAATATGTCTAAACCAAACATGTATATAGGAAAAAGCAATGGCTGTCTAATTCTCATGCTATTTGGTACAACTAAGATCACATATGAAGTGCAGCAAGTACATATATCCTACTAATAATTAATCTCAACCTTTGATAAGTATCAACAATAAAAGTTAGTCTAATAGTTCCTAATCAAGAATACTAGTACCTCAGCATCAATTTATAAACATGTACAAGGCATACAATCGATTGACATAATTGGTATTTATCATCATGTGCATCACTTTGGGACCCCTTGCCAAAATATTAGCGGAGACTTCATGCCTTATTTAAGCACAGCAAGAAACAAAATTTTCAGATCTATAACCATGAACCATCCTCAACTAGTGCATGAAGTCTTGAACTATGAACTGTGTCAGTTATAGGTGAATACTGAATAGTAGCCTTAGATAAAGAAACCATGCATATATCCACGTAACATGCCTGTGCAGACACACGCAGATGGAATGTAGTTAGCTAGGTTCTTAGCATTCTTAAAAAAGAAAACTAGGCTCTTAGCATGGTAAGTTGGTAACTGTATCACACCAACAAATAGCATTACATTGATAATGCTCGGAGAGAAGTTTCATTAGAATGGGACTAGTCTACCTAAAGGAATGCCATATGGGAACCACGAAATGATCATTGACAGGCAAGAAACCAGCAGTCTCAATAAGAACAATACTCTTGAAGCAGCATCTACACTAGTACACTACTCAAATAGCAATTGAACACTGAAAACTAGCCGACCACCTCATCCGAACAATGTGATGAGGATGAACAAGTGATCGATCTGTAAGATATTATCGAAATATGGTCAAGCATATCCCTCCAGTCCCCCACAACTTTTATGATAGGTTATCGACTCCTCTTAAACATGGTCTAGCACTCTAGCTACATTCACACAGAATTGATATATAGGAAAGATATGAGACATCACATGATCTTGCAAGAAAGTACAAAATTAGTACACACAGAACAGCTTCGAATGTAGAACAGGAACAACATGAACATACAGCAGAGACAATCAATACACAGCAAACATGCCAACAGGACAATAATTCAGAATATACAGAGATGATACAGGGAGCAGGGTAGCATTACCCGAGGAGAGCACCTGCGGCAGCTCCCAAGTGCGAACGAAGCGGTTGGCGATGTAGTCGCTCGGCGGCGCAACCAGGTCGTAGACCTCGCACTCCACAACCTTGCGGGCACGCACGTCGACACCGAAGAGGTGCTGCTCCAGGATGAAGTAGATCACGTCAGGGTTCTTGGGGTGAATGAGCGCGACCACGGGGATCTTCTTCGGCAGCCCGGTCGCCTTGTAGCTCTCATCGGCCCGGATATCGGCAAAGCTCGCCTCGTGCTCCATGTCGGAAATTTTCTTTGTTTACTGCTTCGGTTTGTGCAGAGAAAATCGCTCAAGAGAAATTCCGTTCGGTCCAGATCAGGGATGTGCCTCTGTTTTCCCCGTGGTTCCCGCCGTCGCTGTTCTGCCGAGGTAAAGGACAGCACGTTGTAATGTCTTCGGTTCTTTCTTCACGTAAAGTCCTCCTGAGAAAAACCAGCGCCCCTGGCCTCTTGTTTTCACATGAATTGTTGATGGAACAAGCCTCCTGTCTCCTTGGTCTTCACGTGATGACCTTGCTGCCCTGCCCGAGAAAAACCAGCCAACAGCAACAAAAAACTCCGAGACAACAATCGATTTGGTCGGGAGCACAGCTCCTCTTTTTGAGTTTTTTTCCTATTACTTCTCAACTCTGCACTGCCCCTTTTACATGGCACTATAGCCACTTTATATACACACGCAAATCCTAATAAGATACGGAAACGAAAATAGACTCACACACGCATATAACCGAGCATACTACTCAGACTCAACTTAACCAAGATAGAGCATACTACTCAGACTCAATTTAACCAAGATAGAAACCAGAAACGGAAAAAACAAGATTAATCTAACAATCACCACCTTAATTTTATTTCTTCATGTTGATCACGCCAATCTTCTTTTTCGTCTTCTAAACTTCCAAGTCCTCTTTTACCTGCACTCTCGTGCGTCATTCATTCCTTGGCCGATATCGCCCTACCGTTTGTGCTTACTCCATCCTGAGCCATGCACAAATCAACGCTTGCGCCTTGCCCTCGGATCGAACTTGTCCTTCCTTGCACACTCACTGGCCGGAGCATCCGCTCCCACGATCGCTCAGATTTCGCCATTATCCGAGCCTCTTGCTCCCTCTCTTGGACCAAGTCTGTCCGCTTCTCACAGACATCTCACCGAGGCTACACCGCTTCTTCCTCCAACGCCAACTTTGTACACCGCGCCTTCATGCGCTGTGGAACTCGCCGCCTCAGAGCTCCTCAGACGCCTTGTCGCAAGACCGCTCGATCTCCTCCCGAGACTCCGCCCGCGCTTATCGCGCCAACCGCGTACACTGGTTCAAACCACGCCCTGGCCGATATCTAAGTTCCACTCTGGCTCCTCCAGACTGTCCTTCACACAAACCGACTTACAAGTTTTCAGAGAAATTTTGTACAACCGGTTTGGGGATCTTTTTACCTTCATCAACAGATCTTTGTTCTTGTCGTAGACACGCAAGAACTCACCCTGCAGCTCCACCCTGCACCCCCGTTCTGCCAACTGCCCGAGACTGAGTATGTTGTTGCACAAACTTGGTATAAAGTAAATATCAGGCAGCATCTTCTGATCACCGTTCTTGCATCGCAACAACATTGTACCTTTGCCTTTTATTTGTACCGTGGAGCCGTTGCCAAACTTGATTTCTCCCGAAATCTTCTCGTCGAGCTCATGGAACATGGAGCGATCTCCGTCATATGATTACTTGCTCCATCGCCCAAGTACCACTCATCAAGATGATCATGATTTCCTCCTCCGCGCGTAGTTTAGAAGTACGTTCTCCTCGCTCAACATCGCCATGACCGGCGCTTTGTTGACACATAAGGAGAGAAGGTAGGATCGCCATCTTCATTTTCACGCTTCGGATGAGGTTTACCTCCTCGTTCTTCTTCTTGTTTCGCACCAAGCATAGTGCACATACTTGTCACAGCTTGAAGCACTTTATGTGGTCTGCGGTACTCGGCGCGTAGTGACCATACTTATCACATTTGAAACATTTGATATGTGACTTATCACGGATCTCGTCACCATCGCTTTGCCCAACCTTGTCTTCACGGCCACCTCGCCAAATCGCTCGCCATCGTTTCTTGTATCTCCTTTACCAAAGAACGCCGTCGTTATGGGATCGATACCTTTGCTCGTTATGATTGATACCCCTTCAAGAGTTCTCTCGCGCCTTTGAAGGAACCGGTGATCTCTCGATCTTCTTTTCCTCCAGATCCGGGAGTACATGAGCGCAGGACGACATCGCATAAACTTTTCTCGTAGCACGCGCAGTACTTCTTCATCGCCACAGATTCCTCCATCTTGTCGCCGATAGAGACAATCTGATTGTACAATGAAGAGACTTATCGGCGAACTCGCCCACCGATTGGGTTTCTCCCATCTAGAGATTCTCGAACTCTCAGATGCAAATTATGGAGCCGCACCTCCTTCACACGATCAATTCCTCTCGCATCTTTTGAAGTGTCACCCACGCCACGCGGCCGCCTCCTTGCCGATGAGCTATCAGATCATGGAATCGCACCGCCGGTAGATGATGGCCAAAGCCGTCTGGTCTACCTTGTCGCCCACCTCTTTGTCCTTTGCCTTCGGATTGATCGCACCCTGCTGACTTCGGGCGCGCATGTTCGCTTTCATCTTCATAGCCCACATCGGATAATTGTTTGGCCGTCAGACAGATATAGGAGGGAGATCGCCCATCCCGGTCTTCGCTTTGTCGCCCATGATCTTCAATCACCGCCAAGATCGTAACGCCTCGATACCACTTGTTGGAAATTTTCTTTGTTTATCGCTTCGGTTTGTGCAGAGAAAATTGCTCCAGAGAAATTCCATTCGGTCAAGATCGTGGACGGCTCGCTTTTCCCAAAGGGTTCCCGCCGCCGCCGTTTCGCCGAGGTGAAGGATAACACGTTGTAATGTCTTCGGTTCTTTCTTCACGTAAAGTACAAAGCAGTAGCGCCTCCTGGGAAAAACCATACCGCCTCTTGTTTTCACGTGAATTCTTGATGGAACAAGCCTCCTGCCTCTCGGTCTTCACGTGATGACCTTGCTGCCCGCCCGAGAAAAACCACCAACAAAGAAGAAAAAACTCCGAGATGACAATCGATTTGGTCGGGAGCACAGCTCCTCTTTTTGAGTTTTTTCTATTACTTAACTCAAGATCGCCCTTTTACATGGCACTATAGCCACTTTATATACACACGCAAATCCTAATAAGACACGAAAACGAAAACAGACTCACACACGCATACGACCGAGCATACTACTGAGACTCAACTTAACCAAGATAGAGCATACTACTAAGACTCAACTTAACCAAGATACAAACCGGAAATGGAAAAAAACAAGATTAATCTAACACTCCAGCGTCCAGTCCTTGGAGTCCGGATTGGCCAGCGTCCACACGCTGACCTTCGGAGTGCCGCGGCGACCACCGGTCATGTACGTGTCCACGAACCGCAGCTTGCCGACGCTGACCCCAACGTAACGGTACTTGTCGGTCACTCACCGAGCTTCCCTGCACTTCAGCACCCTACCCGACGGGAACGGGATGAAGCTCAGGACCGGCTCGTCGGCGAAGGGGTCGCTGGTCATGATGCCCCATGAGAGGTCAACCCACCAGAGCTTCCCGTGGTGCGAGATCACGCAGATGGGAGCCAACGGCCGGGGCGGGAGTGGGTAATGGACGGGCTTCTCGACCCACTCCCCAACCTCGGACGAGAAGTAGAGGAGGGTGGCTTCGTCGGAGCCGATGATCGGCTGGAGCTCAGCGACCATGTAGTGGCCGCCGCCGCCCGGGGAGGAGATGAGGCCGAGGAGGGCCTGGTGCATGATCTCCTCCTCGGGGTCGGGGAGGCGGAACGCGGAGGAGGTGGTGGTGTCGAGGACGTAGTAGCGCGAGATGGATTCGCACCAGTGGCACGCCCGGTGGCCGAGACGGTCGATGACCTCGCGGCGGCTGATGGGACAGCCGAGGTTGGCCTGGAGGAGGAGGAGGCGGAGGGGTCGGCGGCGAGGACGAAGGGGAAGAAGCGGGGCGTGGCGGGCTCCAAGAAGACGCGCGGGGAGATGGTGAGGGTTGAGGCGGAAGGCAGCAAAGACGAGGAGAGTTCGGCGCCTGGGAGGTCGCCATCTCGGCGGCGCCACGCTGCGGATGTCGCCCGGATGACCCATTTACGACGCGGCAAATGGACGGGTGGAGTTGGAAACACCATTTGGGCTCGCGACGCCGAAGCAAAGAAAGCGGGGAAGAAGGGTGGGTGGTCAAAGTGAGGAGCGGTCGAGCAGCATTTGAGCAAGGAACGCGCAGCAGGCCTGGAAAGCGGAGACTGGAGAGTTTGGAGTTCTGGACTGTATTGCCTCTTAGCGCTCCGTAATTCCTAAACTAGCGCGTGCTGCGGCTGGGGACCGCAATAGTCAAGGTGCTGCGCTTCCCGACGCAGAGAAAGAAGGTGTCAGCTGCTCCACACAAGAAGACCTCCCTCCTACCCTACAAGACGAATCCAAGAGGAGAGAGAAAATACATTTAAGAATATTTCTTGGAGGAATTTTTAAATATAGCAAATGAGCTCCAAAAATTATGAAATTTTTTGTGGAAACTTCTTGCACAGTGTAATTGTTTGTGTAATTTTTTTTAGAATTTTATGAGTTACGATTTTTTGTGTAAAATTTATTTAAGTATACTATTTGTAGGAATTTTCTAATATAGAAAATGAGGTCCAAACATTATAATTTTTTTCTAGGCTCCTTATACAATGTATTTGATTGTGTAATTTTTTCATAATTTTATATGTTTCGAAATTGTCTCGACAAATTAAGGGTTTAGCTCTTGAAAATTAGGATGAAAGGTTTCGGAAATTAGGGTTTCATGATTTCATGTGACTTGATATGTGGGAAGTTTAGTACCACATGAGTACTCTAGGTAAGAGACACTCCCTCCTCCGCACATCTGCCGCCCCGTCGCTGCTGTCCCCCTTGCCCGCAGTTCTCGCTTTTATGACAATTGTTTGATTGAGTAATGAGGCTAATGGTACTAGTAGGTGGTATGAGTGATTTCGTTGGTGTTTCCAATTTTACCATAGAAATAGGTTTGTGCAACATACTTGGTAATTCCCGAGACCTCTTCAGGCACCCGTTAAAAACACTTTTCACCCAATAAACATCTACAGTATGCAGCGGATCCTGATCCACCGCAGAGGTGAGTTGCCTGGTGCAGGGGCGTGATAGCCTTTGAAGTTTTAACGTCTCTTCCTCGAGTGCTCCTCGTGCGGACAAGTGATCCGCCTATCTTAACACTCACGGTCGATCAGACATGGCCAAATGGGCGGCACGACCCTGCTAGGCACGACCCATTTCGACACACCCCGTTTCGCCCCACAAACGAAACGGGTCATGCCGTGTCGGCCCATGTTCCTGGGTGGCGGCCCAAGCACGGCCTGAAGGCCACTCGTGCCATGTCATGCCTATTTGATCTGACGGGCCGTTTACGACCCACTTAGCCAACAAATCTAGAAAAAAATTTAGAAAAATCCAGGGAAAATATAAAAAAATCAGAAAAATTGAAAACAATCCAAAAAAACTCAAAACAGTTAAAAAAACATTAAAATGTGTAGAATTCAGAAAATACATATAAAAATTGTAAAAAACAAACTATACAAAATTTAAAAATACAAAAAAAACCATATAAGTATTAAAAATGGAAATAATATATATTCTTGTGAACGGGCTAACGGCTCATGTCAGGTCGCACCTACTTATCGTGCTGTGATTGCCCTGCTATCGTTAGGTGCCAAGACGCCCATCCGCCACCTCTGCGGTCGATGCCATGCCGTGTCTGTCGGTGTAGAGTAGGAGCCTAAGGTTTCTCGCCTTGTTGCTGTGCTCCTTTCTTTTCCCTTCCCTCGCTAGGAGAAGGGACTGATATAGGATACTTTATCTGCAGCTGTAAAATAACTCAAAAAATCAAGTATGTGGTGCAGCACGTCACCAGGTCGCCTGGTCTAGGTACGCGGTTGAGGTAACTCTCTTCCATTGGGAATACAAGTGTGCACAGCTCTTGTGTTTCAATTTTTATCGTTTCGACTCAGAAGCGCCACGTAATTGCATAAATGACCCCGAGTCTCAGATTTCCAAATCTAGACCCGGACGAAGCGCGAAATGCCGGACGGCGACGCACGTTCTATTCCGCCGCCAAGCGCGAAGGAACGCTGTGCGCGAATCACCCGCGAAGCGGAACCGTTTTGCACGGAGGTGGCGGAGCGCGACCTTCCGCGGCCGCTAAGCGCGAAGGACGACGACGCCCGGTTGCCAGCGCGAATGAGGCGACCGCTTCAAGACGCGCTCGCCACGCAGCCGCAGCGGCGCCCGCACCACGCCGCCCTCTGGCGCCGCCGCTGCCGTGGTCGAGTGAAAATAAAAGGGAAGGCAGTACCGAGGTTCTTTAATCCATCTCGCTTCGCCCATTCTATTTCTTCTAGCAAAGAATGACGAGCAACCGAGCTAACGAGAGGAGAGGAGAAAAGAAGATTTGGAGTGGCATTTTGGGAGGTTTTAAATTTGAATTTGGAGGTTTCAAGAATTGTATAAGTTGTAGATCGCTTATGCAGCGCCAAGAAAAGGTATTTTTCATGCACATGTATTTTATTTTTAGCTAGTTGATTAGCATATAATTAGCTTAGTGGTCATGTCATTATTACATAAATACACATGCAAGTAGCGCAGTTATTTTTTATTATCGTAATGGCTTCTTGATTGTGTAGAATGTGTTAAGTAACTATGCTTAGTAGACGTAAATGTTTAGTTTATGTGGATATCATTGTTAGTTAATTAGCACATAAATATAGTAGATAGTAGAAAAAGACACCAGAATTATGGCATAGATAGTAGATGTTGTGTGGAATAGAAGAGGTAGAGCTTGTAGGCACATGCATTGTATTGTCTAAGCTTAAGCTAATCTAAATAGATAAACCAAGACTAAGACACATGTATAGAAAGGTTTAATGCGATAGCATATAACTATGGTGTAGTTATTTGATGTCATGGTATTATCTCGTTGGTAGCATAATTTTGTAGGGCTTAAAAATCTCTATTTTGAAACCATGTAAATATATTTATTTATTTGAATGGTTTTTGAAAAATAAAATAACATTGTGTAGTTATGCAAACCATTCGACCTAGTGGGATATTATTTACTATTGAAATAGAAGTATGAAATACATTTAGGAAAGTTAATCAAGAGCGTATAGTCACATAGCCAAACCGCAGAATATATTAAAATTTTTTGTTACTTGATTACCCATTTAAGTCCTGTGTTTTTATTTAGAAATCCATATATATAATTGAATCCTGCAATACACAGCTAAATGCGAATTAGTAGGAGCAAAATTGATCCAATATGTTATTTGATACTAACATCACATGGTTTGTTGATACTAACATCACGTAGTCAAGTGTATCTATTTATTTATGTTTGTCGTTTTATGCCAGAGAACCCAACGCCGCCTTTCCCCTGAACATGTCGATTCAAGACTTGTTCGTGTTCTATGGCGATGGTCTCAGACGCTGATGGGTCAGACGGAGCGGACCTGGCCAATTGTGACCGGACTCAGATCCGCACCAGCCTCAAGGACATGAGTCTATGCGAGCTAAGGAGGTGTGTGTGCCTGCCGCTCGATCGGGACACCGAAGGAAGAAAGATGATCGAGGCATTGTATGCCTGCGGGTGGTGAAGGTCGACATTTTGGCAACTTATCAAGGTGAGCAAAGGACGCTCATGGACCAACTACATGGTGGAGTTGATGCCAAGTCCGCCGCTGCTGTTTGAGATGTGGGTGAGGTAGTGGGTGATGGAGACTTGAGGAGGCGCGGAGGCTTTCGAGTTTAACGGCGTGGAAGGTGGTGGGCAGCCCGTATTGATCGCCACTAATACCTTGCCGAAAGGTGTTGAAAGCGAGGAGGAGGCGTGGATACGCTAGTTCGAGAGGAGCATGATGAAGAAGTTGCTACGGAGGTGTATTTGGTGGTGTTGTGACCACCGACGCTGCATATGTCTCTGCCTAGATTGGACGACATCGAGCGACATCCCCGGTTCTACCGCAGCCCAGAGGAGGTGGAGTGGGGGTTCAATGAAGATATCGCTTTAGGGCGCGCTTCTCAACAAGAGCGCCGCCAAAGAAAGTTATTGCCGACACGCCAACATTAGCCGGATATCGGTGCACAAGTCCAACCCCGACACCTACGCCGTGAAGTGTGTGGATGGATCTTGTGCCGCAAGGTTCGTGCGCGAACGGTTCAGAGTGCCGCCACGGACTTCCGCAGATAACGGTGTCAAGGATCACACATGCGAAGCTTGCAGAGCCACTTCGCAGCCCACCGAACCGGACGCCCTCATATATTGCGGAGTCGATAAGCCACCTCGTCAGAGCCGATGTATCCGTCTCGCCGGTTACTCGCAGATGTTGTCAATACGGTGGGCTTCCCTGGCCATAACAAGGTATGGCGGGCGTAAACAGAAGGTCCTAGAGCGTATGTTCTAAGACATACGAAGAGGCCTCACGACTTTGTCCCAAGAATGCTCCATCTCGATTGCAGAGTCCAACTCGGGACATACATTGACAAGTCGACCGTGCATCCTACGAAGGGGCTGAATTGTTTTATCCTTGATAGGGTATTCTGGGCCTTCCCCAGTAGTGGAGGGTTCAAGCATCGCTGCCCTGCGGTCGGGCGATGGACGCACCTTCCTCATCGGGCAAGTACAAGGGCACCATCCTCACCGTGGTAGCAAATGACGCGAACCACCGCCATCTTCGTGGCCTTCGCGATTGTTGAAAGCGAGAACACGATAGTTGGTCAGGGTTCCTTGCAAACATGAAGCGGGCGGTGGTTCAAGACCGCCAGTGTAAAAGGCTATCTCCTAACGCAATGTCGGGTTGTCAGTCGCGCTACTACGATGCAAAACGGTACACACGCCTCCTTCCAAAGGAACGACTTGACTAATCGATGGTGCATGAGGCATCTCGCGCTAACTTCCACACAAGGTTTCAAATAAGGGCTCGATGAAGACCTTTAAGAAGCTATGCATGCGTAACCAAAGGCGGAAGTTCGACGCAGCAGGGAGACAGCTTGGACGAGGATACTAGCAAGCATGTAAGGAATTCCCAGACGCGGAGGGAGGGGCAAAGGCAGAGGCTCCTCAGAGTTGGGGAGTTCACATGTGGGTAAACTCAAGACGCACCGACTTAGAGAAATGGTCTCGCTGCATGACACCGGTGGTGCACGTACGGAATCATGATGTAAGATCGAGGAGGCCGACTAGAGGGGGGGGTGAATAGACGTTTTAAAAACTTCTTTGGCTAAAACCGGTTTCTAATGCGGAAGCTAATACAAATACGGTTTTGCACAATTAAAGCCTAAATCAACTAGGTTCAACTAAGTGCACCAACAATATGAGACTATATAAATGATAGCAAACAACCACATACAATAAAGCAATTTAAATACAAGTAATGTAAATTTCACAATGTAAAGCACAAGTAATCAAACCACAAATGACACGACGATGTTTTCCCTTGGTGATCGGAGACTTGCCGGTCTCCCCTAATCCACGTTGAGGCAAGCCCAAACTAATTGGACCGGCTCCACAAATTGAGCACCCGCCTCCGAGGTAAGTCCAACCACTTGGACCGGTTCCAAACCGAACCAACACCTTGCTCCACTAGGGTTGCTCTTTCCTCCACTCCGGAGATGGCGAGCACCACGCCACTCACAAACCGCCCGGGTCTTCTCACAATCTTCTTTGAGAAGCTCATCGGTGCAACGACGCCACCACGCCATCTAGGTGTCGGCAAACACCAAGAGTAACAAGTCTCCAACGCTCACTTGAACCAATCAAGTGTCTAAGCTCAAATGGATACGAAATCCACTACCTAAGGAAACACATGCACTTAGGGTTTGCTCTCTAACCTCACTAAGTGCAACACATGCACAAAAGAGAGTGAGAGGCTTGCTCTTTGCTCAAAGGAAAGTCTAAGGGCACCAGCACACAACCAGCAACCTCTCCCAACTGGCCAAGGTGGATATATATAGCCCACACACAAAAACTAGCTGTTGGGGAAAGATTCCAGAGAATCGACGAATCGGTTCCGATCACATGTAATGGCTTGCTCGATCGCTTTAGCTCCAACGGCTATAAAACTAGCCGTTGAGCTCACAAATGGCTCGATCGCTAATTCACGGCGGCCGATCGCCCCATAAACGCCGGCCGCCGCATTCCACAAAAGTGGCTAAGGACCGTAAAAACACTTCTCTCGAAAGCCGACGGGTCTTGACCAAGGTCCGGCCAGATCAAGACTAACTCACGCCGGGTCGACCGATACACAAGCGGCCGATCACGATATCAAGGTCGACCGCCACAGCCAAAGAAGTGCATTTTGATTTTTCCATTAACTCAAATTTGCAAAAACACATTTTGCTAATTTGATGCAAGATGCATACAAGGTTAAAGACAAGACTCTCAACAAGTTGCAAAACACATTTGCCAACTTTTAGAATCAATGCCTCAAATTGCATTCCGCTTCAACTCAATTTGCAAAACACATTTACCAAATTGATGCGCGATGCAAACAAGGATTCAAGTGAGATTCTCAACAAGTTGCAAAACACATTTGCCAACTTATAGAATCACACTACAAGGAATAAGATACATGGACTTACACCATTTGCAAAACACATTCGCAAACTTAAGTCATATGCTACAAGGGTTATCCATGAGCCACAACTATTTGCAAAACACATTCGCAAATATTGGCAACATGTTAAGATGAGCTAGAGCAAACACAGTGAGCTATCAACACATGACTAACTCAAGCTACTAGTCAAGGACCCCTCTTAATAGTACGGCAACCTATACTAGCAATCCGGTCTTCTAACCAAACACCAAGACCGGTAAAAGACTAGGAACAAATCCTTAGCCCTAGCTAGTCATACATTTGCCTTGCGCAACCACTTGAAGCTTGACGACGCACATCCTTGCTTCAACTCCGGGTTCTTGACTTGATATGCATCAACTCATGATGTATCCTTCACTTGACTTCCATCAACACATGATGGGTTTTCATTTGACTTGATGATCAACTCATGATCATCTCCTCTTCTTGAACTTGATACATATCAACATATGATGCATCATTTACTCCAAGCTCTTGACTTCAATATCATCAACACATGATGATCTTCCAAAGGCTTTAACTATCGAACTCAACCTATTCATCCAACTCATGGAAAGTGTTAGTTCTATAATATGATTATCATTAATTACCACGCCATACCATTAACTCATAATGGTGGGACAAGATACCACAATCTTTCCCTCTTTGGTAATTGATGATAATCACTTCAATTGTAAGTAATTGAATGTAGATTGGTATGAGTATATAGGCACTACACAAGTTGTATATACTCATAGGATATATGAGCATACAAGTCTCATATACACACATGAATATATTAACTACACAAGTTAGATATATTCAAAGATATGTGAGTGCACATGAACTACACAAGTTATGTTATACTCACATATAAGTATACTTAGACTACACAAGTCTCATATACTCATATGAATATATTAACAATGCAAGTTAAATATATTCACAGGATATGTTTCAAAGTAAAGATCCCAAATATGTGGAAACAGGAATATGGATCAATACTAATGAAACCTCAAAATACAGAATGAACTCCCCCTATATGTGTGCATACATGAATATGTAGTAAGAACATATGCACATATTTAGGTTAATTCTTTTGGTGAAGTTCAACTATATTTTAGATCCGAGTAATGCAACAGGGTATAAGAATACAAAGTAGAATACATACCTCTTTAGTTCTTTATATCTAAACGAGACTAATCATGAGATATAACAATAAAAGAGTTAGTCTCACAAATAGATTTGTCATTAATCACATATATGCCTTCATGATTATCACCTTTATATCCAATTTAGATTAAACAATAAGTATATCAATAAACATGTTAGTCTCACAAAAGCATTTGTCATTAATCACCAGAACACTCCATTAACATATAATGGCGGGCTAGATTCTTCACATGACGACTAACATGTCGGAGGTGTACAACGGTGTCTTGAAGGGTGTCCGATCCCTCCCGATCACCGCAATTGTTGAGGAGAGCCGAACCGACTGTGGGTACTTTCACAACAGAGCCATGATGGCGAAGTAGCATATGGACGAAGGCAAGCAAGATTCGGAGGTGGCGCAGCCTACATGGACAAGAAGATCGAAAAGGCTCGATCGCGACACTACTAGGACCTTGATGGCACTAGAGAAGTTTGAGATCCGCCCGAGGCGTAAGTATCTCACGGGTCATGTTAGGGTGATCGCAAACAAGTCCGCTCGATCGATGGGGAAGCGCCCCGCACTCGCAATAAGCCGCAGCTTCTTCACAAGCCCTGCTCCCATGTATACACGGCGTGCGCGGCGTGGCGCCAGCCCTCGATGCAATACGCCTCGAAGTTCTACAACATTCACCACCAGACGGCACTTGGAGTGCCGAGTTCCATTCAGACGGCCGACATGCATTACAGGACCTCGGCTTGGGCACGGAAGTGGGTGCCGAACGATGCATCAAGGTGTCACCGTGGAAGACGATGCCCCGCCGATCCAGAACGACATGGATGATAGCTAGCATGAGCAACGGGCTAGGCCCCCAAGATGCGCATCAGAAGATGATTGGCCACTGCTTGCCACCGCCCAACACAGCCCGTCAAGCAACGCACCGTAGTTTCATAGCCTATACATGTATGCTATATGTTTGTTGTAATGCGCCAGGCGCTATCGTGTTGTACGTGTTGGAATGTGTCGGACAATGGCTGTTGTTATATCACTACTACAAAAAGGCTAATATCGACGCCTCATCACGCATTTGCTGACCAAAACCGCTTCATTAGATTCAATCACGCACGGTTTTGGCTTAGAGACCGCTCAGGCATCGGGCCGCGCTTAAAAACCGCTCGTGAAGAGGTAATATCACGCATTTCGCTCATGTTGAAAACCGTCAGGAGATCACGCACATTTCGCTCAACAAGAACCGCTCGCGATATTATCAAGATCACGCACGGTTTTAAAACACAACCGTCAGGAGGATCACGCATTTCGCTCAACAAGAACCGCTCGGATATTATTAGTATCACGCACGGTTCTAAAAATAATCGCTCGGATAATATCGCCCGCCGCGGAGTTTCTTCATCGCCGGCGCGCTCGTTTCGCCGCCATCCGCCTGCCCTCGGCGCGCTCTTCATCGCATCGATCCGCTTCGCCTCGATGCGCCTCTTCGCCTCACGCCCGAATTTATTCCTTGTTTTATAAAAGGATCATCCGCCATCCAAGATGATCATCCCCACATACTTATAAAAAATGTAAATGGTCGCTTCTTCCTTGTCGCCGCAGATCGATGGCCTTCCCGCCAAGATCAGACGAAAGCACCTCTCTGTAAGTTGAACTGCAGTTATGGAAGAACACCGCTTGATCAACAAAGTCTTCACCTCCGCCGCAAGCAGAATTTGCCGAGCAGTGACGGCCACCTTCCGCCGCCTTGACATCCTCCTCCGCCATGTCTTCCGGTGATCTCCCACTTTCGCTAGTTTAGCGCCATCGACGAAGTCCTCTAAAACGACGCAGCACGCTCTGTGAGGCTTGCCGTCACTTGACTGTAATCGCGGCAAGAAGCGCATCGAAGTCGACTGTGCCGAGACCCTCAAGGAAAGAGAGCCTATGGGCTCAATTCTTCTTGGTTCAATAGTCCGAGGGTCTTCGAGACACTCAACGAAGCGCCAACGGTGGACGATTTCGTGCTTTGTTCACGATGATCGTGAATGGTCCGATGCCTACACCGCCGCTTATGAAGTATTGCGATGGAGATAGCACTTACCTTCGCCACTAGAAAACCTTGTTTAATTATAGGTTTCGCTTTTTAATATAAACATGTAATTTCTTCATGTCATGTAAGTGTATATACTTGAGAAAAAACTATTTCACAGACGTTCTGATAATAGAACCGTCTGTGATATGGTACATATCACGACGGTTCCATAATAGAACGCTCTCGATAAGTCTCTTTATAAGTAGGAGCTAGCCCACTTGCCGCTAGGGTTTGCGCCTAACTCGCCACTCCCTCAGCCGCCTTACTCTCGTCTGCTCTCCCCCGCCGCCGACGCCGCTTATTCTTCCTGTTGCCGACGGTTGTAGATACGGTGACACCGCAAAAGACACTCAGACGATAAGAGTGTCTTTTTCAACACATCAAGCAGCCACAACCACGGTGACGCCCAAACTCTCGTCACTCCTCGCCGCTAGGGTTTGCGCCGCCTAACTCCGCCTCCCCACCTCGACGCCGCCGACTGTTGCCGCCGCCGCCGACCCTTTGCGCCTCGCTAGGGCCCCGCCGCTTTGCTTTCCCATCCTCCTCTATTCTCCTCTAGATCTGTTAGCTTAATGTCTTTTGTTGAGTTTGATTTTTATGCATGAGCCTTAAGTTGTGTCCTCGATGTTTGTGTGATTTATGCAAGGTAAAGGAAATGGATGAGGGTTGTGCCGGTGGTGGGGTCGCCACCGTGGTTGCGCTGCATTAAGGTCCCTCTGCTCTCTACCCTCCTTGCTCAGGATGAAAATGGCTAGCTAGTGCTCATGATGGATGCCGAGGGCTACTATCGTGTGGTGGGTTTGGACACCCTTGGTCTTGTTCTCTTGTCGATGAACCGCTCAATGATGTTAATAGTCTTATGTCAAATTGAATTGATAATTAGTTCATATTAATAGTCCCCTTGCTCGTGATGTAATGATGTAAATAGTCTTATGCTGAAATTGAATTGATAATTAGTTCATATTAATAGTCCTCTTGCTCGTGATGTAATGATGTAAATAGTCTTATGCTGAAATTGAATTGATAATTAGTTCATATTAATAGTCCTCTTGCTCGTGATGTAATGATGTCAATAGTCTTATGCTGAAATTGAATTGATAATTAGTTCATATTAATAGTCCCCTTGCTCGTGATGTAATGGTGTCAATAGTCTTATGCTGAAATTGAATTGATAATTAGTTCATATTAATAGTCCCCTTGTTCATGCCTGGCCAAGTTCTCCTACCTCTTATGCACTGTGCACGCCCCACCATTCCATTCATAATCACTTCTCTATAAAGTCTCAGCAGTCAAGCCAGCATTAAAACCGGCATCATATATATATATATATATATATATATATATATATATATATATATATATATATATATATATATATATATATATATATATATATATATATATTATAATATATTCATCAGTCAATTTTAATCTCAACAAGAACACCAAGCAAACAATATGAGAATGGTTGCTTAGTGTTCTTGTTGGGTTTAAAGACAATTACATGCTCAAGAATGGTTGGTTGCTAATACATGATGCCACTTCCTACCGGAGTACGCAAGATCAACTACACTTTCTCAACATAGAGACGCCCAATCCAGATAATTGATGTCCTAACGCCTCTTTGCATCCATACTTTTTGAATTTGCAGGGCTCAATGAGGTTGCCCGTGGCTACCGCTCTCATCCTTCTCATGTCATGGACGATCCCCCAAAGTGGTCGAGAGATCATTTAACAATATATATATAATATATATATATATATGATGCCGATTTAATGGTACAAGCACCACCGCTGGGCCTTTATAGAGAAAAGTCACCACAGATTTGCCCAAATGCACAAACCGCTCTGATATGTACTTATCACGCACGGTTTGTGGTGAAACCGTCTGTGATATGTGCTTATCACGCATTTGTTTGTGGATGAAACCGCTCGGATATTACTTATCGCAGACGGTTTGAACCACAAACCGCTCTCGGAAGTATACATCACAGACGTTTCAAAACCGCCTCTGTGATGACCTCATGTCATCATCGACCCATAAACTCAGACGCTCACGTAAACCGCTCGTGATGACGCGGAACCGCTTGTGAAAGCCTTTTTCGTAGTAGTGTATGTTTGTTGCCTATGTATGTCGTGATGTTTGTTGTAATGCGCTCTACGCACTCTCGCCAAGTGTAATCGTGTTCTATATGTTGTAATGTGTCTGAGAATGGTTCTTGTCATTTGTCCGCTGTGTATGTATGCTATATGTTTCGCTGCTTTTGCTTATTTGTACATACTCTTTATGTACACACTAATTTGTTCTTGTATGTATATCAGAGATGGTGTACCGCAGACGATGTCACGACGAAGCCGCCGACCCACAAAGGATCGGAGACACCGATGCCACGGTGGTCATCCGACGGGGCCCTCCGAGCTTTTTCCTCAGAGTCCTGAGAGCACCGCCTTTGGACCACGCAGACATCCCATCGCACGGACACCGGCTTTTGCCCATTGCCCGCCTCGCTGACTCCGACCACGCTGCTTTCACCGACGCACCATCATATCCGCGCCAGGACCGTTGGAGACCGGACACACACCTTCCACTTCCACCGGGGAGATGACCATTACTCGCAGACGCTATATGCTTACAGACTACCATTGCGGGTCATGCAAGAGTGCCACCTCTCAAAGCATCAGACCGAAGGTGTGCATGGTCGATGTGTTCGGCCACCCGATCCCACGTAACATATCGATGTGCCACATTCGTGGCTACGACGCAGACAGGTGTGCCCTCAGAGACGTGACTCCAACAGTCGACGGACACACTTCCATGCGACTGCTTCTTCTTCTTGGGTGGGTCCTATTTCCTTCGACCAAGGAGATTGGGTGCACCCTAACTACATCCATCTTGTTTGGCGCTATGACGCTCGCCCGACGAGGTGCCACAAGATAGCTTGGGGCTCATGGTACTTTTGCGCCACGCATCGAGGCTTGTGTGATGCCTCACAACGCAAAGACGCCTGGGGAGCCACCCCTCGCAGATGCTACATCCTCTTGTAACTGTGGTCGTGGGAGCACTTCCTGCTGGTCGCCTTTACTTCCACACGGCCGCACCCGCATTTAACACACCTCGAAGTTTTACGGTGCGGAGATGCCGCCAACCTTGTTGAGGGGCCCACAATGGGCACTCACCGACACGCGTTTCGCTAGGGTGGGCTAGGAGAGGCCGAGGCGCTTCACCCCGAGTTCCACAACCGCCCGAGACTCGCATGAGGTGGAGGTCATATGCTTCCCATGGTCTACACAGATCATTGTGGAGATGGCTCTGCACGGCTTTGTCCTCTCAAGGCAGCCAGACTACGCCAGATTAGATGACGACCGCCATCTATCGTTTCTCCCATATGGTCGAGCCAGACTCACCACAAAGAAGTCATGAGACGCTGGCTTTACCAAAGAAAAGCCACCGCCGGGACGACCTCTTGCAAACAAGGCCCACAAGTATGTTGTTACTTGGTTTTTCCGTTAGTCAGATTCTTTTTTTCGATTGCCTAATGTCCAAATTCACCAGAGGGCAAACGAGGCAAGGGTGGAAGAGCGACGATCGGAGGGAGACACAACCTACCATGGACGACGCCAGGCCGAGAGGGCGGCGATCGACGCCCCACAGAGGCACGCACCGCATTTACATCGAGACACACATTATGCATTTGACATGGTACGCTCCGCGCACCAGAGCAAAGCCTTATCGTGCACCGCTTCAAATGGCCCCACGGAGGTCACGATGACGCCACAGACAAGCAGTGTCCCGACACTCATCGCAAGCAAGACGCCAAGACGAGACAGTAAAATATTCTTCGTAGTTTTTTTGCACGGAAACACGCCTAACTTATTCTTGGTTTTTTGTAGTTAGACCGCCTTCAGAGTATCAACAAAGGAGGTCGCCTTGTGGTCTACCAAGGAGGACTAGCAGCTCCTCTCGCCTTAGGTATGCCGAGACGCGCCTATGATGACTCTAAGAAGGGCAATCAGAACATGACTTGTGGTCAAGACAACGACGTAGCTGGGCGACGATTTACACGGACACCGAGAACAACCTCCTTCCCACTTCCTCAAAGACCGCCTCAAGACCACCGCTCAGACGTCTGTCAGACTCGAGTCGACCTAGCTACCGTCCGCTTCTTCCTTCCACGCCACTGCCCTCCGCAAGCGGTATGTCAATTACGATTTGTTGTCCTAACTGCTTGCACATGCCCTTATTTGTAACGATATCTCACTTCCGCTTGTTCTTTCAAGACTTACGACGCGGATAAAGACTCGTATCGCCTCGCCGTCACAGGGGCCGACACAGATCGAACTTCGACAATGACTCGACTCGCCCAAATTTCTAGTGCCGAGACGAGGCGCTTCCCACGTTCGTGATCGGAGCATGAGGGCAACCCGTGGTCCGGCAATGCTCAAGCAAGCATCTGCACTATTTCGCCGCCGATTGCACCGAGATCATCGTCCGCACACCACATACACGTATATGTCAGAACGCATTTAATTTAATCTTCCCATTACACGCCACGGTAAACTCAACGAGCTCCACCGACTTTGGTGTTTGGAGGACCAATGGGGCATGAAGGCCAAGGATCGCAATCCGCACTTCCGACCTGAGGTACATCCTTTCCAACATGAGTACGATTGCAAAGGTCATAACATCTCGCCTCTAACGCTAGTGTCAAGCTTCGCAGGACGAGTGGGTGGGCGATATGCTCCAGTCTTACCCGGCTCCCTACAATGAGTTCTATGTGACACCGCCTCCCACGCAGCCTCCCACGCAGCAGTCCCACTACGACTTTCGAGAGGCATGCCACCGACAGTTTACATTCCTTCTGAGCAGCCTACAAATATTCAAGGCAAAGCATGGAGGCAGGACCATGAGTTTTACTGTGTTGTACTATTATTTCTTGTTCCTACCAACTAGAAGTTCAGTTGTAATGAGATTGTAATATCCACTATTTACCTATGCATCGCAGTCCTTCATGAATGGATCAACTACCGCGTATCCTTGCATTACATGAATGAGTTTGTTCAATGCATATCGACGCCTATAACTTAAAGCACGCGACACATCGATGTAACATGTCAACTCGATAAAAGGCAACCGCAATAACGTGTCCACCATTTAGTTACATGCTTTAGGACATTCAACATAAGTGCGTACAGAAGGGGAGACAACCGACGTACAAGCTTCTCTGCCCGTGCCTAATTGTAGAAGTTGCCTCTCTCTACCCACATAGAGTGTTCTCTAGTTGGGCGCCTCGGACGTGGCTGGCCGTCGTTGTAGTGACACGCACATATGCAGCTAGGGTTGGCACAAGAACATCCGAGATCATAGGAACTTCCTATGTTCACGACTCCTCATTGCCCTCTCAACCAGATCTCATATGAGGTCATCATTTTGCTCCTTGAGATCGCTAATTTGCGCCCAAATCAAAGATTCGATTCCACAATATATCTACGCGCCTCACAACATAGTAAGCGGGGAGGATCGATCCAATGTAAAGTTGTATTTCGCCATCCGCCGCAAGGGACGGTTAGTATGGAAGATGTATTAGCAAAGAATATGAACAAAACTATTTACCCCGTAGTATGGGCATTGAAGAAACACCGTCCGCCATCGAAAAGGCGCCTATGACCCACACGATAGCGCCCTCCCCTGTTCCAGATTTCGCCATACCGTTGAGCACGCTTGTTCGCATCAACCGGTAGTTAGGGCCAAGTCCTCCTCCTTTCCAAGAGAAGGTCTCGGCTTCGCGACCCCAGCTTGATCGTCCTCGGCGCTCGCCATCGTGATGATATCAGAAGACGGACAAGGTTCTTCTTCCTACGGTTTCAAGGGTCGAGTGGTCCTACTTTCGAGCATAGGGCGGCATTTTATAGCCCGGGGAGGCTAACAAAGCGGTAATGTATTAGCTTGCGATGACAAGACCAGACGGGTTGGCTACTTTGCGCAGAGACAAGACTAAACGAGGCAACTTTTATGCGCAAAGGACAAGACGAAGGATACACCTTTGCGCAAAGGATAAGACCAAACGAGGCGCCTTTTGGCGCAGGACAAGATGAAAGGATACAGCCTTTGCACAAAGGACAAGACCAGACGAGGCAATTTTACGCAAAGGACAAGACGAAGGATACAAATTTTGCGCAAAGGACAAGACCAGACGAGATAGCTTTTGCACAAAGGACAAGACCACACGGCCACTTTTGCATGCTGATAAGACCAAAGGAGACAGTTTTTCCGCAAAGGATAAGACCACACGGGCAGCCTTTATGCAGTTGATAAGACCAAAGGAGATAGCTTTGTGCAGTTTAGGGTTTAGGTTTAGGGTTAGGGTTAGGCTTCGCCAGCTTTTCAGACCGATAAGACGTGACAACACAGGACTCTCTACTCTGCATGAAATTAACAACACCATGCCAACCATCGGGCTTATAAAAGGGGGTTGAACCAAACCCAACTCTACACAACACTACACAACAGATACCCAGCTATGGACTCTTCGCTAAACTTCTACGCGAGGTTGTTGAAGAAGCAAAAGTGGCTTAAGTAGAAGAGGAAATAGCTACAATACCCAGATAAATCAATGAAAGATGCTCCAAGACCACCACGCTTTTCCGATCTCGCAGCAGTGTGTGTGGCTAACCCAGAGAGATCATTCACCACACACCTGCACACCGCCGCCAGCGCATTTCACACATGTGGGCACCACCGTAAGCGCTTTTCACGCGGTCATTTTCCTCTCCCAACGTTGAATTCCTTAAATTTTTAACTCCATCCCCACGTAATGGCAACCCGAGATGCGCCGCCACTTCTTCCAAAGGATCGACGTCTTGAGATGTACGACAGGCATTCATCCAGAAGTACATGCCGAACTACTTCAGACGGGTCGAGAACTTCGGCGGTGGAGACCTTACCACCGGACCGCTGAGGAGGCACCAAGGAGCCCAAGATCGCCCGGGTAATCTATATCGACGACGTGAGTTATGTAGAATTTACATCCTTATTACGTTTTCATCAGCATCGTACTTACATCATAGAATCGCAGACATGGACGACTTCGACATACCACCGACGTGGACAAATACCCCGCGACAAGGGCAAGGAAAGCTCTGCGGCCAAATTACCGCCACAACATATCCAATGCCTTGGCGTAATCCCGATCAACGACGTGAATTATGAAGAATTTACATTTTTCTTACGATTTTCACTATACGATGCACTTACATCATGAAATCGCAGGACATGGACGACTTCGACATACCAGCCCGACGTGGGACAAACCCCGCCGACAAGGGCAAGGGAAAGGCTCATGCGGCCGAGTCGGCCGCCACAACAGATCCGGCCGTCCGGCGAATCAGATCCACGACGTGAGTTATGAAGAATTTACATCCTTCTTACGATTCTCACTATATGGTGCACTAACATTATGGAATCTCAGGACATGGACGACTTCGACATACCAGCCCGACGTGGACAGTCCCGTGACAAAGGGAAGGGGAATGCCAACGAGGAGTTCAACACCGAGCTAGCAAGGAAGGGAAAATGGCTCCGGTCCACGCAGTAGGTCAGGTCATTACGTAGTAGTCCCCCGTCTTACCCCCCATGTTTTTTACTATCCCCTAAAGGCATGTATACTTATATGGTCCGGATGCTTGTGTCGCAGCAGTACCGTAGTAGTAGTGAGGATGACTAAAGCAATTAGTCAACCATCATGCCATGTGACTACATGTAACGTGCTTTTGTCTCATGGACTCTAATGTAGTTATGGTTCCGTGTTCCGCTTAAGCCATCAAAGCAAGCCTATATTGCAAGTATGCCTCTTCTAGTGGAATTCCAGAAAGAACCATTCGTGATCGACATCGAATACTCCATGTTTTAGGCATCTTCATAATCACAACGAGCGTTTCATTCCTTCAATCATATTCTCAGATAAGCTTAATAAAGTACGCCATCGACTACCGCCTTTTATACGCAGTATACGCTCGCACGACTTCATCGAGGAGAGACTCCATGTTTTAGGCATCTTCATAATCACAACGAGCGCTTCAAATTTCTTCAATCATATTTTGTGTAAGCTTCATAAAGTATTGCTGCTTTTTTATCCCACTTCTAAAAGACAACAAGTGTTTCAAAGACACAAAGTTTGTTTAGACGATATCCTCAAGGTTATACCTCGCTCGATATGCTTATCAATCATTCTTTCTCCGAACGAATTAAATAATTGAAAAATTATCAAGCAACAACACCGTGATCGAGGCTCCACAAAAGTTTCAGAATTTTCTAAACTTATTTGCTACATTTTGAAATTACTACAAACAATCAATAAACCGCGATTTAAACCCTCATTTTGGAGAAAAGGAAACCCTAATTTACAAACCTCAGTGCCCATATTTCTTAATAATGTTTTTTTTTACAAATATCAGTGC
Organism: Phyllostachys edulis; assembly: GCA_036346405.1. Classification (NCBI taxonomy): domain Eukaryota; kingdom Viridiplantae; phylum Streptophyta; class Magnoliopsida; order Poales; family Poaceae; genus Phyllostachys; species Phyllostachys edulis. The sequence goes on along the minus strand of CM070545.1, from coordinate 19,407,551 downwards.
CCGTTAAAACCCTAACTGAAATTACTGAAAAAATTTCGTATTCATAAAAGCGCTAACCGGAACGAAATCCTAGACCACTGGAAACTCTAATCCCATCCCATTCGAAACCCTAATCGCTGCCAATCCGCTCAAAACCCTAATCGCCAAAAACTCTTAAACTCTAATCGCAAAAAACTATTAAACTCTAATCGCCAAAAACTGTAATCATCAAAAAACCAAAACCCTAATCGACAAAAACTGTAATTGCCAAAAAAACAAAAACCCTAACCCTAATCGGCGAGGTCATGACCCAGCCCTTTCCGCGGTCGCCCACCACGGAAAGAGGCCTAACATACCGTGCTCGGCCACCGCGTGAGGTGCCAGCCCTTCCGCGCTCCTCCACCGCGGAAGGTGGCTTGGCCCTAGCCTCCCGCCATGGCCCCTCTTTCATGGCCATGGTTCTTCAACGCATGAAGCTGAATGGGACACGCGTCGGACGTCCAATGTTTCCGCGCTCGTGTGGGGTCTAGTTTTGAAAATACGGAGCAACGGAGGTCATATCTGCAAATACGTAGAGCTACAGGGTCAGAACAGTAAAAAATTCCTTGTGTTTTCATTTGTTGACCGTAGGTCAAAATTCTCGCACCGTCACCTCCGGCAAAGCCGTCTCCCATACATCCACACCATCCCATGCTCCATCGAATGCCAATATTCTTCCTCCTTACAGTTAGTTTTTTTTTTGGTTATCTCTGTGTTGAAGGTGATAGTTCTTGTGATACACAGATAGGATTTTCATTGCCGATCTCCGATCTTGTGGCCGGCGGCACCAAATGGCACCGGCCGGTCCATCGCTTGCACTATAGAACCTAAGGTTCGGGGTTTGGTGAACCCTAGACAAAAAACAAATCTGTTGGTGTGAATCAAATGGCTCAAAAACTGATTGATTATTTTTAGAGAAATCATATAACTAATGTTTAGAAAATCCCTAGGCCATCCACCATGCGCACACCTATTGTTTGTAAAGTATAAACACCACCTTTGCACACTCTCTCTCTCCATACATAGACTTTTGCACGACTCCGAGGGAAGCAGATCTTCTGCCTCAGAGGCCTTAATGCAGAGAATACATATATAGTAGGCTGCATTAGTCCAGATCTTAGACGTCCGATCAAAATACAACGATTGAGATCAAGATTAACGGCGTGATGCTACAGTGAGATCACAGCAGTGCTCCTGTGTACGAGATGGCAGTGGGCAGTGGAATGGATGGAGGGGACCTGCGGCGCCTGGGATCTGCAGGATCGCCCAGCCGCTGCCGCCTGCGCAGCAGCCTTTGACATGGGAAACTTGCTCAAAACTGGAACAAAACAACAAACCCTGCCGTGCTGTGGTTGGGTAGTTGTTGCCATGTTGGTGACATGCTATTGCGATCAATGTTGGGACAGTACTTCTTTTTCCTGTCTTTTCCCTTGGGAATACAGCTGTATATCTTCAACTGTAATGCTTTAATTTGTTTAGTCAAAATTCACGAGAAGCAAAAGCATACATCAAACTTGAAAAAACAAGGCTTTGCATTATCTCCCCTGCCCGGATTAATTGGAGCCAGCTCTAATTCGCTTCTAAGCACATCGTAACACCGAACAGAAAACCCCAAGATAAAATACAGCATGCAACATTTCGAGGAATAGAACGAGTTAGTCTATTTTTTTTTTGCTCACTTGACCTTTATTTCAAACGAAATAGCAAAACTAGCGTACCCCCTCCCCTCGCGAATGAAATGACAGCCCTACCACGCGATTTTACCGCGGAACTAACATACCGCTCACCTAGACCGCGCCAGTGGCTGCAAGACGTTCCTCCCATGTGCTAGGTGTGCAGCATGTCGGTTCCGTGGCAAACTCGTGTGGCATGAGTGCCATTTTAATCATTTTGTTCACGTGTGGGAGAGCTAGTTTTGCTATTGCAAATAAAATACGTATTATTTTAGCTAAAGACTCGGGTTAGTCCATCACATCATCTCTCGTAAACACAAACTAAGGATAAAAACAAACTAAATATAAAATGAAGGATGCTGTTATCCCACTAAATTTACAGGATGATCCCCCGATGCACAAACCAAACACCCCAGCTGAGGCAGTTAGAATCCAAGCACTCACACCTCACATGAGATACTAGTTTGTTCCACAGTGACAGTCACTGAACAACGAGCAACGCATGGAATAAGGGCTACAATTCCACGCAGGTAACCATCAACAAAGAATTGCAACAGTATACTCACGGTAAACCAAATGCAGAAAACAACGGGAGCAATGCTGAAATGCATCATAGCGTTACAGTTCAAGTCACTGAAAGCATCACCAGCGGTACACCTAGACTACAGTATATTTCATCCAAGAAAGCAAGGGATACGAGTTACAACTAACAGTGTTCCAACAGCATTTCACCATAAGATAGACCCAAAAAAAAGAGGCCATAAAATACTGTGCGTGAAGACCCCTGCGAGCCATAACCGGTCAAGAGTCGAGGCATAACATATCATACATTCCCAACCACATCGTTAACTTCATCAGTTCAGTAGCAAACCTGGATCAAAGGAAAATTTAACATAACAAATTATTACTGCTGCATGCTGTCGGAAGCCAGAGCAAAGAGAGAACATGTATGGGAAATTAAGCTCACTTAGGAAACAGTTTGCCATAAATTAACTCTTACTTCTGTTATGAATAGTGATTGTATTCAATATAAGGCCAATGGACGATATATACACAAAGTACAGGTGGTGAATATGCAAATAACCCCTCATAACAATGGGGAATAACACATTATACATATATCTCTAACACCCCCCTCAAACTCATGGTAGATCAACAACACTGAGTTTGGAGAGGTAGAAGCCATGCTTTGTGCTTTCGAGTCCGGGCCTTCGTGAAGAAATCCGCTATCCAAGCTCAAGGCACATATCAAGAGCAATCACCGATCATGCACACAAGACCTCATGAAGGAAGCATCAACACCAATATGCTTGGTGAGCTCATGCTTCACAGGTCACGCGAACATCGAGATAGCACTCTGATTGTCGACAAGAGAGGAGCTCTGTAGTAACAGAAACACCAAAATCCTCAAGTAACCACCAGAGCCAAGTAATCTCTGGCGTCAAGAGAGCCATAGCTCGCAACTCACCTCTGCACTCGAACGGGATATCGCAATCTGCTTTTCGCCTTCCGTGCAATGAGCGAACCACTAAGAAAAACACAAGAAGCGAGAGATAGACCCGCGATCGAGGGATCATCGCCCAAGTAGCATCCGAATAAGCTCAAGTCAGAACGAAATTTGGAGCGTGGAAAGAAGAGACGGCGAGAGATAGTCCCACGAAGGTATCGCAGAACTCAAGAAGGTGGTGTAGTGGACCCGAGTGAGGAGTAAACGAATCGACTCGTAATGTGAATCGGATAAGTGATATCCGGACGAGTAACAACAAGGTAGACAAGACTCCCAACAAGATGACGATAGCGAGCCGGATCGTAAAGAGACTCGCCATCGAGGGTTTGAGGTGAACATTGAGCTCCATGGGAGTCTCAACAAGACGTTGATCAATGAGGGAGGCGCGATCAAGAAGATCTGAATATACTTCTCTTGGGACATAAAGAAATCATCCGGAGGAAGTAACCTCAATCCCAAGGAAGTAACGAAGAGGACCAAGATCCGACATAAGGAATCGCTTACTAAGACGAGCCTTGACAAAGGCAATGTACTCGAATCATCTCCGTAATGATCATATCATCAACATACAAAAGAAGAAGAGTCCGACCACGAGACGAAGTGTGGACAAAGAGCGTGGGATCATGATCACTCGCTGAAAAGCCAAAGAAGAAGTGACCACAGAGGAGAAGCGCCAAACCAAGCACAAGGGGCTTGCTTAAGGCCATAGAGAGAGCGCGAAGGCTGCATGCACCATGCTCTCGTGAATGTAATACCCTGTGGCGGATGCATGTAGACCTCCTCACGCAACTTGCCGTTAAGAAAGGCATTCTTGACATCAAGCCGAGAATGCACCCAATGGCGCAATGTGACGCCACAAGAAAGAAGAGTGCAGCGGTGGTCATGTGGGCCACAGAGCAAAAGTCTCGTCGTAATCACGACCATGCTCCCCGCCAGAAGCCACGAGCAACAAGACGCGCCTTTATAGCGCCAAGAGAGCCATCGAGCGAAGTCTTAATCTTATAGACCCACTTACATGTGATGGGACGAGAGTGAGATGGAAAAGGAACAAGATCCCAAGTACCAAGACGCTCGAGGGCAAGAATCCTCGGCCATGGTATCTTTGCAACTCGTGGTGAGTAACAAAGATCCCTAGAGGTGACATGTTCTAGTAGTGCGCCAAAGAAAGGCAAACGGGCAGGGGGCCGAATCGACTGGCGATCGCAGAGAGCGTAGCGAGGAAAAGATGGCCCATCAGGGGAAGATGAAGCATCAGAAGAAGATGGAACATCACAAGAAGATGGCTTATCTAGAAGATCCTCAATACGAGGTCGACGAGTGTAGACGAGTGTAGTTGGGGGAGCCGGAGGAGCCGCGGGAGACGGCAAAGCATTTACAATGGCGAGAGGCCCTGTATGAATATGTGGAGACTCGATGGGATGGGTGGACGAGGCAAGATGAGATATAGGTGTATCCGAAAGGTAAAAAAGAGAGACTCCACAGAGGAAGCCAAGGAGAGACAGACGGGTAGAAGGGACGAGACTCGCCGAAAGTCACATCCCGAGAAATCCAGATCCGTCGACCAACAGATCCCAAAGACCGTAGCCCTTGTGCTCGCATCAGATCCCGTAAAGACACACTCAACAGATCGAAGCGGTCGGTTTAGTGCGTTCTCGAGGGCGAGGAGAACATAGTAAACGCAGCCAAACAGACGAAGGACAGAGTAGTCAGGAAGAAAACCACAGAGACGCTCAATAGGGATCGCACCCTGAAGAGCAGAAGAGGGCTCGATGTTGATGAGGTAGGTGGCAAAGGAAACAAATTTCGGCCCAAAAGTGAGGTGGAATAGAGGCAAGAATCATCGCACGAGCCGACTCAAGGAGGTGACGATGCTTGCGCAGCGACACCATTCTCGAGTATGTGCACCAGACAAGAGAATCGAAGCGAGAGTGCCCCGCCAGCAAGGAAGCCGCGCAGTAACGAGAGAGGTACTCGCCACAGAGTCAAGACGAAAAGACACGAATAGGAGGAGAGGCGTGTGCGAACCATAGTGGCAAACTGTTTATAGATAGATAAGGCCTCACTACGAGAAGACATGAAATATATCCAAGTGTGGCGAGAGAAATCATCTATAAATATGATATAATATCGATGACCCCTTTCAAACGAAGGAGCGGACCCCAAACATCAGAATGAACAAGATCAAAAGGACGCTGAGACACTGACTCACTATGAGGATAAGGAAGCTAAATCTGTTTGCCTAACTTACAACCCTGATAATCTAAAGACACGTCTCCTGAGACAGACCCCAGAAGGCCACGATGAACTAAAGACGACAGACGAGATCCACATAGATGGCCAAGACGGTGATGCCATGTTGGAAAGAGCCGTGAGACGAGTGGCGTAAGCGGAGAGATTGGCGGCGATGGTGGCGCGGAAGGAAGGTGAAGCTACAAGCTCTCAAAGACGCTAGAGTCAAGGCGCCGAGGGCCAGAACCAACCAGAGCTCCCGTGTGGCGGTCCTGAACACAACAAGAGTCAGAGTCGAGAATGACTCGACAACCAAGATCAAGATGTCTGCCCAAAGAAAGAAGTCAGATGGTAAGGCGAGGAACATGAGCAACAGAGGGAACATGAAAAGATGAGTTGCTAAGAGGTCCTCACTGAGATGTAAAGAGAGGTACCATCGGCAGTAAGAACACTGACAGGAGAATCAAGAGGTGTAATGAAGGACAGAGTGGAAGAATCAGGAGTCATATGAAAAGATGCTCTAGAATCAAGAATCCACGGGGAGGTGCCTAACTGTGGAGGTGGTGGTTTCGCATTGCTCAAGAGTCGATGAGCGTAACCGCAGAACTCCGCCGAGGAGAATCCGGCGGCAAGCAAGCGTCAAGTCGGCTATCTCGCCTTTCGAGAGAAATCGCTGAAGGAGTCGATGCAGACGCCGGCGTAGAAACCGCAGAACTGCCGAGGGAGAACTCAAGCGTAAGCAAGCGCCGAAGTCCGCTATCTCGCTTTCGGAGAGAAATCAAGGAGTCGGCGCAGCGCCGATGTAGAAGCACTAGTGCCGGTGCTAGTAGAAGAACGGCGTAAAAGATGCCGCCGCTTTTATAGCATCGAGACTCAATGTGGCCAACCTTGTCGCAGAGGGAGCAAGTGAGGACGGCCAACGCCATATGGAGGGCGGCCACCACCACCGTGGCGCCCGCCAGAGGCGATGTCAGTCAAGCGTGGAGCAGTCGGTGTAGTAGGTGAACGAGCGGCGAGCACAGAGGGGAGTGGCATCAGACCAGCACCACTTATAAGCTTCGTTCCCGAGAATGGGATCACAGTTGATGGAATAGAAGCCATTGGTAGGCGGCGCTGGACGGCGCGACGACCAAGGCAACGAAGTCTAACAGGCGGCGCTGGACGGTGTGGCGGTTAGAACGACGTTTTTTTTATTTCCTTTTCTTCTGGGCCGGCCGGCCCGACTAAAAGACAATCAGCCCGGGCAAACACAAAGACGCACGGGGGAACCGAACTAGGGTTTCCCCTGCTCTTGTGACGGCGGCGGCGGCGGGGGCCTTAGCGGCGACCACGGGTGGCGGCGGCGGTGGCGGGCGGCGTTCTCTAAGACCTCTAGCGAAGCCGGCGCGAGCGAGCCGCAAGATAGAAGGTGCACGAGCAGCTTCTCCCGTCGCGGGCGACGAGATCGCGGATCAAGACGAGGTTCGGTGCCGACATACGAGGAGGCGGTGGCCCCGAGATCGAGAGCGAGCGCCTTGAGGATGAGTGGCGTGGCATCGCGGGTCGAGGGCGATGGCGCGGTCGGCCTCGGCGACGCCACACGGCGAAGCAGCGCGTCCGCGTTCGTGTGGCTCAAGGAGCGCCGAGCGGTGGCGCGAGGGCAGCGTTGAGCGCGCAGCTGGGAGGCGGGTTCTGCAGCGGCGGGTCCAGGCGACGAAGATCACGCCGTTGCCCACTAGGAAGCCGAGGGCCGAGCGGGAGACCGCGCTAGAGCGACGGCCCGGTCGAGCGCAGGGACGCGGGATCCAGCGCGAAGAAGCCGAGGCGATCGACGATGGAGCGGTGGATCGGCGGATCGGGCGGAGAGGCCGACGAGGCGACCACGAAGACGAAGCAAAGGAGCAGAGGCAACGGGGCGGCGAGCGGCTCTCACGTGAGACACGCGAGAAACCCTAACCCCTAGTTTTGGCTCTGATACCATGTTATGAATAGTGCTTGTATTTAATATGAGACCAATGGGCCAATATATATACACAAAGTACAGGTGGTGAATATACAAATAACCCCTCATAACACTAGGGAATAACACACTATACATATATCTCTAACAACTTCATCATCCTGCAACTGATCCCTGGTATTCTTCTACTCCCATCAGCACACTGCACATTGCTGAGCTTTTTTCGTCAACTTGATGCCATTATCCCAATTAAGCAACCCTTCAAAAACAAGTAATAAAGTCAAAGCACACGAGCCGTTAGACAAATCTATATTAATGGCAGATCAATTATATGAGGAAAAATAATGTAGAATTACTATTTGGATGGCACGCACCATTCTGTGAGCTAAAATATCGTGCAATAGGAAATAACTCTAAACCAAATAACACATAGGAAAAAAGCATTAGCTGTCTAATTCTGATGTTAGTTTCAGTACAATTAAGACATAAACACTATACACAAATGGAGCAGCATCAAACATCAATACTAACACCTTAGTCTAATAGTTCCAGTGAACAAAGCTAGTATTTCAGTATCACTGTATACACCTGTTTTAGGTATATCTTTGATTAACAATTGGTATTATCAGCACGTGCATGCATCACTTTGGAATAACCTGTGAAAATATAAACAGACTATAAGGCCTTATAAACATCAGGAAATAAAAATTTAAACTCTATAATCAGGAACCATCATAATCTCATGCATGAAGCCATGCTTTGTCGGTTATAGTTGAATAGCCTTAGATAAAGAAGCCATGTATATATATATTCAATTAGCGTCTGCAGACATATCTAGATGGAACGCATTTAGGCTATTAGCATGAGAACTGTGTCGTACTAACAAACAACATTACATCGATAAGGCTCGGGAGAAAAGTTTTGCGGGAATACAACTAGTCTATGTCAAATGCCATAGGGAAAACCAGTAACAGTTAGGAACAGACAAGCAACCAGCAAGGTGTCAATGATACATATATTCTTGAAGCAGCATTTTACACAATCTAAAGAATAATTGAACACTACAAGCTGAGCAGCTTATCTAAACAATGTGCTGATCATTGAGGATCATTACTACAAAACAGGCTATACTGGACGTCTCATCACAGACGGTTCCATCATAGATGGTTTCTTTGGAACCGTCTGTGATACATAACTATCACAGACGGTTTATAAATAGAACCGTCAGGATAATTCGCTGCACGGTTCTTAATAAGAATCGCTCTGTGATATCGAAACATCATGCATGCTATTGTTAAGAACTGTCAGGAATTATCATGAATGGTTCTATTTACAAACCGTCTGTGATAGTGGAACGTTACAAACGGTTATTAATAAGAACCGTCTGTGATATGCAGGCATTATATAATACAAGGCAGTTTCGACAGACCCCCTACCCCTAGCGCCTCCACCCCCTTCCCGTTTGAGCCACCACCCCTGTTGCCTCCTCCTCCATTGCGCCACCTTAGAGAGGAGAAGGAAGGGAAGGAAGGAGGCATGGAGAAGGAAAGGAGGAAGCTAAAGAGAGAAGGAAGGGAGGAGAAGGAGAGGAGGAAGAAAGGGATCTCGCGGGATATTTGGGAGCTCCGAGGGTAACGATCTATAACCCTTTATATTGCTCTAGATTAATTGCTAATCAATTTTAGTATGTATGGTCAATTGGAATAGTACTTGCGGTTTATTAATCTAATTTAACACTAATTTGTTACGTGCGTAGCGTAGATGGACCGAAACTGGATGTACGGTGCGAACCATGTGAGTGAAGAGTACATTAATGGCGGTTTATTTTTAGAAGAGCCACGAAAGGTGATATGTTGAAGAAGGGATAAAATTTATGTATTGCTCATGCATTGATTATGTAATCAAGATTTTAACAATCCAAATAGCAGATCGAAGCACACTTGATTCGAAGGGGTTTCAAAAATGGGTATACATGTTGGACCAGTCATGGTGAAGAGCAGATTATACAGGAAGTTAATAATAATGACATCGCCGAGGAAGTCAGCGATATGCCGAATGTGGACCATGTTTTTGATGAGGATAGGTCTCACGATGACAATCTGAATCAGATGCTACACGACGCAGAAGGGAACTACAGTGAGAGAGAGTTTGGTAAATTCGAGGGCTTAATGGAGGACTCAGGGAAACCTTTGTTCCCTGGCTGCAAACCAGAATACTTAAGGTTGTCATCCGTGCTTGAACTGTTGAAATTGAAGGCAAGCAATGGTTGGTTTGACAAGAGTTTCAAGGTGTTGTTAGGTCTCCTAGTGGACATCCTTTAGGAGGGAAACGTGTTGCCTAACACCACCTACCAAGCCAAGAAGGTTCTTTGTCCATTGGGAATGGAAGTAGAAAGACTAAATACATGTTCGAACGATTGTATCCTCTACCGTAAAGAGTATGCAGACGTGCATGTATGTCCCGTGTGCAAAGCATCTTGATACAAGCGTAAGAATACTGCTAAGGTGAAACAATGACCTCCTGCTAAGATGTTGTGGTATCTGCCTGTAATCCCACGTTTGAAACATTTATTTGCGAACCGAAAGGAGGCAAGATTGCTACGTTAGCACTAGAAGGAGCATAAGAAAGATGGAAAGCTAAAACACCATACTAATTCTTTCCCGTGGAGAAACTTCGATCGAAGCTTCGAAGAGTTCGGTGCGGAGCTGAGGAACATAAGGTTAGGCTTAAGTACAGATGGAATGAATCCTTTCGGTAACATGAGCAGCCGACATAGCACCTGGCACGTGAATCTATGTGTGTACACTCTTCCTCCTTGGCTGTGTATGAAGCGGAAGTACATTTTGATGTCACTACTTATCCAAGGGTCGAAACAACCTGGGAACGATATTGATGTGTACCTAGCACTATTGCTGAAAGATCTTGTGGCACTGTGGAACAAAACGGTACAAGTATGGGATGCGTACAAACGAGAAAACTACACTTTACGCACCATGTTGTTCTGCACCATCAATGATTTTTCTACCCTTGGTAACCTGTCGGGGTTCAATACGAAAGGAGCCAAAGCCTGTCCGCACTGCTTAGATGGTACCGAGAGTGTATGGCTGAACAACTCGCGCAAAACTGTGTATATGTGTCACCGTAGGTTCCTTCCCAGGATTCACACATACCGCAAGATGAAGAAACAATTCGACGAAAATAAGGAGGACGGTTTAGCTACAAGGGTTTTAGAGGTAAAGAGGTCTATAATAGGGTTAAGGATATCGATGTTGTGCTTAGGAAGGGATGTAAATTAAGGACCCATCAGAAAAACATCTGAAAGAAGCGGTCAATTTTTTGAGACTTGCCTTATTGGGAGCACTTAGAAGTTTGCCACTGCATTGACGTCATGCACGTAGAGAAGAATGTATGTGATAGCTTGATTGGTCTCTTACTGAACATTAGTGGTAAAACAAAAGATAGTATTAATGCATGATGTGACTTGGTTGATATGAACATAAGGACCGAGTTAGCACCGAAAGAGACCGATAAAGGACGAACGTATCTTCCCCTAGCTTGCTACACTCTGTCCAAGGCCGAGAGAAATGAACTGTACCAGAGCTTGCAAGGTGTGAAAGTTCCGTCCTGTTACTTCGCCAGTATTAAGAAACTTGTTTCTATAGAAGATTTGAAATTAATTGGTATGAATTCTCATGATTGTCATGTGCTGATGACACAAATGCTTCCTACTGCAATTAGGAGTATCTTACCGAACAAGGTCCGAGTGGCAATTTTGAGGCTGTGTTATTTCTTTAACTCAATTGCTTAAAAGGTCATCGATCCTGAAGGACTAGATGCTCTGCTGGCCGAGGTGGTGACGACTCTATGTCATCTTGAGATATATTTTCCTACGTCATTTTTTGATATCATGTTCCATCTCATTGTTCACCTGATGAAAGAGATAACGATATGCGGCCCTGTGTTCCTACGTCGTATGTACTCGTTCGAGAGGTACATGGGAATTCTCAAGTCCTACGTACGGAATCAATCTCTACCGGAAGGCAGCAACATCGAAGGTTATGCAACCGAAGAGGTCATTGAGTTCTGTGTCGACTACATGGCTCAGGTGGAACCGATAGGTGTGCCTCTATCTCGTCATGAGGGGAAACTGGAGGGTATCGGGACCATCGGAAGGAAAGAAATCACTCCCGATCTGGATACGTACGCTTAAGCCCATTTCACGGTCTTGCAACACATGACCAAGTGTCCCCGTACATCGATGAGCACAAAGACATGGTACGATAATAGAATCCAGACCGTTTGGAGGTTTGGATCATAAGAGAGCATGGTTGTCAGTTCAACGAATGGTTAAAGGTGTGATTCACTGAGAGGTCATCAAGTGATGATACGCTGCTATGGTTGGCAAAAGGGCCAAAATTTACAATTGTGATATGGCAAGGATACGATATAAATGGGTATATATTTTATACGACAGCTCAGGATAGGAAGAGCACAGTCCAGAACAACGGTGTCTGCATAAATGCATTTCACGAGCAGTTCAATGTCGCTGGTCCACGTGGGTTGAACTCCTACTATGGGTTCGTAGAGGAGATTTGGGAGCTCGACTACGTACTTTTCAAGATCCCCCTATTTTGATGCCATTGTGTTAAACTTCCGCAGGGTGTGAAGGTCGACAAGTACGACGTCACTACTGTGGACCTCAAACATGTCGGATACAAGGACGAGCCATTCGTACTCACTAAGAAAATTGTTCAAGTTTTTTTTATGTAACAGACCCGGCAAATAAGAATCACCACGTAGTTCTTCATGGAAAAAGAAGGATTGTCGGAGTTGAGAATGTTGTGGATGAGGAAGAGTACAATCAATTTGACAAGTTGCCTCATTTCGGAGACGACATCAAGCTCGAGGAAGAACCCAGTGAGGAAGCTAGCTATATATGTGTTGATCATCATGAAGGGCTATATTTTAACTAAGAATTTATTCCATTGTAATTTATTCCGTAATATGAGACATGATCTGTGTTTTCTACTCTTGGTTATTATTTCGCTATCAGTGTGGACTTACCATGTGTTATGAACTTGTAATCTCTTATTTTGATATCAATGTGGAATTTTCATGTGTTAATGTGTTATGGACTTGTCATCTCTGATTTTGCTATCAATGTGGACTTCATTGTAATGTGGAATGGTAATATTATGCACTTGTACAACCTATTTGTCTCATGTCCTATTATGTCAAATATGATGGACTTAATGTCTCCCTGCTCTTGTATGGCTTATAAAGGTTCATGTTATGAACTAGTATGCTATAGAATACCTGTATGCACATATCTCTAAAAAAATTTAATTTGGCCCCATGCTAGCTGAAAAACATAGTAGCTATAGAATGAAGTTTCACATAGTGGCATATCATAGATGGTTCTATTATGGAACCATCTGTAATATCCCTTTATTAGTAGGGAACGACTGGGATTTGCGTCCTTATTCTCGTCACTTGCCTATTTGACTGCCCACCTAGAGCCACTCTCGCATGTTCCCCTCCCCACCCGAGTGTCGCCACCGCCCGAAGTCTCCTCCACGCTGGAGCCACGCTTCCCTCGCGCCGTTGGCTCCAGCTCCTCCTCTGGTCCTCCCTCGCACCGCTGGCTCCGGTGCCTCCTCTGGTCCTCCCTCGCGCCGCCGGCTCCAGCTCCTCCTCCGGTCCTCCTTCGCGCCGTCGGCTCCAGTGCCTCATCCGGTCCTCCCTCATGCTACCGACTACAGTACCTCCTCCGGTTAAGATCTTCATTCTTCACTCTCCCTCTTATATTCTTGTCTTCTTTTTGCTGATGGGCGATGCCGCGATGGCCGATGGCTATTAGCAGAGTAGAACTATAGAACAAGTGTACTGATGCAGAGTGATGCTTTGCTTGTTCTCATGTACCAGTAGTATGATACTACTGGAGTACTAGTACATGACTAGTATGTAGATTCTTGCCTTTCTACTCTATGATGATGTTTGCCATATACTGAAATTAACTTGATAATTAGTTCTTATTTTGAGCTCTATTGTGTTCTTGTTGCTGTCTCTTGATCTGAAGTCAATATGTTTCTCTAGGTATAACTAGTTGTTCTGCTCTGGTTATATTGATATCTAGCAATCCAGTTTGAGTATTCTTCTGCTAGCCATTCGACTTTGCTGTTGGACTTTTGATTTTGCTTTCAGTATATATATACTGGAGATTGTCAAGTTCTGTTGATAATGCAGATTTCAGTTTGTGATACTTGTGATCTCCTGTTTGACTGAAATGCAGTCTGTGTACTATTACCTTTGATCTTTTGATAGTTGAGTAAAGTTTTGTTTGGAGCTCAAAATTTGGAACTATATTATCATGATTAAATTAATGAAGAGTATAGGCAAAAGGGTTGAGATGGCAAGGATTAATTCTTTTCCAACTTGCCTTCTGAGAGCACTCCATAACTTCAATTATCTGATGTTTATGATGATTTCTTTCATATACATGTGGTATATGTTACCTAGCAGATGTTAACATGTGTACCTTTTCAGTTTTCAATTTTCTTTACTACATATTCTATATTTAAGTTCAATAGGTAACTTCTATTTGTTTATATAGTTAATCTGTTTACAAGGCAATTTTAGTTCATTGGTTGGGTAACTTCTATTTTTTCTATATAAAATATGTTTGGTGCCCTAGGGTATGATTTGTGCAGTATATGCTTCGACTAAAACGTGTGATATGCTTGATACCATTTGATACGCCTAATGTTGTAGGCTTGTAGCATGCACATTTGTTTACCAGTTTATGTGAATTGAGTTTGCTAGAGATGGGAAGAAAAGATATATTCTTTAGATAGTCCTAGAACTTCTTAGCCTTAGTACATACTTGATACATATGTGTTGGATATATTGGAGACTTTCTTGAGTAGTACGTACTATATATGCTTTCATTTGTTGTGAATGTATTGTCTATTGATATGAATGTATCCTTTGATACTATTTAAGTAATAGATACTATTTGTTTATATAGCTAATTGGTTGGGTAACTTCTATTTTTTCTGTATAAAATATGTTTCTAAGGGAAATTATCTTCGAAAATACCTAGTGGATAGCAACTTGCAATCCATTTTATTTAAACTCTCAGTATTTTGAATTCTGAAATTTTAGTTCATTGCGTATGTAACTTATATAGATAGCAAGTAAGCGAGATGGCGTTCGCACTGTCTTCACCGCCGTCATTGACGTCGCCGAATGCATCTGGATCTCCGAGGAAAGTGGTACGTAAGCGAGGTGGCAGAGGAATATCGAAATTGCCTACGAGCCGAATGACCATCACGGAGGTCAGTGCCATTGGGGTCCCTCTAAGTCCCAAGAAAGCAACGACGAGATTTCAGACCATCTACGGGATACTTGGAAGGGAACGGGTCCCCATCACCACACTAAGCTGGAAGTCTCTGACGGACATAGAAAGAGGCCAGCTGTGGACTAAAATTTTAAGCTCGTTCACTATCCCAGAAATAGACCAGGCACGCATGGAACAGCAAGCGTTGCTCACGATGGGACACGTGTGGAAAACCTTCAAGAGCACGCTTGTCACAAAGTACGTGAACACAGGTCAAACGCCCTTCACGAAGTATCAATTCTTGTCGCGGGATATATGGGACACCATTGTGCGGATGAAGACGACGATTGAATTTCAGGAGCAAAGTGCGGCGCACAAGGCTCTCCAGGCACAAAACACTCACCCCCACAAACTCGGCACCGCTGGGTACGCGGGTAAAATCACGCAATGGACGGTGGAGGACGAGAACACAACCCAGCCATTTGCTGGGATCACAGACGAGCGCGCCTGAAGCTGGTTAAGAGCGAGGGCATTAGCCACATCTTCGAGCGGCATCTCTTTCACAAAATCGGCAGACGAGGAAGTGTCCCAACATTTGGTAAATATGTTGAACTACCTAGTTGTTAATAAGTCCATAACTTCATAGTGTCTAAAATAACATGATGGCCTCTTGCAATAAGCATTGACTACCGAATCTTCCCAAGGCTCCTTCGAAGCAGCCAGGGAGAAGGATATACTTTCTATGGCCCTGGGAAATAAGAAGCACTTGGGTCG
Source organism: Phyllostachys edulis (assembly GCA_036346405.1). NCBI lineage: Eukaryota > Viridiplantae > Streptophyta > Magnoliopsida > Poales > Poaceae > Phyllostachys > Phyllostachys edulis. Next base: position 19,392,072 of record CM070545.1, on the reverse strand, counting down.
CACGCAAGGCGTTGGGGTTTACGTACTTGGAGGGACGGATTCCCAGACGACTCCTGCATGTATAGGAGTAGGAAGAGATCCAAGGGCGAGTGCAAGGACCGGTTGGTAGAGGAGATTAATGTGAGACTTATTGCAAAATTTCAAGGACAGATAACAAAATTGTAGGATCAAATGAATGAACTCCCCAAGCAGTCGCAAGTCGCCCCCGTTATTTTGGCAGCCAGTCCTCCTCAACATCGGAGTAGCACCGCGTCCACGTAAAATTTTCAACATAGCGACGCCCAATTACCTATCGACGATATCAAGATAATGTACATCTCTGGAATGCTCCAAAGATAGACCTATAGGACGCCTTAGCTAATTGTGTATCGTTTTGTAGGAGTTGACACCCTGCAAGCTCCAAGTGAGGCTGGTTGGGTCCATTTCTATTGAGGCTGGGCGGGGGATGGCGTATCCATGCCAGGAAGGGATAGTGCAGCACGGTGCCCAGCTAGCGCAGGGTTACGCCAGGGTCTAGGTGGACATGGCACATGACAACTTCATGGCCGTCTCGCTGGAGATTCGCCTGAACGAAGACATCAGAACACTAGAGGATGTCATGTACACTTTTATCCAGTGGCCTAAGAAGGACATCACCCTAGACCTTACAGTGCTGTGATCTCGACACGACCACGCCTCTCCAACAGGACCCTCGACGACTCCACCTCAACCTTCGCTTTAGAAGGCCGCCTCATCGGTTCCCATGGAGAAGACACCGAAGGAACAAGAAAAGCGTGTCACTGTATCGGTTCCCGAGTCGTCTCACGGGAATATGTATAGCGGGCGAGTCGTTAAGACCAAATCGAAATCGAAGAACATTAAGGCGCCTCCCAAGCTCGGGAAATACTCACTCGGAAGTCCATTGGTCCCCAACACAGTATTAGCCCGCGTTGGATTAGGTTGCCAGTCTTTACATGTCTGGTACATGCGGAAGACCAAAGAGAATGGGTGCGATACTAGAATCACCGTCACATACATGAACGAGCATTTCTTCGACGAGCCGGGCCACTTTGTCGTGGGTTTCGATGACTTATTCGACCTATACAACCTCAATGCCCTCGATGCCTCGCTTCTACGATGTTGGACACTATAAGTGTGTACAATTAAGTTCTACATTCACGTAATACCAATAAATATCACAACTCATTGCTTATGTATAGATACATGATGAAAATGGCCTAGCGATGGCGAGAACCGGTAAGTTTCCTCGACCCATACTTGATCTCTGAGTAATGTATCATCGAAGATGCATCCTACGTCGTGAAATACATAATGAAGGGAATGCTTGCTCAAGGTGACAAGGACTACATAATGGTGCCCTACAACCAGAAGTATGTGCTTCACTACTTGCTATACAAATTTCATTTGTACTTTATATGCAGCACGAACTTAGGTTTAATGACTATAGCGACATACATGAGTAGGTTCCACTAGATCCTTTTAGTCATTGTACCAAAGAGGAACAAGGTAATATACCTTGATTCCCTACTCAACGAAAAGCATGACTTCACCCTTGTGCAAGGAATACTCGATAGGTATGCTCATTTTCTCCATACATAACTCTGTTGTAGTCTTCCTTCGTTTGAAATAGCCGAGGATAACTTTTTGAAATCATGTAGGTTATTCAGTGCCTATGTTGCCGAGGGAGGGACACACAAGGAATCAAGCGTCACACTACAACACAGGATGCGATTTTCGGTACGCGGTATAACACAATAATCCTATATCACACTTCGTGATAATGCATCTCAAACTGACTATACCTATATATGTAATCCTATTTTTGCAGTTTCACCAGCAAAAACAAGATCACCTATGTGCATTCTACGTTTGTCGTCATATGCAGTAAATTATGAGTGCTAAGACGAATGATTCAGAGATTTGTCAATCTCACAATAATTATTTCCTAATTATAAATTTAAATATATGCTTACTACTTTACTCCTGCTAGTGACATGACATTAATCTCGATTTAGATTCACTCGTTATGACCGAGATCTCAGAGGTTTGAGGAATGCTCTGTGGCTTCATCAAGACGGAGATCGTTAACGCCGACAAAGAGTTTCACTCCGTCGACACCGCTGAATGACCTTCAAACAATTGATTCAGTTGTAATTCACTTTGAGCAGTTGTAATTCAATTCTAACTCTAGCGACAATACTTGAACATACTCTTTTGTAATTGATTTTGAGTTGTAAATGATCACTTTGAGTTGTCAACAATTGATTCATCTGTGATTTATCTATTTTCTGCTTGCTTATTTTCAGAGGGCATGGCTAGCAATTCCTGAGGCTAACCGAAAATCAAAATAAAATTAGTTACGTATAAAGAAACCACAGACGATTTTATGGTATAAATCGTCTATGAAGGGCTACTATCACAGACGGTTTCTACCAATAACCGTCTGTGATATGACGGATATCACACATGGTTCTATTTACTAACTGTCTATGATATGTCTCCAACCACAGGCAATTTGTAAATAGAACCGTCTGTGATATCCTACATATCACAGACGGTTATTAGTTGAAAATGTCTATGATAGTAGCCTTTCACATAGTCTGTAGTAATGGATGAACAAGCGATATATATCTCACTTGTCCCCCACGAATTTTATCATAGGTCATCGATAACATAGTCTAACTATATGACATGTGCCTTGCTATGTAAATCTATTTACACATAAGTGCAACATAAGAGATCCACATGGCCTTGCAATAGAGTGCAAAACTAGTACATAGAGGACAACTCTGTACATAGAAGAGTAACAAATTGAACATGCATAATAGACAATCCAATACAAAACAAACATACCATGATACCAATAGTACTATACCTCACGTTGTGTATGGCTTATATATAACAAGGTGAAAAGAAGGGGCTGTGTCCGGAAAGCGGGAGCGCATCGTGGGGTTACGAAATGTTGTGGGCTGAGGGGTGTGGGGGGCGAAGCCCCCGTAGTATAGACTATGAGTCTGAATCGAACATGTAATCGGGGTATAAATATATACTACCGACCTATTGTAACCCTAATCAGAAAGAAAGAAAGAAAAACTCCTCATACGGACGGAGCTACCACGATTCGGCTCCCAGGGACGTAAGCTTTGCCGAACCTCGTAAACAAATTCTTGTGTCTCTTATATGCTTGTTATGATTGTTCTCTCGCGTAAAGAGCTGTTGTCGGTTCCAACAATTGGTATTAGAGCGGGGTTGAGATGGCGATGACAGGTGCCAGATTCGAAGTGGTGAAGTTTGACGGGACTAGTCACTTCAGATTGTGGCAGACGAGGGTGAAAGATCTGTTGGCGCAGCAAGGTTGTTCCAAAGGGTTGTGCGAAGCAAAGCCGAAGGTGATGGAGGATGATGATTGGGAAGAATTGAAGAAGCAGGTAGCTGCAATCATACAGTTGTGTCTTTCGGATCAGATCATGTATCATGTGATGGACATGACCTTGTCGAAAGAAATATGGGACAAGGTGCAGACTCAGTTTATGTCCAAATCCCTAACGAACAAGTTGTATCTGAAGCAGAGGTTGTACGGGCTGAAGATGCAGGAGGGTTCTGATCTTGCACAGCATGTGAATGTCTTCAATCAGGTGATCACTGATCTAGGGTGTCTGGAGGTCAAGATCGTAGATGAAGACAAGACAATTATTCTGTTGTGTTCATTGTCACCTTCCTACGAACACTTGGTCACCACTTTGACATACGAGAAATATACTATCAAGGTTGATGCGATTACCACGGCCCTGTTGGCGCATAATCAACGGAAGCTGAACACGGGGGAGAGCTCTCAGGGTGATAGTTTGTATACGAAGGGTGACCGTGGAAGGAAACAAGACAATGAGAGATCTGGAAGGTGTGAATCCAGATCAAAGTCAAGGAGCAGAAAAAATATCGAGTGCTACAAGTGCAAGGAGATGGGGCATATGAAGAGGGTTTGTCCAAAATTGAAAGAACAGAATGGTGGGAAGTGTGATGAGAAGACTGTCAATGTGGCTAGGAAAAATATCTTGGATAGCAACGATGCAGATGTTCTCTTAGTTTCAAATGGTTGGTAGATAGATGCATGGATTCTTGATTCGGGGTGCTCGTATCACATCACGCCTAATAGGGAGTTGTTCACTTCATACTGGTCAGGTAATTTCGGTTCTGTTTACCTTGGTGATGATACATGTCATAGTATTGTCGAGATAGGTGAAGTTAAAATTAAGATGTATGATGGTATTGTTAGAACAATACGTGATGTTAGGCACATAGTAGGGTTGAAAAAGAATATGATCTCTCTAGGCTCCTTACATAATATTGGTCTTACTTATAAAGCTGACAACGATAAGGAAACCATGAAAATTTGTAAAGGTGCATTGACTGTGATGAAGGGCAAGAGAACTGCTGGAAATATTTACATATTGCTAGGGAGCACTGTTGTAGGTGGAGTCAGTCAGTGGAGTCACATAATGATATGGCAAAACTTTAGCATATGCGGTTGTGCCATCTTAGTGTTCGTGGGATGACAGAATTGCATGAGAGAGACCTATTGACAGGAATTAAAAGTTGTGAGTTAAGTTTCTGTAAGTTTTGTGTTCTTGGAAAATAGTATAAGGTTAGCTTCTCAAATAGCAAACATGAAACAGAAGAAATACTTGATTATATACACTCTGATATGTGGGGGCCTACTCGAAAACCGTCAATGGGTGGAGCTCAGTATTTTGTTACTTTTATTGACGATTTTCCTGCAAGGTGTGGGTGTAGTTCGTGAAGTAGAAATCTGAAGTGTTTGCCAAGTTCAAGGTGTGGAAAGCTGAGGTGGAAAACCAAACAGGCAGAAAGGTAAAGTATCTGAGATCTGATAATGGTACTGAATATACTAATTCACGGTTTAAGAGATATTGTGGGGAGCTTGGTATTCAGCGGCATTTCACGGTGAGGAAAACACCGCAGCAAAATGGTGTGGCAGAAAGGATGAACATGACTATTTGTGAACGCGCAAGGTGCTTGAGGCTGAATGCAGGGCTTCCTAAATGTTCATGGATAGAGGTTATGAACATGGCATGCTATATCATAAACGGATCACCACGTGCATCTTTGGGTGGTAAGGCTGCAGAGGAGGTATAGACTGGTAATTCGGTTGATGTTACTAATCTAAGAAATTTTTGTTGCCCAGCCTATATGCATATACCAACTGATGAAAGGTCGAAGCTTGATGCAAAATCAACAAAGTGCATTTTTTTGGGTTTCAAGAAAGGTGTTAAAGGGTACAAGCTTTGGGATCCGACATCAAAGAAGGTGGTGATGAGCAAGGATGTTATCTTTGATGAGAAATCAATGTTACAACAAAACAAAGAGGAGGTAGCACATGAGATTGGAGGTTCAGATACGGTGCAGATAGAGTCAGAACATAGTTCAAGGACTCACGATTCACACACACTACCTCCAGATTCCACTTCAGAGGATTTACAGAATTTTCAATTGGCAAGAGATAGACATCAACGCACTAATGTGAAGGCTCCAAAGAGATTTGGGTATGAAGACTAGGTTGGTTTCATTTGCTCTTCTTGTTAGTACTGATGATCCAACTAATTTCAGGAGGCTATTACAAGCCAGGAGAAGGATAGGTGGATCACTGCAATGACAGAAGAAATAGAGTATTTACAAAAGAATCAAACTTGGGAGCTAGTTCATCTTCCTAAGGATAAGAAAGCCATTGGGTGCAATTGGGTCTACAATAGAAAACCTACAGTATCAGAAAAAGAATGGGAAAAGTTCAAAGCTCGATTAGTTGCAAAAGTGTATTCACAAAAGATGGGTATTGATTATGATGAGGTATTCTCCCCGGTTGTGAGGCATACTTCTATCAGGACAGTTCTTGCATTGGTAGCCAGTTGGGATTTGCACTTGGAACAGATGGATGTGAAAACGACGTTTTTGCATGGTGAACTTGATGAGAAAATCGACATGGAGCAGCCAAAAGTAGGGGTGGAAAAAAAGCTCGAAACTCGCGAGCCAGCTCGGCTCGTTAAGGGCTCGGCTCGACTCGGCTCGAACTCGGTCCCTTAACGAGTCGAGCTGAGCCGGCAAAAAAACTCGTTATCTTAACGAGCCGAGCCGAGCTGGCTCACGAGTTACTCGTTAACTCGTTTAGCTCGTTTGCATTTCACCGATCGCCAGTCCACTTCACCACTCACCAAATCACCAAAGATCGCGGCCCGGCCCGTGGCGTCGCAACCCTAACTCCTTCCTTCATTCACCCCTGACCCGCCCCCACCCATGATCCCAAGACCCCACTACTCCCACGCGGCCAGACGGCCGGCCGGCCGTCCCCGCTGGCTCCTGGCCTTGCTCTGGTCCCAGGCTCCTGGCCTCCCGCTTCCTCCATGGCTCCACCTCCACCTCCACCTCCTACTCCGGTCCCGGCCTCCCTCTTCCGTCACCTCCTGCTCTGGTCCTGGCGTCCCTCTTTCGCCACCTCCTGCTCCGGTCCCGGGCTCCCAGCCTCCCGCATCCGCAACCGCCACCTCCTGCTCTGGTCCCGGGCTCCCAGCCTCCCGCATTCGCTACCGCCACCTCCTGCTCCGGTCCCGAGCTCCTGGCCTCCCGCATCCGCCACCGCCACCTCCTGCTCCGGTCCTGAGCTCCTGGCCACCTGCATCCGTCACCGCCACCTCCTGCTCCAGTCCCGGGCTCCCGGCCTCTCGCATCCGCCACTGGATGTCAATTCATTAACGAGCCTAATGAGCCGAGTTCGAGTTTTTCAATTCTGGATGTCAATTCCTTAACGAGCCTAATGAGCCGAGTTCGAGTTTTTAACGAGCCGAGCCGAGCCTCGCTTTCTGCTCGTTAGCTTAACGAGCTGAGCCGAGCTCGTTTTCTTAACGAGCCTTAACGAGCCGAGCCGAGCTGGCTCGTTATCCACCCCTAGCCAAAAGGGTTCATTGAACCGGAAAATCAGCACATGGTATGCAAGTTAAAGAAGTCGTTGTATGGGTTGAAATAGTCTCCAAGACAGTGGTACGATCGTTTTGACTTCTACATGTTATAGATTGGCTACAGTCGATGTGAGTATGACTATTGTGTTTATGTTCGATGCCTTGATGATGGTTCATTTATTTTTCTACTACTATATGTGGATGATATGCTAATTGCTGCAAAGCACATGTGTGATGTGATTAGTTTGATATGATAGAATTAGGGGCAGCAAAGAAAATTTTGGGCATAGAGATACACATGGATAGAAGCTCGAGACGACTGTAGTTGTCTCAGCAGGAGTATGTTGAGATAGTCTTGGAGCGATTTGATGTGAGTATGGCCAAACCAGTAAGTACTCCATTAGCACAACACTTTAAACTTTCTTCTGAATTTTGTCCTGAATCAGATAATAATTTGAAGAGACGGTGAAGGTTCCACATGCTAGTGCAGTTGACTGTTTAATGTATGCTATGGTTTGTACAAGGCCTAATTTGGCGTATGCTATTAGTCAAGTCAGCAACTTTATGGCAAAACCAGGAAAGCGACACTAGGCGGCAGTCAAGTGGATATTCAGGTACTTGAGAGGTACAACATGTCATTGTATTATTTTTGGTCGACAACAAGGTAATACTTTGGTTGTTGGATATGTGGATTCGGACTATGCTGGTGATTTGGATAATCGGAGGTCTACTACAGGGTATGTTGGAAGTCATCAATTCAGTCTATTGTTGCATTGTCTACAACTGAGGCAGAGTACATGGTTGTGGCTGAAGCTGCAAAGGAAGCGTTATGGCTTGCAGGATTAGTGAAGGAACTAGGTGTTGAGCAAGGTGGAGTTCAGGTGCATTGTGACAGTTAGAGTGCAATTTATTTGGCCAAGAATCAAGTGTATCATGCTAGGATGAAGCACAATCATGCAAGGTATCACAGGATCAGGGAGTTGACCAACTCTGGAGAGATTGATTTGATGAAGGTGCACATTGATGATAATGCTGTGGATATGTTGACCAAGCCTGTCACCGCTAACAAGTGTGAGCATTGCCTCGACTTGTTGGGAGTCACAAGTTGCTGAGTAAGGAGGTAAACCCCAGCCCATGGATGTGCGAGGAGTGTTAAAGCATTCTCTTCTGTGTGTTTTCTTCAAGGTGATGTATTCGTCCAGATGGAGATTTGTTGTGTACGGCTTATATATAACTATGAGTTTGAGTCTAACATGTAATCGGGGTATAAATCTATACCACCGACCTCTTGTAACCCTAATCTAAAAGAAAAAACAACTCCTCATACGCACGGAGCATCCGCGATTCGGCTCCTAGGGATGTAGGCTTTACTGAACCTCATAAACAAAGTCTCGTGTCTCTTGTGTGATTGTTCTCTTGCGCAAAGGGCTGTCGTCGATTCCAACACCTCAGAAGAGCAACAAATCTAAACAGAAGACAAGCCTGCATGGGGTGCATTACCTGAGGAGAGCGGCGCCTACGACAACTCCCAAGTGCGAACGAAGTGGGTGGCGACGTACATGCTTGGTGGTACGACCAGCTCATAAACCTCGCACTCCACGACCTTGCGGGCATGCACGTCGACACCAAAAAGGTGCTCATCCAAGAAGAAGTACACCACGTCGGGGTTCTTGGGGTGGATGAGCGTGAGCACGAGGACCTTCTTTGGCAGACCAGTCGCCTTGTAGCTCTCATCGGCCCATATCTCTGCAAAGCTCGCCTCGTGCTCCAGCGTCCACTCCATGGAGTCCGGATCGGCCAACGTCCACACGCTAACCTTTAGATCGTCACGGCGGTGAAGGTTGTTGTACATGTCCATGAAACGCAGCTTGCCACCATTGACCCTCATGCAACGGTACTTGTCAAGCGCCCCCCAAGCTTCCTTGTACCCCAGCGCTTTGCTCGGTGGGACTGGGATGAAGCACAGCTCTAGCACGTCGGCGAAGGGACCACAACTGAGGATGCCCCAGGAGAGGTCGACTCACTAGAGCCTCCCGCAGTGTGAGACCATGCCGTTGGGGGCCAACTATCAGAGTAGAAGTGGGTAGTAGATGCTCTTCTTAACCCATTCACCGATGTTGGACAAGAAGCAGAGGAGGGTGGATTCATCGTGGCCGATGATGGGCTGGAGCTCCGCGACCATGTAGTGGCCGCCGGCCCAGGGGGTGGCGATGAGGCCGAGGTGGCCCTGGTGCAGGATGAGCTCAGGGTCAGGTAGGCGGAGCGTGGAGGCAGAGGAGGGGTCGAGGACAAAGTAGCCCGGGATGAATTCCCGCAAGAGAAATGAGTAGTTGTCGTGGCGGTCGATGACGGTGGAGCCCCTGGTTGGTAGAGAGGACTAGGAGGCCGGAGCGATCGGCGGCGACGACGGATGGGAAGTTGGCGGGCGTGGTGTCTTCCGGGAAGATGCACAGGGGATGGTGAGGAGCGAGACACGAGGGGGCACCACGAGCACGAGAGAGAGGTCAGCTCCCGGAGGGAGGTCGGTGTCCGCGACGCACACGCGTGGGACGCTGCCCAGGATGACCCACGCAGGCGGAGACGCCATCTGGGCTCGCATCGAAGAGGAGAAGGGCGGTTGGTTTGGTTGCTGGTGCGGCTAAGCGGTGGCGGCGATGAAGTGTAGTAGCCCCAGCAAGAGGACGCATCGCAGCGCCCGGAAACTGGTGAGTTTGAAGGCCATGATTTCTGGGATTTCAGAGGCAGATGGGGAGTGGTGGTGGGTGGCAGAAGAGGCTGCGGGGTGAGGTGGGAAAGGCAAGGGCAAGAATGGAAGGTGTGGTGGGTGGTGGGTGCAGAGCTGAGTTGCGCCGTGCAGGGTGCGACAACCTTTGAACGTCTACTCAGGTGCGCCTCCCCTTCTTCTTGAAGCCCCCCTCCGGTCTCCACTTCCACTGAGACCCCCTTGCCAATCGGATTTGGAGGTGCCTCGTTGCTCTCAGCGATTCTTCCTCGTTGCTGGACCGGGATCCCGATGGATATGAAGCTCCCCTAGCATTCCCTCTTCGGATTTGCTGCCGGCGGAGGCAGTGGTTGGGATGAGCGTTGGGCAGCCGAGCCCCTCGTGCCTAGATGACTCCTTTCCTTCGGCGTCGGTCGGCGGATCCAGGGACTCCCCTATCGTTTCCCTCTATGAAAATCAAAACTATACATATTAAGTATGCGCATGCCCATGACCACGAGCACGGCTATTTAAATAGATTTACACTCTACACAGGTATAGAACTTTACCCACAATATACGAATTCTCTAGTTTGTTTGGCATCTATCGATACCACCACTCACTACCTTTGGTAAGCAGTCTAGAGTACGCGTTGAACCCTTTACATCACCTAGTCCTAACCTTGCACTAGCTGGCGAATGAACACCCTCACTTCACCCGGGTACACCCCCGTCAAGTGAGGCATTCTCCGTTGTGTTGGCAAGCTTTGTGCCTAACACCGTGGTGAAGGGAGCCACTTCGAACAAGTTAAAATAAGAAGGAATAGGGGAATATTCAACTATTTCAATTCTTTATTTATCTTATATTCCAAAATTCTCCTGAAAATCTACATCGGTCATGCTCGCACTAATACGGCCTACCATTATTCAAGGCTAGTTTTCAATGACTTAATTAGCTAATTCCATCCCATGCCGGCACATGTTGCTGTACGCTTAGGCTTAGATAGGAGTTGCTAGCATTCGGTCCTTAATTGACTCGGGCGAGAATCTCCCCCTATCTAATGGCTAATAGTTCATTATACTTCCTACTTAATTAGTCTTTGCATTTGACATGGCTTTGGTTCATTGCTAGTAGGCTTCATGTTCTTCATAATCCTATACTACAACTTTCTCTTAGTGCCAACTGATATTTAGCCCACTAACCTAATCAATCAAGCTCTAAATACTTGAACTAATTACTGGTGGCTATCTGTCATTTCCGAATCATCCTCTAATTCTTGACAATTCCTTTCAAGAAGAAGTGGCTTAATCAATAGCTTACCATCAAATGTTGTTGTCCAATTTTAAGTGGAGGTCTACTGATAAATTTCGAATAGGTATCTTCGTACCTGTTTTTCAGGTTAGTTGGCTCCTTCCAGATCAATCTCTAAGGGCTCTTTAATCCAACATATTTTTTTCTTCCCTACTTGCATTAGAAGGTCATTAGTCCATTGACAATTCTGATTATCTTCAAATTACCTCCTTTGTTCATACTTTCTTCTAAAGGATTGCTCAAGTGATTATTTCAACAACCAACCACCCACATATTCAGAACAACAAGAGCAAGGCAAGCACCTCCTTTGATCATGTTGATCCCATTATTTTACTTACTGTACTTTGTTTTGTAAAATCTATTATGCATGCGTGTATGTTTGATATGAAAATGCTATGTTCGGGAAGTCGGTAGTTGTAAATCCTATTCAATGCATATATATCCTTGAAAAATTGATTCATTACTGTTGTAGCCAATAGTTCATAGGTTAGACAATATATAATGTCATTTGGGAGTTTTTGAGTGCAGTTATCGCACAACTACTTATTAGAGCGGTAGATTTTCCTAAAAATTTGTAAAAGGACAATATGATAAATGTGAATTTGGGAGATTTATGAAAAATGTCCAGATGGGTGTACCTCTTTTATTTTTTATAAAAATAAAATACAAAACCTAGTTTTGGATGCGAGTGAGTTATATTATATTCTGAGAAGAGTGAGAGGTGTACCTCACTAGTAGATAGGGGGGATTCTCGCCCGAGGTCAATTAAGGATCGGACACCAACAACTCCAATCTAAGACCTAACATACAACCATATGTACTGGTATAGGATGGCCTTAGGTAATTAAGTCATTAAAAACTAGCCTTGCACGTAGGTAGGTCATAGAGTGCGAACATGACTGAGTAGGCTTGTTCGAAGGGGCTCCCTTCACCACGGTGTTGGGCACAAAGTTTACCAATACAACTGTGAATGCCTCATCGCTGGGCTAGTGCAAGGTTAGGACTAGATGATGTAATGGCTTCAACGCATGATCTAGACTGCTTATCTACGGTAGTGAGCGGTGGTACGACGGATGCCGAATAAACTAGAGAATTCATGTACTATGGATAAAGTTGTACACCTCTTTAGAGTGTAAATCTATTTAAATAGCCATGCTCATGGTCATGAGCGTGTTTTGATTTTTTTAAAAATGTTTTATTGGAAAAACTTGGGCAATGACTTGTGGGTTTTTATTTGAGTTAATTGTCATGTTATGGCTGAAAATGAAATGTGGCTCGCAACCGAGGAGGGTTGCAACTTGTTGTTAAAGTGAAATGTTGCTCGCAGCTGAGGAGGGTTGCGACTTGTTGTTGTTGTTATTATTTGTTGTTCATTCAATTACTTACTTACTGTCCTGTATCTATTTAATCGCTCTTTCAAATTTCGTTGCAAAGTACTACTTATGAATATTGCAAATAAAAATGGCTTTAAGCAAAAATAACTTGTAGAGTAGAGCCTCATCCTTTGATAGCCTTGCATTTATATATAAATTTTATGATACACTACAAGTCTTGCTAAGTACGCATTGTACTCAATTTTGCTTATATTGTTGTTCAGAGTTCGAAGATGAGCCAATGCCCGATAATGTGTTCTTCGCACCCGGAACTGGGGGGTTCAGTGATGGGTCTATCTAAGCATTGTTCCTTGTCGGTTGCTTGAGGGTCGGATGAGCAAGCCACTAGAATGTCTCTACTTTTATTACTTCTTCCGTTGCTACTTTTACTCTGTTGATACCTGCTTTTATTTGGCCGGTCGGCCATTGATGTAATAACTTGTAATCGCCTAAGTTAAGTATCATTTTGGTTTACTTTGTATATGTGAATGTATGGATGTGAATGTGTGTACTAGCCACTGATCATGGGACTAGTGCGGTACACACATAGGGTGTTCAAAAATTCCATGCCCGAGGATCTGACACGTCCTTTGGCTCTGATGATTGTTGCCACCTCTACAAATATTTTAATGATTCCAGTTAATTTTGTAATCTTCATATAGGTTCAATATTTACGCGGTGCGCCGCGATCAAAATTGAGGCAAGGCAACCAACACTAATTACCAGCAAAGAATAGCCAGCATATGTGACAACCACTTAAGCAAGCTACACCATGCAAGAGGAACCCATGTACATGCAGGTTATCCAGGAACATGTAAAAAAGCACTCAAAGCATAAAAACATAACATGTAGTATGTCCAGCAAAAAACCAGATAAAAATGTCGCAACAACATTTCCATTCTTGAGGCAACAGGGACCGAAATTATGGGAAATAAATACCATAAGATCTCCTTACTTTTAGACCTTTGTAAATCATGGCATGAGATTATGCTAGAAATTCTTTGTCGCAACAACATTTTAATTTATTTTGTCATGTGTCATGAGATTGGAAAGACATAATATGGGTCTAAAGGTGATGATGTCTTATAGAATTTTCTTTTGAAAATTATGTGGGTGGACGACCCAACCATGATAAAAAAAATGGCCATCGAGATTTGAGGTGGAACATCAGTCAACTTTTTCTCAACGACGGCATATCTGGTGAACATACACCATTATGTGCACCTATGCACATGAGAGATCTTGTCCATCCATTCAGCGATCCACGGACGTCCTCACACCCACCTCCCACTCACTGCCCATTTTGTGAACCACCCCCACCTCGCCCGAAACAATTGCTACTCATTTCTCCCCGCCGAATCGTCCTCCGCCTCCAGCACCTCCCCGCGCCACCCCCTACGTCGCCCGCTACCTCCTGCACCTCTGCCCCCGTGCCTCCGCATCTACGCCTCCGCCCCTCTCTATCACATCCTAATTTTCGGGGCTTTTTTTTGAAAATTTTGAAAATTTAAAAGTAGCCATTTGATTTTATTAATTTGCTAAAGCTTAACCTGAAATTTTAGAATTAAAAGTAATTTAATTTGAATTAATTAAACTTCAATTAATTCAAAGTTGGTTTATTTAAGTTTTTGGATTTTATTTGAATATTAAAATCAAAAATATTATTTTAAGTATTTTATTGGTTTTCTGAGTTTTAAAAAGTCAAAAATAAAATTTATTGAGTTTTTGATATTTTCTTGGATTTAAAGTTAAAAAGAAAACTAAATTAATTTCTTGATTTTACGGATTTTAAAAAAATGGTTTTCTGTCTTCAAAAACTAAAAATAGTTATGTGCAAAATAAAAAACCAACTTTAAGTTGGAAGTAGTTTTGATTATTTCAAAGCTAATCTATTTGATTTTCAGACCTTTTCTAAGTTTTCCAAATAAAAATCACCATTTAATTCTTCTTGATTAGTTAAAGCTTAATTTGAGATTTAAAAATAAAAATGATTTAAACATGAGTAAAATAAACTTCAATTAAATAAAATTGTTTTATTCTATTTCGAGAACCTTTTGAAGCTTTAAAAAAATAAAAATAATCATTTGGATTTTATTCGATTTAATTTAAAGCTTAAAATTGAATTTGAAGGAAAAATATTTTAATTGGCCAAAACTTCAAAAAAATCCAAAACTATTTTATTTGGTTTATTCAATTTCCCAAGTATTTTATAAAATTTTCTTAGATTTTCTAAATTTCTTTTCCTTTTCTTCTTTTTCTTCCCTTTTTTTTTTCTTTCTCTCTCCTCAGTTCTCCTTTCTCTCTCCCGTGCGCTGTTCTTCTTCCCTAGGCGCTGGCTTTCCTCCCGTTGAAGCCGGCCGTTGGGCACCCATCCCCCGACCATTGGAGCCCCATCCCCTGCGACCCCCTTGACCGGGCTCCCCACGCCGCCCTCTCCTCCCCATGTTGCCTCCCTCATTCCCTGCCACCCGGTCCTCCCCCATGCCACGCCCTACCGTCTGCGCCGGCCGACCGTTGCGTCCGTCCTCCCCATGACAGCCAACCTCCCTCCTCTTCTCTTCCCCCCTCTATAAAATGGTGCCGCAACACCCTCCTTCCTCCACCCCCCCTTCCCTCCTCTCCTCCCTTCCCCTTGAGCTGCGCCGAAACCGCCATCGAGCTCCCCTCTTCTTCTCCCTTACCGGCCGGTGCACCGCCTCCAGCCATCTCCCTCTCCAGCCGTTCCCATGCCCTCTCGACCATGTCACCTCGCGCCCTGGTGCCTCCTCTTCCATTCCCCCACTTCCATTCCTCCCCTTCGTCACCGAGTCGCCTCACCGCCGCAAGCTCCCTCCCGCCGGCCATGGCCGTCGATGCGCCACCTCCTCGGCCCCTCCCCGGCCTCACCGAGCTCACCCTTGGGTTCCCCTTGGTCAGGCGCTCCTCGTGCTCACACCCACTCCTGCCGGTTGCCACCAGAACGCCGCCACCCCCGAGTGCCCGCCACCGCCATGCGCCTTCTCCCTTGCGCACGCCGCCTCCGGCCACCTAAGCCACCGCCTCCACTTCCCCTCCCTTCCTCAACTCTGGGGCAACCCGTTTTGCTCCTCGGCCAAGCCTCCCCTGCCGCCCCTCGCCGACGCCGGAGCTGCCTCCCTGGAGTCCTCTCCCCTCCCCCCCTTCGGTTCTGCTGAAGAAGAAGCCCCCATTTTTTCTTTCTTTTATTTTCTTTTATTCATTTTGTTTTGATTCCTTGGCTTTGGGACCACTTGTCATACACCACCACCCATCTTCCCTCCTTTCAACTCTCTCACCTCCATGTGGGGTCCACAAATCAGCCCCACCTATTGCAATCCATTCCAGAAAAAAATCAAATTCCAAATATTCAAATCAGTTTCTATTTCTATCATTTTCTGTGATTTTCGAACTTCCGAACGTCCGTTCTCCTTTGTACGAAGTCCGATTCCATCGATTCTAGTTCTTAAATTCATCTAAAGGCAGTATCTTCCTTTTGGTTTTTTTTTTGGTAATTTTTGAGATTTTATTTGGAATTATTTTATTTATTTGGCTTTGTTCGCACATATGGATTCCGGCGTTTCGGAGGAATTCTTGGGCCCGACAACCGAAGCATCTCAACTCTTCAACGAAGGCAAGTCATAGACATTTAAGCATATTGAGACCATTTTATAAAACTATATTGATTTATATCAACATGCATTGCAAATTTTATAACAAATGCTTTCGGGAATTAGTTAATTACCTAATTGCTATTATGCCTCCTTGATAAATTATGAATGACATGTACCCTTGAATGACATGAACCCTTGGATATCTTAGGATGGTTAATTATTAGTTGGACATTATTGTACTACCAACATGGGTATCGTATTATGCTTAGCTATGCTTAGTCACGATGGGATTCATGATCACATACACAAAGAATGATTGAACTTGACTTAATGAAATATGAAATTGTGGTGCGAAGCCACTATTGATAAAATTTGTTGTGCCATGGTAAGGGTTGCCATTTGGCCGGGTTAAACCAAAAATGATTTCATACTCAGGTGAATGATTGTGCAGTAAAGGGGGTGCGGGAAGCACATTTGGGATGAGAATGTTTCGCCTGAGTAGTCACTAAGGACTTAACTTTGTGCACCATTGATATGGGCCATACCGTGCAACCACAAGTTCATTTATGGGGTGGACCTGGCCGACTAATTAGCAATATTTTGAGTCGGTTCTGTTTTGGTGGATGAATTGGCGCAAGAGGGGACCGGGACGGCGAAACCTTAGCGAGCAGAACCGAGTCAAAACAGAGCTTTGTAAAATCCTTGTGATAATCACTTAGTCGCACACCTCGGAAGTGTGTTAAACGGACAGTATAAGATGATTATCTCTTGTGGGTCAAGTTGTACAACATCTGCAGAGTGTAAAACTATTCGAATAGCCATGTCCCCGGTTATGGACAATGCCTGGTGATTTCATACGAGGGGTAGAATTTCATAAATTGTTAGAATGAGTTGGATGGATCTGAGTAATGGTATTGGTTGCTAGTTGGGAAGTGAGTAGGGTGTTCACTAGTGGTTTCAAAGAAATTTGTTTACTTATGTATTAATCTTTTAAATTATGCTTTTCAATCTAATTATTGTATTTACTGTCAATATTGATTTTGCCAAATAGCCATAAAGCTATCCTTGTCAAGCCTTGCATGAATATTACTTGCATACATTTCCCTATGACTTGCTGAGTACTTTAAAAAATACTCACGGCTTTGTGCCATCGTTGAACAGTCTCAGAGGAAGAACCAGGGAATACCGAGATCTAAGATGAGGAATACTTTGAAGACTATGCGAACTAGGATGCGTTCTCCACTCGATTGCTTGTGGGCATGTCGGATGGCTACCACGAGTTTATTTATTCTCCGCTACAAGTTTACTCTGTTATCTTTAGCTCTGCGTGGTAACCTTTATAAGACTTGATCATAAGGTCCTTTTGGTATTAAATATTAATTTGTCTGCTTCATCTATAGTTTGTTGTACGGTTATGATTACACCAATGTTGTAACTGAAGGGCTACGGGTAGGCTACACTAGCGCAAAATAATAAAAATTCTACCCGTAAACCAAGATCACTACAGTTATAGATCACGGTCTTACCACTAGACGCGCAGGTGCGGAATTGATGCAGCACGTCGGGGCAGAGTAGTCGTATTACTTCCTCGTCCTTGTCGCGGCGTCCCACGTACAGCTCCTCTCTTGCGGTTCGTCCAAACGCTACAGATGCAGTGCCTCCAAAGGTATCCACACGTACGGGAGGAAGCGACGCACGCCGGACTACTAGATCCGCGCGGCGACTAGGGCGTGGGAGGGTGGCGGCCAGGTTTGAGGATGTCACGAAAAACTCATCACCAATCACGTGCGCCCTTGCCCTCCTTTTATAGGCGTCCTTACAATGGGCTTCTACTAATAGAGGCCCATTAGGACTCAATGCTCGATCTAATTCGGATCCAATCCGAATTAGGCTTCAACTTCTTAAGTGTGTGACCCTATAGGTTCACGTATGTTTAGACATGGCGAGTATACATACTTGGTCAATAGTTGGTAGCGACCTCTAGCAAGGCGTGCCAACTCCTAAACGCATACACAAAGATCATATCGGACGAACCATCACAGCGTTATGTACATGCCAATCCCTTTGCCTCACGATATTGATCGAGCTCCAAGTGACCACTCTATCTCAATCTCGTGATCCGGAATCCCTTACTAGGTTAACTCTTAACCTTAAGTAGCATGGCCATGCATTTGGATCCGATCACTCGAGGGCCAGAGATATCTCTCTCGGGTAGAGAGGGCAAATCCCATCTCGTGACCATGCCTCGCAAACATGCTTCATGACAAACCCGAAGCTACCTTTATAACTACCCGATTTGAGTAGCGTTTGATAGCCCCTAAGTAGGTCGATTCACATCTCAAGTACATGCGACAATCTCGGGTCTAAGGACAAAGGCGTACACATTGTGTAGAGAGAACCATAAGTATAATTGTTATGTCTCATGTTGGGTCGGTTCAACCCCATGTTCTAAACATGTGTCCACATTATTGGTTTGACATCTCCATGTCTATGACCTGTGAAACATGGTCATCAACCGATACATGTGCTAATCCATCATTCACGTGTGTCCTCACATGAACTCCGACTAGGGACAACTTTAGAATAACCATATAAGTAAAGAGTTTCACAAACAAGTCACATACTTGTTAATCAACACAAAGGCAATATTCAAGGAACATTTAATAAATCATGGATACAACGAAATATCATCATCTCTATGATTGCCTCTAGGGCATATCTCCAACAATAACTGTGTGCACTAACTACTGATCTAGTGACTAGTGCAGATATACACAGAGGGTCCTGGATCCGAAGATCCGGGGGCCTAACACTCTACATTGAGCCGACGATGCCGCCTCCTGCGCCTCCCCCTGCGTCTCCGCCCCCGCATCAAGCCGATGGGCCGCCCCTCTGCGCCGAGCCGACGCTGCCGCCTCCTGCGCCTCCGCCCCCGTGTCTCCTCCTGAGCCTCCACCCCCACATCGAGCCGACGTGCCACCTCCTGCTTCAAGTGCGCCTCCCCCTGTGCCTCCTACATCAAGTTCCCCCACTGAGGTCTGTTCGAATTAAATTCGTGTATGATTTCAATTCTTGTATGAGTGAATGAGCTGCCAAATTTCAATTCTTGAAATGTCTAAAATTGAAATCATGGCAATGTGTGTGCCAGATTTTGTTGGAGGCAATGGAAGCAATATCGTGATTTCGACTTCCTTGTTCAGGCTTCGTAGTTTGAAGACAAGCTGGAGCTGAGGAAAGAACAAGGGTTGAGTGGGTCTTCTCATCATCAGCATCATGAGGAATGAACAAGTCTGGGCCAAGCTACAAGGTCTTGCATGAACGCATAGCACAACAGAGTCGAGGAGGTGAAGATACAGGAATGAGAGAGTTGCCAGAAATCCAAATTTGAAGCCAAAATGAGGCATTTTTCTGTGAATTGGTGAACTTTGTTGTAAGCCATTGAAAAAATTGGTGAACTTTGTTGTAAGGATGTTGCAATTTTACATGCTGTAATATCTCAATGTATGGATCTTACAAAGAAGTTATAGATCTTGTTCAATTGCATGTCACAATTCAATCCAATTAAGTTGAATTTTAGTTGAAGAATGTTTGAATAAAATTGGCATATTTGCTTGTTACAATATCCAACTCTGTTGTGCTAAAAGTTTCTCTCAATGTATGTTTGCTAGCTACCTTCAGTTATCAATTGACACTAATGCTGACTATTTACAATATCCAACTCTGTTGTGCTAAAATTATTTGTTTCAAACAGTGACATCAATCAACTTTGCAAAAATCACAGAAAAAACTTTATGGTCCGAGCCTCAAGAATGTTGTGAGCTTGAATGAACATTTTTCAGATATCAACGTGAGATGACTATCTAAGCTTTCAGTGGTTTGATATCAATCAACATTTCTCACCTCTGTTATTCTTATATTACCTAGTTGGTTTCGAATGCATGCAATCAGAAAATGAAACACACTGCCATCAAAAAATCTGCTTAGTCTGAAACCAATTATCTCCTTCTCCAGAAAATCTTGATGTATGCAAAGAGAAAACCAATCTGAAAGGTAATTGGTTTCTAACTAAGATTCATGGACATCTTGATGTATGCAATCAGAAAACCAATCTTGATGTATACAGTATCATAAAACCAACCTTGATGCAATCAGAAAACCAATCTGGATGAGCTAGTGAATATGATACAGCTGGATGAGTTAGTGAATGTGATACTACTCTTTCTTGATGTATGCAATCAGAACTATGCAGATTTTCTTCAATGTATCAGTGAATGTATTAGTTCATTATGCCTGCCAGAATCAGAACCATTAGTTTATATCTCCTTGATCACAAATAAGCTACCTGACACTATTTATTCAAAGTCCATGTTGAAGAATAAAATCTCCAGAGTAAGAACCATGTATTCAGTCATGATACTATTCGGTTCAGTTTTGTGCTGATACAAGCAACATCTAGCAGCTGCATATTGCACACATTTGAGTGCCATGCTCATAATATCAATTTCAATCATCCATACATGGACAAGTTCATACTTCCATTCACATTCATACAACAATCTCATGAAACTAAACCGAACGCATTGGGTAGTACAAATGCAGATTACATCCATACATACATGGACAAGTTCATTGATAACCGCATTGAGGTTCATGCTTCCATTCACATTCATACAACAAAAAAATCATAGTTCATACAACTGGGTAGTACAAATGCAGACTACAAGCTCATGAAACTAACTGAATGCTACAAGGTAAATTTCTCACAATTTATAGAATCACGATTTCACTCGGGAATACAACCACACAGTCAATTCACACACAATCTTACTTCCCTAATCAAATCAAAGATCTGGGCACGAAGGCGAAGTGGGCTCCGCCGAGGTCGCAGATTTGAGTGCAAGCGACGCGGCGGGCCAGATTCGAGGGAGAGCGCGATGGCAGCGCTGAATGGAGGACGGCCCACCCCGTTGGGTAGGTGGGGGTTCGTGGACCGTGGTCGACGGCGCTTGAGATCCGAGGTTGTAGCTTCGAGCGCAGGCGAAGTGGCGGGCCAGATTCGAGGGAGAGTGCGATGGCAGCGTCGAATGGAGGACGGCCTACCCCATCGGGTAGGTGGGGTTCGTGGACCGTGGTCAATGGCGCTTGAGCTCCGAGGTCACAGCTTCGAGCACAGGCGATGCGGCGGGCCAGATCCAAGGGAGAGCGAGGGTGGTGCCGAATGGTGGATGGTCGATGGCGCTCGGGCTCTAGGGTCGTAGCTACGGAGGACGACACGCCGAGGCTAGGGGGTAAGGGTGGCGCTATGGTTTCATGGAGCTTCGGGATGGGTATGGTGGAGAAGAAGGCAACAGGTTGAGGGAGGAGACGCGTAGGGGGCAAAATGTAAGATTGCATAAATGGGACGGGGCGCGTGCCCGCCTCGATCTCAGACGCCCGTTTCAGATCGGATGGCTCTCATTGCATATGTCCATATGTCTACCAATTAGGCTATGTGCATGAGATATGTTGCCCTTCTTAACTAGACTTTAGTGTGCTAAATCTGGATCAACTGAAAGTTAGGCATCATTTGCTGCGTGCTGTTGAAAGGTAGTCTAAGGAGGCGATTGCAGTCTTTTGTGGTGTCGTTAATGGATCCGAATCAGCAGAAGACATCAGATGAACAATAGTTCCGTTGTGAATAAGTGTCTGATGCAAAGACTACAAACAACAATTAGGAATCTTGAAGTGGTTTTTGCCGCAGTGAAGAGCACTGTAGCAAAACATTATAGCGATTGCTCTCAGTCTTTGCTTTTCAATCGGACAGTGGAGATCGCCCCTAATGCTCGTGCACTGTAGCATCTATGTGTTGAGAGTAGTAATGCAAAGGATCCCTCTCCACTGTTAATTTGTCATTCCCATCTTAGTCAGCGTGCCCTAGTCCCCTGCAAAGACAAGTAATTGCTGCTCAAAAAATGAATGTTCGTGGATTTACAGTTGCTAATCAAATGAATCAATTACTATATGTGATATTTACTACTAGGAACACGAAACAAGCTTAAACACTAAAGAAACAAACAAACAAACAAAGAGCGAAAAAAATTAAGGAAATTAATTGCAGCAGTTATGTCTATTTGCAATGATTCACGGGTACTACGGCAGAATCTTGCTCCCAATTACACATAGGATTTAGGATTGGTATATGAAACCTAGCTGAGAGTTTTTGGCTAATATAGTATTGTTGACGCGCGCAATAGCAAATGTAGCTTTCTCTCTGCGCCAAATACAAAAAAAAGTCACTGAGCCCGTGCGCCAGAGGGCCGGAGTCGCCAGCGGAATGACACGTCGCCGCGTCTGTGTGCCTGAGGCACGGTGGCGCTGAGTCCATGCCCTCGGGGCAAGGATGTGCCAAGTCCATGCGCTCAGGGCACGGACGCGAGACGCACATGAGCGGGGCGTGGCATGCGGACATGGGGCGGCTCCACTCCCGGGGAGCACGGACACGAGGCACACAGACGCGAGGCGGCTCCACTCCAGGGGAGCACGGACGCGCTGACACCGTGCCTCGAGTGCACGGATGGGCCAACACCATGCCTTGGGTGTACAGACGCGGCGACATGTCGCTCCGTCGACGACTCTGGCCCTCTAGCGCACGGACGCGGTGCCTTTTTTTTCATTTGGCGTGGAGAGGGAGCTACATTTGCTATTGCACGTGTAAAATGTGCTATTTAGCCAAAAACTTGGCTAGCTGAAGCTAGCATGATGTATAATTTTCTATAGTAGTATGCATCAGCACTAGACCTGTTCATGGGTGGCCCCATTCGGTGACTTGGTCCGAGCCTGACCCTTTTTTTTTGGGCTCAAGCCTTGATTTTTGGCATGAAGGGCCGGCACGAAGACCGGAAAAGCCCGATAATAGCAATAAAAATAATATTTTTTATTCACGAAAAGAATTAAATATTAATATTTATTCAAAAAAAATTAAAATAATAATATTTTATGGAAAAACACATATTTCGGACTAGACCAGGCCAGGCTCGGGCCCGCACATTCAAGATTGGGCTTCTCCAGGCTCCAGCCCGGCATGGAGTTTGAACAGGTCTAATCAACACTAACAACTCGTATACCTCTCTGATGCAGCAGCTTTCAATGCATGAACAAAGATGGTACTTCAGGAGTTTTGGATTGTTATAGCCCTGTAGCACACTTTAATTCCAGTTCTAGCCCCTTTACCGTGAAAATTCCCGTTTGGCCCCGAAGCAGTCTTGCCGCCGACAAGAAGACAAGCGGCTTCATGCGGTGCAGATCAAGAGACCTAGGTCTTTGCCGTCTTGATTATAAACAACAGTGTCTTTGTGCGGCTCTAAGAAGACCTAGTCAGCCGAGCCAAGACGGTAGTTTCTTGCCCACCTCATGCGCATGCCCCGCCGGTTTGCAAAATGGCAATGCAATTAGGGTTTGGAAAAAATGGAGCAATGGGGTTTGGAAAAATGGAAAAACTCTTTAGGGTTTGCAAAAATGGGCAAAAAATTAGGGTTTCTAGTTTGTGTTAGCGCTTGTACAAATACGAAGTTTTGTTTAGTCATTTCAATAAGGGTTTCAACGGGCACTGATATTTGTTAAAAAAACAATCATCAAGAAATATGGGCACCGAGGTTTGTAAATTAGGGTTTCATTTTATAGAAAATAAGGGTTTCGTCGCGGTTTCAGCGCAGTTTGTTGATGAAAATGAGTTTAGAAAATTACGAAACCCTCCCGTCACATTGTTGTTGTTTCTGTAATTTTTCTATTATTTTATTCGTTCGGAGAAAGGATGATTGTTGGAAATCGAGCGGAATGAAATTAGGGTTTGGAGCGGAATGAAATTAGGGTTTCCAGTTTGGGTTAGCGCTTCTACGATTACGAAATTTTCTTCAGTCATTTCAATTAGGGTTTGAACGGGCACTGATATTTGTAAAAAAAACATTCATTAAGAAATATGGGCACCGATGTTTGTAAATTAGGGTTTCATTTTCTGCAAAATCAGGAATTGTACAGTGGACTTGATTGTGTACTATTTGGACAATGTCATATGTGTTCTGCAATTGTCTCAAAAATTTAGGATTTTAGGTTGCAAAAAATTGGATTTTATGTTTCGGACATTACGGTTTCATGATTTCATGTGAGTTGGAATGTATGGAAAAAAACTGCATTGGAACTCCATTCGAGATATCGTTATACAATATGGCGAGTACACAGATAACAGCCGGATAACACCAGATATACGCGTAGAAATATAGCAAAACAAAATAAGAATACAAATATACGCAAACAAAATCGCATAACACGGGATATAACAAAGTTTAAGGTTTGCACAAATGGGGAAAAAATTACGGTTTCGAGCGGACAGAAGCACGTTACATGTAGTGACACAGCATGATTGTTCGACTAATTGCTTTAGTCATCCTCGGTACTACTACTACGGTACACTGCGACACAAGCATCCGGAGCATATAAGTATATATGCCTTTAGGGGATAGTAAAAAACATGGGGGGGGTAGGACGGGGGACTACTACGTAAAGACATGACCTACTGCATGGACTGGGGCCATTTTCCCTTCCTTGCCAGCTCGGCGTTGAACTCCTCGCCGGCCTTCCCCATCCCCTTGTCGCGGGAGTGTCCACCTTGGGCTGGTATATCGAAGTTGTCCATATCCTGCGATTCCATGATGTAAGTGCACCGTATATTTAAAATCGTAAGAAAGATGTTAATTATGCATAACTCACGTCGTCGATACGGACTACGCCCGGGCGACCAGATACGCTGTGGCGGCCGGGCTCAGACGCATGAGCCTTTCCCTTGCCCTTGTCGCGGGACTGTCCACGTCGGGCTGGTATGTCGAAATCGTCCATGTCCTGCGATTCCATGATGTAAGTGCACCGTATAGTGAAAATCGTAAAAATGATGTAAATTCTTCGTAACTCACGTCGTGGATACGGATTACGCCCGGGCGACCGGATACGCTGCGGTGGCCGGGCTTAGACGCATGAGCCTTTCCCTTGCCCTTGTCGCGGGACTGTCCACGTCGGGCTGGTATGTCGAAGTCATCCATGTCCTGCGATTCTATGATGTAAGTACACCGTACAGTGCAAAACGTAATAAGGATGTAAATTCTTGATAACTCACGTCGTCGATATGGATTACGCCAGGTAATCTTGGGCTCCCGGTGCCTCTGAGCAGGTCCGATGCGTAAGGTTTCCACCGCGACGAAGTTCTCGGCCCGCACCGAGTAGTTCAAAGATGTGCCTGGCTGGATGAATGCCTTGTCGTACATCTCCGCCGTCGATCCTTTGGAAGAAGTGGCGGCGCATCTCGGGCTGCCCTTACGTGGGGATGAAGTTAAAATTTAAGGAATTGAGCGTTCGGAGGAAAATCGTCTTGCGCAGAGAAACACTTACAGGTGGTGCCCGCATGTGTAGTACGAGGCGGCAATATGCAGGTGTGTGGACTGAATGATCTCGCCGGTTCGCCACACACACACACTGCGGGATCGGAAAACGTGGTGGTACCGGAGCATCTTTCATTGATTTATCTGGGTATTGTAGCTGTTTCCTCTTCTGCTTAAGCCACTTTTGCTTCTTCAACAACCTCGCGTAGAAGTTTGCGGAAGAGTCCATAGCTGGGTATGTGTTGTGTAGTGTCGTGTAGAGTTGGGTTTGGTTCAACCCTCTTTTATAAGTTCCATGGTTGGCATAGTGTGGTTAATTTCATGCAGAGTAGAGAGTCTTGTTTTTAATTTCAAAAGCCGAGGAGGTAGAGTGTTGTCATGTCGGTGCGAAAAATTTGGCGAGGCATAGTGTTGTCACGTCTTACTTTGCAGTGAGAAGTCATGGCTTGCTTTGCGGAGTGCTGTCTTATCGGTCTGAAAAGCTGGCGAGGCATAGTGTTTTCAAGTCTTTCTTTGCAGAGTCTTGTCTTTTCGGTCTTAAAAGCTGGCAAGGTGGTCAGGGTTGTCAAGTCGATCTGAAAAGCCTAACCCTAAACCTAAACCCTAAATTGTGTAAAGCTGTCTCCTTTGGTCTTATCACCGCGCAAGGCTGCATCGTGTGGTCTTGTCACTGCGCAAAGCTGCCCCATGTGGTCATTTCACTGCAGAAAACTGTCTCCTTTGGTCTTATCACTGCGCAAAGCTGCATCCGAACAGGAACAAAAGGTACGCGAGGAAGTGTGTCCTAACTGCCGCGACAGGCGCATGCAAAGGGCAAGTCATGTACCCCATGAGAAGGAATGTGGCACACCCGATATGTTGTCGACAATTGGGTGACCGAATCTCTCACCATACGCACCTTCGGTCACAGTCGTCTCGGTGGTGGCACTACTGGGAAGACCCTCGTGAGACACAGTAAGCATAGCTCGTCCTCGAGTTATGGTCATCTCCCCAGGAAGTGGAAGGTGTGAGTCTCGTGCGCAACGATCCACGAGCGCGAGATAGGAGTGCCGCGTCAAAGCGAAGCGCTTGCCGATGGTCCAACATGCGGGCAAGGGGAGGGAGGCGGCGTCCGCAGTGTGGGGACGTATCGCTTGTCAAGAGGCCACCTCTCTCTAGGGCGCTTCAGACCCGAGCTCGGAGGGCGACGCCTTGAACCGCCGAGCTCGGCATCGGTGTCGCGCATCCCAGCGTGTGTCGAGTAGCTCATACGGGCCATCATCTGGAGGCTGTGCCATCTCCTGCCAACAGAGAACCAACACGTTAGTCCGCATATCAAACATAATGTATGGTACAGAAAAAGAAAGCGAAACATATGACAACAGAATGTAAGACAAAGTGAATAACACCATATAGACACCGATACAACATAACAGTATATATGACCATAATGAGTTAACATAAGACCCAAATAACATAACATTACGTCCGTACAGAAAGGCATGGTTTCGCAATGATACAACTCATACAAGCCATTAAACTAAGCATGCAACATCACGACTTAGTAATTATATCTTGCTCGCTACGGTGCGCTGCTTGTGCTAGATCTGTTCGGGCAGTGGCTGCTGGAGTGGCCAACCGTCTTGCACAGTCTGCATCTGGGGCGGCGAACCCATTGCCCGCGCTGGCTGTCGTCCATGTCGTTCCGAATGCGTCGTGACTGGCGTCTTCCACGGCCGGGGTGCTTCAGTGCGTCGTTTGGCACCCACTTCACCTGTCCCGGCCAGAGGTCCCTATAGTGCATGTCCAGGCCATACGAATAGAACTCGGCACTCCAAGTGCCATACAGGTGGTGGATGTCGTAGTACTCAGAGATGTAACGCTCCGAGGCTCGGCGCCACGCCCGCGCCGCCGCTGCGTACACATGGGAGCATGGTTTGTGCGAAGCTATGGCTTCTTGCAGTGCACGACGCAACCGTCGCCAATCGTGCGCACTGCCCGATCCTCTAGCGTGGCCCATCACATACTTCTCCCGAGCGGATCTCGAACTTCGCCGATTCCATCCATGGTACGCACAACATGCGAGCGAGCCTTGCCGATCTTCTTCTCCATGTACGCGTGCATTACGGAGAATTGCGTCCCATCCTCCAAATGCTTCTTGGCCATCATGGCTCTGTTAACAAAATACCCAGCGGTTCGGTTCCGGCTCTCCTCCACGATCGCGGTGATCGGCAGGATCGGACACCCTTGAGAACACCGTTGTACACCTCGGACATGTTCGTCGTCATGATCCGTACCTTGCACCACCGAGGTCGTGCGGCGAGGACCATTTCTCCAAGTCGGGTGCGTCTTGAGTTAACCCTTGTGTGAACTCCCCAACTCTCACGGACCCTCCTGCCGCTGCCCCTGCCCCTGCCTCGGCGTCCGCCGAGTTCCTTAGATGCTTCCCGGTGTCCTCATCGAGCTGTCTCCACACCGCATCGAACTTCCGCCTTTGGTTCTGCATGCACAGCTTCTTGAACATCTTCATCAGGTCCTTGCTTCGAAACCTGGTGTGGAAGTTCGCCGCGAGATGCCTCATGCACCAACGGCTCTTCACATCATTCCACTGGAATGGCGCCTGCGTCCCGTTTTGCATCATAGTCAACGCGGCCAGCAACCCAGCATTGCGGTCCGAGATGATACACACATCTGGGCGGTCTTGGACCACCGCCCGCTTCACATTGGACAGGAACCACAGCCAGCTATCAGTGTTCTCGCTCTCAACAATTGCGAAGGCCACGGGGAGTAACTGGTCGTTTGCATCGGCTGCAACGGCGATGAGGATGGTACCCTTGTACTTCCCACATAGGAAGGTGCCGTCCATCGTCAGCACGGGACGACAGTGCTTGAACCCTTCGATCGCCTGACTGAAGGCCCAGAAGACCCTATCAAGAACAAAACAATTGGGCCCCTCCCTCGGGTGCACCCGATCAAGCTTGTCTATGTATGTCCCAGGGTTTGATTGTGCGATTTGATGCAGCATCCTTGGGACTAGGTTGTAAGCCTCTTCGAATGTGCCGAACATTTGCTCCACGACCTTCCGTTTCGCCCGCCATGCCGTCTTGTAGCTGACCGCGAACCCCACCATATTGGCAACCTCCGCCATTAGGAGCTTTGGCGAAATGGACACATCTCCAGCGACGAGGTGGCTTAT
The DNA here is from genome assembly GCA_036346405.1 of Phyllostachys edulis. NCBI lineage: Eukaryota > Viridiplantae > Streptophyta > Magnoliopsida > Poales > Poaceae > Phyllostachys > Phyllostachys edulis. The sequence goes on along the minus strand of CM070545.1, from coordinate 19,363,535 downwards.
CAGGCTGGCGACATACGAGGATGTCATGCTGCGGTGCCTTTGAAGCGGTTCAGCTAGCTCGCATGTGTGGTCCTTCAGCACCGTTATCCGGAAGCCGTGGCATGTGTCGTGAACATTGCGCATGGATCTTGCCAACACAGATTCATTAACACACCTAACGATGTAGATGTCGGGGTTGGACCTCTGCACCCGATACATCCGACCAATGTTAATGGCGTATCTAGCAATAGCATGCTGGGCGGCGCTCTTGTCTGGGAAGCGCTGCCCTAGGAGAAGGGTGTCCCCATTGAACCCCCACGGCCCCCCGGTGTGGGTAGAACCAACGATGTCGTTGCGACATCGTCCAATCTTGAGGAGACGTAAGAAATGTCGGTGGTCACAACACCACCAACTACACCTCCCGTACCAGCACCAGCTTCTCCGTCTTGGTCGTCTTCAGAACTAGCTGTTTCGACGTCCTCCTCCTCGCTTTCCACCTCTTCCGCCTGGTCGGCCAGGTACTCGTGGCAATCAATACGGGCTGCCCACCATCGCTCCACTCCTTCGTTGGGCTCAAAGTTGTCGGCATGCCTCCTTACGTCTCCATCACCCACTTCCTCGCCTGCGTCTCCTCCAACACCGGAGACCAACGCAGGCTCCTCCTCACAAGCAGCTTCACTGGAACCACCAACGCCAGATGTCCCCGCGCTCTCCACGAACTGAACATAGACCATCGGCCGCGCATATATCACAGCCTCAGGGTTGCAAACAACCTCCATGTAATAGGCCCATGAAGCGTCACTTGTCACCTTCATAAGTTGCCAAAAAATCTCGTTTGCACCACCCACCACCGAGGCATACAACGCCTCGATGCGTAGCTTCTTCCTTGCAGTTGTGCGATCGAACGCGGAACGCACGCATCGTCTTAGATCCGACAGGCTCATGTCCTTCAGACCCGGCGCCCGGATCACGGTCCGGCCACAATTTGACGGGTCCGCCCCGTACGGTCCGTCTCGTACGAGAGCTTCCCCGTGGAACACGAACAGATCTTGAATCTCCGCCATCAAGTACCTAACACAGGTGCATATTAAACCACTGATATTTTCAAATTTTTGGTTCAAGTTCCTGACACTTCTGTAATTTGTTCATAATCTAATATACTGCACATTATGTTCAATTCTATTTCTATTTAAACATCTCTTATAAAATTACAGAATTATATACGGAATAAATTTTCATGAAAGGTGCAAACAAACTGATTTTTTACACATCAAAAAACCAAAAAAACTTGGAACATGAAAAGATTTAATTAGAAAAATTGAATTTAATTGAAGTTTATTTTATTCTTCTAAATTATTTTTATTTTACGAAGACTACGAAAAAGCAGGAGAATTGAAAAAAATATATGTTAAATCGCTACGGTTCTTGATCACGTTACTTCACTATGGTGTAGTTAAAGTAGAGTACTTTATGGAGCTTCTCTGAGAATGCAATTCAAGAAATTTGAGAACACCGTTGTGATTATGAAGCTACCTAAAACATAGAGGATTCAATGTAAATTGTGAGTGGTTCTTTACGGGATTCTACTACAAGAGGCATACCGACATTGAATCCTCCATGTTTTAGGGCATCTTCATAATCTGTGGCGTTCTTAGCCTCTTCAATTGCATTCGTAGAAGCTCCATAAAGTACTGTTTTAACTACACCATCTTTCAAGTAACGTGATCAAGAACCGTAGCGACAAAGATATTATTTTTTCAATTCTCCGTTTTTGAGTCTTTCGAGAAAATAAAAATAATTTAAATTAATAAAATAAACTTCAATTATATTCAAATTTTTTAATTAAAACTTTTCATGTCCAATTTTTTCCTTCGATTTTTCTAATTTTTTAATTGGTTTTTTCCCACTTTTCTTTTCTTTCTCTCTCCTTGTTGACTACTAAGTCTTAAAATATTTTCTAACGCTTCGATTGTTTAATTAATGTCTTGAGTTTTATTGCGATTAATTTTCTTATATATACTATGATTAATTTTACATTTTATTTATCCCGCCCTAATTATCTATAAATCGACCTCTTGCTATTTGACTTGCACGCGGCTTAATTAAATACGTTGGTCTAAAAAATTACATCGCGTCCATATTTATTTTTACTAATGCCTAATTACATTTCTTCTTCGCTAAAGCTGTTAATAAAATATTACTAATTTGCTACTTCCTAAATTTGCCCTTCTCACATAATCTCATCCCTAATCCTTCCCTTCACTTAATCCTCTTACTCTAATATTCTCCTCACCTAACCCCTTGTATTTATCTCTCCCTTATCTCCTCACCATCGAAATGTCCTACCTGCCATTCTTCCTTCCAAATCGTTCTTAATCCTCCAAGGCTTCTCTCCTCTCGACTTATCTCCTCACTGGAACGTACATTGCTACCTCTATTTAATTTACAACACTAACAATAATAAGTCTACTAAGTCAACTAATTACTAGCTAATCACATTGCTAACTACTAACTCACACTAAGTCAAAATACACCAACTGCACAACTATAACTACGTAGTTGCTACAATAAGAAACTACAAATCATCTAATTATATCCTAACGACATTGCTAAAACTATAGCTGGATGCGAATGCGAATGGCAATTACCTTTTCTAGATGCTCACAACACGATGCACAACTTCTCTGGTTGCCTTCCTTCTCTCCATGAGCTCTCTTTCTCTCTTCCTCTCGCCTTGCCTCTTCCTCTCTTTCTCTCTTCTTCTCGGTTGCAAATGAAATGGCGCGTCGAAATGATTTCTTTGCAAATGCGTTCTACTTGATTTATGCATTTCGGTAGCGTAGGGCGACCAAAGCAAGCGATTAGGAGCGACACGTGCTGCCAGCCTTGAGGCGGCGTAGCTTGACTGCAAGGCCCGGGGACGGCCTTGTGGCGGGCAGCAGCGTCTTGGGCAACCTGTGCGGGCGGTAGGGGGCGCGAAGGGCAGCGGTATGACAGGCGTGGCGGCGCGGCGTGGCGCGGACAAACAAAGGCTGCTGCCGTTTGCGTCGGCAAGACTAGGTGGCGCTGAGAGCCGGCCAAGAAGACCTAAGTTCTTCGCCAACCGACGGCAAACACCTAGGTGCCGCGGTCTGCACCACATGAAGCCGCTTCTTCTTTGTCGGCGGCGGCAAGACCGCCGTGGGGCAAAGCAGGAATTTTCACAGTAAGGGGCTAGAACTAGAATTAAAGTCGCTCTGAGGTTATAACAGTCCAAAACTCGTACTTCAGCATAAATTTGTACAACTGTAATGTTAAGCATAAGTAACATCAATTGATGGCATGATTCTCTTCACTATTGAGATACGCCTTAGATTCCTTGTAGTAACGTCAATCATGAAACACCATACTGTTCAATTCGATAATTGATTTGCAAAAACAAGCACATGCCCTGTTTCCTGTGCAGTGGCATCTCCAATAGTCTATTTATTGTCATCTCTTAATCATGCAACGTCAATAAAATTCTACGTGGAGAAGAGAGAGGGAGGAGAGAGAGCACAGATCGTCTCTTACCGAAGAGACTATCATGCACGCGAAATAAGACATGATATATTAATCTACTCTAGTTGACATGTAGGCCTGTTTCAAAGAAAAATTATAAAATATAAATGTTAGAGAGTGCGTTAGAGACTATCTATTAGAAATGTTGTCTCTAAAGATGATGTAGCATATGTTAGAGACAAGACTATCTCTAACTATTGAAGATACCCTTATAACTAAAATTAGGAGCTGAGATGGCACTGATTCACGCAGTCAATGTACATCAGTGCCTAGCTAGCTTCTTAACTGGCGCATAGACCAAAATGATCCTAAATATACAGTATTACAGCAACCATGCATGGATGTTACTTAGTAGTCTCAGTGTAACTTAACTGTTACTAAACCATCCTAAACATACAGTATTGCAGCAAGCCAGAAACCATCAATCACAGCACCATGCAAGAAAGAATATGAAATATGTGTTGCATTGCATTAGCATATTACAATTCGCAAACATTTTGGAATATTTAGTACGCCACTACGGTTGATTCATTGCAACTGCATTTGACAGCATGAGCAACATCTTCCATATAAAAGCTTCCAGAAAACTTGCATAATCGTCAATATTACCTACCTCTGCATGCACCCATCTATGGTTGTCTATCAGGTGACGGCACAAAAATGCATGAGGAGATAGAATGCTATGAGCAATTGGGAGGACGAACACCTTAACAAGCACAGAATCAATGACGAACAGGGGCGCACTAAAGATTGACATCAATAATGATGATGTTGCAACGCTGATGAAATATGGATTTTTTTAATAATATTAATTTAAAAAATAATTAAAAAATAGTCATTTTTTTACAAAAAAATAGACATTGTCTGTCGTCGTTTTAACCAGCGATTTACAAAAAGAGTGTCGCAATTCCAACCTGTTCGAGGCCGATGTGGGAGGACGACAACTGAGCAGGGACGTACTCACGCACGTGAGTTGCGATTGCTCGGGAGGCTCTGGACTCGGGGACTCGGGGGTGATGCATCGATATCTCCCTTCGTTCTTTTAGGCCGCACCACATGCTCGAGAGGCTGGAGCCTGGTTTCATGGACCGTGGGTGTGGGCTGCCTAGTGGAGTGCTGGGCTGCTAGTTGGCTTGGTTTGGTGGGCTCAAAAGATGGCTGCAGGCTTGTGAGGTGCACAGAGTTTGGGATTATGGTGCACACATGGTACATATTGGCTCATCCTTGTTATAAATAAATAAATAAATAGACCAGGTATCCTGTGACACCGGCTAGGTCTACTGGACTCCGCCTTTGCTTCAGTGAAAACAGGCAAACTAAGATTCATTCATTCAGTTCATCTATGTCCAGAGACTAGCTACTCAACATTCAGACATTATCCAGGATAAGCGGAACTACAAAAGCATTCACAACATTCGGAGACTACCAACAGTGCAACACAACATTCAGAAATAAACTACCAGACATGAACTATGCAGGAATAAGTGGATGAAGCACAAAAGCATCATACACAACATTTGGTTTCAAGCACTCTCAGATATGATATCTCAAAACAAAGCAGGTGTAGTAAAAGTGACAAAACTTTGGCAACATTTCTATTCGAGGCATAACAGAGGCCAATGTTTCAAGTCCATGAAGAGACCATGCCATTGCCCCAGGCAGTCAACAGAAGCAGAACAGTAGATCCTATGTGCTCACACCATGCGTGATTGTAGCCGGCATGACCTGGATCAGAATAAGACCTCGTGAGCTGGTTCATACAAGAAACATCCACCACATATACGCATACGAGTGTAACTAGCCTCACCTAGGTAAGCTTTTCCTCATGGTTCTTTATCTTGGTCACTCGCGTCAACAGATGGCCGCGGCGATGATTCAGATCCTTCAGCTGATGCTGGCATATCGCACAGCACCCTCACCAGGTTCTCCAACGAAAACTCCCCCTGATCAGACCCCATCAGTGATGATAATTCCCCCTCATCAGACCCAGTCATCAGATCCACCAAAGATAATTCCTCCTCATCAGGCCTTTTCGTCTCAGCTGCACAAAAGCAGTGCTAGTGGGTCAACAATGGTGAGATGCTATATATGCAGACACTTGCTTGGAATTTGCCCTTTAGAAACAATACGTTAAAAAAATCCATCATGAGATAACAAAAACAACTGCAAGAAACCGCAGATGACAAACAGTAATTGATTGATTGATTTATTTGTAATTGAGCTCCAGAATACTAATTTGAAAGCACATTTTTTGTAATCTAAAACCAAGGGATAATACTTCTCGCCTGTGCTAACACCAACACAATTACAGTCATTCTGGTACTCTATTAGCAGTAAACTACATGAACTACTACACTTCTCATACACAATTCTTCCTGCAAAAGCTGCATATATAATTAGCAACTAAGATCACAAACATTATCCAGATTCAAAGGAGAAACCCAGGGTTCAGACTTCAGAATTCTACAGTAGTTACAAGGTGATGCGATCATGCAATATCAAAATTATTCTATTGTATGCATGCTTGAACATCTTGGCATAAAACTGTGCAGTTGCAAACATAGTATAACAGAGTGACTATTGAGGAAGGATCCTCTGACTCAGGATTATATATGCAATCTTGTGACACCAAGAACTTATTAAAACATATTAGTCAATGGAACAGAACGATAACATTAACCATCTGAGATCATCCACAGCAACATAAGGCAACAGGATGCATGCAAACAACGTACCACTCGAAAGATCATGTCGGAGAAGCGTCGGTGGCAGCTCCCAAGCATGAACGAAGCGGGCGTTGTGGAACTCGTCCAGCATCACGTAGTCCATCAAGCAGTTCTCGCACTCCAGGACCCGCCTCTCGGTCTCGCGCATGTCCATGGCGAAGAGCCGCGAGCCATGGAAGAAGTAGATGACGCCGTGGTTCTTGGGGTGGATGAGCGCGATCGCGGGGACCTTGTTCGGCGGCAGCCCGGCTGCCATGTAGCTCTCGTCGGCCCAGATATCCTCCAAGAACACATCGTACTCATGCTCCCACTCCTCTCCATCCGGCCCCTCCGGATTGGCCAGCGTCCACATGCTGACCCTCTGCTCGCCTGGGAGGCCGTGGATCTCCACGTACCGCAGCTTGCCCTCGCTCACCTTCACGCAGCGGTGCTTGTCGAGGTCGGCGCGCGATCTGGGGTGGTTGGCGTCGGCCATGACGCAACCCTCCGGGAGCGCGACATAGCGCAGGTCCGGCCGGTCGACGAAGGGGTCGCAGGTGAGGAGGCCGTAGGGGAGATCCACCCACCAGAGTTTCCCGTCGTGGGCAACGACGCCGCCGTGGCTGCCCCACGGATGGTGGTGCGGGGAGGAGGCGAGCTCCTTCACGGCCCACGCGCTGGCCCCCGTGTAGTGGTAGACGAGGGTCTCGTGGTGTTTGCTGGACGTGGGGTGGAGCTGGGCGACCATGTAATGGCCGCGGCGGTGAGGGTCTTCGATGAGGCCGATGCTGCGCCGGGGGAAGATGCGTGCCTCGGTGGAGTCAGGGAGGCGGGTGGCCACGCCGGTGTGCGCGTCGCAGAGGTAGTAGACGCTCTTGAAGAGCCCCCCGTGGGTGGTGTAGAGGAGGAAGCGGCCGGAGGGGTTGACGTCGACGACGTAGGGGAAGCTGTGGGGGTCCTTGGGGTCGGGGGCGATGCTCCGGGCCACGGTGGGGATGGTGGTGCGCGGCGGGTCCTCGAACTCCACCGAGATGTGGGTGCCCGGCGGGAGCTTCTTCTCGCCAACCACGTCCGGGATGCAGGCCAGGATCACCCACGACTTCTGCCGCACCGGCGCCTCCGGAGCGCGCGACGGCTCCGGTTCTGACCCGGCCGGAGCGCGCGACGGCTGCGGCTCTGACATGGCAGGAGAACGCGAAGCAGAGAGATGAGAGGTTGGTGAGGAAGCAGCAGTGGTGGCGAGATGGGAATGGGATGGGAGATTGGGAGAGATGCGAGTGGGTTTGAATTGATTTGGCTTGTAGGCTTGAGGGGGGAGGGGGGTTCTTATACTCGTACCGGTTGCGTGTTGGGTTTGGCTTACGGCGCAGGTTAATGGGCAGCGTTTGTATCGACGGCGACGGTGACGGCGTGGTTCGAGTGCCCTGCCTCTGCTTCTGCTTCTGCTCCCGCACACACAGCACAGACGGGGGAGACGGCTCGGGATTGAACGCCGGGTGAGCTGTGTGTTGCATGCGGTGGGGCCCACGGTGGGGACAGGGATGTCTAGAAACTAGGCAGCCAATGGGAGCGCTCGTAGCCGTTACCGCTGGGGTCCACTTGTTCCAGCCTGGCGCGCACGCAGAGCTGCAGCGTTCGCACGCGGCCTCGGTTGGTGCATGGTTCACGCCTATGCGAACCAATCTGGCCGTGAGTCGTAAGTCGCACAATCAAACTACGCAGGCTAGCATAATCTAGTACGAGTATATATGTGGTGGGTGTTAGCTATCCAACGTAATATGAATAGAGCGGATCCAGAACGAAAATGATCGGATGTTTCATACATATCACACATATCTAATTATAAAGTAACGTTGTTTACAAATTAGAATAGTAACGTATTAAACAATTCAACATAACAGATAAAGAAATAACCATCAAAGTGCTTACTAAAACAAAGGGTCCTGCACTCCTACTAATAGTTTAGGTTAATTGTAGCAAAGTGAATAAATGATGGTTAAAGTTTCAAACCATGGACAAAAGATGATCGGCATCAGCAAAAAACAACATCCAACCTTGATAGTCTACAAAAAGTAGAAGAAATCCCTAAGTAAAAATATAAATAAAAGAATCATGAATTTATTGAAACAAAGATAAATACATTACATTTTATAATTTCTTTCTACGCTCTCTTAAGTTCTGAAAGCGATGAATTACAGCATCATTGATAACTTTCCCTATTTTGTATTTCTCCACATAGTAAATAAGACTATCTCTCAAGAAGTCATCGCTAATGCGATTGCGCAAATATGTTTTCACAATTTTCATGCGCAAATATGTTTTCACAATTTTCATGGCTGAAAAGCATATCTCAACTGTAACAGTGGCAACAAGCAAAACTAGTGTTAGCTTTAAAAGTCGATAAACCAAATGATAGCAAATATGTTTCCTTGTGTCCACCATTTTTTGAGAAAGGTCGCTAATAGTCTCTATGTTAGAGAATCTATCATCTGCACACACATCAACAATGTAGAGACGAAGGTGGTGTTTAAGGTCCCTCAATTCCCCATCATCAAAAATCATTAGGATAAAGTTTAGCTAGATCCATCAAATGCTCTAAATTGAAATCACGAAATGATTCTCTTGGACTCAAAGCAGATGAGTAAACAAGCAATCTAGAGTTTTTCTTGTTGAAGCGACCATCGAGTTCTTGAAGTAACCAATCAAGAACATCATTAAAACAATCTATATCATAATGATGCTTGTTGGTAATTTCAGATTTTTAGCGTGGCTTTTTTGGATTCACGTATGCTTCTCCCATTTCCAATTTGAAAATATCATGCTTCTCACAGAATGTATACACTTCATCTAGGATGGAATCACATCCATGCCTCCTAAGCTCGTCCAAATGGCTTTTGGTTGATTTTACACAATCAATGGCATTCACAATGTCTTGATCCTTCCTTTGTAGAGCTAATGACAATGTGTTTGTGATTATTAAGATGGTCAACATAAGTTGCAAATAAAACACAAAATCAAATGACTGAAAATAAACTAAAAGTCTCCATGCTTGCCTTCTATTTTTGTCATCGTTGTCTTCTTGTTCCACATATTCTAGCACTTTAACAACCGTTGGGAACAAATCAACCAAACTCTTAAGAGTCTTATAGTAAGAACTCCAACGAGTGTCTTTGGGTCTTTGAAGACATAGCTCTTGATTTAACCCTGTCCCAGTTTTAAGTAATCCACAACCTAAGGCCTCATGCACATGTTCTTGATTGATATCTCGAACCACATCCCTTCTCTTGGAAGATCCACCAACCACATTTAGCAAAACAGAAATCATATAAAAAAAATCGCCAATGCCTTTATGCTTTCTTACAACAGCCACGACAACTAATTGAAACTGGTGAGAAAAACAATGGATATAATATGCTAAGCTATTTTCTCTCATAATCAATGATTGCAAGCCATTGAACTCACCTCTCATATTGCTAGCACCATCGTATACTTGACCTCTAACTTGCTTTAAGCTTAACTTATGTTCCGCAAATAAAGAATCAATAGAGGACTTGAGGTACGAAGAAGTCCTCTCTTTTACATGAACAAGGTCAACAAACCTCTCTTTAACAATTCCACATTTATCAACATATCTCAAGACCACTGCCATTTGTTCTTTGCAAGCCACATCCTTGGACTCATCAACTAGTAAGCAAAACACATCATGTCCAATTTCTTCAAGAATAGATTGCAATATTTCCTTTGCAAAACAATATACTATGTCCTCTTGAATGTTTAGAAACACCATCAAATTATTACCTGGAGCATTGTTGCCCACAATCTTGCCTACAGTTGGATTCTGCTTAGTTGTATAAGCATGAAATTCCTTGAAATTTCCTTTATTGGAGGACTCATCATGGCCTCGAAAAGGCAATCCTTGCTTTAATAATACTCTAGCAACATCAACTGAGGCATTTAGTCAAGTATAATAAGCAATCTTATCAACATTACTTTGGTTATTCAAAACAACATAAATGTGTTGGTCTTGTTTCAACAAAGAATCGCAATCTCTCTTTGCTTGGTTGTGAACACTATTGACATCTCCTACATGCTCCTTTAGTCTAATTTTTTTGTTCCAACTAGACCAACCAGTTGTCACAAATGCATCATATCCAGCTTCCTTCTTGTTACGGCCTCTAAACAAGAAACAATAAAAACAATATGCTCTATCTTTGGATTTGCTATACTCAAGTCAACTCCCAAACTCAGCAAACTATTCAGAATTAAACCTTCTATTTTTACCGCCAATCGTTGAATAAGGAAAATCAAAAGTGCGAGGTTGGCAAGGCCTATTATCCAAATACTTTCTTCTTACCATATCCTTTTGATTAGGAAGGTACTCCTCTATTCTTCTCCTTTTGCCTAGATCAAATTGAATCTCCTCTTCCCAGTTGATTGCTTTTGTAGGTGAAATCCCTGCACTAGTGGCATTATTTTCTTCATGTGAGGGGCCATCGTTCTGTTCATGTGATGATGGGACATTATTCTCCTCTCGTGGTGGCGCTTTCCTTTTAAGAAACCTTTCCATAAATTTACCTGTAATTTACCAATTACTTGAACACTTCATTAGATATTTGTACTATAGAATAATAGAAGCATACATTCGTAGTCAATTATTTAAAATTGTGAGGCTTACTTGACATTGTGTGACTGTGTCTCAACTCTCAAGTAGTCGAAATAGAAACTCAAACGTAGATTGTGCCTCCGATTGGTCATATATTTTTGAAACAAACGTAGATGGTCGGTTGGTCACATAGATCAGATCACTCAAAAGTTGCAATTTTGCCTCCGATTTGTCACTAGATAATTCTAAATCCCAAGTACTACCACAATTGTAAACCCCAATCCTAGGGTTTAAGAAAATCAACCAATGATTAGCAAATTGAATCCCTAAAACACATACAAAATTAGTGATTGTGCTTGAATCCCTAAAACACAACTCAGACTAATTATGGTAAACCGGTGCTAGTTACTGTAGTAGTAAAAATGAACCAAGAAATACCACGAGATTCAGCCACAGAATAGAATATCGCCATTCAAAAGTATCTGAAGAATCCGCAGAGCTTCCGCTTCTCCCTCCTAGACCTCTTCTCCCGGGCGCACCCTTCTCCCCTCCCTTCTTTAGTCTTCACGTCGGGTGGCAATCGGCGCGAGATCGTAGTCACAGACGAGCAGACGTCGGGCGGCAATCGGCGTCTGGAGCAGTGCGCCAGTGCCTTACTGCCTTGCGATTTGTGAAAGAACTAGCGAGCAGGAGTAGTGAAGCGGACGCCACGCCACAAGATTTGCATCGCTCGGTTGGGCCCGCACATGGCATGCCTGCTCGCTCGGCGCCTTGGCTGGGCCATACGTCTACGCCCTCGACTGGGTTGTGTGCCTGTGTGCACAACGGCCCGAGCAGAAGGCTGGTCCGCACGCCCGCGTGCTCGGCTGGGTAGCTGGCTAGCTTGGGTTGTGCATCCGTCCGGTGTCCTCTATTTGGGCCAAGGGTGCCCTTTACTGTTCATATATATATATATATATATAGACACACACAATATGATTTTGGACCTGGTGTCCTGTGCACCCTGGTGGGCCTTCATGAATCCACCCCTGGACATGAATAGGAGGGTGCAATCAGAGCGAATAAGGACAGATATCGTTTATCCTTTATCCTATTTCATATTTTTTTTCTCTCAGAGTTAGAGTCGGATACGGACAACGTCGGATACTCCATCCCGTATTCGCTCCTCGAGCCTTCGGTCGTTCAGTCGGACGGAAATTATCTGCTTCTTTTGTACCCCTATACAGGATATTGGACAGTAGGAGTGTAATCAGAGCGTACACGAAGAGACTAATCGCTAAGACGTCGAAGGAAAAAACACCCAGTATCCCTAGCCTACTCAAATGCAACAACCCACCTATATGTTATCTTGTTCTTAAGTGAAGTCACAACATGTTTTCCTCATACCACCGGATATACGGACGGACATCGTTCATCTTGTATCATATGCCGTATTTTTTTCTCCCAGAGTCGGAGTCGAACACAGATAGTGTTAGATACTCATTTATATATTTCGTATTCGCTCCGCGAGCCTTCGGTCGGTCGGACAGAAATTATCTGTTCCGTTTGTACCCGTAGCGAGGGGCATGTCCCTCCTTGTCCTAGAAAAAAAAAACATGACACAAGTAAGCGTGCTCTCGGATAAGATGTGGGGATTTCTTTCTCAATTCAGTTTATGAACCACAGCGTAGCCATTTCTCAGTTTTGGCCTGATCGACAAGAATTCTCAACAAAATTACGTATGGACTGACTCTCAGTAGAACCAATCATGTATATTGGAATTGGTACGCCACCTTCCTTCAACCAGTCGAACAAATGAGGGATTCGATTGGCTTGGAGCGGTGGAACCTGGAGACGGCGAGTCTGTCACGTTAATGTCATCGCTGTGTCGCGGGTCGTCGACTTGGCGTGGTTAAAGGCGTCTCGTGGACAGACCACAGATGGACGGGAGGAGCCGCTCCGTCCGGGGTTTGAACGGTGAACGGCAGTTGTGCCGTGCCGATGGGGACGCACGTAGGGGTGAAAACGGATCGGATAGTTTCCGACCGATCCGGACGAAAACGGATTCGGAATATCTCGGATCGGATTTTTCTCGGATATTTTTCGGATCGGAAACGAATTCGGATTTTTTTCCCGGAAACGGAAACGAATACGGTAACGATGATATCCGGCGGAAACGAATACGGAAACGGATTATCCGGATAGGGCTTATCCGGATATCCGGAGTTTTGGCCCAAGTGCCCAGCCGGCCCACACCGAATACCTTAACCCTAATCCTCTCCTTACTCCCAACTCCCAAGCCTTTTTCCCTAAATTCCCAGGGCTGCGGAGACCTCGATCCGCCGCCATCTCACCTCGTCGCGCCCGCCGCCGCCGCCCTCGCCTCCGCGCCGCCGCCCTCGCCTCCAGCGCCGCCCTCGCCTCCCGCGGCCGCCCTCGCCTCCATGGCGCCGCCCTCGCCTCCCGCCGCCCTCGCCTCCCAGGCCGCCCTCGCCTCCAGCCGCCGCCCTCGCCTCCCCCGCCGCCCTCGCCTCGCGCCTCCGCCTCGCCTCCGCCTCGCCTCCCGCGCGCCGCCCTTGCCTCCCCTGGCCGTCCTCGCCTCAGCCTGGCTGCCCTCGCCTCCCCTGCCGCCCTCGCCTCGCGCCTGCCGCCCTCGCCTCCCGCCGCCATCTACTTTGTGCGGCCTACCTCACCCCAGCCTGCCTCGCCCGGCCTCCCTTGTAATCCACCTGCGCCCATGGCTTTGCCTCCGCCAAGCCAGCAGACCAGCTCCAGGCCCTCCAGCACATCCCCTCACTGTCAGGTAAGGATCTTATTCTTGGTAGTGGACTAGTGGTAACTGTTGCTGTGTTGCACTGAAGAAAATAAAGTTTCTTGCTTGACCTGCAGACTGCAGTGGTGTTTTTTCGCAGAAATCAAGCTCTTGGATACATTGAGTTTATTTTGAGGACTTCTTCACTGTAAGTCTATGCAATGTCAAATCATGCGAATTAGCTAACATTCACTAGTTTTATATCACTTATCTTGGAAAGAGATGCTTTGATCCATGATGTATTGATGTGTGTCGTGAGTGTTAAGCAAAGATTTGCAATGTGCACCAGCTCTGCATAATGAGATCTATGACACTGAACTACATAGCTATAAGCCATTGATGTTGATACTTTTAAATAAATTTGTTATTTAACGTATGAAGTATTGTCCTGAAATCAGGGGATTAGTGAGCCATGTTAATATATTTCTGAGTAAATACATTCCTTTTTGTGTCCTGTTAATCTGTTATGATGTTATGATTCTTCTATGATTAACAATCTATTATGATGTTATCATTCTTATTTTCCTTTTATGAATATGCATGCCTCATTGATATCATTCTTATTTTCCTTTTATGAATATGTATGCCTCATTGATATCTTATGTATTCCCTTCATTATCTTGTGCTAGATTTGTGATGGAATCTACAACTGGAAGTAGCAGTGCAAGTGTAAGCAATACATCTCCTGTTTTGCCGGTGCCACAACCACCACAACCACCTTCCACTGCTACAAATGATCTAGTTGCCGGTGCATTGGTGCCAAGGAATGAAGTTGATTTGACTGGTGAGACTGGTGTCAAGACCGACATTCCTGCTCCTGCTGCAAAGAGAGCAAAGAAGTGCAGCTCTGATGTTTGGGAGCACTACACAAAATATGAGAAAAAGAAGAAAGGATCTGATGGCAAGATGATTACAGAGTATTGGGCTAAATGCAACAAGTGCAGGTACGAATCTCGTTGTGAGAGTTCGAGAGGCACATCAGTGTATTGGGCTAAAACTTGGCTTAATTTAATGTCACCTTGATAAATGATACTAATTGAACTACAACGTGTAGTTGCAGGAGCACGAGGATATGGATGATTTGGAGGAGGACGTGTTGGAGGATATGGATGAATGACCTTTTGATTGCCAAAGTGAATGACCTTTTGGATTCTTAGCATTATTGAACTGTGATGACCTAAGTGTGAACTACGTTTTATGTGATGAACTAAGTCTTATTCATGTTATGTATGTTGACTTGTGAGTTATGACTTATGAGTTAAATGTGGTACACTAATTGTTATGTTTGTGATGAACTAATTAATGCACCTTGCTAGTTGCTAGTGCCAATGTTATGTGTGGTTGCTGAATATATGAACAATTCATGAATATTTGCATCAAACAAATTAGTTATATGTTTTTGTTAATTTCTGGCATGCAATTTAAGGGGTTTTTATGTTTCGAAAAAATATCCGCGACCGTATTCGTTTCGATTCGTATTCGCTCCGTATTCGTATTCGATATTATTCGCATCCGTATTCGTATCCGGATCCGGAAAAAAAATGTAAAAATAAATATGACAGAGTTATTATCCGTCTATTTTCGATCCGTTTTCACCCCTAAACGCACGGCCGAATACCCAACAGGAGAAATGCACTGGCTGCACCGCTGCAGCCTTCGATCATGTAGGCCGGACGAATCGTGTCCCGGTGTCCGTCCGTATGGACCAGTGGTGTTGCGATTGCGCTTGAGGGCCTGTGTCGACGTGTAAGCGCCTCGCCTCAAGTCTTGTTTTCGTCAGTGTCAAAATATTACACGATGCATATATTTGATTATTAAGAATTGGCGCTGGGACGTACTATGGGAAAATTCCCATCGGATGCTCCCACCTCAGCATTCCGTCACAATTTTAAAATCTATGTGTGCAATATTTAAAGCTTGCAACATTTAAAACTTATTTATAAAACATTTTAATTTCACATGTACAACAAAATTTCATAGCACAAAAACTTATCGCAAGAACGGGTGTCTCGGAACCTAACATATTTTGAACACATATGTAACAATTTTTTTTTTTTTTTTGGGGGCGCAACACATCAGATGTCTCAAGCAAACATCAGTCAATTTGTGCGATAATTGAGCAACAAAAATGTTTGAAACCTTCGCCACCAACCGATCGGGTGCTGTAACATTTGATTTGAGCCTTATGAAACATTCTGATTTCAATGAACTAGATGTCCCGACATCACAAATCACCTCTTACAACAAAAAGAACATATGTCTGCAACATTTTGGATAGTGAATGCAACATCTCAAAAATCTGTACTAGTCCCAACATATTAAAACACCTGATGCAACAATTAGACATCGCTAATGCAACAAAGCCTCTTGTAGCAAAAATATGGGTCAATGGTGGCGGTTGACCTGGTGCTTCATCTCCGCACTCCACCAGTCCACCTCACACCCACCGCTTCCTCACCAACCCTCCACTTGTCATCTGCCTCCTCCACCCTCTAATCCGCCAGATCCGACGAGCCCCAGCCGCTCCTCGGAAGGGGAGACATATGCACAAGCTCCAGTCATGGTGGATGGACTCGTTAAGCGTGAGCAGCAGCGAGCTCTGACCTATAGTCTGTGGTGCCCCCGCCTCCCTGTCGCTGTCCGACGTGCAGCCATGACACCCCCTGTCCTAGTCGGTTCCCGTGAGAGAGATAGGAGAGAGAGAGGGAGAGTTGGAGTATTTGGGCGGAGGCTTGGATAAGCATACAGATATGGGAGATGGCATAGTGGTAGGGAAAGTGGTGAGAAAAGTGGACGGAGAAGTCAAAGTGGTTGGAGGTAGTAAAAAAAATGAATGTACGGGCGGAGCGTTGTATCGTACGTATGCATGTCGGTCATTCCCTTTACTTAACGATCCTTTCTATTGAAGCTAGTTGGATGTTTGCATGTTACTTGTTTTTTATATTGAACCAGTCTCCAATACATGTCTAATAGAGGAAGTACAACATCACTCTAGATATCTATGACACATAAAAATATACTAGAAGTTAACCCGCGCCAACTGGCGCGGATGTGATTGTCGATAGGTTTGAGGTGGTCTGCTACGTCTTGAGTATTGAAAGTAAGTGAAAAGGAAGTGCAAAAAAATACATACGTAAACTAAAAGTAAGGTACATGGTTTTACCTATGGCATTTTTATTTTTACGTAAAAGAAGCAATTCTAGATATAAAATCAGAAGAAGTATGATTTCTTCAATCAATTCTATCTAACCAATAGTTTTAAATTTACGGCAATGAGAATGGATCACTTTGGGTATGTAAAGAACTGTAGATCGATATGTTTTTTTTATTAAACAAAGGGACCCCTTGCCTACTACTAATGTAATAGAACAGAAATCTATCACTGGCATAAAGAGATAGGTCTCCTATTTTGCGGTTGATGGCGATAAAAGTCAGCGAGGGGAAAAAATAACAGTGTTGGTTAACGACAGTCTTTCAGTGATCATTGATCAGTGTGCTGAGTCCGTGAGGAATTCTCACTAGTAGAAATTCCTATTTTCCTTACAGTTTAAAACATTCCCTAATAGTGGAATTATAATCCAAAGGAAAGTATCTATCCCTGGGGTAGGGTAAAAAAAACCTAGGGAACGAAATCGTTTCCTACCGTTTACATAAATTACTATAGAAAGACTATGGAGAGAGAGAAATGGACTATGTCATGTTAGCGCCATGGTGACAACTTTTCTTGTTCGGATAGGCAAAACCGCAGGGAATATATTTTTTATTTTTGCCTCCAGTTTTTTTAGTGCCCCGCTAGTTTTCTCCTGCGCGCTACTTTTTTTAGGAGTCGCGCCAGTTTTTTTGGCTGGGCTCTACTTGCCTCGCTCAGAATTCCCAAACCACCGCACACAGTTCACACGGTGTGCCCTACCCAAATTCCCCAAACCAGCGCGCCCTACCCAAAATTCCCCAAACCAGCACGCTCAATGCCACAACCTCCCTCACCGGAATTACTGGCCGCCGCCCTCCAAGATCTGAGCTAGCTCCTCTCCTCCCAAAGACCCCCTTGTTCCTGCTCTCTTCCCTACATTCCTCCCCCCCCCCCAACATGGTCCGGTCAAGTTGCCGTCCCCTAGCATATCCCTCCACCTTGTCCTTAAGACATGACGAAGCAGCCTGCTGCCCTCACCACCGCCAATCCTGACCTCGCTGCCACCCCTCCTCCCCCCGTCACCCTCCTCCCTAGCGCGCGGCCAGCTACACGACCCCTAATCGAGAAACGCCCGCCTCCACCACCGTTGACCTGCGATGGACTCCGCGACGCAAGACCTCCTCGTGGCACTACTTGCCAGCCGTGACCCCGAGCAGGCGACC
This sequence comes from Phyllostachys edulis, assembly GCA_036346405.1. NCBI lineage: Eukaryota > Viridiplantae > Streptophyta > Magnoliopsida > Poales > Poaceae > Phyllostachys > Phyllostachys edulis. The sequence goes on along the minus strand of CM070545.1, from coordinate 19,345,564 downwards.
TGGTCGCTCACCAATAACTGCCACCTCCTCATGATGCTCACCACCTCACTCGTAGTCCTCGTCGGCTGCGGCGTGGCCCTGCTCGTCCACCGCCTCACCCTCCGCAGCACAGGCACCGTCGCGGCCCTTGGCAATGAAGCCACGGGCCGAGCCCGAGACCAACCTTGACCCCGACGACAGCAGGCAGAGGGTCACCATCTTCTTCAGCATGCAGATCGGCACCACCAAGGGCTTCGCCAAGGTGTTGTGCGGGTACAACCAAAGCTCCCCGCTTTGCTTTTATTGGATGGAAGTTGATGGCTTTTCGTGTGGATTTGTAGGCGCTTGTGGAAGAGGCCAAGGCGAGGTACACCAAGGCCGTCTTGAAGGTGGTTGATCTGGTAAGCTGCCGTGATTTGGCCCTTATGCTTAAAAGTTCATATATGTTTGCTTGTCTACCATGATTGATGTCTACATCATTGTGCTTTAGGATGATTACGCTGCGGAGGATGAGGAGTATGAGGAGAAGCTTAAGAAGGAGACCATCGCATTGTTCTTCCTGGCAACGTAAGGATTTATTGGCAGTGCCATGTCCACTTTTACTACTTGTATTCTACTAGTGGATTCCCTATTACATAGATTAAGCCAGGAGAAAGCATGAATTTTGGTTTCAGTTAGTTGCTAATATGTCGTGTTGTTGTAGGTAAGGGGATGGGGAGCCAACAAACAATGCAGCGAAGTTTTATAAATGGTTCTCAGAGGTTGGATTAAAAATCTATTGTTTTTGATCAACTTTTTGTTTGTTTTTTTGTAGTTTGTATGAATGGTTGAGTAATATCTAGTTTGCCATGTTTGGCTGGAGTACTAGGGAATGAGAGAGGTGAATGGTTGAGTAATATCTGGTTTGCCGTGTTTGGCCTTGAAAATAGGCAGTACGAGCATTTTAACAAGGTTTGTTTGTGTCTCTATATTGATCTAATGCATATATGCACTCTAATTTGTACACTTATATTGCTTTTTCCCCTTTCAAATCTTTTCTCAACTGAAGGTTGGAAACATGGTTGATCAGCTCCTCGCTAACACAAGGTAACAAAAGTAGAATGACTAATTCGTTGATTGTAGCTCAGTTCAGCAGGTCCCAAAATTTTGACTGCGTGTTTAGTCTATATGCGTGTGTCCGCTCAAAAGAACTATATGTCACTCCTCAAGTTACATGCAGAAATTCTAATTTAGAATACAGATAAGGGCTAAAGCTTATCTAATTTGTATATGTACTCAGCACTGTGCATTGAAAACACATCTCAATTTTACCAGGGTTACTTGGTAACTGTGCTCAAATGCCAAAAGAGTTGAACAATGGTTTTACCACATAATAATTTTTAGTGAGATATTGTGGCTCTTATGCAACATGTATTTATTGTTACATTTTTTTGCCCAGTTTTGTTGTGTCCTTTATCATTTGTTGGTGGTTAACTTTCGTCCATTGTGTTCTTGTAGGTGCAAACACATTATTCTTTTTGGTCTTGGAGATGATGATCAATGCATTTTTGCTTTTATGTTCCCTGGCCTGTGACTTTGGTTGTGGTCGAGCAAACTCTGATCATGCTTTTCTTCTAGGGCAAATGTGATTGTGCGATAGGAGCTTCATACACGACTTCGACCGGTCTGTATTCATTTAGAGTTTGATATAGCAGAGGCGGCCTCACGTAAGCGTATTCAATGATATAGATTTATTAGTTTTGGAAAATAAGAGCAGACAAACCGTTGGAAATATGCTCTAGAGGCAATCATAGAGATGATTATATTTTTTTATGTTCATAATATTGGATAATATGTTATCTTGTTCCTAGAATAATATCGTTAATATTTATTATCAAGTATATGACTTGATTGTGAAACTCTATATTTCTGCGATGATTATTCTTAAACGTTCCCTGATCGAAAACATATGAGGATACATATGAATAGACTAGCATATGCATTGGTTGATGACCATGTTTCACAGGTCATAGATATAGAGATATCAAACCAATAATATGGACACATGTTAGAGAACATGGTGTTGGATAAGACCCACCTTGAGGCACTATTGAGATTGTTATGATTCTGTGTGTCGTTAGTTGGTCTCAAGCAATGATGATGTATAATCCTTAGACTTGAGATTAGCATGGTTTCCTACATGTGTAATAGCACTCTTAGGGGTTGCCAATCGCTACTCGTAACTAGGTAGTTATAAAGGTAGCTTTCGGGTATGCTATGAAACATGCGGAGGAATATGATTGGTCGGATATGGGATTTGCCCCTCCTAACATAACATGAGAGATGTCTCTGGACCCCTTGTTGTGGTCGGATAAAGTAAGTGCATGGCCATGCCACTAGTGGTCGAAGTGTTCGACCACGTGAAGTTATCCGACACTCAATCGAGAAAGTATTGAACAGTCCATGGATGACACAACATCTTACCTAGAGTTCAACCAGATATCGTGAGGCAAAGGGAGAATACACGAGTAGGTCGCTTAGTTCGATCAGTTACGGACTGGTCGTATGGAGATACGAGCTGGTCGTAGACTGGTCGAACGTAATCACAGAGTGGTTGTAACCTGGTCGTAAGGAGTTACAAACTGGTCGTAACCAAATATGAACTGGCCGTATAGAGATAGAACCTAATCGTAAGTGATGAGGACCTGGTCATAGATCATATTGCATTAAGGTTCGTCCGATATAATTTGTGTGTATTCGAAAATCATTATGTCCTGTTAGGTACCACTAATGACTCGTGGTCGGAAAGGTGTTTCCGAGTCACAAGCGAATATGCATAAACCTAACGTTTCACACACTTAACGGGTTGGAACAAACCAGTACGGATACGATTCATAAAACGTGTTCAGATAGGATCCGTTATGGGCATTATATAAGGAGATGTTTGAGGCTATTGGTAGATAGATGAGTTGATGTGAGTTGCTCCACCAAAACCCTAGCCGCCATCTTCTTGAGAGCTCTGTCGTGCGACTTGGTGCTAGTACACCGACGTACAGTTGTTCCTTCCCTGGACGTGTGGATACCGTAGAGGCACTATTGCAGTTGCTGTTGCACTTGAGTACGATCCGTGATCTTCATAAGGAACTAAAGAGGTTGTTGGAGGAGACGATCGACTACGACCACTACATCGACGTGCTCGACACTGGATGATCGACTACGACCACTACATCGACGTGCTCTACGCTGGACCAGGCTGCTCCAATTCTTCTTCCGCTGCTCTGCGCGTCTAGTGGTAACGATCTGTGATCTTCTACTTGCATGGCTTCCTGGTTTATGTGGTAGAATTTTTGAATTGTTAGCTATCGTAGCCTACCCGTATCCCAACACAAACAAGATTATTTCATTGGTCTTGAGACAGCTGATGTCTCCTCATTTTCCTTACCAGATATGAGACTGGAGACCATGTTGGTGTATGTGCAAAAAATTGCATTGAGACTGTAGAGGAGACAGAAAAGTTGTTAGGTTATTAACCAGATACCTTTTTTTTCAATTTATGCTGACCAAGAGGATGGTACTCCACTTTTCGGGGGCTCTTTGCCACCTCCTTTCCCATCCCCCTGTACAGTGAGGACTGCACAGATATGCCAACTTGTTTAATTCACCTAAGAAGGTGATCTTTTTTTTTGTTGCATATTTGGTAACTCATTTGCATTCTGTATTTTTATTTGCATTGATTTTATTTTATTGATGGGTTGCTGCAGAGTGCTTTAATTGCTTTGGCTGCTCATGCATCAAATCCCAAAGAGGCCAAGCGGCTAAGACATCTGGCATCTCCTGCTAGAAAAGGTTGGTTTGTAATTTTGGTTGATACTTTCTGAGTTCATGATGTTGGTGTTGTGTTTCTCACATGAATTTCATTGGGCGGAAGGAGTATTCTCAATGGATAGTCGCAAGTCAAAGAAGTCTCTTGGAAGTTATGTCGGAGTTTCCATACATAGAAGAACTGTGTATGGTGTACTACACATATACTGTTGTGCTTATCAGAAATATCATATTTCAGGTTTATGTATTTTGCATCATCTGAATTTCATCTTTCATCTTTCATGTGTTAATAAATAGGGAAATTTAACATATTATTATCATTTTCTGGGAAGTTAAAAAGTGTTCAAACATTGTAGAGCTAGAAACTTAGGTGCAGGAGAAATATACATTCTGTAATGTAGGTCCAATTAATTGCAATGCTGATGAATTATGACACATTTTTCTTTACAATTATGATTATCTTTTGTGGGGACAAGAAGGAGAACATGAAAATGGACCTCATTGGCTCTTTCAAAACTGAAATAACTAGGTGTGTTGTTTACCTGATCTGTAAAGTTGGACCGAATTATTCTTGTGTTTGTTTTTGCATGAATCGAAGAATAGGAAAAATGCATTCATATGTTTCTTGGTCAATTGTCATGTGCAACACTTTATGCCTATCCTACTTACTAAATTTTATGCATTATGTAGCTGAAAACCATGCAACTTTTACAATAATTGCAGAAAATGCTGCACTTGAAAAATCATGTCAGCATAACCGTATTTCTTTTCTGAATTTTTTTACTGAACTTCGAACTATTTTTTTGTATAGCCTCATACTAGCGGTTTAGCTGTTGGAGTAGAGAACCCGGATGATACATTGGATAGGATTTGCTCGAAGAATGTTTGGAGGTTATGTTAATGCATCTGTTAGTGCTGATGGGAACTACTCTTCTTCGCTGGATGATGATCTTGCACTATTTTATTGTCGACCATGGTCCAATTACATGTGGAAGCATACTTTTGTTGCAAGTGGTGCATGTTGCCTTCTTTTATGGAATGACTAACATGTAAAGGTTGCATTTTGATGTCCGTGAAACTTTGCTGGTCATTTGTACTTCAGTATGCATGTGTGTTGTACACTTGTGGTGCAAGTGTGGGTGTTGTTTTTTGGACTTTCTGATAGTGTGATGTTTACACTTGGATATGTTGGTGGAAATGTGCCTCAAATAGTACTTGATGGTCTATTGAAAATACAAGATATTGTTATGTTTATCTCCTACGTAAACTTTGTTTTGAGTGATAATGTGAATTTAGTGTCTTTTGATTGTAACCGGGCATATAAATAAGTATTTGAATAATGTATGTATATTTAGAAAAAAAAACAATAATTTCAGTACCCCTAGTGTTCATGCCAAACTGTAGGGGATAAATTTCGAATTAGCAATAGAAAAATAATGTTTATATAAAAATGTTCCCTAGGGGGTATAAGAAATAACATAGGAAATTTGTTGAATTCTTTCCCTAGGCTGGCAGAAAGGTAACGTAAGGAAATAATCTTTCCACATCAGATGGCAATGCCATGTGGACGATATTTTCGTACAGTTTAAAATCCTAGAGAACGATTATTTTCCTAGGTTTTCCCCAAAAAACCGCAGGGAACATTTTCTTTCCCCCCACATTCTTTTCCCTAGTAGCTGTTCCCTACAAATGCCACTAGGGAAACAGATTCCCTACAGTTTTTTGTATGTTCCCTAGTATATTACTCACTAGGGAAAATGGGGATTTCTAGTAGTGTATGTTTTAGGCTGAACTGTTATAGCGTACAACATATGAGAAAGCTACCATGCAATACAGGTGAATGAGAAGCAATGATGATATGAAAATAGTAGGGAGCTCAAAAAAAGGTAGGGTAAGAAAGCAAGGAATGCAGAAACGGAAATATGGTGTAAAAAAACATAAGGCGTCTAAATAGCAGAGCATATATACAGTAAAATAGCATGTCTTCAAGAGTAAGTAGCATACCAGCTATTCATACGTTGTGTATACAAAATGAAGCGCACACATTAGATCACCAAAGTATAGTTTTGGGCAGACAACACTTGTGAGAGAAGTGATGGAGGGGACGAACTTTTTAGCTGGAAGAGTCTGTGTAGTCTGATCAAGTGGTACCATTGTTTTTGCATGCTTCATCTCAATGAGTCGGCTAGTGTTTTTCTGTAAGTTGTGTAAGGAATTCTCAAGGAGAAGTACCAATAGTACTAAATTCATGTGGATAAAGTAATATACAACGAGTATATTCTTATGAGTGAACTTGAAGTGGGTTTAAGTGCATGAGATAGGTATATATTAGATGGTGAAGGAACTCAATCATTTTGTTCACATATGCAAGTTAAATTAGGCTACCTGACTATGTAAACTTGAGCATTGTGTCAGTTTAAGTCATGGCAATAGCAACATAGCAAATTTTGGAAAGAACACCGAGTAACAAAAAGCAAGTATATGTAGGTATGTTTATACACAGATGCATGGGCTGAATAGGAATGGCAGAAATAAGAAGATCTATCATTTGCAAATATGTAGTTGGGGTCTCTATAATCAATTTCTGTTAATAACCGCGATGTATGTGCAGAAGGTTTAGTTTTACCCGTGGACCAGTAGTGTAAATACCTGGAGGAAGTGATAGGCACAACATTTTTTTTGGTCGTCGAGAGTGTTGTGCTCTGAGGATGATCATCATCTAGCTGTTATGTTGTGAAAGAGTAAATCTAGCAAGTTAAAATAGGAGGGGTTAACGAAGGAGAAACATAACAAATAGTAGTGGTGGATAACGATGAACAGCAAAGTAACAATGATAAGATAGGAAAAGGTAATGAAGCAAAATAATAATAAATGGTGTTGACGGTCTACACTAACTTTAGAAACAAAAAGGGAAACATAATAACTAAAGCAAACAGAGCAACGATTAGCAAACATGTTATCTCTAATCATTTAAAAAAATGGCAAACAGAGCATTTAGCGAAACAACAGACAAACTAAACTAAAACCACGACGGGCTGCGAGTAATCAATACACACATTTCGAAGATAACCTAAGTTGGTATGGCACTCACAAAAGGATGCAAAACATCAAATGGATTAATATGGGTAAAAGGAGACAAAGACATCGTTCAATTAAATAGCGAACGATTAATCCTTATATCTCATGGGACACCGTCATCAGCTGAGCAACACATCATAAAAGTATACCAATTGCCATGGCTGAATAATGTTGCCCCCAAAGACCAACGTATGCACTATGTCAAGTTCATTCTTCACTAATCAATCCCATTTCCTTAATTTTTAAGGTGTGTTGAGGCATTGCTTAGTATGGGGAAAAAAGATGTGCAAAACAAAGCCATCCTCATCTTTATTCTGAAACGAAGATGGAAAAGCACCAACATATTTGGGTTTTCGTCTAAAGATTTTGGTGCATGTCTTGCATGGAGATCAATACCCTATGAGTTTAAATTTGGGGTATGTTCCCTATTATGCTTAGTAATGCTTACATGTAAAATTAATTAAGGGGGTACTCGACATATTTTCTTTTGTCGATAATTTCCTTATATCAGTCCTGAAATTAGTCGATTCAGCTATCTTTTAGACACCATGGTTAGCCCTTTGTTACTCTGTAACTTGAAATGTTACCTATTCCCGCGAAGTAGTTCAAAGACAACTTGCTAGTTGTGGATATTATGGGGATATGCTCACGATCTTAGGATGATGATATAATTGGCAATGACGTTGAAGGTTTGTCGAAACACTCATTTTCGGCGAATTTCAAATGTTGTCAGGCTCTAGGCGGTTAGACCGGCCAAGGTGGTGGTCAGACCGGCCAGGCTTCAGGTCGAGTAGCTGGTGGTCAGACTGGCCAATGGGCAGTGGTCTGACCGGCCATAAAGGAATTTTGAGTTTGGAGCTGGGCCAAAAATAGAGGGTGTAGGCAAGAGAGGGGATTCTTCTACACTTGGTCTCATAATTTTTGGAGCTTCGAGTCAAAAGATCTATTTGTTTGAAATTTCCAGAGAGTTTCGGATTTCAAGGGAGAAAATTTTGGCTAAGTCCCTGCTGGGCGGTCAGACCGGCCAAGTGGTGGTCAGATCGGCCAGAGGGCGGTCAGACCGGCCAATGGGCGGCGCTCTGACCGGTTTTGACTTATTTGCCAGCCAACTTGGTGGCGATGTGTGTAAGTTAGGTCAAGTTCATGGGTTTCAGTGCATATGTGTTGCATGATGCATGTTTTGACTAACGTGAGTCAAGTTGCGAAGAACTTGTTCCCGGAATCGATTTCTTTATCTATTGTTGTGCAAGAAGCTTGGAGGTCAACGACGGTCAACAGCGAGGATGATCGGGACTAGGCTTGGAGAGCTGAGGTTCAGAATGATCGAAGATGCCGGGTGAAGTCAGTGGATTCAAGCATGGTGCAAAATAGATAAGGATGACCGAACAGAAAGTTTGGTGCGACGGGTTGCATCAAGCGGCGTGGGGGTCGATGCAAGTGCTATGGTGGTTTCGGTGGGAGCCAGATAGGAGAGACTTGCCGATATGAAGAGAGCCGTTGATCAACCTACACGTGGTGAAGCATGGGATTGCTTCATGAAGATTGGACTCAGTCTTTGGAGAAGGATCGAGAAGAGGTATTTTGGTAACTTCACCTAAATACCACCTTAATGACCTTTTGCTAATCTGCGGTGCAAGACGACGCAAGGAAAAGTGGTTTAGATCAAGAGAAGATGAAGACAACACTTTGAAATACGTGCGTAAATGAAACCCGTTTGTGTGTGGGCTTAACGGGTGCCCATTAGGGATATTCTTCTAGAAGCTAGCCTCCACTATAAATAGGGGAGGGTGCTGGTTGTGCACCTCCCAACCCTCATATCTAAAACCCTAGTTTGTGTTTTAGGTTTAGGAGAGAGTAGTGGAGAGGTTAGGGTTCTAGGGAGTTGGATTGATTGTATGCTCAAGTGTTAAGCCTTTGTCCTCCTGGATGGAGTGGTTGTAAACCAACATCAATCTCAAATCAATCCAAGCAAGATTCCTCAAGATAAGTTTCTTCTTGTTCTTACTCTCTATTTTGTGATTTTGGGGCTTTCTTTGATCCGTTAGTTTTCCTTTGGTTTCTGGCCTAGATCTTGCTTACTGTGATATGTGGAAATGCATCTAAGATCATCTTGATCATCTATTACCCACGAGCAAGTTTTTAGATCACGTTTTGGTTTTAACTCGGTTTTGAAGCAACTTTCACTCAAACGGAAAAAAGGTCAGAACTTTGGCAATGATCTTCACGATCGTTGATTGGAATAGGTTCCTGACATCCTAAAGAAGGTATGTCTCAAGTTTCGTGAAGTTTGGAGTTGTGGATCAAAAGTTAGATCAATTTATGATTTTGAGTTTGTACTGATTTTACTGTTCATTGGCCTGGAGGTCAGACCGTCATATACCTAGAGGTCAGATGTCGGGGCCCTGGGTAGCAATCTTGAGGCCCACTGTGTATTCTGAACTAGTCCCATGACCAGTAGCTAGCTCACACAGTTTCAACATCGATGTAATCAAAACCATATAACAAACTATAGACGAAGCAGGAAAATTAATATTAATAACAGCAAAAGACCTTATGGTCAAGGTTTTTACAGAGGTCTGCCGCACAGGGTTTACAACAAAAGAGAGCTCCTAGCGGAAAACCATAACACATCGTGGAGCCATTTGACATGCCCACAGGCAATCGAGTGGAGGACGTCTCCTAGCACGCCTAGTCTTCGAAGACCTCCTCTTCAAAGAGCTCGGAGCTCCCTGGGTCCTCTTCGGCGAATGATCAACCAGAGGCAATTTATGTACTCAGCAAGTCATAGGGAGATGTATGCAAATAATATTCATGCCAGGCTTGACGAGGATAGTTTTATGGTTACTTTGTAGAAAACAAAATTGACTGGAAATATAATAAGTAGATTGCAAAGCACAGGTTGAAAGACTAATACGTAAGTAATCAAGTTTTCTTTGAAACAACACGTGAATATTCACAACCTAGACCACTCGTGAACACCCTATTCACGACCTAGACCACTCGTGAACACCCTATTCACGACCTAGACCACTTGAAACCGACCACGACCACATTTTGAGAAAGTCTACCCCGTGCGTGAAATCACCAGGCATTGTCCATAACCGGGGATACGGCTATTTGAATAGTTTTACACTCTGCAAAAGTTATACAGCTTAACCCACAAGACATGACCTCTCTAGTTAGTTGGGCACCCGCCGATGCCCCTGCTCACTTCCTTAGGTAAGCAGTCTAGAGCACATGACAAGGACTTTACAAAGCTCCGTTTTGACTCGGTTTTGCTCGCTAAGGATTCGTTTTCCTGGCCCCCTCTTGCGCCATTCTCAACCCAAACAGAACCGACTCAAAGCATTGCTAATTAATTGGCCAAGTCCACCCCATAATAAACTTGTGGTTGCACGATTTGGCCTAGATCAATGGCTTGTAAGTTTAAGTCCTTAGGGACTACTCAGGCGAGACAACCACATCCTAATGTGCTTCCTGCACCCCCTTTACTGCACGATCACTCGCTCGAGTATAAAATATTTTTGGTTCAAACCCGGCCAATGACCACCCTAGCCATGGCACAACATCTTTTAACAACAGTGGCTGTGCCACAATTCCATATACCATTAAGTCAAATTCATCAACATTGAATCATGTGATCGAGAGACATCGCATAACTAAAGCATGTGTAAGCAATATACGCACCCATGTTGGTATCTCAAAGATGTCCAACTAAGATACCCAACCTATGGTGTCTAAGGGTACATGTCAACATGCCAATCACAAGTATTCAAGGAGTCATACTGCCAAGTAGGTATTTAGCTATTTTTCAAACTATTTTTTTTTATACAATTAGCCATGCATGTTGGTAAAAAACAATATAGTTTTGCAAACTGGGTACGACATGATCGAAGGTCTATGAGGAGGGGGGGAGGTCCTGAGGAGGAGGTCCAAAGGAGGATACGACTACTCAACGTGGTCGTACGAAGAATACAAAAGGGATACGACTACGCGACGTGGTCGTAAGAGAGATACAGGAAGGATACGACTACGCGACGTGGTCGTAGGAACAAGAGAAGAGAACAGGGCGTGGAGAAACTCACCAGGACAGAGACAGAGAGAGAGAGAGAGAGAGAGAGGGGGAAGACAGGAGGAGGATGGCGAACGGCACGGGCGCTCCGGCGAACTCTTTGGCAGCGAGGTGATCGAAAACGGCGCAGGCTCCAGCAAGTTCCTTGGCGACGAGGAGGCGACGACGTGGCTTCAGTGGACTCCTTGGCGAGACTCAAAGCACGGAAAAACTGGGCGAAAGCAAGAGAGCTGGGTGAGGAAAAAGAAGATGAAAGAGGGCTGCTCAGGCTTTTATAGCCTGGGGAGAGTCGTTGAGAGACTTAGAGGCACACGAGTTCAAGAGTAGGTGAAGGAGGATATGGGGGCAGGTAGGGGAGGAGACAAGAGGAGGAACAGGTACTGCAAAAAGTGACAACATTTAATGCGAGAAGACTTGTGCATCAGCAGTGACGCGACGGAAGGAAGAAGAAGGTGAGCAGGACTGACAGGTGGGGCTAGTCAAAACTCGGGAGGGTGGTCAATCAAAGGGGTGGTCGTGACCAAAGAGGAGGTCGTGACCGGTCTCCAGGACCACCCAAGTGGTCTCCCAGGACCACCCAGGAGGTCTGGACTGAGGGGAAGGTCCAAACGAGAGGGAAGTCTGGACTAATGGAGAGGTCCAAACGAGAGGGAAGTCTGGACTGAGGGGGAGGTCCAAACGAGAGGGAAGGAACGGGACGAACAGAGAAAGGGGACGATGAACACCCGAGAACTCCAGCAACCGCAAAACAAACCAGACTTGAATTAATTGAAGTTTGATTTAGTCATTTTAAACACTTCAAATTCCAAAATCTCAAGTTAAGCTTTAGAACTTCAACAAAACCAAATGGTTATTTTTATTTTGAAAACTCGAAAAGCTCAGAAAAACTGGGACGTTACATCAGACCGCCCATGGTGAGAGATCAGACCGCCCCTGGTGAGATGTCTGACCACCCAACTCGTTTGGATTTGAGTTTTTGGTGATTTTGGTCTATTTGCTTCGGGGTTTTGATTGGATTCAATACAAGTCTTCCGCTATGCTTGTATATTGATCTTTATAGTTTTCATAGCTATTAGAGTAAAAATAGTGTTGAATTCAGTCAAGAAGAAAAAGAGATCGTGCTCCTATTCACCCCCCCTCTAGTCGCCTTTTCGGTCCAACACTGGTCATTACAATCATCACGAAGCATGCATTGACATGGGAATTTTCAATTTTCAGGAAACAATTATACAAATAGTGGTTGTTGAATCCACGTTAGAAAGTCTCATCATTGATAAGAATTGCATGATGCCACAACAGTCCATACATTCATAGGAACTACATGCTGACACAACAGTACCTACCAATCATAATCAATCGGATTTTTGAACAAAGTTCATCAAATAACAATATTAACATCAATGTTTCATTAGAACTACCTGATGCTCGTGAAAATATGAAAGCGATATACAAAACGATATAAAAGGATATTGCTATAGCCTACATTGAAAAACACAATGTTCATGTTTGCATATCTATCATTCCTATCAATAGCATCAAAACTCATCCATAGGTTTCAACTTTCATTGGAAAGAAGCAATCAAAGCAAAGCGCAACATTCCGTTGCAACATAATAATGATGGACATATAACAATACGGTCATATACCTCAGTAATTATGTAGAAATTTTCTTAAACCAGCTCCTCTCTGAAGTTCTCCACCTCTTTCGTCAGGCACAACTCCATGACCTGAAAATTTCTAAGCATAAGTAACAACCAACACCAATCAGCTCGGTCTTAGACAACATATTTGTTCTAATCAAGGATTATGATCTCCCTACACCAAAAGTAGTAGCTACAAAAAAAAATAGTAAACAGTTACATGTGAGGAGAGCCGGAGAAGGGGCCACAGCAGGCAAAGCAGCTAGTGGCCAGGGGGACAGAGAAGGAAGGCGCGATAGGGGGTGGAGAGCAGCGAGGAGGCTCCTCACAGCCTCTTGGGGAAAAGATGGGAGGATGGTCGACTGAGCTGGGCCAGCCTCAACCCGGGTGCCACCATCACCGGCATCGGTGCGACCTTGTTTCCTGAGGACCTCCAGCTAGGGGGAGCGAGAGGGAAGGGCGGGTAGGGGCTCTGGCCAGGGGAAGCGATAGGGGAGGACGGCCGCAACAGGAAGAGAACCGCGGTACCAGATCGATGGTGGATGGAGAGCGAGGAGACAGGAGGTGGGCCGGCCTCAACCCGGGCGCCACCGTCACCAGCACCGCTGCAGCCTTATTTCCCGAGGAGCTCTGGCCACGTGAAGTGAGAGGAAAGGGCGAGTAGGAGCTTTGGCCAGGGTAAGCAAGAGGGGAGGATGGGCGCGTCGGGAGGAGGACCGCGAGACCAAATCGGTGGTGGATGGAGAGGGAGGAGACGGAGTTGGAGGGGAAGGAGTGGGGAAAAGGGGAAAAGAAAGGGGAAGGAGTTGGAGGTAGACCGAGGGGGCAGCGAGAGAGGAAGGGGAAGAAGACGGAGTGAGCGGCGGCGGCTGGTGAGGTAGATCGAGCAGGCGGCGTAGAAGGGGGAGGAAGGGGACAGGAGGCGAAAGGGAAGCAGCGAGGGGAAGAGCGGCGGCGCGAGATGGAGCGAGAGAGGAGCCGAGAGGAGAGAGAGGAGCGGGATGAGGGTTCGTGATGCAGGCATTCTCAGGGCGATGTGGATCACGCAAGCACCACTCATTCCCACCAAGCGCACCGGATCAAATCGGGCGGGCGCGATCCGACGACAGCCGAATTCCTGCCGACGTAGCACACGCAGGAGGCGCCCCTTCCTCCCAGCCTTTAATGTTAGTAATATTCGAGAAATGGAATATCATGATAGTATATATTTATGGCACATACACATGTATCCGAGAAACGGACTATCACATGCTCACAACTATACATGAGAAAGAAACCAGCCCACATATGGCTCGAAACCTGATCGACCCGGCCCGATCCAAAAGAATGAAGTAAGGCCTAACCTGAGCTAGTCTAAAAAAAAGTTGACCCTAGATCCCTAGTGGGCCGAGTCTAGGCCTACAGATAGTAGCCTAAAATGACTCAGCTCCAACCCAAGGTTTGCTTAGGTTTACTCCCAAGTCAACCTATGGTGCATGGATATGGAAGGCAGTCCATGTACATACTTTACACCCACACAACTACCTTTTTAGGCCTTCGAGTAAACAATTGAGTATTTTTTTTTAGAAAAAACAATCAAAAGGACCATTGAATGTATATCCAACAGACGTCCCTCTACCTTCTCTAGATATATCTTGTGGTCACCCCCTCTCCCCCCATTGAACCCTAATCACACCTCCTCCCTGCCGCCTCACTGGTGCCAGGGTGCATGTGATACCCTCTAGAAAGCTGCCATCTCCACACCTTCCTCCAGTTCACCGCCTCTTAATCTTTACCATCGTTGCCATCACCATGCCCATCTTTGACTCTGGTAACAACAAAACTCAGCAATTGTTACCTATAGAAGATGGGGGGTGGTTCCTTCCCAAAGATGTTGCTATCGCTGGAGATGATGTCACTTCCACCTTCGCTAGAGCCGAATATGCAAGGCCCGGGAGCCAGAGACCTCATGATGGACAAATTTTGAAGTATGATTATGAGAAAATTCACCTAATTTTGTCACCATGCCTGCCTCTAACTCCAGTAACAACAAAACTCAACAATAGTTGCCTATAGAAGATGGGGGGTGGTTCCTTCCCAAAGATGTCGCTATCACTAGAGATGATGTCACTTCCACCTTCGCTAGAGCTGAATATGCAAAGGCCCGGGAACCAGAGACCTCACTATGCACAAATTTTGAAGTATGATTGTGAGAAAATTCACATGATTTTGCACAATTTGTAGTCAAGTAATGTATTCGTTTATAAACTACCTACCGTCTTTTAGTTAGTTAGTCGCACAACTACTTACAATTAGCATAGGCCCCGTTTGAGTGTCTAAATTGGAGCCTGAATTGTGGAATTGGAATCGTAATTCCAATTCTAGGGTTGTTTGGTTGCCTCTAGAATTGGATCTTGGAATTGGCCATCAATTCCACGATGAATTGGTCACAAGTAAAAATTGGGCTGCCCAAATCAGACCTCCACACCTCTGATTTGAATGGAATTTGCTATACCTTCTTCAGCCCGTGCCTGGACATCGATCGAGTTGGTCACCATGGACAAATCGAGCCCCACCACTGATCTCCCAACGACCACCGCCGCCGCCATCTTACTCTCCTCTCTGTTTCTCTCTCTCCCCCCTCCCCCCTCGGTTGCCATCTGGATCTAGTAGCGCCACCACCTCTTCCTCGTCGTCGGTGAGCTCCTACTGGTCGCCGCTGCCTTCCTCTCTCTTTTAGCCGTCGCCATCCGGATCTAGTGCCGCCACCGCCTCATGGATCTGGTTGTCCATTCATCTCCTTTGTCTTCCTCGAATCTGACATCCAAACCCGCCGTGGAATCTTTGGCCGAAATGACACTATTTGAAGCATGATTAGCAAAAATGACACCCTCACAGCCCCAATTTCAAAAATGGCACCCTCGTCCGCATGGTCACCATGTGGTTTAGCCACGGGGCGACACGTGTGAAGGATCTAGACCTGCCATTATGTGTTAATGGAGTTTTGATGATTAATGACAAATCTAATTGTGAGACTAACACTTTTATTGATATACATATTGTGTAGTCTTATTTGGATATAAAGGTGAAAATCATGAAAGCATGCAAGTGATTAATGACAAATCCAATTCATTGGATAAACAAAAGGAAAAAATCCAAACAGGTATGCATTCATAATGATAAATCTATTTGTGAGACTAACTCTTCTATTTGCCTTATCTCATGATTAGTCTCGTTTGGATATAAAGAACAAAAGATGTATGCATTCTACTTTGTATTCTTATATCTTGTTGCATTCCTCGGATCCAAAATATAGATTGAATTCCACCAAAAGGTTAACTTGAATATGTGCATATGTTCTTATTACATATTCATGTATGCACACATATAGGGGAGTTCATTCTATATTTTGAGGTTTCATTAGTATTGATCCATATTCCTGTTTCCATATATATTTGGGATCTTTACTTTGAAACATATCCTTTGAATATATTTAACTTGCATAGTTAATATATTCATATGAGTATATATGAGACTTGTGTAGTTCATATATCCTTGAATATATTTAACTTGTATAGTTAATATATTCATGTGAGTATATAAGACTTGTGTAGTCTAAATATACTTATATGTGAGTATAACATAACTTGTGTAGTTCATGTGTACTCACATATCCTTGAATATAGTTAACTTGCATAGTTAATATATTCATGTGAGTATATAAGACTTGTGTAGTATAAATATACTTATATGTGAGTATAACGTAACTTGTGTAGTTCATGTGTACTCACATATTCTTGAATATATATAACTCGTGTAGTTAATATATTCAAGTGTGTATATGTGACTTGTGTGCTCATATATCCTTTAAGTATATATAACTTGTGTAGTTATATATATTCATATTGAGTATATAAAACTTGTGTAGTGCTTATATACTCATATCAATCTATATTCATTTATTTGTTATTAAAGTGGTTATCATCAATTACCAAAGAGGGAAAGATTGTGGTATCTTGTCCCACCATTATGAGTTAATGGTATGGTGTGGTAATTAATGATAATCATATTGTGGAACTAACATTTTCCATGAGTTGGATAAGCAGGTTAGGTTCCATGATAATGAAGACTTGAGAGGACATCATGTGAGGATTGTCATCAAGTCAAGAGGAGTTCCATCATGTGTTGATGGAAGTCAAGTGAAGGAAATCATCGTGTGTCGATGATGTTCAAGAAAAAGAGATGATTATGAGTTGATCATCAAGTCAAGTTTCTTGAAGAAGAGAAGATCATCATGTGTTGATGATGTTCAAAATGAGGAGATGATCATGAGTTGATCATCAAATCAAGTGAAGATCCATCATATATATTAATGGAGGCCAAGTGAAGAGTGCATCATGTGTTGATGTATATCAAGACTCAGGATGGAGGATGTCATCATGTGTTGATGAGCATCAAGTCAAGATCCCGAAGCAAAACTTCATCATGTGTTGATGAAGATCAAGTGAAGAACTCATCATGTGTTGATGAGTATTCGAGTCAATGACCCGGACTTGAAGTGAGGATGTGCGTCATCAAGCTTCAAGTGTTCGTGCAAGGCAAATGTATGACTAGCTAGGGCTAAGGATGTATTCCTAGTCTTTTACCGGTCTTGGTGTTTGGTTGGAAGACCGGATTGCTAGTATAGGTTGCCGTACTATTAAGAGGGGTCTTGACTAGTAGCTTAAGTATGTCATGTGTTGATAGCTCATTGTGTTTGCTCTAGCTCATCTTAACATGTTGCCAATATTTGCGAATGTGTTTTGCAAATAGTTGTGGCTTATGGATAACCCTTGTAGCATGTGACTTAAGTTTGCGAATGTGTTTTGCAAATGGTGTAGGCCCATGTACCTTATTCCTTGTGGTGTGATTCTAAAAGTGTGCAAATGTGTTTTGCAACTTGTTGAGAATCCCACTTGAACCATTGTTTGCATTGCGCATCAAATTGCCAAATGTGTTTTGCAATTTGAGTTGAAGCGAATGCAATCTGTTGTCTTCTCAGGAAAATCGGTTGAACCGGCGTTGTGTACGCGGTACGACCGCACTGCGGTAATACCGGCTCTTGTACAGTGGAACTACCGCACCTGTTGAGCATGTGTTGCTCTGATTGAGGAACGGTAGTACCGGCGTGTACTGAATGGTACGACCGTAGGCCGGTTGTTCCGATTATTTGTTAGCGATTCATTATTTTCAGAGGAGATGCATTTGAGCATGTCATTTCGGTTTTGAGAAACACTTGAATCGGTTGTACCGACGTGTTATGGGCGATACGACCATGCTGCGGTTCGACCGGATCTTGGTGCGGTATGACCGCACATCAGTTGATCCGATTTCTATGTGGCGGTTCTAATTTTTCAGAACAGATGTTTTTGGGACTTAGCCGCATTTGTTGCTTCTTTGTGGAGCGGTATGACCGCAGGTGTTTGGACGGTTGTACCGGGTAGAGCGGTACGACCAGATCTTGGTTGGCGGTACGACCAGATGTGGTCCAACGGCTAGTTTTTATAGCCGTTGGAGCCTAGGCGGTACGACCGACCGTTGGCCGCCGGTACGACCGCATGTGCTGATTTTTCAGTAGACTTTTTCACAACGGTTAGTTTTTGTGTGTGGGCTATAAATACCCACCTTGACCGTGTGTGGGCAGGTTGCTGGTGCCCCTAGACATTCCATTGAGCAAAGAGCAAGCCTCTCATTCTCTTTTGTGCATGTGTTGCGCTTAGTGAGGTTAGAGAGCAAACCCTAAGTGCATGTGTTGCCTTAGGTAGTGGATTTCATATCCATTTGAGCTTAGACACTTGATTAGTTCAAGTGAGCGTTGGAGACTTGTTACTCTTGGTGTTTGCCGACACCTAGACGGCGTGGTGGCGTCGTTGCGCCGGTGAGCTTCTCAAAGAAGATTGTGAGAAGACCCGGGCGGTTTGTGAGTGGCGTGGTGTTCGCCATCTCCGGAGTGGAGGAAAGAGCAACCATAGTGGAGCGAGGTGTTGGTTCGGTTTGGAACCGGTCCAAGTGGTTAGGCTTACCTCGGAGGCGGGTGCTCAATTCATGGAGCCAGTCCAATCAATTAGGGCATGCCTCAACGTGGATTAGGGGAGACCGGCAAGTCTCCGAACACCACGGTAAAACATCGCCGTGTCAATTGTGGTTTGCATTCTTGTGCCTTACTATTGCATTTACATTGTGCAATTTATATTCCTTGTATTAAATTGCTTATTCATTATGGTTGAATGTTTACCTAGCTTTGTGCTATTTACATTGATTAAATTGAATAGCTTATAAGTCTTTACTTGATTGTTATTTATCAATAGACTTGTATTGTTGGTGCACTTAGGTGAACCTAGTTGATTTAGGGTTTAATTGTGCAAAACCGTATTTGTATTAGCTTCCGCATTAGAAATCGGTTTTAGCCAAAGAAAATTTTAAAACACCTATTCACCCCCTCTAATCGGCCTCCTCGATCTTACAACATGACGGCACTAAACCGCACAGTTTACCCATCACGTGTCGCCCCGTGGCTAAAACTGCACGGTAATCGTGCGGTTTACCGCCACGTGTCACCCCATGGCTAAAACCGCACGGTGACCGTGCGGTTTACCTCCACATGTCGCTCTGTGGCTTGTCCACACGGTGACCGTACGGACGAGAGTGTTATTTTTGTAATTATATCTACGAGAGTGTTGTTTTTGCTAATCACGCTTTATATAGTTTCATTTCGGCCAAAAACTCCCCGCCGTGACTCCTTCGTCATCCTTGATTCCAGCTGCTTCCTCTGCTTCGACCGTCAGTCGCCAAGGAAGTCGCCTTTGACAGCCTCCTGAGCCCGCCGGCGAGATACCGTCACCACCATTGCCGTCTGGCTCGACTCCCGTTGCTTGGGTCCACGCGGTTGTTGGGTCTTGGGTGGTGCTGTGGGGGATGTTTGTTGGCTGGATGCTTCATTTGGATTTCCTATGTATGCAACCAAACGATATATGGAATTGAATGTGGTTCTAATTCTTCTTTACAATTTCGTGTGTCATGTAAATACCAAAATTGGAATCATAAACCAATTTCAATTCTAGTCGAATTTGAATTGGAGCTTCGATTCCATAGACCCAATTCAATTCCGAGAACCAAACGGGCTCTAATCTATATTAGGAAGAATTAACAATACGACATTCAAAAATCAATATTGGGATATCATGCATATATAGGTAAGCCATCTGAAAAACATGTCAAATTGCGAATGCCACTGAAAGCATGCATCGTTAACATTTCGTTCTCAAGTACCCAAACATCTCAAACAAAACTGAAAAAAGTAAGACAGTTCCAACACCGTAAAGTTCCAGCCCATGAAAACCGTGCCGTTGTCGCACCGGCCAACAGACGCAGCATTGATCCTATTTTAACCTCCCCATTCGAGTGACTAGTAGCTGACCTGGATCAAAAGAAGATTATATGTATGAAACTCCCCCCTAATTAAAACTACATGCTGTCGGAACTTGGAAGTTAATGTAATTCAAGGTGGATCGCTATATATGAGCGGGTCAACTAGCAGGCTCACTTAGGAGAAGGTTAGTCTAGTCACATCAACCAGATCCTTGGACCGATCTCCGTAAGTCCATGATCCTCATTTTAGTCCTCAAAGAGAGATAATCTTCCTCCTCATCAGATGATCCTTCAAAGACAAACATTACTCATCGATCAGCAATATATGGAAAAATTAATTGTAAACGATATATTTCTGGCTAGGGACAACTAGGGATTTTTTTATCGGCCGGCTGGCTAAACCAGTTTTTCCGGTGGGGGCCGATAGAAATACAAATCGGCCCTGAAATTGGCGGTTTGGATGAATTTTGTCCCAAAAAAATCTAATTTTGTTTGAATTTTGCTCGAATTTATTTTTTTAAAAAAAAATTAAAATCCCAAATTTTCAAAAAAAAATTTGAAAATTTCGGCCGAAATTTTCCGATTTTCGCCTTACCGGCTACCCTGGTGAAAAACACTTACCGATTTAAAAAAAAAACCCTGGGGACAACTCATTTGAAACTGAGCTCGTTAATTCAAGAGGAGATAAGTCTGAACAAAAAGGAGTAGAAAACAGTGACTCATGAGTGACAGTGTGAGTGATACCTAATTATATGTGATGTCCTGTGTATGGTACAACCAGGCTCTAGATAATATATAGCTTCAAATCTGAAACATTACTTCCCATAAATATATCTGAATAATTACAACGAACTACCTACTAGTCATTACCATTGTTAAGCATCAACACTTAGTAAAGTATCTAGTACTTTCCCATGAACAAAGCTGGAATGATTCCAACTGCATTCTATTTACCTATTGTTGTTAACACTTGACACCAATAGACATTACCACCGATTAACACAACAAACGTGCATATAGGTTCTCTGTAGTCCATATATAAGGTGGGTAAATGCTTATGAAGCACAATTTGTGTATGTGCCTACGTGCAGATAGAGCTAGCGCATCCAGAACCGAAACTAATGCACTAGCAATCAAATTGGGTTCCATAACGATCCGGTATGGTCATAGCTAGTGTCACTGCTGAAAAACAATGCAGATCCTGAACAGACAAATGTAAACTGAGAGCAAATTAAATTAGGACCAAGCATATATATAGTTCTAAGTGTCTTAGACAATTAATGTTCTCCTACAGACACGCATGCATACACATATTATCCAAGGAAATGATCCAACAATCCCCTGATCTATATAATAATATTGCAAACAGAAAGATAAACCTGTTGTCAATTTTCACAGAACTCCCCTTAAAAATGTCACAGAACCTTAGTCCATGGGTGACGTTTTTCCTTGGAAATATACATATGGGCAAGGAGAAACAGACGTTATTAATGGTACAGATTTAACTTTTAGGAATCTCATGAAGCATCTATCATTACAGATTTACAGGTCCATGCACATGTCCACAAACCAAGTTATTCTAAATATACAGCATTCTAGCAAGTAGCAACCATGCACCGATGAACAATCACAGTACCATGCAAGAAGTTAGGAAGGAACAGATGAACAGTATAGCACATCCAGCAAACATTATTTAATTTCTACATTCATGAGCTACTTAGTAACCAAATGACTTGTACTAAACATGAATGTGTTTATGACCATTTTAATTAGTTTTCCAATGATCTACACAACTCCAAAAGCACACGAAACATATCCTGCAACTGTGATCCATAAGATTGTTTTACAACATGCGGCGTGGGCATCTTCTGGGTGGAGTACTCTAATCATAAAAAAAAAGTGTAATTGCATACTAACAACCACCACAGTTCTGAGATGAAGCTATGATTAAGCATCCTTTGGCATAGAATTAGCATTCCATCTAAACTAATAGCGAAACCAGGAACCACAAGAACTAATAACCAGGTTAACATTGTGTATATATATATATCTGAAAGTCGCCAAATGCATGTATTACTGTAAAGATAAACATAGATACGAGCCACCGTACTCTAGGTGAATACTTAGCTATTTTCTCTAGTCTAAGGGGAGCTTCGTACATCAAGCACTTTATCGTTAGCAGATTTAGCATGCCAAACTTTGGCAATTTATTAGACTACTTTTTCAGGCAAATTAGTTATACTACTTATTCCTTAATCAATGTTCTAATGGAGCACAAGATTCGGAAGTACTAGGACAGCATCACAGCAACATCTCGGGGAAGCGTGCACAAGGCGCGCAGCAGCATGCAAGCAAGATTGCAAGAAGAAATGTACCACTTGGAATTGGAGGAGCCTTTCGAGGAAGCGTCGGTGGCGGTTCCCAAGCATGGACGAAGAAGGAAGAGCGCCACTCCTTGGGCGGATGCATCATCGCGAAGAACTCGTACTCCAAGACCTTCCTTGCGCGCACGTCCGCACCGAACATCCAAGCGCCCTGGAAGAAGTAGACCACGTCGGGATTCTTGGGGTGCACGAGCGCGAGCGACGGGACCTTGCGCTCCATCCCGCTCGCCTGGTAGCTCCTGTCGTCCCAGATTTGGGCGATGAGCACATCGTACTCACGCCTCCACTGCGCGCCCACCGGATCGTCAAGCGTCCACATGGTCACCGCCTGCTCGTTGGGAAGGCCGTGGATCTGCACGCACCGCAGCTTGCCGGCGCTCACCTTGACGCAGCGGCACTTGGCGATGTCCTCGACCCTGGCTGCCAGTTTCACGCAGCCCTGCGGGAGCGGGACGTAGAGCAGCTCCGGCTTCTCGGCGAAGGGGTCGCAGGTGAAGAGGCCGTAGGAGAGATCCACCCACCAGAGCTTCCCGTCGTGGGAGAGCACGCCGTCGTTTCTCCTCTTCGGGTGGTACGGGGAGTAGGCGAGCTCCTTCGCGACCCACCCGCTGGTCTCCGTGGAGTAGCAGAGGAGGCTGGCGTGGCGGGTGCCGGTGAAGGGCTGGAGCTCGGCGACCATGTAGTGGCCGTCGGCGCCGGCGCCGCGATAGTCGGCGATGAGGCCGACGTTCTCGAAGTGGAGCACGGCGTTGTCGACGGGCGGGTCGGGGAGGCGGGAGGCCGCGCCGGTGTGCGCGTCGCAGAGGAAGTAGGCCGGGACGAAGTCGCGGTGCAGGTAGATGCGGAGATTGGCGCACGTGTGGACGGCCGGCTCCGTGGCGCGGCCCTGGGTGGCGTAGACGAGGAGGCGGCCCGAGGGGTCGGCGGCGGCGATGTAAGGGTAGTTCCTGAGGCTGGTGGCGTCGGGGGTGATGCGCCGGGGCACGGTGGCGAAGGAGACGAACGGGGGGTCGTCGAGGACGAGCGCGACGTCAGCGCCCGGCGGGAACGTCTCCTCCGTGTAGGCCTTTTGCGGGACGCAGGCCAGGGCCACCCACGCCCGCGGCCGCGGCGACGCCGGCGCGCTCCCCTGTTTTGACATCGCCGGAGCACGCGACGCGAAGCAGAGAGAGAGAGAGAGAGAGAGAGAGAGAACTGTGTGACTCAATTGTGTACTGGATGGGATTAACGTGGTTGGTTAAAAGAACTGTGTGACTCAATTGTGTACTGGATGGGATTAACGTGGTTGGTTAAAGGGGTGTGGCCTAATCTCTTGAGTCGTTTAGGGAAAAGGTTGCGTGCAGGGCAAGTTTTAATTAGCCACGTTGGATCGTGTTGTTGTTTTTTGTCGCGGGGTGGCGTGGTTAAGGTGAAGCAAACGGAGGAGGAGAGGCGGCCGTTTGGGGTCTGAACTAACGACGTTTATGCAGCTCTAACGGTGGGGTCCACGGGAGGAATCCGTTGCTTCGTGAGGGGTCCAGCCTGACCTGCCTTAAGCCCTTAAGCAGTGAATGGTGTTGCATGCTGCATGCACCCGGCAACAGCTCCGTACGGGTACGATGGTACATGTTTTTCTAGGTGACGGTAACAAAATCGTGTATTTCGATTATAGCAAAATTAGAATGTTACAATTGGGTTTTTTATTACCCCGTCAATTTTTGAACATAGGGCTCCATTCTAAGTTGGTTTGCCCATTAGTTTAATTTGCAATACTAGTATATTCTCTTTTGTCACAAAGGAGTGATGTTTTTAATTTTCAAAGTTCATTAGATACCACTTTGATCACAAAAATTTTATCATTATATATTCAGAAAATTTATAAAGTGTAGTATTATAAAAATATTTTTAGTACCCTCTCTAGTCATAAAAGAGTGACGTCCTAGAGTGCGTGCAATCAAACCCTATTAATTTTGATCAAATATATTGTAAGAATCGTATTGTTTAAATATATAAAAATGGTACAAGTGAATTTGTTATAAAAATACTTTCATAATATTGTATTTTTACAACTTTTCTAATATATAATAAGAGAATTTACTAGTCAAAGCAACATCTTGTTAACTTTGAAAAGTAAAAAAACACTATTCTTTTGTGACCGGAGAGTAACAAATTTACTCATGTCATTTTCACATATCTAAACAACATATTATAAACAATGTCTTTGGTCAAAGTTAATATGGTTTGACCAAACGTATTTGAGAGAGAGAGAGAGAGAGAGAGAGTGTGTGTGTGTATGATGCCCATTTCGTACTCTGGGAGTATGTACTCTCACTTCCAATATACCACTTAAACGCACATATTATACTTCTTTATCATTTCCGGAATACTTAAATACTAATTATAAGATACTCCAATACGACTTAATTGAAAAATTTTCATTGGAGTCCTTTTTTTTTTTTGCTATATACCCTTTTTCATATATAAAAAAGTATATACACAAATTTTGCTATAAAAAGTGAAATTTCATGAAATTTTTCATGGAACTCACTTTAGGGTATCTTATAATCATTATTGTAGTATGCTCAAACAGATAAAGAGGTATCATCATACGATTTAAGTGGTATATGAGAGGTGGAAGTATGTACTCCCAAGAGTACCATACCATTTTCCTTATATACACACACACACACACACACACACACACACACACACACACACACACACACACATATATATATATATATATATATATATATATATATATGTATATATATATATATATATATATATATATATATATGTATATATATATATATATATATATATATATATATATATATATATATATATATATATATATATATATATATATATATATATATATATATATATATATATATATATATATATATATGTGTATATATATATATGTATGTATATATATATATATATATATATATATATATATATATATATATATATATACATATATATATATATATATATATATATGTATGTATATATATGTATATACATATGTGTATATATGTGTATATACATATGTGTATATATTTCTTATATGTACAAAATGTGAACATCTTCCCTGCTCCCTATAAACAACATATTATAAACAATGTCTTTGGTCAAAATTAATACCACACGTATTGTAACACCCTGGCTATTCGGAAGCCAAGATGTCACTTAAATAATCTAACATACAACCATAAAGCGGAAGAATTTGAACACTATCTCATCTAATGACATAAAGATATCAACATTCAGTAGAACCATGGCATAAAAATAGTATGAATCTAAGCAATTTATATCGAAGGAATAATCAAAGATCACAAGTGCTACTGAATCAACCAAAACATAGCACTAGGTATCAATCACCATCTAAATTTATTTATTACAGTTCATCAATAACGAATGAAAGATAGAACTAATTTGTAATCTTGAACTTGAATAGGGTGAAGTGAATGAGTAGTGCGTGTCTACTCCCTCCCAATCGAGCCAACATCAATGATCACCTAAAATAAACAAACAACACAAGAATGAGTCCGAGACTCAGCAAGTACAGTGAATAAATGGAGCATACTACAAACATCATCATGACAACAACATTGAAGAATATGAATAAATCACAGAACGAATATTTGAATGAATGGAATGAATGGATTGAATGAAATGAAGGGACCACACACATGCATATACTGGTATAGCTAGTGACACACCCGTCGGTGTTCACCTAAGCCCGCATTTAACAAAATACGGGGATCCAAGCCCTGTATGAAGAACGTTTCATACGGTTGTCCCAAACTGCCCACATTGGAATGGTGGGTCTTACGTGCCCATACTGGAATTGATGGGTCTTTTTAATCTACTCCCGTGGATGAAACATGAATAATGGATGCATGGAATGGAATATGAATATTGAAAGACAACATCTCTAATCATGGAGATAACACAGATGGAAAGAACATGAACATTAACTATTCTCATGGATCACAGAAAACACAATAAGAACATCAAGCATACATCATTTTCTAATCATAAAAACATCAAAGTACTTGCCTTCCGCGATGCGACGCGTTAGTAGGCAATGACGGTACTCCTAAACCTGAAGCCTCTCCGCCTACACAATATATACTCGAAATAAGAACAACATGGTATAAGACACTACCATTAACGTTCTACAATACCCTCCCGAACACCTAAGAAATAGCCATAATCCCTAATCTGAAAACAGGCAACACCACCACGGAAACGAATCTGGACAGCAGAACGAAAATAACCATAAATATTGACCTGGAACTCGAAACGAGGTGAGCCCAGTTCCTAAAGAAACTTAACGAACATATCTACAACATTCTAGTTGGCGAGATAACCCAATTCAGCCAAAATAAAATGCTAACAAGCAGTTGAACTCAGAAGACAGATTCTGCCCAAACGAAATGAACAGCAGTAAAGAACATAGCATAACTTTTGATGTACAACTCCGATTAGGGCGTTATTTGACATTCTGGAAAGGTTATGAAATTTTATAAAACAATATAGTTGGGTGGAAACTCTAAATTTGCATCTAATATGAACATAAATTAAAAGATAAATTAACAGATCAATCTCGTCAGAATTCTGGGCAGCAAGATTGAAACTATCATAACTTTTGATCCATATGTCGGAATTAGGTGTTCTTGGCGGCCACGGAAAGCTAAAAACATTATCTAAAAATCACTAGGAGATATACATCTCGAATTCTATCTCTAAGAACCCAAAATCGACCACGCAAGATATTGGACAGAATTAAACGTCTACCGCCAGCAAAACGATCCAACCCAATTAATCGAAATCACCTCTAATCATCAACAAATAGCGGGAAAAACACTTCGTTACCCTTGTAGACCCACGGAAATATGATGATCAAGCCTCGAAGAAGATGATCCCTTCTCTTCTCCTCCTTTCTCCCCTTTTCTTCTTCCTCCCGATAGCCGGCAGCAAGGAGCAGCAAAGGGGGCGACATGGAGGGCGTGGCAGCAGGGAGGGGAGGATTTGCTACAGTGGCGGCATGCTACAGTAGCCACATGCTACAGTAAAAAGTGCATAGGGTTTGGTTGCCCCCTTCTTAAACCAACTTCCCACTTGGGCCAAACAACGTGGGCCGAAAGCCCAAGATTGTTTCTCCTCTAAAAATCTGATTTCTCTTTTTAATTCTGTTAAATATCTTTCTCATTTCAATTAATTCTCTAATGTTAAATGAATATTACATAACCGCTGTTGGATACTTTCTTTGTTAGGAGAAATTGAAATTAAATAAATTCCCCCCGAATAATATTCTCTCTATTTGATATTCGGGGTATTACATTCTACCCCCCTTAAACAGGATTCGACCCCGAATCCTCACACAACACTACGCGAAAGAACAACTACAACTGAGAACTATCAACGGTAACCACGTACCTGAAGTGAACAAATCCGGATAACGCTCGCACATACGAAACTCCAACTCCCAAGTGGCCCCTCTCTCGGACTAGCGAGACCACAACACAAAGACGTAAAACGACGTTTGTCCTAATACTCAACCCGGCATTTTCAGGTACACTCATCAGAAGAGGATCGAAGATAAGACCCTACTCGATGGTCAACGTCTTTAACGAAACCCCAAACTTTAAATTGCTTAGCTACTCACTTAGCACCATAAATACACCAGACGTTGCGTACGTCGTGTATGGACCCGAGACGGTCAAAGCGATACGCCAAATTACTAATTTCCGCAATTATCGAAAACGAACCAAAGTACCTGGACCAAACTCCCCTTTGGTACGAAAACACACAACAAATGCTCAGAACCACCCCTTGGTACACGTCCGTGCGTCCAGTGCCGGCACATATGCCATGATGTATGTCCAATCTGGGACCACACGCGCCATGAGCCATATGCCCACGCCCCTGTCCCGCACGCGCTCGTGCAGCGAAGGTTGATGCTCAAAATCAAACTCTTCATCTAACAAGGATCACCTCCTTTAAACAAGAATGCACAACAGAACTGGTTCTTAAACCACTGACTCACAAAGAGAATCCAACTAGAAATAGAGAGTTCTTATCGCATCCACGCAATACTAACTCTCTACCAAAAGATAAAATCCCAAATTTGACAATTCATCACGAAAACAATTCCACTTCCTAAATAGGCAGTTTATGAATGAATACCACGAAAGCCAAAGGATAAATCACTCGAATGCCCAAACCAAATACTTCTTTTGGTTTGTCTAAATTGGAAAGAATCAAACATGCCAACAAAGCGCCAACTCAAAGTGCGGAAGACACCAGTCAACAACACAAAACTCAAACAAGAAACAAGAAAACGCTTCACCACCCGAGGAAACATCCTTTTTCTCAGTTTCTCTTTGTGGAATAAAACTCTCTCGAACGTTGGAATTCGAATTCATCGCTTACCACACGAGCTTCAACCCCTTAATTAAACCTCCTCAAATTATGTTCAAACTGAAATACATCATCCACACCGTTAGGAGAGACTCTATTAAATCCAATCGAATACTCTAGGCGACTCATCCCATCGACGAAATTTATTTGATAGAAGGCACCCAAAACTTCACAAACTAGGTCCCACGCAATCACCTTACCTCCAATTTTCCGAATAACAACTCGTAATCCTCAGTACACTCGCTCATGAACTACATCGAAGGGTTCTATCAACAATCATTCCACTGCTCAGAATACTCCAATTTTCTATCTTCTCTACACACAATCTTTGGGCGACCAAAAAATCTAGCATAAAAATGCAAAGCCCAAATTTAACCTCCAAGACCTCTACAACAAATTTCTCTTATAACCGATAGTGAAATCATCGGATTAAATCTCTAACATCTCCACAAATCTAACATACTCACTCATTGACATCATCAAGAATCACCCACACATTATCGCAATACTTTCCAATTGCGTTACTCAATAAAATTGATCAAGGTTTTCATACCTTCGATAATCCCCAACCTTTTAACATGAACTGAAGTTCTGGAATTTCGCTATACTATAGGTTCTACTCAACAGTAATAATCTGCTCAGATTTACTTCGAAGCCAAACATTTCATTTGAATGAACTTTCCTCCAAGAGGTACAGGTCAAAACCAATTCATCTTCTACTAGTTCTCCAATAGCTTGGTAGCAAAATCTCACCATTACCATTACTTAACCACCACCAAACAGTTGCCCATTTACGCTTTGTAAACTTTGCAACATAAAACTGTTGATCCTTTCTCAAAAGAAAGAGGCGAACAAGGACAAGTTTCGTCGCACAAGAAAACGTTGCTCCTCACAGCGAGCACGAAACTAAAAGAAATAATCTGGTAACGAGGATCTTGGAAAAACGAAAGTTGAGTTCACAGTTGAGGGCACACATCCCTCAAAAAAAGAAGTAGCAAATAACAGCCAATAAGAAAAAGACATTGCGATTGAAATTCGACATCTCTTGAGCGGAAAGCGCAGAAAGTCTAGGAACGATTCAAATAACCACAAGTTACAAAACCTGACTCAAATTCTCAAATACTCCTACCGCACTCTTTCCTTTAACAATGAAAATAATCCTTTGACTAACAACACTTTGCCACAACGAACAAGATAATGTCTTTAGTCCAAACCACAAGAACTAATTAAGAACCAAAACAATTCTTCAACACGTCATATTTGCTCGGAACAGTTCAACTACTCATGAAACATGAGATCCAAATGATCACAGCCACAAAACTTGAAACTTTTTTGATTTACGGGATTTCACGGACAGCAAACGGATTAATTTCCTCTTGAAGAAATCAACAAAAAAGTTTTCTTTGATTGCAACCTCACTTTGCGAACTCAAACCAAAGAACCTTTAAGACTAAATCACACGAAACTCTTAAGAAGCAATAGGACAATCCAATACCTCAATTTATTCAGAATAATTTTAGCTACTAGATGATTCATGAGCTCCAAAATATCATGAAAGCTAAACTTGAAATATTCTCATTTAAACGATATCACCAATGGCGATCAAATCACTACAAGTATTAATCATCAATCTCATAACAACAATTAGAAAACACTTCGAAAGGCCCATGTGAAAAGAATGGGTTGATTCTTTCTCAAAAGAAGAGGCAAATGGAAACGACTTTCACCAACCAGAAAATCATTTACCACTCATAATGAACACAGAACCAAGAGAAATAATCAATTAGGCAAAGAACTCAGAAAACATAAGAGGAGACCACACTTGAGGACATAGGTCTCACAGGAAGAGAATATCAAACCTTAATAGATAAGAACAGACGGACATTCAAGATCAAATCGCGTCAATCACTTAAGAACCAATAGAACTCGGCGACCTGTCGCTTTACTCGACGACTTCCAATTACCACATAAACCTTGAACACCAAAAGATCATGAAAGCAAAACTCAAAATACTCTCATTTAAGCAATATCACCATAGGTGATCACATTACTACGAGAATTAACATCAATCTCATATTCTGACGATTTAATAACAACAACAACATACACTAGTACCAAGAATCATCAAACTTTATTACTCCATACTAAAACTTCCCAAAGGAAACACAAACCACAAGGTTGAAACAAATTTATTATATCAAGATTATGCTAGGCAATAACAAAATCACAAGGCACGCTATCAAAGACTACTTACGAAATTCATCTACTCAACTGTTGGTGTTGCTCAACACCATCTTCAGTGCTATTAACAATTGATGATTGTACTAATCATGTGTGTTCATACGGTACTAATTCCATTTGCAATCACATAACCATTTATAAACATAGATTTAACATTTCACCTTTGTTCAGAAATCAGTTCAAAACATGATTAACGATTCACTAACATAATTTTCTATAATCAAGGTTTCACGAATCGATACACCAAAGATCCATCCGGTTCTTTATACTGAGTTTCAAAAATTTTAGCATATCCGAAATAGATAAATCTAGCACCTATGTAAGATCCATAGGTTCTGAACAGATATGGACGATTTTTATTTAACATACACCATGTATCAAATACAAGGACATCTCAAATTAATCAATTTCACTTTCATGGATGGTAGTTAAGAATAATTGATTTGCACCATGCTAAGAACCCAACTTGGTAACTCATATCATAACAATTTATTCGTTTAGTTATAACTTCTCATTTTAAGCATGATAAGACATCACAAAAGGATTCTAACGCCTTCATTCAGCAAAAGAGAGACTTTAAACCTCATCGCTCAAAGTAATCCAAAAGAAACACATAAAGCCAAAGCTTTCACATGTTAACGAACTGGCAACAGAAAACTTTCATTATCCAAACTATCAAACAAATAAATGAGTCATTCTTTTCCAATGAGAAAGAAGGAACAACCATGGAAACATCAATCTTGCCACTTGACAACAATCACAAGTAGTAAGAGCAACTCAACAGTCGAAAAGCAATAAATATTTCAGAGAACCATTAGAGATCTATTGAAAACCATCAACTATCATGAATCACGAACCCAAGAGAAATTCATCAACCACCACAGGACAAGAATTACCAAATTCAGAAATCAAGGAAGAGAACAACTTTCTAAAGCAACTCACGCTTAACACCTGAAACCATGGTACTCGGGGTAACTACTCCCCTAACCACATACCGTGAACGGTGGTGTAACCTCGTGAATCCCAGAGTAACAACCACGACCTCCACTTCTTATCATCCGATATTGACAATCATAGTATAAATACATAGATATAGAATATCATATCATATCATGGTTTAACAATAAGAATGATAGTACGGAAGCGATTCAATACAGTACAACATAATGAATCATACCACTAGAAATGCAGAGACAATGAATTACCCAATCCCCACCCATCGCGCGATTGTGTCATTTTAATACTTTATTTACCACGGACCTAAAGCCCGCTCTGATACCAACTGTAACACCCTGGCTATTCGGAAGCCAAGATGTCACCTAAATAATCTAACATACAACCATAAAGCGGAAGAATTTGAATACTATCTCATCTAATGACATAAAGAGATCAACATTTAGTAGAACCATGGTATGAAAATAGTATGAATCTAAGCAATTTATATCGAAGGAATAATCAAAGATCACAAGTACTACTGAATCAACCAAAACATAGCACTAGGTATCAATCACCATCTAAATTTATTTATTAGCACTAGGTATCAATCACCATCTAAATTTATTTATTACAATTCATCAATAACGAATGAAAGATAGAACTAATTTGTAATCTTGAACTTGAATAGGGTGAAGTGAATGAGTAGTGCGTGTCTACTCCCTCCCAATTGAGCCAACATCAATGATCACCTAAAATAAACAAACAACGCAAGAATGAGTCCGAGACTCAGCAAGTACAGTGAATAAATAGAACATACTACAAACATGATCATGACAACAACATTGAAGAATATGAATAAATCACAGAACGAATATTTGAATGAATGGAATGAATGTATTGAATGAAATGAAGGGACCACACACATGCATATACCGGTATAGCTAGTGACACACCCGTCGGTGTTCACCTAAGCCCGCATTTAACAAAATGCGGGGATCCAAGCCCTGTATGAAGAACGTTTCATACGATTGTCCCAATCTGCCCACATTGGAATGGTGGGTCTTACGTGCCCATACTGGAATTGATGGGTCTTTTTAATCCACTCCCGTGGATGAAACATGAATAATGGATGCATGGAATGGAATATGAATATTGAAAGACAACATCTCTAATCATGGAGATAACACATATAGAAAGAACATGAACATTAACTATTCTCATGGATCACAGAAAACACAATAAGAACATCAAGCCTACAGCATTTTCTAATAATAAAAACATCAAAGTACTTGCCTTCCGTGATACGACGCGTTAGTAGGCAATGACGGTACTCCTAAACCTGAAGCCTCTCCGCCTACACAATATATACTCGAAATAAGAACAACATGGTACAAGACACTACTATTAACGTTCTACAATACCCTCCCGAACACCTAAGAAATAGCCATAATCCCTAATCTGAAAACAGGCAACACCACCACGGAAACGAATCTGGACAACAGAATGAAAATAACCATAAATATTGACCTGGAACTCGAAACGAGGTGAGCCCAGTTCCTAAAGAAACTTAACGAACATATCTACAACATTCTAGTTGGCGAGATAACCCAATTCAGCCAAAATAAAATGCTAACAAGTAGTTGAACTCAGAAGACAGATTCTGCCCAAACGAAACGAACAGCAGTAAAGAACATAGCATAACTTTTGATGTACAACTCCGATTAGGGCGTTATTTGACATTCTGGAAAGGTTATGAAATTTTATAAAACAATATAGTTGGGTGGAAACCCTAAATTTGCATCTAACATGAACATAAATTAAAAGATAAATTAACAGATCAATCTCGTCAGAATTCTGGGCAGCAAGATTGAAACTATCATAACTTTTGATCCGTATGTCGGAATTAGGTGTTCTTGGTGGCCACGGAAAGCTAAAAACATTATCTAAAAATCGCTAGGAGATAGACATCTCGAATTCTGTAACAGCCCAAAATTTCAAATTTGGTTAAAGTTTAAAACTTATTTGAATTTGTGAATTTTCTGAAATTTTAAAAGCTTTTCTTTAAATTGTTTTAAGCCAAAACAAATATAAATTCAAAATCTATTATCAAATTTAAGTTGAAATTATTTTATTTAAGTCCAGGATAATTCTAGAGACTTCTGTAAATTTTTTTAGAATTTCTAGAACTTATTTGTTATTTTCTGGAGCTTAAATGAATTATCTGAATTAATTTAATTAAGAAATCCCTTAAACTCTAAACCTACCTTTGGGCTGAAATCCACCGTGCGGCCCAGTCCTCATTTCCGTTCGGCCCACTCCCTCCCGCAGCACACAGCCCCCATCTCATCGCGACCGTCGGATCAAAATCCGACGGCCAGCAGCGGCCCCCCCTTTCCCTCTCTCTCTCTCTCACCGCGTGACCCCACCCACCAGCCTCCGCCCTTCCACTGTCGCATGGCCCCGCACCCCTTCATCCTCATCCTTCTCGTCTCCATGGTCAAAGCCGCCCGCCATTTTCGCCACGGGCGAAGCCAGAACGGCCGCCCAACCTCCCCACTTCCTCCGCGAGGTCGCGCGCGACTCGCGCCAACCTCCGCCACGATTCCCATCTCCTCTCCCGTCTCGCGGCGGTTCGCCCACGAGCCAGAATCGCCGCCACGACCTCCACGCCACCACGCCGTTGTGGAGCTCCTCGCCCCTATAATGGACGCCAGCGCTTATCACCCCCAAACCCAACGCCACCACTCACTCGCCTCTCCCCACGCGCTCGCCGCCAATCGAGATCTTGTCGCCGCCGACCACACGCACTCGCCGCCTAGCGCAAATCCATCGCCGCCGCGACTCGACATCGCCACTAGAGGCCTCGATCGACTCGCCGACCCGTGTTTCGCCGCCGCCGGAGAGCCACCGGAGCCGCTGCCATTGCCGAGCTGCATCTGCCGCCGCTTTCCTCGCCGCCGCTTTGGTCCACCGACGAGTGGGTGAGCGATTATACTCCTCGCGTCATGCTCTTTCCATTCAGATACTTGTTGGTCATTGCCGAAGCCGCAGCAGAACGCCGGCGACCTTTCCCTCTCGCCGACGCCGCCACGCCATCGCGGGCCTTGCCACGCTGCGCCACCAAGCGCGCCACCTGCCGATCTCACGTGGATCCGACGTAGGCACGTAGCGCGCCACATCACGCCACCTCCCGCGCGCCAAGGCCCGTGGGATAGGTTCATGTGGACCGTGTCTATGACACATGGGGCCCACACGTCAGTTTTATTATTAAATCCGATAATCCCAGGGCTGATGTCAGCATTGCGCAGTAAATAGAATTTCTCTCAGAAAAATAAATCGGGAATTACTTTTAAATTGCAGATTTAGGCTTTAAATTTATAAAATTTATATCTTTTGATTCTTAACTCCAAATTAGGTGATTCCAATTTCTAAAATTTTATAAAATTAATACCTAGCTAAATAAAATATAAATATTTGATTTGGAGTAGGTTTGAACTGTCTGTTTGAATTTGAAATAATTTAAACTACAAATTTAGGATTAAAATTGTAAAATTCATATCTTTTGAACCCTAATTCCAAATTGAATGATTCAAATTGCTGGAATCCTAGAAAATTATTATCTTGTTATATAAAATAAAATTATTTCATTTGGATTCAGTTTAATTTGTCTTGTTGAATTTATTTGAATTTCGATTGATTTGTCGTATTTTCACGTTTAGACTACGACAATTCCGGGGAATTTGATTCTTCCGAAGATTTAGAATTTCAAGACTTCAGTGAAGGCAAGTTACACTTTGACCATGTTGCACCTACTATTTTAAAGTTATTTAATTCAGTTTTTAAAATTATTATTGCATGCATATTTTTAGTCAATTATTTTAATACCCTGTTTAAATGCTTAGTTATTCCAATTGTTATTGTATGGCCAATTTTGAATATTGAAATGTCATCCCTTGTCACCATAGATAAATTGTTTGGAAATGCTTAGCAAATTCTTAGACCATGATTTTGATTTTGGGAGGATTTAGCCAAACCATTACCAATTGTTTGAAATTAAATCTATGGTATTGTTTTACCGTAGAGAGTTTGTAAAGATGGTTTCACTAAAATAAAATTAAAATGGTTTGGACTTGGGCGTAACGGATGAAAGGTGGGTGCAGGTTTATGCACGGGTTTAATCTGGTTAGGATTAAAGCCCAGGGTTTGATTTGAAAGACGCCCAAGTCAATTAAGGACCGGCCTTTGAGCGTTCCTTTGCTATGCCTTACCGTACCACCACACGT
Source organism: Phyllostachys edulis (assembly GCA_036346405.1). Taxonomy (NCBI): domain Eukaryota; kingdom Viridiplantae; phylum Streptophyta; class Magnoliopsida; order Poales; family Poaceae; genus Phyllostachys; species Phyllostachys edulis. The sequence goes on along the minus strand of CM070545.1, from coordinate 19,309,344 downwards.
CCTGTATGGGCAGGACCTGGCTTATTAATTTGGGATACCCCGTAGATATTCGTGCCATTTTGTATGAGTGGGTGTCGGTTAGACTATAGTCCTACCTGGCGCAAGAGGGGGCCCTGAACCTGCGGATGGTTAGTCCAAAGGGGGCGAAACCTTAGCGGGCATGAGTACTATGAGGTAGATCATTGTAAAGGCCTTGTCACGTGCTCTAGACTGCTTACCTAAGGTAGTGAGCAGTGGCATAGATATATGCCGGATAAACTAGAGAATTCGTGTCTTGTGGGTAAAGCTGTACAAACTCTGCAGAGTAGAAAACTATTCGAATAGCCGCGTCCGCGGTCATGGACATGCTAGCAAAGCCACTTTGAGTTAGACTTGTTTTTGGTTTTAAAATGAATTCAACAGATGTTTCAGGATGGTTAGTCCTGTGGGAAAAATTGGGCGGTTAGCCATTGTGATTGGAGGATATCCATCACCTTTGTTGGAGGTTATCCACATTATAATTTTGCCATTTAAATTATGACTTTAATTACTGCACGAAAATGGCCTTGCAATCTATTATGATTATTTAAATTAAAATTGCTGCTTTACGCAAAATAACCCTGCCAATGTCCTTTGTTTACCTTATGCATGCATTACAATTCCATATTGGGTGTGACTTGCGAGCACGGTAGTTGTGCTCATGCTTGCTTTATGCAACAAAATTTCGAGAGAAGACTACTATCGTGACGGTGAGGACACCGACGCCTAGGTTACACCCCCGCATTTATTGCTCGTGGCGGATCGCTCCGCCTACCACTACTATTTTTACTTCATTGTGTTATTTACTCTTTTATTTGGCTTCATGCCCAATTGTATCGAACTCGATTTACTATTAATGAAATGCGAGACTTGGTTATGTTATCATTTTGTAATCGTGTACACCGAAATCCGGATGGTGTATGAACACGAGGGTTCGGATCTTTCGTTCTCGGTCCGGACAAATTATGTCTCTAAGAACCGGAAATAGACCACGCAAGGTAATCGGGATGAATTGAACGCTCATCGGCGGCAAAATGATCCAACCTAATTAATCAAAATCACCTCTAATCATCAACAAATAGCGAAAAACACTTCGTTACCCTTGTAGACCCACGGAAGATGATGATCAAGCCTCGAAGAAGATGATCCTTCTCTTCTCCTCCTTTCTCCCCTTTTCTTCTTCCTCCCGATGGCGGCAAAGAAGGAGCAAAGAAAAGGGCGACATGGAGGGCATGGCGGCAGGGGAGGAGGATTTGCTACAACTGATGGCGCGTGTACAAGAAAATGTGCCTAGGGTTTGGTTGCCCCTTCTTAAACCAACTTCCCACTTGGGCTAAACAACGTAATAAAAGCCCAAGATTATTTCTCCTCTAAAAATCTGATTTCTCTTTTTAATTCTGTTAAATATCTTTCTCATTTCAAGTAATTCTCTAATGTTAAATGAATATTACATAACATTTGTTGGATACTTTCTTTGTTAGGAGAAATTAAATTGAATAAATTCCTCTCCGAATAATATTCTCTATTTGATATTCGGTATTACACGTATTTTAGAGTATCACTTTTTTGACCGGAGTGAGTAGTACATTAGTGCCCCTATAAGATTAGAACGTGATAGTAACTACCTATATATATATATATATATATATATATATATATATATATATATATATATATATATATATATATATATATATATATATATATATATATATATATATATATATATATATATATATTGAACTGCAATTGACCTTTTTTGTCATCATACCCCATCTGCTTGATGTCTGTGATGTCACGGTACTTGTTTGCATACTCTGCTATGTAATGAGTCCTTGGATTTTCTATTCATGCCAAACGTGTTTCAGAATTAGTTGTTAAATGTTTGAACCATGCCTAGTTGAAACATTACCTCGAGTGTTCTGTCAAATGTGCTATGATGCTTGCCAAAATTGCTAGCAGTTTCATGATCTGTTTCATGTTGTGCCATTGGAACCTGACAAGAGTGGCATGTAATGGCAGCATGCTGCTTAGTGGATAGATGTCCAGACTATTGACATCTGACAAAAATGATGCTGTAGTAGCAAAGGGAAAAAACATTATGCCTTCATAATATTCTGGTTCTTCCAAAATGCCTTCTGGGATAAAACAATAGTCAGTAGCCACAAGCATTCCCACAAGCATTCACATTCACAGTACAACAATTCATTTCATCAAATGGCAAATGTTCTGTAATGGCAGCATGCAAAGACTTCATTTCATCCATCAATACACATAGGAACACAAGTGCCAGCAAAAGACTTCATTTTCTCAAAGTTAATACTTCATTCATACAAAGCCATTACATATCAAATGCATTCATCCATCAATACACATAGGAACACAAGGGCCAGCAAAGTCATTACATATCCGATGCAAAATTACAGAGAACAAGCAAAATAACAAGGTCAGGCTATCAAGTACATGACATTACAGACATTTCAAACATTACATTCTGAGTTCATCCATTGAACTCAGAATTTGACAGGGGCCAGGGCGCAAAGGGAAAAAAATGATGCTGGCAAGCACAAAATCTAGCTATAGCTTTCAAATGCTCTTCCGAGTGGTATAATTGTTCAGTTGCAGAACAGATCTTCGATGCAATATGATTTGTGATTGAAACTACAGTAGAACATATTCTCCCACCAATCGTGTGGACCTGGCAGCATGAGTCATGCAAGTCATTGTATTGTGCGGTCCAATCACTAAGAACTTTGCTTGATGCTGGCTGCGACCTTCGAGTCTCCAATTCTTTGGTTGCAACTGCATCATCATAACCTAGTACTTGTTACTGTCTCACAGTCTCAAATACTCACAAATGTTTATTAATGAAGTCTACCATAATCTTGTTCACAAGATCAGGGAACTGCTCTTGAACAAAGTGGGATCCTTCCGGGATGTAAGTGTTCTCATGGTCTGGAGCAATTTCTTTCAGCTTCTCGCTAGACATGTATTCTTTCATTGCGGGAAACTTGAGGATGTAGTCTGTCTAACCCATGATCGCAAACATTGGCATTTCAAACCTTGGATTTGCACATTCTACTTTTTCTGCCTTTGTCCTATTAAGATATTAACAGATGTTTGTTAGTAACATCCTTATGTTTGTAGAAGTCTTATGTCACAAGGTTACATAATGCTATATAATACTAATATCATCATATCAGGAAAGTAAGATTAGTTTAGCAAATTTGGGCATGTTTGGACCTATTTGTTGGCATATTTTGCATATCCTCACCTGTATGGAACTTGGAGGGCAGTGATGAAACATGTTTTGTCATACAGAACGGTGTAAGCTGAGAAATCTTCTTCAGTGAACCACTGAGGCATCGGTGTTGATTCATCTGCAAAGTCCATGATGCCTTATTTGTAAGCATTCAGAAATCATTCCAATCTGAAACACTAGCATACATTCAGAAATGTAGAGCAAGAGTCATGCAAAATTCCTAATCAACATCGAATTGTTTGACGGATTTGTTCAAAAGCAGTACTCTAATTGCATGATGGGGGGCCTCCAAATTAACCCTGACCACTACAAGTATCGTAGCACATCCATAGTTAAATTATATATATGGAGTTCAATTCTAAGGCTCGATTCAATCTGCTCATCGTAGAAGCAAAATCTCCTCACCTCAGAGGCGTGTGGCGGCAGAGGGAGAGGAGGCAGCCCTGGAGGTCGGCGAGGGTGTCCGCGATGGCAGCGTAGCAACTCCCTCTCCGGCGACGACGCCGTGAGGAGGAGACCACCCGCTTCACGTTCAGCCCCACCAGGGAGGGCGGCGGCGAGGGGTCGCGTTCGCCGGCAGGGCTGCAGTGTAGGCGGCCAACAGAGCACTCGACGGTGGCGGCTCCTCGACGCATGTGGCAGCGCGTCGAGGTGGAGAAGCGGCGCAGCAGCCGAGAGGGGGAAGGAGGGCGGTGCCAGGACCAGGGAGGGCGACAGCGTTGGTTCGGCCGGGTGAGATGCGGCGCAAGGGAAGACGATGGATCGCCAGGGGAAACAAAGGGGTTTAGTGGTAAGGGCTATTTCGCAAGACGTTCGGGAATTCAGGGGGTTCTACGCAAAACAGTTTAAGTGATTTGGAGGCCTCCCACCCACATAGATCCGAGCCACACGAGTTAGATCGGATGGCCTGAGTTGGTATTAACACCTTATCACCCAAATAGCCATTAGCACTAGATATATATATATATATATATATATATATATATATATATATATCGATCACACAAGTGTTTCTTATATGTACAAAATGTGAACATCTTCCCTGTTCCCTGTTGCTAGGTTACCTGGGATTAGTCGGTTTTTTAAATAATACAGTTTTAAAAAAGAATTACAGAATTAAATAGTAGAAAAAATATTACAAAACTAGACTTAATTGGCGACAGGGACCTATCGCCATTTCAATTAGCGACAGAGGCATGTCTTCTTTTTCTGTTGGCGACAGGATCCACATCGTCGATTGAAATGACGATAGGTCCCTGTCGCCAATTCAATTGACGGCAGAGATCTAGTTTTGTAATATTTTTTGTGATTACTTTTTTCTGTAATACTTTTTTTAATGTATTATTAAAAAAAATAAAGATTAGTCCGTCGCATGTAGGGATATCCTCCTGCTAATTACTACTATTTGACCAATATGTGGTGTTTTATGGCCATATGGGATTACTCTATGTGATACATACTTTTCCTTTTAGGAAAAAGTCCATGTACCCTGTGAACTTTACTTGAAAGTCCGTCCAATATCTGAAACTTTGAAACCCATTATTGGACACCATGAACTTTCTAATCCAATTCACTTAACCCCCAAGGTGGTTTCGTATGATGGTATTGCCATCGTTGCATTATGATTGGGTGATTTTACTGTCAGACGTCCGGGTGTGGAATACCCAAAGACCCTATGTGTATATTATATTTTGCTAGTCGTAGGATTACTGGCTAACACACACATTCACAACATTTGGCGTTCACATCCATACATACACATGCTAAAGTAAGTAAAAGGGTACTCTACTTAAGCTATTACAAGATTATTACAACAGCGGTTGACCGGCCAAATAAAAGTAGTCATCAAAGTAAATAGATAGCAGCAGAAGGCATAATATAAGTAGCAAAACTCCAGCGATATGCTCATCCGATCCCGCAAGCAACCGACAAGAAACAAGGCCTAGGAAGACCCGTCACCGAACCCTCCGGTGTCGGGAGCAAAGAACTCGTCGTCTGGCGTCGGCTCATCTTCGATCTCTGAACAACAACATTAGCAAAATTGAGTACTTGTGTACTCAGCAAGACTTGTAGTGCATCGCAAAAAATATATTAATGCAAGGCTATCAAAAGAGATGGCTCTACTCTACAAGTTATTTTGCTGAAAGCCACTTTTATTTGCAATATTCACAATTAGTAATTTGCAACGGTATTTGGAAGAGCAGTTTAAAATAATTACAGGACAGTAAGTAAAAAAATGAACAAAAATAATAACAACACCCACAACCCTACTCGGTTGCAAGCAAAAATATAATCATTTTCAGCCATAGACATGACACTAAGTTTGTATAATTGTTGCTTCCCCAAACATAAGAAATGTAAAAAATGGAAGAATTTTTTGGCAACTAGTTAACCCATGTGGCAAAACCACCCGATCATAATGTCAAGGTGGCAATACCATCCTGCGAAACCACATTAGGGTGTTAAGTGAAACAGATTATAAAAGTTCAAGGGGTCCAATACCCGGTTTCCAAGTTTGAGGTGTTAGACGAGGCAATGTTTAGGGAGATTAGTGGGAGGTATATGGACCCTTTTCCTTTCCTCTTATTTAAGTTCGATTCTCACCAAAAATAAAGTTACACTCTAAAACTAAAACAGTCGATGTTGCCGTCAGACCTTTACAAAGACTAGCAATACGGGTTGAACAAATAGGGAAATAATATGGGGCAACTTGCTGGAAACAAGATATTTTTTTCCAAATAATTCATTTTTTATTATTAATTACAATATTATATCTACGATAATATTTTTTACAGAAATATACTCCTGTCGCCGAAACGTTGGACAACTGGACCCAGTAGCTCAACGGTTGAGCGATCGACACTTATCGCTCAACGGTTGGTCCTAGTGTGCAGCTCACTCATCTAGCCAGGCATGCATTGTGCTCGTTGGTGACAAGTATCCCAATCGCCAACCGCTGAGCTATCGATCCAATACCAACGCTTCATGACAAGAGTATATTTCTCGAAAAATATTATCGTAGGTATCATGTTGTAATTAATAATAAAAAATAGATTATTGCGAAAAAAATTTCCTGAAAACAACTCATTTGGAAGGAAAAAAATTAAAAAAATCCCCAAGTAGATAAGTATGAACGGACATACTGAATATAAATTATTGGTTGATGATGACAAACAGTAGTTGGTGCCTAGTTGTGATGTTCTTTGTAAAATGCAATCAAGTTACGTTTTTTTTAATTAAAAAAAAGAATCAAAGTTCAAATATAGCTTCAAATTCTTTGCCACAGTACATTATACTAATTGCAAATTTAGACTTTACCTGTCGTACATGTGAGCGATAAGCATGAACAATGCAACATTCAGCACTTATTCTAATATATGTAGTTTAGGTTTGAAGATGAAACTGAACTTTTGAACGTTATCGTTTTGTAACTGCAGAGAGTATAAAAATTATCCGGCTTCATGGATGTGAGTTAGATTCACGTTTTTTATGTAGTAAGAAGAATTTCAATATAGCTACTCAGTCCGTTAGTACAGAAAATTAGTATAAAAAAACTATGAAAAAGAAATTAGTGCATGAAAATAAAAAGAATAACCGCAAAGAAATCGTCCCAGTTTGATACGTTCATGCACATTTGTTTGATGTTTGTATTCCTAATTTTTCATACTAATAGAGTAATCTCTAAGCACACATACCAAAAAGATTTTGTTTCTTATTTAATTTTTTTTGTTCTTTTCTTTTTCGAGAGGGGAAAAAAACCTCTTGTTGTGGAGCCGCCCAGCGAGTTTTTGGCTAATATAGCACTGTTGCCGCGCTTAGTAGCAATTTTAGTCCCATCACCTAATCAAAGCAGAAAATGGCACCACGGACCGCGCAGATGTGCCATGTGTCCTAGTCTGTGCCCTCAGGGCACGAACCAGACAAGTCCGGCCCCCAGGGGCGCTGACCAGGCAAGTCCAGCCCACAAGGGCATGGTACTAGCCAAGTCTGGCCCCTACGGGCACGGACAAGCCAAATCCAACCCCCGAGGCACGGTGTTGCATGGGCCAAAAATTTGAAACAGTCAAATAATGTATTGTGGCACTATTTGATACTATTCAAACTATTTGCCGCTATTCAAAACATTATTTAATACTATTTGAAACACTATTTAACACTTTAAAAAAACTTTTTCCTTTGAATTTTTTCTTCTTATTTTTTACCTCGCACTTGCAACTTCAAATGTATCTCACACGTACCACAAAAAATTTCCATAACTTTTTTCACATGAAATCACAGCGGAGCACAACACACGTAGCTTCAAACTTAGGTGTCAATCGTCGCCATCACCACCCTTCGCTGCCCTCGGTGGCTCGGTGAGTCAATTGACGGTGCGTATGAAACACTATTTGACGATGCGGCAGGCAGTAGTACACCGTCACCAGCCGCGACAATAGGTGGTGCATGTGCACCCATGCTTGGTGCGGGAGTGCGGGCAAATCAAATACACTATTTGATGAGGCGGCGGGCAGTAGTACACCATCACCGGCCGAGACGCCGGGGGGGAGGGGGTATGTGCACCTATGCTTGGTGCGGGAGCGCAGGCAAATCAAATACACTATATTTGACCAAGCCGCCGCGACCGGTGACAGTGTACTACTGCCCGTGGCCTCGTTAAATAGTGTTTCACATGCACCGTCAGTCGACTCACCGAGACATCGAGGGCAGCAAAGGGGGGCGATGGCGACAGTTGACACCCAAGCTTGAAGTTGCATATGCTGTGATGCGCCGTGATTTCACGTGAAAAATTTTATAGTTTTTTTTGTGGTACATGTGATGATACATTTGAAGCTGTGAGTGCGAGGTAAAAAGGGAAAAAATTCAAGGTGAAACGTTTTTTTAATAGTGTTAAATAGTATTTCAAATAGTAAATAGTGTTGAATAGTATTAAATAGTGTTTAAATAGTACCAAATAGTATTAAATAATGCCACAAAACACTAATAGACCATTTCAAATTTTCGGCCGATGCAATACCGTGGCCCAGGGTTTGATTTGGCTTGTCCGTATCTCTTGGGGCCGGACTTGGCTAGTACCACGCCTAGAGCTGCAAAATCCTGTGTCGGCATGGCCCGTTTAGGCCCGCGTACTATTTGTGCCATGCCGGTCCACGGGGCGGCCGGGGTGGTGGCCCAGGTATGGCCCGTCAGCCATTCGTGCTGTACCAGGCCGGCACGAGCCCATTTAGCTCTTTGGGTTAAATAGCCCGTTTAGCCTCCTCACCGTGAATTTCTAGTCTTACATGTTAGAATAGCTAGATGACCCCCATTTAGATGATCCATTCATCCTATGTAGCTGGTTTGCATCTTGTATTCTTTCTGTTGCTGGTAGGCGGTAGCAACTAGCAAAATATGTTGCTGATTGATGCAATCAAGTTTCCAAGCTGACAGGAGATCTAGTCCATGGTGACAGAATTTGTGTTTGAACTAGTTGGTGCTTCTTTGGTCCCTATTTTAGAAACCTGTATGCATCAAAGCATACATGTGTCGTTCCATATTCGTTGTTCGGCATGACATTATTGGAAAAATGCGAGGAAGTGTCTCTGATTTTTGTAAAACCATTTTTAGTAGATGTCGCTTGCAAAGTTGCAAGTTGTCTGACTATCCTAAATCCCGTTTTCAGTTTTGTATGTTGGTACTTCTGTTTGTTCACTGTAAAATTAGAAAGTTGGTTCAATATATTTTAGCTTCAGTGCAGTCACAGTTAGGTGCAGGATTTTTATTGGTTACACCCGACGACACATGGAAGATATGCTAGTCTCTGTCGCCACGTTCTTCACAACAAGCACACGGTGGTCCAAGTAGTTCATAGCAGAGCCTAATCTTGCATGAGAATTATGGTTCAGTTCACTACAGTACCACACCATCGCAAGGAATGTCGTGGACCAAACCATCATTAACAAGCACATGGTTGTCCTTGATAACAAAGCGAAGCCATACAACCGACTGCAAGCATAATAGCATTTGGTTCTGAAGAGCCCTTGTATCTCAAACAAACCAACAGGGGGTAAAAGTAACGACGCTACCAAAAAAGCAGTTCCATTTGAAAGATAACAGAAGATCAAACTTTCAGTGGTCCATGAAGACCGTGCCATGAAATCTCACACCAGTCAACAGCCTCATACGCGCTAGCAGCAAAACCTGGATCGAAGTAGAAGAAAACACGTGAGGTTCACTGAAGAAATCTCATCTTGTTGTTTGAAGCCGACAATGCATGCGAAGTGATTCATGTATATGGGTCAAAATAGGCTCACCTAGGAAAAAGCTACGAGTTTTTCTTTGCGTTCCTCCAACCTTAGTTAGATGCAGGGCCTCCGCCCAGTTGACAGCAGTTCATCAGCTTCTCGACCAGGAAACTCAGACAGCTGAACTCGTCGTCAGACCCTACATATTAAGACAAGCGATACTAGTTGATCAGCAATGGTGAAATATTATGGAATATATAACTTGGTAGGGGCAACTCATTTCAAAAGATGTTAACAAGATCCAGAAGCTTGTAAGTAACAGAATGATTAAAAAGATAAAGGAATTAATGATGCCAAACAGTAGTGCCTATTTGTGAAGTTCTGTGTGAAGTGCAATCAGGCTCCAAATACAGCTTCAAATCCCAAAAGTTGCAAAAGTACATTCTACTGCTCACTAATTTTTAGACTTTACGATCTGTGGTTGGCATCAACAGCAACAAATTGAGTTACTCTAACATGTAGTTTCCTTTCCCGTGATTGTGCTAACAACAACAAAAATACCCACCCACTGGTGCTAACATTAGACATTCATTAGTGCTATTGATCAACAAAAATTGCGTCCCTTCTAGTCTTTGACCATTTGAAAACTGCCTCCCATGCATGTTACAAAATCATTAGACTGATAGTTGAAAAATGAATGCATACAGATCCCTAACAGGCAAATTAACTTAGGATCAGGTGAAAGCATTCTAATTGTGTCAGGGACAATGTTCTCGTGTAGACAAACATGTTCTAGAAACATGTTGTTCCCTCATGCAAGCTTAGCACATTATCTGCAATAACCACTGCAAAAAGGAGGATAAATCTGCTGTGCTCACAACACCAGCAGCTACACTTTTTCCCATGAAACAATCATATATATAGTTCTGTCATTAGTAGTTCAAATTGTCTAGCTGTATAGGTACCTAATGAAGCAATCACCGCAGATAGAAAGTATTCAATATGTACAGTGATCCTGTGACCAACAAAAATTACTTCGCATAAAAAACAACAAAGTCATTTTAGAACTGTAGTGTTCCATTAATTCCAGCGACCACCTAGCACAGTACTACAGTAGTACCATGCAATAAGGCATGAAAGGAACATTCAAGAAGTCATTCACATCTGTTCTAACTTAGTGTTTGAATGATTTGCACACCTTCTTGTACTCTGTTAATGATACATACATGACATTAATTTTAGGTGTCTACATTTTCACATATAATGCCTTCCACTAAACTAAAGCTGCATTTGTAATCCTCAGTTAAGCATACCAACATAACCATGCAAAAGAAGAACAATCATCACATCCATACAAGGATTACTTCTCTTGTTATACATCCCTATAATTAAGGTGGAGGCTCATCATAATTTTTCCATTATATGCTTGGGCGTATGCTCGAGGAGCAATAAACAGAGCAACTAAAAACATACTGAAAAGTAAAACAACCAGGACTCTCAAGCAAGATGCATGTGGATGCAAAAGGTTGTTCTCTAGAATAGTGAGCATGCAGTCACTACTCACAAAACCTTATCAACACATAAGCATATTATAAGTACTGGTAAAGGGGCAGGTAATGTATTGATCAAAGAACAACCAAGTAATCTCATAATGCCTAAAATTTATAACTCGCATAACGTGCTAGTAAACATGCATATGATCCTTGACCAATTTAACTAGCATGTCAAACTCTGCCAAATTCTGTATTACTCCATCGATCCTCTGGTGTGCAAGACTATAAACCAAATTAAGTAGTGCGGACTCAAGAAGCAGCATCCATATCACTTGAAATCGACAACAACATAAGACATAGCAGCTGCATTTGAGCAAGAACAACATACCATTTGTAGCATCATCTCCACGGGAAACCCAACGTGGAAGCTCCCAAGCGTGGACGAAGCGGGAGGAGTGGTGCGCCGTCGGCAGGTGCGGCATCGTGTACTCCTTGCACTTCAGCACCCTCTTCGTGCCCAGGTCCACGGCGAACACCCACGAGTTCTGCGAGGTTATCTGGAAGAAGTACACCACGCCGCAGTTCTCGGGGTGGACGAGCGCGAGCACCGGAACGCTCCGCGGCATCTGGCTCTTCCGGTAGGTCCTGTCATTCCAGATCTCCTCGAAGCGCACCCCGTGCTGACGCGTCCAAACCAACTCCTCCGCGCCAGACAGCGTCCACACGCTGACCGTCGCGGCGGCGCCTGGGCCGTCGTGGATCTGCACGTACGTCAGCTTGCCGTCGCTCACCTTCACGCAGCGGCCCTTGGCGAGGTCCTCCGTGCCGGCGGGCATCTGGCATCCCTCCGGGAGGGCGACGAAGTCCAGCTCCGGCTCGTCGGAGAAGGGCTTGCACGTGAGGAGGCCGTAGGAGAGATCCACCCACCAGAGCTTCCCGGCGTGGGAAACGACGCCGTTGCTGCCCCACGGACGATGGCCCGGTGGGTAGCTGACCTCCTTCGGCTCAAGCCACCCTTCCAGATCGTTGGAGAAGCGTTGGAGGCTGGCGCGGCCGGTGCCGGGGATGGGCTGGAGCTCGGCCACCATGTAGAGCAGGCCGTCGGTGCCATCGTCTGCAGGGGCATGGATGAGGCCGACGTTGCCGGCGCAGAGGAGCCGGCGGTCGGAGTCGGGCGGGAAGGGGGTGGCCTTGAGGGTGTACGCGTCGCAGAGGACGTAGACGTTGCCGTACTCGGGGACGCTCGGTCCAGCAGGGTCCGAGCCGAGCACGACGCGGGGCTCCTGGGCGCGCCTCCGGGTGGCGCGGAGGAGGAGGCCGCCGTTGGAGTCGACGGCGACGACGTAGGGGTAGTCGTCGCGGTCGGGGGAGACGTCCTGGGGAACGGCGGAGACGGAGTCGCTCCGGCGCATGGTGAGGAGGGAGACGCGCGGGGGCTCGAGCCAGTCGAAGGAGAGGTCGTCGCCCACCTTGAGCTCATCATCGGAAGAGGACACGCTCGGGACGCAGGCCAGGATCACCCACGGCGCCCGCCGCCGCGCCGTCGGCGCCGGTGCGGACGCGGGGCATAGGGGCCGATACGGATGCTGGTCGTGCAAAAGAGAGCTGTGCAGTACGGGCGGTAAAATCATTCCCGACTCGAAAGCAGTAGCGGTGGTGATGGGATGAGATGGGAGTGTGGGACTGTGGGGTTTGATTAATTTGCCGGCTTATGAAGGGGAGGAGGGTCTTATCGCGCTGCCGTGTTGGGGTTTTTTTTTTGGCCATTTGGGTTTGGCTTGCTGAGCAAGTTGGTTACGTCTCTGCCCGCTCCGTATTGCGCTGGTGGTATGCTCTGATCATGTGATCATTACTCCATGCTGTGAATTGTGATATGCTAGTAGCGGCTAATCTTGTGGTCTACTCTGAAAACCCAATTCAGTGGTATTAATTATTTAACTAGACCAATCAGTACATTTCTGAACCAATTACCAGATGAAGCAGTTCTCGTCAGAGAAGCGCCCAAACTAGCACAGCTCGATTTTAGAAAAGAGAGCAGAGACCAGCTTCGTTCTCATCTGGCCTGAGAGAAGCAGGTTAATTCATGTTCACCGTCAGGTAAAACTGCCTGCGATTTTTCAAGTTTTTGTCCGAACTCCCTGTTTTCATGCATGCTCGGATGATATAGGTCTATCTATGCAATGTTGGCCAGGCATGCATGTGAGCAACTTCCTTTGATCGGTCACACAGCTACCTACTAATTAGCATCATCTATATCCACGTACGAACACAGCACGACATGCAGAAACTAGTTACAGAACAACATCCAAGAATATAACTATAGAAGCGACTGGAAACGTCATAACATTCGGTCTGAGGTGCCCAAATATCTCAAATAGAGCATTCGGGGGGGTAGAAGTAACAAACGTCGCAAACAACATTTCTATCTGAACCATAACAAGAGATCAAAAATTTCAGTCGTCCGTGAAGACCGTGCCATGAAGTCTAGCGCCGGTGAACGGCCTCAGCTCATACGTGTTAGTAGCCAACCTGGATCAAGAGAACATTACATGAGGCTCACTGAAGAAATTTCCTCTTGTTGTTGGATGGTAATGTATGTAAGGCGATCCCCGATCCATGCATATGAGACTTACGAGTGAAACTAGCTAGTCTTACCTAGGGAAAAGCTGTAAGATTTTCTTGGTGTTCCTCCACCTTAGTCTTCGGCCGGTTGACAGAACTTCAGAATCCCCGTCACAAAACTCAAACAATGGTCCTTCCCGTCAGAGCCTTCAAAGATAAGAAATACTAGTTGATCAATATATGATGGTGAAGCATTATGCGATAACTTAAATGTGAGCAACTCGTTTGAAAGAACGTTAATAAAACCCCAAAGCAGAGAAGTCTCTGAACATGGATGAGCAATTAATTGGTTATGTCAAGCAGTAAAACATGCCTACTTGTGACGTACTATCATCTATGTGAAGTGCAATCAAGCTCCAAATATAGTTTCAAATCTGAAATATGGCCGCAGCACAATCTAGTAGTCAGTTAGTCACTAATCTAGACTTTACCTGTGTAAGCATCAACACTTATACAGATACTCTAATTTATAGTTTCCTCTCCCACGAAAAAGAAACTTCTATTTCAGTTCTAATCTATAAATTCACCTACTGTTGCTAACATCACCGAACATGGCTATTGATGCATCATATTTCTGAGAGCTGAAAAATGAATACAAGTCCCTAGCTAACTGGCACCCGATAAACAAAGCATATTAACTTATGACCAGGATAACAGGGGCAAATGAAAAAGAAGATATTAACACATTACCATTATTGTTTGACTCTAATCTTCCATTAAATATCCATGCTATCACCAGGCACACAGTATACCATGCAAGAAGATATTAACACATTAGTTGTTGCGTGTTGACACCGTACATGATATGATGTTTTTTTGACAAGATGATGTGATCTACATTTACAATTCCTTCTACTAGAGCTGCAAACTTAACCTTCAATCAATCACAACAATGTAACTCTAAATGCACAGAACAAACACATCTGCACATGGATTAATTCTCTTGTTGCCCTTGCATGTCTATCCCTAGCTATAAGGTGTCACAGAGCATCAAAGTATGATAACTACTTCGTCACAAACTAAAATATGCTTGAGCACTAACACTGTGCAACTGCGAACATACAGGCAGCAACCAAGAATCTCAAGGAATGATGAATGTGGCGGCACATAATTAATGGCTGTCACAAGAACTTATTAACAGATAAGCATTGCACCAATGGCAAGGTAACGAAGTGAGACACACACATGATCAAACAACAATTGAAGTAATCTCATCATCCATGAAATTTATGAGTCTCTTAGGATACCTAATATCTAATATGTGCTGTAAAGCTATACACAAATATGTGCCTTAATTAAGACCTTAATTAGCCACTTTAGCATGACAAGCTTCGGTGAACAGAGCAGAGATAACATTAATGAGTTCAAAATCTGCAACAGTTTGCACAAGACACAGCAGCATCACCATTCATGCATTGACAACGTACGTACCATCATTTACTCCGGTAAGCGACGGTGGCAGCTCCCAAGCGTGGACGAAGCGGGAAGAGTAGTGCCCGACCGTCGGCGGGCGGGTCATCTCGTACTCCTTGCACTCCAGCAACCTCTTGGCGGCCACATCCACAACCAACACGCACGAATTCGTCAGCAAGTCGACGTGGAAGAAGTAGAGCACGTTGGGATTTCTGGGATGGACGAGCGCGAGCGCGGTGGCCTGATAGCTGAAGCCGGTCAAGATGTCGCCCCAGGGCACGTCGTACTCTGGCGTCCACTCCGCACGCGTCGGATCGTTCAGCGTCCACATGCCGATCATCTTGCCGTTGGAGGGACCGTGGATCTGCATGCACCTCAGCTTGCCGCCGCTCACCTTCACGCAGCAGCGCTTGTCGAGGTCCTCCTCCCTGGTCGCGGCGGCGGCCAGCTCGCTGCCGTTCGGGAGCGCGACGTAGCGCAGGTCCGGCTGCTCGGCGAAGGGGTCGCAGGTGAGGAGGCCGTAGGAGAGATCCACCCACCAGAGCTTCCCGGCGTGGGTGATCACGCCGCTGCTTGACTTGCTTTCCCACCGCGGGTGCTGCTGGGGGTAGTTGAGCGCCTTCTCGACCCACTCGCTGCCCCCCGCGGTGTAGCAGAGGAGGGCGGCGCGGTCGGTGCCGGCGACGGGCATGAGCTCGGCGACCATGTAGCCGTTGCCGCCTCGGGGGTCGGCGATGAGGCCGACCATGCCGAGCTTGATGTCGGGGCGGCCGGCGTCGGTGATGGTGGAAACGGTGCGGGTGGTCGCGTCGCAGAGAACGTAGGCCTTGATGGACTTGCGGCGCGAGGTGAGGCCGAGGTCGGCCGTGTCGTCGACGACGAGCGGCTC
Source organism: Phyllostachys edulis (assembly GCA_036346405.1). Classification (NCBI taxonomy): domain Eukaryota; kingdom Viridiplantae; phylum Streptophyta; class Magnoliopsida; order Poales; family Poaceae; genus Phyllostachys; species Phyllostachys edulis. The sequence continues at coordinate 19,293,426 of CM070545.1, read as the reverse complement.
CGTCTCGAGCCCCTGGGTTGCGTAGAGGAGGAGGCGGCCGGAGGGGTCGGCTGCGGTGATGTAGAGGTAGTTGAATGGGCCGGGGACGACGTGTTCGGGCACGGTGAGGCAGGAGCTGCGCGGCGGGTCCTCCCAGTCGATGGAGAGGTCCTTCCCCGGCGGGAAGTTGTCCGGGTCACAGGTCACGTCCGGGATGGAGGGCAGGATCACCCACGGCCCCGGCCGCCGCGCCCCCGCACCCATCGCCGACATGGTCGGAGCACGCGACGCAGAGAGAGGGAAGAGAGAAAGGGTGAGAGAGTGGTTACGGGTGAGATGGGAGAGCGAGTTTGGTAAACTTTTGGCTTAAGAAGAAGGAGGGGGTCTTTATATCGCCTGATTGGCTTGGGTGCAGGGCAAGTTTGTTACGCATGGGCCGTATCCTTTGTTTTGTCGCGGGGTGGCGTGCTTGATGCTAAATGAGACGGAGAAGGGGAGCGACCGCTACGAGTTTGGGGAAAAAATAAATAATATTAATTTAAAAGAATTTTTTTACAAAAATAAATAGTCATTTTAATTCCCGAAAAAAGAGGAGAGAGAGGAGAAGTAACTTAGAGAAGTCCTGTCGATTCGTAGCGAAGGAGAGAGAGGTAGATCTGATAGTCCATTTTGCAGGTAAATATTCTTATAACTTTGTACATAAATTGAAACATGTTAGATTAGCAAATAAAAATAGCGATATAGTACATCATTTTAGCTGTGTATAGTTTAGTTTATCATATAAATATTATTTATGGTACAAGACTCAAATGATTTAGAATAAATCTGTAAAAAAAATACTAAGACAACTTTGTAGCTTTTCATTTTTACACAGTAAATATTCTGTTAATGCCGAAAATACTTTTTAAACTAGAAAAATTGCGAGCTGAACTAAAATATTGTGAACTTAATTTTTGTTTTAATTTATACACAATAAATATTTTATAAATGCTGGAGACATTTTTCAAACAAGAAAAGTAGCACGATACTTATAAAAAATCTATAAAACTTGCAGAGTGGCTAAATAGGGTATGTAAAGTTTAATCAAAATAATCTCAACTTAATTTTGGTTTCCATTTATGCACGATAAATATTCTGTTAATACCGAAAATACTTTTCAAACTAGGAAAATAGAAAGACATCTCTAAAAATTGAAAACAAATCCAGAGTTGCTACATAGGGTACGTAGAGCGAAACTAAAATATTATCAATCTAATTTTTATTTCCATTTGTACACGGTAAATGTTTTGTAAATGCTGAAGACACTTTTCAAACAAGGAAAGTAGCATGATACCTATAAAAATCTATAAAAATTACATAGTGGCTAAATAGGGTATGTAGAGCTTAATCAAAATAATTCCAACTTAATTTTGGTTTCCATTTGTGCATGGTAAATAATTTATAAACAAGAAAAATAGCAAGTACTACTACAGAAAAGGTATTCACAGACGGTTCAAAAATGTCATCACAGACGGTTTCGTGAGCCGTCTGAGTTTATGGGTCAGTGATGACATGAGGTCATCAAAGACGGTTTTCAAACCGTCTGTAATGCATACTTTCACGAGCGGTTATTAGCGAGAACTATGCATGATAGGAACCTATCATGAGCGGTTTGTGGTTGAAACCATATGTGATGACTTTTCTATATAAAGTCCCAGCGGTAGTACTTGTGCATATATATATATATATATATATATATATATATATATATATATATATATATATATATATATATATATATATATATATATATATATATATATATATATATATATATATATATATATATATATATATAGACACACACATATATTGTTACGTAGTCTCTCGGCCACTTTGTGGGGATGGTCCGCATAACATGAGAAGGATGAGACAGTAGCCACGGGCAACCTCATTGAGCCCCTGCAAATTTTAAAAGTATGGATGCAAGGAGATCGTTAGGACATCTAATTACCTGGATGTTATCGATAGGTAATTGGACGTCGCTATATTCGAAAGTGGCGTGGGCCTTGAGGTATTCCGACTAGGAAGTGGCATCATGTATCGACAACTAATCATTCTTGAGCATGTAATCGTCTTTAAACCCAACAAGAACGCAAACTACCATTCTCACATTTCAAAAGAATTATCAACTTTTGCTTGGTGTTCTTGTTGGGTTTAAAACTGACCAAAGTGGTATGATATATATATATATATATATATATATATATATATATATATATATATATATATATATATATATATATATATATATATATATATATATAATATGATGTCGGTTTTAATGGCACAAGCGACCCTTTGCTTGGAGACTTTATAGAGAAGAAATTATGAATAGAATGGTATGACGTACCTGGGACGCAAGGTAGGAGAACTTGACCGGCATGAACACAATTACATAGACAAAGGTGAAATGAATGGCGAGAGACAAGTGAAGAGGTGTTGTAGTAGTTTTTGACTCATTTGGTCTTATTTTCGAATACAATACACACCAAGCCTAAACCTTTACAAATCTGAAAAGTTAATTGCAGCCAAGCCCCATCCGAACCACATCCAATGTAAGCCAACCAAGCACAAAGCTAGAACCGGCATCAATAACCCTCAGTATCCATCAGAGAGCATTAACCAAACCCACCATCCCCATTCATTTTTGTCAATCTGAACCCACAGCATGAACTAAGCAAGATGCATATATATAGAATGCACATACACCAATAGCCCTCAGTTTACATTTCACAGAGCAAGGGGACTATTAATACGAACTAATTATCAATTCAATTCAGCATAAGACTATTAATATCATTGAGCAGTTCAACAGCTAGCAAGGTGCCACTAGCCAACAAGGATCTGCATGATCATTGCATTCATTTATATTTATGATTTCTCTATACTTCTCTCTACATGTATGTATTACACATTTACACTTATCTGCAATGATGCACTTCTCTTCATGTATGTATGTATTACACATTTAGCATCTGGGCTCTGGCCAATGGCTATCACCATCAGCATCAACCAACAACCAGACAACATCAAGAAAACAAGAAGGTGACTTATGCGTTAGTAGGAGAGCCGGAGTGGTTGGAGGCACGAGGAGGTCGAGGTGGCGAACGAGCCAGGCCGAGAGAGGAGGAGGCTGGAGCTGCAGCAGTGGGAGGAGGAGCAGGGCGGTCTGCATGATGAGTGTTGGGAGTTTGATCCGGCGGTGTAGGGAGAAGGGGGCTTGATCCGGAGGTGTGGGAGCTAGCAGCGAGGGAGAAGGAGCTCGGTTCACATGAATACCAACAGCACAAACCAATAGGTGATAGATCTGTCTTACCTCGACATCGTCGGTGGAGATGGCAAAATTCAGCGTCGTCGGGGAGGAGGAAGAGGGGAAGGCGCGGCGTCATCGTGGTTGTGGCACAACGCGGTGATCTTGCAAAGACACTCTTATCGTCTGAGTGTCTTGTGTAGTGAACCATGGTGTCTGGCCGTCGATGATGGGAAGAATGCATGGCGACATCGACGGCTGTGGTCACTTTCGAGTGGGGAGGAATGGGCGAGAGTAAGGGCGGTATTGAGGGAGTGACGAGTTAGGCGCAAACCCTAGCGGCGGGCTCCTACTAATAAAGAGACTTATCACAGACGGTTCTACTATAGAACCGTCGGTGATCTATCTAAATGGTTCCACAATGGAAATGCGTGATATGGGATATATCACCGACGGTTCCATAATAGAACCGTCCGTGATATGTCCCATATCACGGACGGTTCTATTATGGAACCGTCTATGAAATGGATTTTTCTCAAGTATATTTATTTTGTATATACACTTACATGACATGAAGAAATTACATATTTATATGTCAATTTTATCATTTAAATACTGCTGAAAATTTGCTTTAACTATATATACATATACTTACAAAAAGATTAAAAAAAGTAGAAACCTATAAATAAACAAAGTTTTTCTAGTGGCGGAGGTAGGCTGCTATCTTCGTCTTCAATACTTCGTAGGTGGCGGTGTCGGGGGCGGACGGTTCGTGATCGAACGAAGCCTGAAATGCGTCCACCCGCTGACGTGCTCGTTCGAGTGTCTCTCGAAGACCCTCGGACTGTTGAACCAAAAAGAATTGAGCTCATAGGCTCTCTTCCCTTGCTTGAGGGGTCTCGGCCTGGTCGACTCGATCGCCTGCCACCTCGATTATGCAGTCCAAGTGATGGCAAGCCTCCTGCAGACGTGCAACGTCATTTTGGAGGACCACGTTGATGACACGGTAAACTCGCCGAAAGTGGGATATCACCAAGAAGGCACGGCGGAGGAGGATGTCAAGACGGCGGAAGGTGGCCGTCACCTGCTCCGGCAAATTCTCGAATAGAGGAGTGAAGACTTTGTTGAAGCAGTGTTCTTCCGCAACCGCGATTCAACGTCTGGTGAGAGGTGCTTTCGTCAGTGCGGCCGAGTAGGCCATCAATCTTGGCGACAAGGAAGCGAAGAAGCGACCATTTTGTTTTTTTGTATAAGTGGGGATGATCATCTTCGATGGCGATGATCCTTTTATAAAACAAGGAATAAATTTGGGCGTGAGGCGAAGAGCGCGCTCGAGGAGCCGAGCGGCATTGATGCGATGGCGAGATGCATCGTGACGAAGAAACTCATCGTCGAGGCTTCAACCAGGAGCTATGGCGATATTGTTGGACCGAAAAGGCGACTAGAGGGGGTGAATAGGAGCACGCTCACTTTTTCACAAGAATCGAATTCAACACAAATTTCACTCCAATAGCTATGGAAGCTATGAAGATCAATGTACTAGTACAGCGGAAGACTAGTATTGAATCAATCAAACCCCAAAGCAAAACACCCAAAAATAACCAAAAACTCAAATCTCAAAGTGTTGGGCGGTCCGACCTCTCACGAGGCAGTCGACCGGTTTGCCTAGCGATCGACCTCGGAATGGGCGGTCGACCGCTCTGACGATGAACAGGAAAATCAGCAAAATCGGCGGAGCAATCAAACGAAAAACGACCTAACTTTTGATCCGCAAGGCCAAACTTCACGAAATTTGAACCACACCTTCCTAAAGATATTAGGAACCTATTCCAATCAAAGATTTCAGAGATCCATGCCAAAGTTCCTATCTTTTTCAGTTTGAGCGAAGGAGGTTCAAAAACCGAGCCAAATGCAAAATATGATCTAGAGGCTTGCTCGTGGGTGATTGATGATCAAGATGATCCTAGATGAGTTCCCACATGTCACAGCAAGTTAGATCACGGCAAGAAACCAAGTAAAAACTCGCGGATCAAAGAAAGATTCAAAATCATCAAATAGGGAGAAAGAAAGAAAGAAAGCAAACGAACTCATCTTTGAGAGAACTTTCTTTGGATTGATTTGATATGGTATTGGTTTCTGACCACTCCATCAATGGAGGACAAAGACTCAATACATGAGCACGAAATCAAATCCAACTCTCTAGAACCTAACCTCCACTAATCCTCTCCTAAGCAAAAACTAGGGTTTCAAACACAATGAAAGGGTTGAGGGGTGCAGCCACCTCCTCCTCTATTTATAGTGGAGGCTTAGACCTTCTAGAAGAGTAACCCTAATGGGCTCCGTTAAGGCCCAAAACAAGCGGGTCACCTGCATACGCATTTTAAAGCGCCGTCTTCATCTCTTGACCTAATCCACTTCTTGGCCTTGCCGTCTTCGCGCGCTGGTTGGCATTAGGTCACCAAGGTAGTATTTGGTACAATTACCAAAATACCCTTCTCGATCTTTTGCAAAGACCGAGTCCCATCTTCGTGAAACACATCCATGCTTCGCCACGTGTAGGTTGATCGGCGACTCTCTACATGTCGGCAAGTCTCTCCATCCGCTCCCATCGAAACCACCATGGCACTTGCACCGACCCCCGCGCCGCTTGATCAAACCAGTCGCACCAAACTGCCCATTCGGTTACCCTTGTCCATTCTGCACCACACTTGAGTTCATTGACCTCACCCGGCATCGTCGATCGTTCTGGACCTCAGCTCTCCAAGCCTAGTCCCGATCATCCTCGCCGATTGGTGTCGTTGACCACCAAGCAACTCGCGACAATAGACAAGCAAGCGAATCCGGGAACAAGTTCTTTACAACTTGACCCACGTTAGTCAAAACATGCATCATGTAACACATACACCATGAAACCCATGAACTTGACCTAACAAGCAACCATCGCCGCCACGAAGGGCGACGAAACACATCAAAACGGTCGACCGCCACCTTGGCGATCGGCCGCTCCGATCGATCCTTGCCAAAAGGCGGTCGACCGCCGATCCATGACTTAGCCAAAAATCCAACCTGGAAACCCAAACCTTCTCTGGAAATTTCAATCAAATAGAACTTTTGCCTGGAAGCTCCAAAAATTATGAGACCAAGCGAAGCACCTTCTCACTTGCCTACACCTTCTATTTTTGGCCGGCTCCAAAATCCACAGATTCATAAAGTGGCGGTCGACCGCTCGAGCAAAGCAGTCGAACCGCTCCATGGCCGATCGGCCTTGACTGGCCGGTCGAGGCCGCCAACATTCATTCGAAAAACCAAGCAGTATGGCGGTCGGACGCCAAAGGCACGACGGACTTGGAACTTTTCGAAAACACGTGATTGAGCAAACCGTCAACGACATTGCCAATTGTAACATCATCCTAAGATCTCAGGCATATCCCCATGATATCCACAGATATTATCATAGACGATTATAACAAAAAACCGTCTGTGATATGTAGTAATATCACAGACGGTTATTGTTAAGAACCGTCTATGATGTTTCATAGACGGTTCTTTGTTGGAAACCGTCTGTGATATATAGAATTATCACAGACGGTTATTAACAATAACCGTCTGTGATAAGTCACGGATGGTTTTAGCTATGAACCGTCTGTGATATTACCTCTTCACATACGGTTTTTAAGCGTGACCCGATAACTGAGCGGTCTCACGAACTAAAGCCGTCGGTGATTGCATATATCTGAGCGGTTTTGATCAACAAATGCTGCGATAAGCGTCGATATTAGCCTTTTTGTAGTAGTGAAGGTACCTATAAAAATTTCAGAGTAGCTTAATAGGGTATATAGACCATAATTAAAATATTGTCAACTTAATTTTGGTTTCTATTTATACACGGTAAATATTTTGTTAACGCCAAAAATACATTTCAAACGAGGAAAACAGGAAGACACCTCTAAAAATTCTATAAAAAAGATCCAGAGTAACTAAATAGGGTGTGTAGACGTTAATTAAAATATTGTGAACTTAATTTTACTTTCCATCTGTACACGGTAAGATACCTCTAAAAATTTGTACATCGATACAATTGTGTGCATATCGATTTAGTATGTGTAAGCTAATCGTACAATAATTGAATTAATTAGATATGCCGCTTCTTATTACTTTATATATATATATAAGTGTGTGTGTGTGTGTGTGTGTGTCACTAATCGTACAATAATTGAATTAAGTAGATATGCCACTTCTTATTACTTTATATATATATATATATATATATATATATCGTAGTAAGTACGATGTATGCACTGAATTTTCAAGTATGGCGAACCCAGGAGACGTCGTGTAGTGGCCGTACGAATTGCTTGACCCGGCCGTTGACGCAAGTCACTGTAGCCGCCTCAGTACCATCATCCCCTAGGAGGGCGAGGCGGCGATTGAGCTTGGTGTGTTGCGGCTGCGCACTCCCATGAGGGCATGGAGGGTAGACCCACGTTGGGTTCCAAGGTACGTGTAGTTGTGACCCTCGTGTACTCAATTGTAGTTTGACTACTTTGGGTAGATTCACGTATATTCTTAATCCTTTTGACATAGGTTGGAAGAGGCAGACGTCCTTCCACTAGCGAGGATGGTGGAGGTGACGTGAGAGGACGACCAGGACTGTGTGGGCAGTGGTCGTACATCGAGGCGGTTTCAGTATGACCGATGCCTCCTAACGGCACTAGTTGACCGGTGGAGGTCGGAGACGTACACATTCCACCTTCTGTGTGAGGACATGGCGCCGACGCTTCAAAACGCGACCTTCCTAACCGGGTTGCCTTGTGCGGGCTCCCCCTAGAGGTGCACGATGTCCCAGCCACGTGGCGCACGAAGTTCCTCATAAGGTTCTAGGGGGTGCTGCCGCCCAACACCAGCTACAAGGAGTTCAGCAGCACTCACGGGCCGTCGCTGAAGTGGATATGACAGTTCTACATAAGTTTTTATAACTATTGTCTTTCTGCTTCAATTGCTTTGTGCAACTTACTGATGTGTCTCTGTCTTCTTGCAGCCTCGGAGCGTATGGTAGAGGACACACCCGAGTACACGGTGAGAAGGCACTTCGAGGTCTACTTGCTGTGCCTATTCGGGTGGGTGATGTTCCTAGGGTCCCACTACGACATCGTCGACAAGCACATGATCCACTACGCACATGAGTTGGTGGACTTGGAGGTGGAGGTGATCGATCATACGCTAGGGCACGGCGATCTTTGTGCAGCAGCGTCCCATCGATTCGGGACAGCTCCATCCTCTCCGGATGCTGCTGCTTCTTGGTTGTGGTCCCGAGAGTTTCAAATCGGACGACCACAATGGGACACAGGACCCTCTGGCGCCACCATGTACACCGCCACCGCCGACGTGGATTGACCGACCATGGGTACGGTGTCATCTCACCGACGGGTAAGTTGTTTGAACATTTATTCTTTTTGGTAATGTAATTTTATTTCTTGTGCTAAGTTTCCATTGTTCTATTTTTCCGAATGGATCGGTTCCACGAACAATACAATCGGGACAACAGCGCATATAGCAAGCCTAAACCAAAATATTTTTTTTTCATTTCACTCCGAAGGGGATTGTTTGTGTTATTGCACTGCCAAACTCGTGTTGTAAATTGCACCACCAATCTCACATTCTTTGGTTCACATTTCGTTATCTTCTCCAATTTCGGATTCCGAACTACACGAACACTTCAAGGTATTATCAATAAACTTTGTGAAATACACTAAATCTTTAGGCTGATTTCTCTACACATAAATTTAAAAATTAAATGTAGGACAATTTAAACTAGCGACATGTTCCTATCGCCAGTTGAAATGGCGAAATTATCCTGTCGCTAGTTCAATTGGCGACAGAACCCTCTGTGCACTGTTCCAATTGGCGACAGGGATAATTTTGCCAATTGAAATGCATGGGCGGCGGCAGGGGGGTGCCCCTAGTGCACGGGCACCCCCAAAAATAAATGATTTTTTTAGCTATGTATAAGCACTCAGCAGTTGAGCACTTAGACTGGCCATTTCAATAATTCAGCCCACCAGGTCACCAACCAGAGCAAGTCGCCAAGCACTGAGGCAGTGAGGCACCCGCACCCGCACCTTCCTAAGTCATTGTACAATTGATCACAAAGAGTACTATCACAAAAGACTAGTTGTACAAGCTAGTGAAGGCTTTTGGCATCTATTCTGACGAAACGTTTCGGTTCTTGGTGCAGCCTTTTGTTCCTGTCATGGTGTCATCTCTGCTAGCTACAATCGCCAACTGAAACAATCACTTCTTGATGCACACCTGTAGAGTACCAGTAATTTATCTCTGGGTACAATCATGGGTGGAGCCAGTAGGGGTGCCTGAACACATCAAAAAATCGAAAACATTTCCAGGGACCAGTTATGCATTTGGACCATATTCATAGTACTCCTTGGTGTGCACTCTCTTGGAAGCTCATCTCACAACCCACGCCCCGCTCGTGCCTCCACCAGCCCACAACCATCTCATCACTCACCAGCCCACATCCATCTCTATCTCCAATACTCCAACTCCTCCCCAATTTGGTTCCTGCGGCTCGGCGCGGTCTGCGATCTTGAGAGGAGGCGGTGGCGGCGTGGCACCGGTGTGGAAGCGGCAATGATGGCGGCGCTTCACTCACTAAGACCAACGGTTTTGCAGGTGCACATGGAGCAACTTCCATTTTTCTCACATTCATATTATTATGCAAGTCATTTTCCAAATTGATTACTATAGTAATGACATATGAAAACATACAAGTAGACAATTTCCTCCATTCTTTTTTTCTTGACGTTTTTTTTTACTTCTAAAGGGCAAATTCTTGGCTTCGTTGGGTGATGCATAGTTTGAACCAGTGAAAACTTTTTCGGTGAAATTTCGGCTATTACTAGCGAAAATCGGATCTACCGGACCCCTCTGGTAAAATTTCCAACCGGCCAAAAAAATTCGGATTTGCTAGTTTGTTAACAATTATAAACAAAGTTTATAACCATATGCAAACACAAGAGTGCATGTGCCATGGTGGAAACACCACTAGTCTTGAAGAGGTTGGTTTTGGATTCGAACCTTGGTTATGCTGTTTTTTTCTCTGTATTTTTTGTTTTAACTTCACAAAAAATTCAAATTTTGATTCGAAAATTTCGGCTGAAATAGATCCAAAAATTCCGGTAACCGCTGGTAACCGAGTCTATCGCTAGGCTCCAAAATTTTTTCCCAACCGGTAACTTTTTCCCTGGTTTGAACTAATCGTACCTGGCGTTGCTTTGTGTGTGCACTCCCAACACCAAATTCCTGGCTCCGCCACTGTTGAAATGGCGACAGGATAATTTCCCCATTTCAACGGGTGGCAGGATAATTTCCCCATTTCAACTGGCAACAATGGCCTATTTTGTTAAAAAAATTGCTATTTATTTTTGTAATTGTCTTTTAATTTAAAACTATTTAAAAACATTCACGAGTTTGGGCGACCGCCTTTGGTCGTGCAGGATGGTACCGTTGCGGTTGCACATGCTCTCGCGGGGTGCATGCACCAACTCCAGTCTGCATTGCTCATCTGGTACAGTAATTTGCAAGGAGATAGTGAGTGGAAGTCGAATGGTGTGATTAATCAGGATCTGTCTATTAAACATTCGACATTTTTTTCCTTCCAAAACATTTAGCTTTTTCAACCATCGGATAGAGATCTAACGCCCTAGATTCATCCCCAAATCCTATACAAGCAGTCCAACCCCAATCCTAACCCAAGCTCATTCCCCATCCCATTCCATCCCCTCCGCGCGCCACTGCCGCCCCCACCCCCTCCACGCCCCACCTCCTGCAGCCTCGTCGGCGCCGATGAGGTCCGCTAGCCCCACCGTCCTCCTCCGACCCACTACTACCACCTCCTCTTCCTCCATAAACCTTGCCTCGCCTCCTCGTAGTCTTCCTCCATGGCCCTCCCTTCTTGCCGTCTTCCTCACTTGGCGCCACCTGCCTTCCTACGGCCGCCTTCTTCCCGTCTCTGGCGGCTCACATGTGGGATCCGCCATCGCCACCACCTCCTAATTTCTAGTCGATTCCCACCGCCCTGCTCCTCCAGTGCTCCTCGCCACCTTCTTCCCGTCTCCGTGATTCACCTTGAAGACGCCATCGCCACCCCCACCTCATAATTTCTAGTTGATTCTCGTGCTCCCCCGCTGACCTCCACCACCCACTGGCCTCCTCCGACCTGCGGCCGGTTGCGCCACAGCCTCCCCTCCCCTCCCTCTATAGTTGGGCTCTGATGAACCCAAAACCTAACCAGGTAAACCCTAGCCCTAATCCGGCAAAGCTCGGCCCTAACTCGCCGCCGTCACCGGAGAAGACGACGTTGCCGGCCGAACACGGATCTCCACACAAGGCATCAAAGGTCAGAAATTCGACTGTTTTACCTAAAAAAACATTCAACTGTTTTTTAGCAATTCCATTGGATTAAGCGCAGCAACAGAACAAAGTGAGCTTACAAACATGCTAACAAGTACCAACAGCCAAGACACTTAGGGGCTGCACATAATCATTCTCCAGATCCTATATTAGTGGTAATCACAAGAGCTTATTATATATGAACAGATAAGCATCACTAAGTTTAATGAAGTGACATACAGATCATCAAAGAGCAACCCAATTACATGCTGAAGTTATCTTATCATGCATGGAATCTATATAAGTTGCTTAGGGTGTCTAGTATATATCTGCTGAAAAGTTAGCATTCATACAGGGGCGGCGGTAGGGGGTGCCTATGGTGCATAGGCACCCCCAAAAAAAGTGAATTTTTTTAGGTATATGGCCCATCTCAGCCCACACACACTGCAGCTCGACATCGAGCCATCGACATCAAGGGGCTTCTCGCCTCCTCCAGCATACACCTGACGCCGCCCGCCTTGGGCCTCCCTTCTCCTCCTGGCGAGTGGCGACCTGGCTCCTCCGACCGCCAACCCGCCGCCGAGGACCAAGTCCAACAGTCCAACTCCAACACGGCACCAAGGACCATGGTAAACATTGGATTTGGGGAATGGGGATCCGGGCCTCGGGATTGGATTTGAGGGGAGAAGCGTATGACCCTTGAACCGGAGGCCGGGCCGGGCCGGCGTGAGGTGAGGAGGCAGGGCAAGGGCACGCGAGGGTACATCTGTGATTTGGGAAGAAGAGAGTGAGGCTGTGAGAGAGAGAGCGAGAGATTGGGAAGAAGAGGAAAGCCGGGGCTGACTCGACTGAGGAATGAGAATGGCGATAGGAAATTAGGATTTAGCCATTTAGGAATTATATAGGATAGAAAGTCTTGAATGTCTTCTGATTTCTGTGATTTGTATATGTAGGACAAGTTGATTCATAGAAATGAAAAGAAATAGAGATATTATTTCTTTCTTTCGAGATGGCAAGACAGTCAAGCTTAAAACTGTTGAAGCGGAAACTACTCAAACTCAAGGAGGAGGAACTGAAGCAAGTATAAATGAAAATGAATTGACTTTGGTTGTGGCTTCTTCGATTCCATCTGTGAATGCACCATCTCAATCTCAACCCGAATCACAAAGTGAAGCACAAGCAACCGGTAATGACAGTGATGAGTTATGTTATGATTTTGAGCTTCTTCCACATGACCCCAGCAAAAGGATACCTATCATGAGATATGCTATCAATGATCAAGATGCGATTCGAGGAGGATTTATTCTTAAACGCCCATGTCAACCTCGTCAACATGATTTTCCCGTAAGGGAAATATCAGGTAAAAGATTTTATTTGAACTAGTTGTTTAGGACTATTTAGGCACAATTGTGATTTCTATTAGCTATTTAGGACTATTTTATTCATGCAAGATTTTATTTGAACTAGTTGTATTGCACTATTAACTAATTTCGAACTTTTTTTTGTGTAATTGTGTTGAATTTGTGAAATTACTTATATGTCGTACAAGATTTTTTTTAATCTTTCAAGTGTGCACCACTATCATAAAATTCCTGGTTCCGCCACTGCATTCGTATCATGATCCTTAACCAATTTAGCATGTCAAGCTTTGCCAAAAAATTTATTTGCCTCTGTTGCATGCAGTGCAAGAGATTATAAACCAAAGAGTTAATTCCTTATTTGCCATTGGAAGTTGGCGAGCTCCCTAAAATGCTATCGAAAAATTGTTCATCCCTTTTTTGTCACTCGTTCTCAACTTTAATCCCTTTTTTGCCACTCCGGTTAGTTGACCGTGGATTTGACCGTTGACTTGGACGCAAAAAGACTATTTTGCCCCTATGTATGCTGAGATTTATAGGGGATTGTTTGACATAGTAATATAGTTCCAAAAATTATGAAATTTTTAGGGGAAGTTTCTGACATAGTGTAGATTATTCTGTAATTTTATAGGGTTTTATTTGCAATATTTTTTCTCTAAAATCTTTCAATTTACAACCAAAAATTTAAAGATTTTTTTAGAGAAAAACATGTAAACCCTATAAAAATTGCAGAATAATCTACACTATGTCAGAAACTTCCCCTAAAAATTTTATAATTTTTAGAACTATATTACTATGTCAAACAATTCCCTAAAGATCTCATCATACTTAGGGGCAAAATCGTCTTTTCGCATCCAAGTCAATGGTCAAATCCATGTCAACCGTGATGGCAAAAGGGATTAAAGTTGAGAACGAGTGACAAAAAAGGGATGAACAATTTTTCGATAGCATTTTAGGGAGCTCGCCAACTTCTAATGGCAAATAAGAAATTTACCCTAAACCAAACAGTACGTGCACGCACACGCACACGCGCGGCAATGACACGTCCATGCATTGTTTCAAATCCACAACAGCTAGCACAAGGCCAGCACAGCAGGATATGCAAGGAGCAGCTGAACAGCATACCACGCCGTGCAGAGACCATCCTCTTCTCCGGCAAGCGATGGCAGCAAACGAAGCGGCCGGGAACAAGTGTGCACTAATTGCGGAGCCAGAACGATATGTATTCCCCTCGAACTCCACCGTTTTTTCTCGTGCGCGTATGCACTGATGCACGGGAGGTATCATATGCATAGAGAACGGTGGACTTCCTGACCGGGTGGACGAGCGTGCGCGGCCGCGCCGGGGACGGTGTTCGCCGTGGGCGGGCTCTCGTGGTACTGGTCGTAGCGAGTTCATTTACGCTTGTGCCGGCCGTATTGTCATTTTGTCGTGGGGTACCAGGGTGGGAATTTTTTTTGCGCATACATCAAGTTTTGAAGTCGTATTTGCAGAAATGACTATCGAGAATTCATATTTGCAGAAATAGCACTGTTGGCGTACGATGCGCCAACGCATGGCTCTATTGACGCATGGTGACAATGCTCCAACCGTTGGTGCATGGTGACCATACACCAACAGCCTTTGGCCCGCCACATGTCCTAGGTAGTTAGTGTTAGGGTTAAGGTTTGGTAAGAATTTTAAAATATAATAAATGTGTTCAAAAAATTATGAAATTTTTTTGGAGTCTCTCGACACCGTGTACTTGCTTGTGTAAATTTGTCATTTTTTTTATTCGTTCAGAATTTGTATCGCTATTTCGTATAAGTGTCTTGTTTGTACGAATTTGTAAATATGGAAAAATAGTGGACTTGATTGTGTAATGTTTCGACGATTTTATGTGTGTTCTGATATTGTCTCAAAAATTTAGGATTTAGGTCGCGAAAATTTCGATTTTAGGTTTCTGAAATTAGGGTTTCATGATTTCATGTGACTTGGAATGTGTGGAAAAAACATTGCATTCTGACTCCATTCGAATGTCGATATACAATATGGCGCAGAGTACACACATAACAACCAAAATCTGGCATACAAATATAGCAAAACAAAATATGAATACAAATATACCCAAACATAATCGCATAACACGGGATATACCAAAGTCTAGATAAGCTTGTGCATGAACCGAGATGAAGGAGGAGGGGTATTATCACATGTAACCCGATCAAATAGGATACACTTTGTTTATTTATCGATTTAATGTTGATGATGTTCTTTAATACTGTATTGTACGATAGATTAGATATGGTTATGCATGAACCAACTGAGGGAAATACGTGGCATACAGATCATATAACGATGTACCGTAACCCCCCGACTCGTGTGCATTTCGAAGGCTACGGTACATCGTTATATGATATGCACGCCACACATTTCCCTCAGTTGGTTCATGCACAATCTTATGTAGCATGTGGTACAATACAGATCATTCATGGATTGTGCATGGGAGTACAGTTTTTCTATGAGTACTTGTAGCTGCAAGCACTATCTGCATCATTAAGTGTTCCTCAATATTCGTGCACCTCTCTCTCCCTCGACTCCTCTATCTTCCTCCACTCTCTCTCCCCCGACGGCTCCTCTCATTGGTTGCGCAGTCGCTGGTCTCAAAACTGTGCTGTCGTGTCTCCAAGTTGCGCCGTCATCAGGTTTGAAACCGCACCGTGTCCTTCTCCTCCTTTGCGCCAGTCTCTTCTTCCTCACTGGCCAGTTCTCTCTCCTCTGCAGGGTACAAGACAAATGCATAAGTTCAAGATTGTGCATTTCATGACCGTCTTGTATGCACGCGTGGTGGCGTGTGGCCGTTAGCGCCGCGGTGATAAATACCTGACGCGTAATTTCTGCAAATACAAATTCTCAGTGGTCATTTCTGCAAATACGTGGCATAATTTCTGCAAATACGAATTCTAAGTGATCATTCCTATAAATACGATTTTAAAACTTGCTGTATGCGCCAAAAATTTCTGGGGTGGCATGGTTAATTGACGTTGATGTTAAACCAGACGGAGGACGGGGGCGGCCGTTTCGAGTTTAAACGGCGACGGTGGGGTCCACGAGACGGAGGGGTGGATAGAACGTGAGCGGTCAAACCACCTGTGGCCTGTGGGGGTCCAGCCTGGCGGGCAGGCTGCACGCAGGTTCAGCTGCGTGCTTTTGATCCTTCGAGAACGAGAAGCTCTCGCCCGTGTGCTAATGGATCTGGCCTGTCCGTGGAGGTCGGCACGGCTGTGATTGCACCAGAAGGCCGCCACTTGTTTACACGTAGGTGCTACAGCGTAGAGCGTGGAGTACTTGCGAGTGAGACGCACGAGACTCGGTCAGTGGTCACCCTGTCTAATCAAACCAGATACAGATAACTTCAATGATATTTGGCCGCTATTTAATTTGCTACAAAAATTTAATAACACTAATTAAATTTAATATACACATGTAATCTGAAGTGAAAAAATTGCTAAAAATGCTATACACATGCAATCCGAAGGTGAAAAAATTGCTCACCATAATTTTGGTAACACCAAAATTTGACTTAGTTACTATCCAAACAATATTATTTTTGCCAATATTTGGTTTTGGCTACGCCAAAATCTCGGTGTGCCTTATTTTGGTCATTAACCAAACAGCCCTAATATGTTTTGTTATATAATTGAAGGAGCAAGTATTTGTGTTAAACTTTCGACAATGAGCTTAAAATTTAAGCAAAAAATAAATATAACCCTTTAATAAGTTACTGGCTAGACGATTTTGGTTAATTTGTGTGGCGTTTTGCCATGTACTTTGTACGAATTTTTTTTAAATAATCTATTTTTTTATTCGGAATTACAAAAATAATACCGCTTAGTTTTTTTTTTAAGAAATAATCTCTAGTTGCCAAACCGTCTGACAACTTGGGTAAATCGTCCAACCGACGTGCGACGCATATTCAAGTCGCTTCATAGAACGGTGATTTAATGGTTCAAGGCATCGTCGCTTGATGGAATGACGACTTTCACATAATCGCCATACGGGCGCGCGAATTGCTCGAACTTGAGGCGCCTATAAAACCAGCGTACAGAGTCAACTGTAAATCATTTCAAATGATGAGCGGCGAGAAGAGAAGAAAGGAAAGAAGGAGAGGAGAAGGAGAGGGAAAAAAGAGGAGGAGAAGAAGAAGAGGAGGAGGAAAAAGAGATTCTTCATTTCGCATCAACGACTAGGACGGTGAGTTTGTAGTTTTATTTTGTACAAGTGTATTGTTAAAACCATGGTAGGTTAGCAAAGAACATCATGTGTAGTGACATATTGTTAGCAAATATTTAGAGATAGCATGATTAATTAGTAACCATGGTAGGTTAGCGAGCAACATCGTGTATAGTGACATATTGTTAGCAAATGTTTAGAGATAGCATGATTAATAAGATTAGTTTAGAAGTTCGTATGAAGGAAAAATGAGTCGGTAAAAATAAATTTAGTTGTACTATTCGCGTGTTTAAGCTAATTGCGTCTGGGCTAGATGAGTGATAACATGTTACTTTTTCTATTATATAAACATGGCGATAACCCGTGTATTCGCAAATGCTAGTTTATAGAATGTTAAATATATGTATTTATTTGCATGATAAAGAATAGATAACATTTAGTTCATAGTTTTGGTTGGATTAAGGAATCACAGATATATGGTTCCAAACACGTAGGATTCTTAAACATGTGAAATTTTGTTTTTTTCCTGAAAGGTTCACCCACTATAAATATCCATAGTAACGATGATGTTTTAAATATTTCGCAATCCATAGCAGCCGGTACAGGTGTTAACGTAATGTAGACTTTTGTAGGGAAAATTATGTGTTTACCACGTGGGTTTAATGAAATTCTATATGTATTACTACTGTGTTCGAGCAAAGTGTTTAGGTGCCACTAAGAACATATCAAATATGATTTATGTGCCATTGGAATATAATATAAATGCTTAATTAATATGAATGCTTTTAATTTCTTAATTTGCAGGTATGGCTCACAACCACAGTGGTTCGGATCGGCATTTCGGTCTCTTTGGACCGGTTAGTCGACGCTTGACACCAGCGAGCCGTCGTGTCTTTGCATCCAGTTCACGGGACGACGCTGGTGACTTGGGGGGTGGTTCGTACGCGGACACCCCGACGGGTTTGGAGACTGGACCCATGCTGGGTTGAGAGGTTTGTCCGCAAGCCGTGTCACTTTTTGTATCATATGCCCACTATGTACTTACTCGTTTGTGCTTTGTAGGTTGAGCCGTGCCGGCCTTCTACCTTTCGCGCGGATGGTGGAGGCCACTAAAGAGGACGGCGGTCTGGTCAACGACGATGGGGGCGTCGAGCGGTCCGGAGCGGCCACAGCGGTTCCGTTCGGCCGGTTGCTCCGGCGCCTGGTGGACCGGTGGCGCCCGATCGCGACACCTTCCACCTCCCTTCGGGAGATGGCCCTACTCTGCGGGATGTCGCGATCTTGCTCGGCACGCCTATCGTGGGAGCCCTGCATTCCGCCGGACGCCTTTGCCGACCGGCATGGCTCACTGTTGTGCGAGTTTGGGGTTCTTTCGGCGAGGCCGCCCTCGTCGCCGACTTCTCGGGCGGCAATGGCATGGCCCGCCCTGCGGTGGCTTCGCAATTCGAGATGCGTATACTACCTATTTTCCATGTTTAGCAATGCATTGAGGTCTAGCCATATGGCGGGCTTACTAATTATTTGTTTGTCGTGGAGGTCGGCGGATGGTCCCATGACAATCCGTGACCGGTGTCGCGGCACCTCGGCGTACTGCATTGTGGCTCTTGGTGGAGTCTTTTATCAGCGACCACGGTGAGTCCGTTACTCGATCCGTATAAGCGCGGACATGTACCATGGGGACGCGGTGGATCGGCCGACCGAAGGTCCCTTTGGTGCCGAGACGGCACGCACTTCCTTATATCCTTACTTGATGCGTATTACGGGTAATCATTTGTAACCACTGTTGTGGCTCGCGAGCCTGATATGCACGCGCAGTCTGCGTGTGTCTGAGCACTTTGTGGAGCAAGCTGGACCGTCTCACCACGACGGCGTGTGCTAGGAGCCGTACTCGATCGACCCGCAGGTTGTATTCACTATGTTAAGCGCGACAAGGCGTCTTGGCGAGCTGAAAAAGCTTCGTCTTCGGCGTGTTCATTGAGGACTATCACGGTCACGGGGTGATGCGCCAGTTCGACCTCCGTTAGGTTGTTCCAGTTCCCGTCGGGACGAGGGTGCCTAGCTCGACCCACGCATGAGTTACATACAACACATGTTCACATATGTTTTTGATAGTTCTATTACGGCGGCTTCTAATTGCAGTGGTACATTTCGCAGGCATAGTAGGAGGGTGGCACCGGAGACCGATGGCGGCCAAGATGGAGCCGTGGGTGGCGCGATGGATGAACGCCCACGAGGTCGTGTGCGGAAGGGCGGCCCGTCTGACCGAGGCGTCTGACAAGTACCTTATTTGCACGCCCGCAGAACACGCACTAAGTGGTGCATGTCGTCGACCCTCCTCCTTTCGCGTGCAGGCAAGACCAGGCTTCGTACCCTCTACACTTCGTGCGGGCGTGCACCTCACGTGCGTAAATCGTGTTTTAAAATGTCCGTACGGCTACGAATTATAGGTTTGGCGCTTTGACATACTCCTGCGCGAACATAACATCGAGGTTGTCGAGGGGCGGACGGTCGATCCTAGACGAGATCGGCACCGTGCGGAGATCACGCGCGATGAGCTAGTGCAATTTGTTCGTCGGGCCTACAGTGCGGCGAGGCAATGCGTGACCCTGACGTCGTGCAGGACGGTCCAGGAGGTGGCCTCGTCGGTGCGTACGTCGAGGCCGCCACGTCCTACAACCCAGTCAGTAGGCTCAGGAGGGGCACGTCCACGTGCCCCGCCTGCGCCTGGGCCTTTGCAGGCTGGAGGCTTTGGGTGGGCACGTGGGTACGCACCGCCACCGCCACAGCCACCGCCACTGGCGTCGTTCCAGGACACCTACCAGAGAGTGTTAGGGCAGTATGTTTTCGTCCTCGACCCGTCTGCATAGTACGGTGGGTTTGACATCTCGCGCATCACCCTCGACGACGGTACGTTTCCTCTCTTCAGGTTTGTGATCGTCGATATATTGTAAAGATTAACATTATTTGCCGTGCAGGTTTGATGGTCCAGCCGGCACTTGAGTTCTCCCCGCACGAGGACGTGGAGCGATGCCAGCGGAAGCACCGGGGAGGTCGAGGAGCGGTGAGCTGCACCGTCAAGGTTCTTTCCGGGTCGCAGCTTAGCGGGCCCCCAGTGATCACGCAGCAACCGATGGAGTCGACCCCCTTGGGAGCACAAATCAGTAGGGCTCCTGAGCGTCTTTCCCTATCTGGGCCCCGGCCTAGGCACCCCGCACTTCGGAAGCCAAAGCGGGGGCATATTGGTGGGCGCGGACTGGGTGTGGGACGTGGCGACGACGGAGGAGGTGTTGTGGGTGGCGTAGTGGGTGGCCAGTAGGGGGTTTACGTATTCTGTGTTTACGTATTATATTTCGTAGGTAATATGACATGGTTGTCTATGCATTCCCTCTACCATTGTTGTATAACTTGTATTATGTGTCGACGCATTGTTCTATTACTTATTCATATATTATTTTCGAATCGTTCGTGACCTAGTCGCTGAAGCGTTTGACGACGTGTCGCTCAACTGTTGGGCCTACAAGTCGTCCAACGGTTCAGCGACTAGTCCACATGTCGTTATGAGATTGAACATAATTGCGTACAGAATGGGAGACCACCGAGGTACAAGCTTCTCTGCCCGTGCCTAATCGTAGAAGGTGCCTCGCTCAACCCACATAGAGTGTTGTGCAGGGGGGCGCCTCGGACATGGCTGATCGTCGTTGTAGTGGCACGCACATATGCAGCTAGGGTTTGCGCAACAGCATGTGGGATCATACGAACTTCCTATATTCACGACCTCCTCATTGCCCCTCTCGCGTTGCATCTGTTGGCGGAGGTCATCATTTTGCTTGTTGAGATTGTCAATCCGCGCCTCCAACTCAAAGATTCGGTTCCACAATCTATCTATGTACATCACGACATGTCGTTCATGGGGAGGATCAATCCAGCGGACAAAGGCGCATTTCGCCATCTGCTGCAAGGGACGGTTAGCATAGAGGCTATATTAGCAGTAACATGAAGCAAACTATTTGCTAATTGCACCGCAGAGTGTGGGCATCGGAAGAAACATCGTCCGCCATCAAAAGGGTCGTCCAAGACCTGCACGACAGCATCCTCCCTGTGTCCGCATTTTGGCCATACCGGTTGAGCACGCTTGTTCGGCATTAACCGGTAGTTAGGCCCGAAGTCCTCCCTCCTTTCTAGGGGAAGGTCTTGCTTCGGCGACCCCGGTTCGACTGGTCCCTCCGTGTCTGCCATGGTATGTTATTGTAGGACGGAGAAGGTTATTTTTCCTATGGTTTGAAGGGTCGAGTGGTCCTACTTTCGAAATGTGGGTGGTCATTTTATAGCCCGCAGGGGAAGGCTAACAAAGCGGTTAATATGTTAGCTTGAAGATGACAAGACGAGACAACTGGGCGCTGCGTGAGAGACAAGACCAAGCAGGCAGCTTTTTGCGATGACAAGACCAAAGGAGACTGACTTTAAAGTGACAAGACCACACGAGGCGGCTTTAGCGATGTGAGAACCACATGGGGAAGCTTTGCGTAGTAGCGGAGACCACAGGCGGCTTTGCGCGATGAAAAAAGACCACCGCAGGCAGCTTTGCCAAATGACAAGATCAAAGGAGACGACTTTGCACGGTGATAAGACCACCTTTGGGCGACTTTACTGCGATGACAAGACCAAAGGAGACAGTTTTGCTCAGTGACAAGACGAAAGGACATCACTCCATGCCAACCATGTGGCTTATAAAAAAGGGGTGGAAGAGATATGGGAGAGAACACTACACAACCAAACCCAACACTACAACACCAGAGCTTCCTCTCCACGCCTCACAAGCTAATACACCAAAGCTTCTTCACCACACCTGGATGCATGACAAGCAGAGGCAATGGGACCGGATCCGCGAACTAGCAAGGGCTGCTGGGAGCGAGACGACCGAGCAAGGGCTGCTAGGGCCCGGGTCGAACAAGAGACGCATGCCTACATGGCATCTTTCTGTAATGAAGCCCCCCGTAGCAGCAACCCCATACCGAACGTTCCAACTGAGCGTTCGCCGCAACAACCGCCCGAGGGGAAGACGCTGCCCCTCTGTTGGTGCAGGGACAGATGTAAGTTCTTCAAGTCCAAGCACCCGCTCAGCTTGGGCATGCGTTACTGGGGTTGCGCGAACTACTCCAGTGATTATCCCGACCGAAGTTGGGACACGAGCAGCTATCGGCAGCCGGTAAGGACCAGTTATAGTTTGTTCTCGTACTATTTCTCTTTCAAAGTATGCACTAACAGCCTCTCCCGTCTACCTGTAGTCCCCGAATCTGCTATGTGACTACCGCAAGTGGATCGATCACGAGATCCACCCATATGACCAGTGGTCTCTTGACTTCGACGAGTGGAGTGACAACAAAAACCACGAGATGCGGGAGGAGCGACGCCACAACGACGAGCACAAGAGACGCAAGCTCATCTCGAGATGTGCAGGCGTAGGGAGCACGAGGCTCGCGAGAGGGAGTGCAAGAGGAAGAGGGAATTGGCGGCCAAGGCCAAAGAGGCCGGCGAGGAGTTCAACGACGAGCTAGCAAGGAAGGGAAAATGGCTGCGATCCACTCAGTAGGTCGGACCATTCTGTACTAGTCCCCCGTCGAAGGTCCATTCTATTTCAATTCCAAAAAGGCGCATATGTATCGTATGAGTACTTCGGTTTGTTGCATCGTGTATGATGCTATTTGTTATGCACGTAACCAAACCCTATGTGCCGTGTTATTCCCAGCTTCGTTATAAAGTCTAATTTAATTCGCAACATCAAATATCCTCGTCTTTTCACATTCTATTCTTCCGTGTTATTCCCAGCATCATTATAAAGACATCCAACAACATGTATCACTACTGGGCAAGGTCTAAAAATATTGTTTGTGAATGATATATACGCTCAAGTGTCAAAGGTTATCAATCCACAAAAAAAAGGTGCCTCCAGCCACTTGTCGTCCCGTGTTATTCCCTAGCGCATCGTAATATCACTTATCTTTCTACTTACAGCTCTTTACTATCTCAATCGTCCTCACAAAATTCTACAGAAATTAAGTACACTACAACAATATACGACGATCATAAAATGTTATTACGAATCTGACAAATTTTGTACCCTTGATATTCTACAAAAATAACAAACAGACCAACCAACGTTGTCACAACACTTTTAACTTTTCAAAAAATAACATCATACAATATGATTTGCTAAATGTAATACCTAAAAAATGTAATATCTATTTTAACACAATTGTTCCAATTGGATTTGCATAATAGGAGGCCTATTAGATAAAATTGCCTATTGGTTGGGCGACTTCATCTAAGTCGCCTAACCACTGCACGACTTAGCCAACTCGCTCTACGCATGGGCAATTCCAACACATGTCTCACACCAGTTTGGTGACTAAGTCCAGCGACGCTAAAGTCGTCGTTCCATTGAGCGACTAGTATATGTGTCGCGCGTCGGCTAGGCAATTTGCCCGAGTCGCCACATCGTACGGCGACTAGAGATTATTTCTGTAAAAAAAATTAAGCGGTATTATTTCTGTAATTCCAAATAAAAAATAGATTATTTTAAAAAAATTCATGTTTAATTTGCTTAAATACTTCATATATGCTCAGTAGTATCCTTTCCTATTGTTTCTCCTCAAAAAAATATAAGCAAAATCGCTATTCAATGGGTGCTAACCACAAAAGTAAGCAGCAATTCAACTATAAGAAAGTCCAGGGTTCACTGAGAGCATCTTTAGTGTATTGAACCGATGTCGATTCAAAGTCATGCCACGTAAGCATTCTAGGAACTGAGCTTGTTTTTCTCCAATGTATTGTACCGATTTCTACTAATAACTAGGACCCATGTTACATTAAAAAACCACAAAATAATAATATCCTCTCTCAACCGCACTCTCTCCTATGTAGTTGTTTAATGCTTTGAATCGACTCCTAAGTAGAGTCCGGGTTCCATTCATTTTTTTTGTTGGAATTGACCCCTCCAATGTATTGAATCGATTCAGTGTCTCCTCTCTCCTCTCTCCTCATTTGAACTGGCTAAAACACAACATTGGAGATGGTCCGAACCACCCTGACCTTTGGTAGCGAGCAATCAATTGTGGTATGGCAGTGAGTACGCCGATGGCTATGGGTTTGCCCATCGGGGTGTTAAGTGAAGCGGGAGGGTGGCTAGCAATGATCCCATGAGTTGGGTTTGATTTTGGGAGTCGAGCGTGATGGGTTACGTATGTAGGAGGTGGTGCAATGCACCTAGCTAGCCATTAGAGTTGTCGTATGCTCATAGCAATGAGACTAAACAGTGGGTAACGAATAATGAGACTACATAGTGGGTAGCGAATAACTCGTGAGAGCTTGACAAGTAACAAAGGCATCATCATCAACAATGCTAGAGGAAGCAAGCTACACCAACCTTCCAAATTCCGTTTCCGGGCGATTCCGGCTTGGGGGTGTGTCGACGATCGAGTCGTCGATCTTACAAAATGAAAAGAGGAAAACGGCATAGACTCTTGGGAGAGAATGAGACTGTTCTTTATTGCTATGAACTGACTATTACAGGGGGTGCCGTCAACAAGGCGGTGGACTCATCCTAGTTACAATGAGCGTAATGCTTGCTATGCTATTATAATCCAATCGTCTGTTGATCTTCCGAAGTTGGATTCGATCTCCCCTTCTGCCGCTTGCGTTCTTCTTTAACTAGTTGACGAGTGGCGGCAGTTACTCCTGGAATTGGCTCCTGTTGGGAAGTGACGTGTCTGGTCGGAGGGAGGCAATGGTTGACAAAGTGTCAACCGTTCGATTGTTGTGCACCTGTGAGATACACAATCAAAAGGTGGTGGTGGATTGGGATCTGTTCACAAGTCCTATAAGCCTCGAGATGGTGCTCCTCCTAGTCGTGCCAGTGTTGAGGCCGTCTTGAGGAGGCTCTGCTTTGTTGCTAATGCTCTATTTGAGGTATTCTTACCTGAGTTCTTCAAAATCGTGACTCATTCTTAATACCTTGCAAGAAATGAAGGCTGAGCAAACTGAATTTGAAAATGAGATTCGCAATAGGCTAGCTGAAATGGCATCAATTTAGAATGATTTCTTTGAGGAATCTCATAACAGGATGTCTGCCCTTATGGAGAGCATTAATGACTTAGAGGGAAGTTTGAGGACTCCTCAGCGATACACTTGTCGTCCTCCTCCTCCTTCTAGGACATCTTCAGAGCTTTTGTTCCTTCTTGACTCCTGCTTGCTCTCCCTCTGACTCTGTTGCTCCCGTTTCAGCTCCAGCTCTGGTCTCCCTCCTCCGGCACTGACTCACGAGATAGTGGCTCGAGATCCGGCACAGCCTCTGAGGCAGTGGCTCGAGATCCGGCCCAGCCACTGAGTCGGCTCGAGTTTTGGCACCTATTGATTCGGCATCTCAGGATCCATCATCTGGTCCTCCTCCAGATCTGGCCACCGCTTCTCAGGACTCAGCTCCTCCAACCCCAGAGTATCAGGATCCAGTTCCAGCTCCTGCTCCAGCCCAGGACCAGGCTTCTTAGGGCCTCATCCCTCCTCCTCAGGACCCAGCCGTCTGAGTTGTTTTTGGTATTTGATGCCAAAGGGGGAGAAGTGAAGACATAGTTTTAGGGGTAGCAAAAGCTTTTGCTACTATTATATATAGACTTATATGTGTTTTGTACTTATGTTGGACTTATATGCTTGTAATAGTTTAAATCTGTGTCTTTTATCATGTTGAACTTGTTGGATGTTGTTTATGCTTATGCTATTATCTTAAAATGCAATCTCAATCATTGTCTTATTTCAATATTGCATTTCCTCAAGTTCAAATATGCTAAAGAAACTCCGCCAAAATTTCACAAAATCTCTACATGTGCTTGAAAAATTTTCTATCCTTAATATGGACATGTTTAGGGGGAGCTTTCTTTAAAGTAGATTTAACAAGAAAATAACTCTCATACATTCATTTGTGCTTATTGTAAGAATTGTTTTATTGTTAAATTATCAAAAGAATATACATTCATAGTATATTCAACCAATCTTTCTCACGTATTAATTGTGTTGTCATCAATTACCAAAAAGGGGGAGATTGAAAGTATCTAGGCCCCTAAAAATTGTTTTGGTAATTAATGATAATATGTGAATATGGGATTAACATGTTTATTGAGTATTTACAAGGTTAAGTCCCATTGGTGAACTCATTGACGCAAAGTTGCAAGCAAATGGACTACATGAAGATCTTTTGGCTCAAAGACAAGGTACAATAGTCTAGGATCCTTTTTGTATTTTACCGGTCTTAGGAGATTTGGTTGGAAGACCGGATTATAGGATAAATGCCGTACTATTAAGAGGATCATGGCTAGTAGGTTGATAGCATGTTCTTGTGCCATATGGATCAATTTAGGATCATGCATGCATTTGAATTTAAACTTGAAATTGAATTTGAAAGCTTTAAGTGCTTCGTCCAAAATCGGTAATCTGCTTGATTATAATTGCGGTTGTACCGCTTAGTCTTGATATATGTTGGACTTTACTTGGCGGTAGTCTGCGGATTTTGAAGGGAACGATAAGCGAGCACAAATGCGATGCGGCCGAAGCTCTTTGAGCGGTACTACCGCATTGCGGTCATTCCGTTTTTTAGTTGGCAGTTCAAGAAAACCAGAAGTGATGCATTTTGCCTCAGAGCCGTTCCTGATTATTGGTCGTACCGCTCTTGAGAATCGGATGTACCGAATTGCGGTTGTACCAAAATTTATGAGGCGGTTCAAGAAAAACAGAACCAGTGCATTTCGGCTCAAAAACTCGTCTTGGAAATCAGTCGTACCGCGCCTTATAAACGGTTGAACCGCACTACGGTTGTTCCGATTTTTATATGACGGTATGAAAATTCCAAAACGCTTGTATTTTCAGCGAAGTTTTGGAAACCCTACGATCGGTTGTCTTGCTTTCGTCAATGCGGAAACGGCAAGACTATGCGATTATCCGCACTTTAGTTGGCGGTCGTTCCGACTGGGATTTCCAACGGCTATATTGTGTATTTTTAGTAATTGTTCTGGCCGTTATCTGTGCTTTGACTTAAGTGCGGTCGTACCGCTCCTTTGCCTGCGGTCATTCCGATTTTCGCTGAGAGTTGGGGTTTGGTCCCCAACGGTCATAATTGTTGGTGGGGGTTATAAATACCCCCCCCCAACCACTCAAGGAAGGGCTGCTAGAGTACATTGAACATCTATAGAGCCTTGTGAGCTTTGTGCATTCACTCAACACTCAAAAACACTCTTGTGCATTCATTGTGAGTTTGTTGAGATTCATTCAAGTGCATTCATACTCCTAGTTGATCCATTTGCACTTGAGTGCCATCAAGTGAAGTCTGTTGATTTATTACTCTTGGAGTCTTCTTTGCACTCCTAGATGGCGTGGCGGTGGAGTACGGTGATCTCTTCAAGAAGATTGTGAAGAGGCCTGGTGCAAGTTTGTGAGTGGTTCGGTGTTCACCATCTCCGGAGCGGAGGAAGAACAACCATAGTGAATCGAGGGAAGGCTTAATTCGTAGAGCCGACTTGAGGTGTCAAGCTTCCTCAACGTGGACTAGTGAAGACCGGCAAGTCTTTGATACCACGGGAAAAACATCGTTGTGTCATTGTGGTTATTTCTAGTCTTTACATTTCCGTATTTATATTTCTAGCTTGTTTATTGTGATTGAATTGCTTAGCTAGAAGTGTAACTTGTTTAGACTAAGTTATTAATTGGCTAAAATTGTTAAAAAGTTTAAAAACCTCATATTCACCCCCCTCTAGTCGGTTATCCTTGATCCTACAATACGATGAAGCGCCTCTCCACGCGGGACATGGTGGGAGAGTTCTGCGCTTTCAGGATCTGGCCTTTGGCCAAGGAGTGGAGGGTGGAGCTCAGGGCTCCGAAGTCCGGGCTCCCCGACCTTACTGTGGAAGGCCGCAAAGGTATGGTTTCCCTTTTCTGTGGCCTGTTGCCCTATTTTGCGTGGGGTTTAGACTAATCCGAGCTTGGTTACCCTGGTAGTCGCGCCCATTGCCGAAGCAGCATGCGTCGTGGAACTACTCTTGGGCCCTTACACGGGCGAAGAGCATGCAAAGCGTCGCTTGGTTGTGAGGGAGGCGCGGTTGAATTGCATGTATGACACGTCTGTTCGTCTTTCTGAGTGCCCAGACCCCGATGCAGGGAAAAAGAAGCGTGCCCGCGTGCCTGAGGTCGAAGTTGCGGGTCCGATTGTGGTGGCGCCCCTTCACGTCGCCTGCCCTCATGATGGCGGCGATCCTTCGCATAGTGTGGAGGACTTTACGGAGCAGCCGACTAAGAGGGTTTCCGAAGGCACCCCGAAGTGGATTGAGTGCTCCGTGTCCAGCAGCTCTTCGTCCAACGAGCATGTTGTTTTCACCCGTGGAGGGTGCCGAAGTGGAGGGCGTCGGTCGTACTATGTCAGAGGTGTACAAGGCGATAGGCACGTTCGGTGTAACACGCCTTGTGGCAGAGGAGTCCTCCAGCGCCGACACCCTGTCGCATATTTATGGAGGAGACGCCGAAGTCATCGGGGATGCCCCTGCTACCCTGCGGTTGGCTACTGGTAATAATTTTTTTGTTACTTTATTGTTGGGGAGTGCGGATTTGACTTCTGTTGGTGGTGTAGTGGTAAGTGATGAGGGTGGCTAGGGGGGTGGTGTTGACTCCGCTTTGGTGGGTTCTAAGGCGGCGCCCTCGCCAGTGTCCGCCCCGGCTACTACGGGGGCGGCGGACTTGGGTCCATTGTGACGCGCCAACTTCAAGGTGAGTGAGGGTGCTGCCAGTGTTTGTGGGGCGGTTGCTGACTTTGCCGCCCGCCCTTGTCTTGAGAACTCTTTCGGAAGGCGTCATTTGAAGGACATGTTCAAATGTGAGGTGAATGCCACAAAGGTTTGTTTTGCCTGGTATCCTTGCTCTTTGTTTTTTCTGTTGTTCTGACGTTCTACTGCGTGTGTAGACCTTGATGCTGTCGCGGGCCATTGATGATGACATTTCTTAAGGCTTCGTCGAGATTCAAAAGAGGGCCGATGCGGAGCACGCTCGGAGCGGGGCCCTGAGCACTGAACACGACTCTCTTGCTGAGAGGGTGAAGACCTTAGAGGCTCGGTGGTGGACCTGGAAACGGAGTGCACCGCCCTTCGAGGTGATGCGTAGGCTTTGCGGGGCGCCCGGGCAACCCTTGAGGAGGGGATCCAAGCGGAGCGGGATCTGTCGACCGCCGTTGGTCTTTTCACCTGGAAGGCGATGGAGGCTCTTGAGGGAGTTGTGGCGGAGCTCGACGCCGTACCTCCTGCGAGGTGTCACTGTCCGACTGAGATGGACATAACCTTGGAGCATCTCCGGCATGCTGGCAAAGTGTGCCTGCCCGCGGCTCACACATACGGTGATCACTGGGTGAAGGTTGCTTGGTTGACGACCCTTACCTCCCTTGACGAGGCGAGGTGTGCTCATATGGATGCCCTTACCGCCTGATCCGTTGTAGTGGCAACTGCCGAGGAGGTTGTTGTCGCGCAGCGTCGGACGCGGAAGGCTAGCAATGTCCTTCAGTAGGACTTCTGGGTGCTAGGCGGTCATGAGGCTACGACAGAGTCCTTCCGGACAGTCCAAGCCTAGCAGGGGAAAGGGAAGGCGCTGACGGGGACTTCAGCAGAGGACCCGGAGGCTGGCAAGCGGGGGTCCACCCACGGAAATAAGGTGTGACCCCGCGCTTGCTGCTAGAAAGCTAGGGTCTTTAGTTTGTTTGTAGTTGTGTGCGCTCTACTTTTGTTTGTTACGCCTTAGAGCGATCTTTGTAGAGGTTGACCCCTTTTTGTGTAATGGTCTCTCCTTAATGAAAATGAGATTTTTGGATGGTGGTTGCGTTCCTGGCTCTGGTTATTTATGCTTATCCTTGGCGACTTACGAGGCCCCGGGGGGCTTGGTGCGCGCTGCAGAGGCCCTCGTGGATGTCTTTTAGGAGGGACTGGCCCTCCTTTCGGGACACGCACCACAGGAAGGGGGCATAGACGCCTCCTTTGTAGAGCTCCTTGTCGATCATGTGGTAATTTCTGGCCCTATGCCGGAGGGTCCTTGCTTCGGCCTGATCTTTGGGCTCTTCGCCTGCGAGGTACTTGATGATGATATCTCGCTAGTCCGCTCTGGCAATAAGGAGCACTGAACGCGGAGCCCCTTGTGCTTTGGGTGTAGCCCCTTGTGCTTCGGGCGCAGCCATTTGTGCTTCGACCCGAACTGGCCATTTTTGCCAGCCTATCTGCTGCTTCGTTGTCGCCTTTGGATATTGCTTGGACGATGATACCGAGGAAGTGTGTCGACGCTGTCCGTATCGCAGCCAGGTAGCTGGCCATTTCATGCCCTCTTGCCGTAAATGATATGTCGAAGTGGCCTGCCACCAGGCGGGAGTCGCTTTTGATGATCACACGTTTTGCTCCCAGCGTGCTAGCTTTGCAGAGGCCCAACAAGAGCGCTTCATACTCTGAGGCGTTATTTGTTGTCGAGAAGTCGAGGCAGGCGGCGTGAGACACACTTCGCCTGTTCGGGGCGACTTGGCCACCGCGTCAGCTCCGGCAGCGCACCAAGATCCGTCGGTGTACATCATCCATGGTGCCTCGATTGGGGCAGGTGGCCTTCCCTCTGTGTGTGGGGTCCATTCAGCCACGAAGTCTGCCAAAGCCTGTGATTTGATATCGGTTCGTACCACGAAGGTGATGTCGAAGGGCACCAGCTCGGCTGCCCACTTGCCTATTCGGTCTGAGGCGTCTTTGTCCCGAAGCACTAATGCTAGCAGGTAAGACAGTGTGACCGTGATGGAGTACGCCAGAAAGTAGTGCCGGAGCATGCGCGAGGCCATGAGTAGGGCATATGCTAGCTTTTCGAGCTCCGTGTACCAGGCCTTGGCCCCCTGGAGGGCCTCCGAGACATAGTGTACTGGGCGCTGGCCGTTGCTTTCTTGGACGAGGACTGCGCTCACTGCCGAGGAAGAGGTGGCGAGGTACAGTAGAAGGCCTGCCCCTTGCTTCGGGCTAGTCAAGCTTGGCAGCTGGGCGAGGTATTGTTTAAGCTCTTGGAATGCCTTTTGGCAGTCGTCCGTCCATCGGAACGGCTCCGTTCCTCATAGTGTTTTGAAAAATGGCAAAGCCCTTTCCGCCAAACGAGACAGGAATCGACTGAGGGCAGCGAGGTGCCCTATCAGCTTTTGCACCTCGCGGGTGGTGTGAGGAGGTTTCATTTCTTGGACGGCCCTAATTTTTTTGAGGTTAGCCTCGATACCCCTCTCAGATATGAGGAACCCTAGGAGCTTGCCTGCATTTACGCCGAATGCACATTTCTCTAGGTTGAGTTTGATTCCCTCGCCCGGAGGCTGCGAAGGTTTCTTGCAGGTCCTTTGCTTGTGTGCCTGCGATCTTGCTCTTGATTACAATGCCATCCACCTATGCTTCCACATTGCGGCCGAGCTGGCCGGCTAAAACCTTTGTGATGAGACGAGTGAAGGTCGAGCCCGCAATCTTCAGGCCGAAGGGCATGCGAGTGTAGCAATATGTGCCTATGGGGGTGACGAACGCGGTCTTTGGTTCATCTTCTTTAGCCATGAGCACCTGATGGTACTCGGAGTAGGCGTCCAGGAAGCTCATCAGCTCACAGCCCGAAGTGGCATCCACTAGTTGGTCGATGCGGGGTAGGAGGAAATCATCCTTCGAGCATGCCTTGTTAAGGTCGGTGAAGTCGATGCACATGCGCCATTTGCCCGTTTCTTTCTGTACCAGGACAGGGTTGGCTAGCCACTCTGAATGTTTAATCTCACGAATGACACCTGCCTTCAGCAGCTTGGCGATCTCCTTCTTTGCTGCTTCTAACCAGTCGGCGGACATGCGCCGCAGTTTCTGTTTCTTCGATGATGCGTCGCTTCAAATGGCTAGGTGGTGCTCGATTGTTCCCCGTGCCACACCGGGGATGTCCTCCGGGCCACAGGCGAAGACATTCGCATTGCTGCGGAGTACTATGAGGATGGCGTCGTGTGCCTCTGCCGGGAGCTCCGCCCCGAGGGCCACTGTCCTCTCTAGGGAGTCGTCATTTAGGGGGACTCTCCGAAGCTGCCCCTGCGGCTTTGGCTTCGACGCCCACTTTGCTGAAGGTGGGTTTGCTTGATCTCTTATGTCTGGCCCAACGGTGTAGACATGTCGGGCTGGCGAGAGTGCTTCTAGCTCCGTCTGCCTTGCGAGGTCCTGGTCTCCTCGCACGGTGACTATGCCTTCTGGTGCGGGAATCTTCATACATAGGTAGTTGTGGTGGGCTATAGCACCAAAGGTGTTGAGTGTAGCCCGGCCGAGGATGGCGTTGTATTGGTACTGCATTTGAACAACGTTAAAGGTGACGATCTCGGTCCGGGATGCGAAGTCATCACTGAATGTGATGGCCAGGTCAATCTAGACCAAGACTATCACAGGCCTCCCTCCGAAGCCTATTAGGGGTATGCCTGGGGGAGACAGGTGATCTCAGGGGATCATCATCTTGTCGAAGGCGTCTACGAATAGGAGGTCAACCGAGCTTCCTCTGTCGACGAGAATACGCCTGACCACGAAATCCGCGATGTTGGCGGAGATGACGAGGAG
The DNA here is from genome assembly GCA_036346405.1 of Phyllostachys edulis. Lineage (NCBI taxonomy): Eukaryota > Viridiplantae > Streptophyta > Magnoliopsida > Poales > Poaceae > Phyllostachys > Phyllostachys edulis. The sequence continues at coordinate 19,260,538 of CM070545.1, read as the reverse complement.
GTCTTGGTGTGGGAAATACACACCCCGAGCATCTTCTGGGTCGAAAGAGATTGGTATTTCGGTGTAGCGAGGTGGGATGGATACGGGGTATGTTGCGAGGTGATGAATCTGTTAGGCGTATGCGCGACGTTGTCTTTTCGAGGGTATGCCGAGTGAGGATCCTCCGGTGATCATGTTGATGATCCTTTGCTGGTGTTCGCCTCAGCCCCCTTGTATGTGGGGTCTCAGTGGTGCGGAAGGAAGTCGGTTATTGGCCCCTACTCTGCTATCACGCTCGACTAGCTGTCGCTCACGGTTCATATGGTCCCGCATAGCCGCAATGGTGCGGCACTCGCTGGTCGTGTGCGACCCTTCGTCGTGGAGATCGCAAAATGGCGAAGGGCCTCTGGCGCGGTTGTCAGGCTGACGACCGCCGTTTTGGCCGCATCCTCGGTCACGGCCATGCCCCCCGCGGCCTCCGCATCTTCCTCCTTCGGGGGGTGGGCCACCATCTATGTGGTAGACATTAGGCCCTTCTGTAGTGATGGTTCGTGGTTGGCGGGTGCCCCACTTTGAGGCGGTAGTGGGCCCTTCTTTCGGGTGGGCGCTCGGGGGTGAATCTTGAGGAATCGAAGTGCGCCTCTCCGAGTGCTATCTTGCTCTGTCCAAATGTACTCTTTTATCTTGTCGAAGAGCTCCGTTACCATGCGGACAGGCTTGCGAGCCAGTCTCTCCGATAGGGGGCCCTTCCGGAGCCCGCATGTGGCTGCATTTATTGACGCCCTTCACTTGACAATTTACCTCTGCAAATTTCTTGAAGAAGCTGCGGAGGGATTCACTCAGGGCTTGTTTTATCATGAACAGGTGCCCCGCGTCCTTCGGCTCCGTGTAGTTTCCCTGAAAATTATTGCAGATAAGATCCCACAGCTGCTCCCACACATATATAGAGTAGGGGGATGGTGAAGAACCACGTCAGCGCCACACCCTTGAGGGCGAGGGTGACGCTCTTCACCTTCGTAGTGTCGTCGCCCCCGGCAGCCTCAACGGCGGTCTCGTATACCCGAAAGAATTCCGAGGGGTCAGTGCACCCCTCAAAGGGCGCGACCTCCGGCATCTTGAAGCCTTGTGGCCAGCGGGCTATCTCCAGCCTGACGCTCAACGAGGAGTTAGGGTCCCCCCGGAGCAGCGGGGCGGGAGGTTCGACTGTTAGAGCCGAGGACGGCCCCTGCTATGGTGATTGGCGAGGGCCGGAGCGGGGCTGCGAGGATCGTCTCTGGAGGATGTCGGAGGTTCACCATCTCCCGATGAAGATCCACTAGTTCTCGCTGTAGGGCTTTGTACAACCCTTGTCTTGCACCCGCTGGCCCGGGCGGAGGGCCCACCTAGTGGGACACCTCCCCGCGCCAGGTGTCGCTTTCGACAATGCCCCCGTGTGTGGAGTTATTTGCCTCTTCCTTCGTGGCCTGGGCGGGAGGCGCCGCCGCTGCGGAGGTCATACTCCGCTTGGCCCTTGGGGTCTTTGGGGCAGCTAGCTGCGATCGCCTTGGCTATTGAGACTTTGGACTTGGCCCTCTTGTGAGGGCCATCTTTGATTGCCAGGGCTTTCTCGCTGGTCTGACGGATGGCGCCAACCTGCCGAGTGTAAAAGACTAGACAGTAGAAAAAGGGGACCCCCGGTATCTGAGTGACCGAAGGATCCTCGGAGAAGGGACTGGTGCCAGAAGAAGTGTATATGTATTAAATGCCTCAAAAATGCCCGCCTTTCTTACATGGGGGGGAGCTATTTATAGCCACCTAACAGGATACATGAAATTATTGTTCTACCCCTAGGAAGGTACTACTCGTATAGGGACTGTAGGATCTTTTCCTACCCCTACGCATAGCTTCCGATCCATGGTGGGCTTCCATGGATCTAGCTCACCTAGCCGGTGTGCTGTAACATCCCAAAATTTTGGTTTGTTTTGAAGTTTTAAAAATAAAAAATAACCATTTGAATTTTCTTGTTAAAGTTAAAGCTTAATTGGAATTTTTAGAGTTTAAAAATAATTTAATATGAATAATCTCAACATAAAATATTATAAAATTATTTTATTTGGATTCTATGTGCTTGGATATATTTTCTAGATTTTTCTAGAATTTTTCCGAGTGCATTTGTTATTTTCTATTTGTTATTTGTCTTTTCTGCTATTTTCTAAAAAGAAAAACTAATATTAATCTCAGAAAACTCCTAGGCTCAATCTTCCTCTTCAGCCCATTCCATTTCTTTTCTTTGGCCCACTTCCACTACCGCCCTTCCTCGCGCGCGACTCAGCTGAAGCCCAACTAGCCGCCGCCTCGGCTTTTCTTCCGCGCGTGAAAGGCCCAAGTGGCAGCCCATTCTTTTCCATGTCTCTGTCGAGTGGCCCCGGTGTCCTGTGCAATCGTCTTCAACCCAGAGTTCTTCTCCGAGAGTTCCGTTCCTTCACGCGAGCAGCGCCGCCTACCTTGAGGACTCCTTCCATCCGAGCACTATAAAAGCTGCCCCTCTGCGTCTATCTCTTCGCATCGTGCTCCTCCTCAGAAACCCTAACTTCTTTGCCCCGTTGCTGTCTTTGTTGCGCCGAATTTTGGCTAAGACCGAGCCGGCCATTGCAGCGTTCATCTTCGGGGTTTCTTCGCCATCATCGTATCTTAGTCCGAGATTCAACTGTCGTCGGGTCCGCAATAGCGAGAGCTACGCCGTGCTTCCACCATCTTCGGACGAACATCATCCAATCGTTGTTTTCGTTTTTTGTCATCTTACCGGCCGTTGGCATCTGTTTTCGATCTAAACCCCGGTGAGCCTTCTTGCCCGTAGGTCCGCGTCATCGTGATCCCTACTTTATTCTCTTCCAATCCCTGCCTTTCTCTTTCGCTTACGGTCACCGAATCATCGTCACCGAGTCGTTAACTTCATCCGCACCCGAAGCTTCCCGCCGATGACCTATTGCCACCCGTGCCGAGCTACTGCCACCAGGGGCTTCGCTTCACTCACGGGGTCTTGTTTTGCTAGCTCGTCGGACTTCCCTCGCCTCCGTTAGCCCTCGGCGCCAAGCTCTTCGTCGCCGACCATGGCTGCCACTGTGTCCTTTGTTTTCCTCGGTGCCAAGTCAGCGCACCAGTCAGCTGCCACATCACCCTTTTTTTACGTGGCGTCCATGTCATCAACCCATGTGGCACACTCAAAATCCCACCCAAACCAACCCCCATAGACCTAGTCCTTGGTGCACCAATCAATGACAGTGGGCCCCACAGATTAAATATCAATTTAATTATTTCTTTTCAGCTGATTAATCCTCTGCTGACGTCGTAATATCCTTTTTTTTCCTTTAGGAAAATAATTCAGTAAATTTGTGAAATTATGATTTTCATCATTTCATGTAATTTCAATCTTCCAAAGCCCATATCTTTTGCATCCGAACTCTAATTGAGTCCATTCAAATTCCTAAATTTATATAAATTCAAGATCTATTTATTCGATATTTTTATTTAATTTTTAGAGTTTTTTGTCTCTATTATTTATTTATTTGGTTTATTTGCTTGTTTGCGAGTAGACATTGATACTTGAGGAAGCTTTGAGCAAGGAGGAGTATACCAAGATCAAGATCAATCCCAGGATATATTCCAAGGCAAGTCGTAGTCCTTTGATCATACTGAACGTATGATTTTAAAAGTATATTATTTTATACAATTGCATGCTATCTTTATATAAATTATTTTGGGATTAGTTATTACTTGTTGTCATTATACCTCCATTGATTGTTTGAATGCCATGAATCATTGTCGCCCTAGCATGGATAATTTTAGTTGGACATATTCATATCATCAACATGGGTATCGTATTGATGCTTAGTTCATCTTAGTTGCGATGGGTTCATCGTCACATGTGTCATAATGATTAATCTTGACTTAATGATATATGGAATCGTGGTGGTTAGCCACTATTGTTATGAAAATTTGTGTACCATGACGGGTATGTCATTGTTCTTGGTTAAA